>OZ010746.1:32427640-33677640 GCA_963932245.1 Tachinus rufipes | reverse complement strand
TTAATTGAAAATTAATAAAGAACGAATACTGGCAAAAATTTAGTGCAGACATGGAATACGACATGTACGGAGCACAGAAGAGAGTCTGGAAAATGCTTAGAGGCCAAAAGAAAACAACAAACGAGAGCATAGAAATCGAAGCTATAACTGAAGAAGGATGGGTTGACTACTTCCAACAACTTTACGTAAGCTAGGACCAAGAGGAGGATAGAGAGGAGCATAGAGAACAGACTGAAGAAAGAGTAACAATGACAGAAGAACAGATCAGAAAAGTGCAATAGCAAAACTAAAAAACAGGAAAACGCCAAACGAAGATAAAATAGTCAATGAACTCATCAAGCACGGTGGAAAACCCCTCGCCAACAAACTAACAAGACTGTTCAATGCTGTAATAACACATGGAAAACACCAAGCGAATGGAAAAGAAGAATTACCATACCAATATTCAAAAAGGGAGACAAAAAGGAACCATCAAACTATAGGGGCATAACACTGTTTAGCTCTGCAATGAAACTTTTCACGAGCATAATCGCAAAAAAGATATCCAACATCATCCTAATTAACGAAGAACAACAGGGCTTCAGGATAAACCGCTCTACACTAGATGCGATATTTATTATTCGAGAAATTGCAGAAAAGGTCCTTAAATACAGCACACCCGCTTTTATATACTTTGTGAATCTCACAAAAGCATTCGACCGCATACAGCTCAGAGACGTCTTAACGATACTTGAAGAAAGAGAAGTACCTAAAGAATATATCCGTATAATTAAAGAACTATATACCAACAATACCACCAAAATAAGAGTTAACAAAAAATTAACCAAAGAGATAAGAACCAACTCGGGAATCCATCAAGAGGACAGTCTCAGTCCATTACTGTTCAACGTCATCATGAACAAGATCATCGACACCGTTAAGGCAAGTGACCCAAGATAGAGACTTGGTAACAACAAGGTAAACATCATATGCTATGCGGATAGTAATAGTAATAGTAATAGTAATAGTAATAGTAATAGTTTTATTGGTGCTATTGCTAATAAAAGCTTACACAAGTCAATACATATCATACAAATTAAAAATTTAAAAAATAAAGTAGGGTAGAATAATTACAATAGTAGTATTCATGACAGCAGACGTAATATTAAAATAACAGTAAAATATACAGCTTAAAAAACAGTTAAAAAAAAATGTGTAATTTAAATAAAAAATAAAAACAAAAACAAAAACAACTTGTAAAATCAATTAAAATATAGTAAAAACTCATCCCAGCTATAGAATGCATTTATTATAAGCAATTCTTTAATTTTAATCAAAAATGGTTTGATAGGCAGTTCTGTTAGGTTTGTAGGGAGAGAGTTGTAGAATTTAACACAAAAATAGTTTTTAGAATTTCTACTGGTTTCTAATCGTAGAAATTTAGAGCAAATTTTGTCTTGGTTTCGAGTATTGTAACTATGAACAGATTTTTGAGTTTCAAATAAATGTAAATTTTTCTTTATATATTTTAAACACTCAAAAATATATAAAGATGGAAGCGTCATAAGTTGATGTTTAACAAATTGTTGCTTACAATCTTCTCTGAAACCAAGTCCACTAATCGCTCTAATTGCTCGTCTCTGTATTGAGAAGAGTCCATGACGTGCGGGGGAATGTCCCCATACTAAAATGCCATAGATAAGTCTACTTTGAAAGATGGCAAGGTAAGTCTGTCTTAAGAGGCCAAAGTTTATGGAGTCCTTTAGACTTCTTAAAACAAACACATCATTTGCCAACTTCTTTATGGTAGCTTCTCCATGAACATGCCATCTCAAAGCGCTATCAATGTGTAAACCTAAGTATTTTGTGCAGACCACAGTGTCATTACTGGATCTTAGATTATAAGTTATGTTGACAGTTTTGGTGTCATTTAAGTTGAGCCGGTTGCTTATAAACCACTTAGAGACAGAAGATAGTGATGTTGTATGTTGTTCAGCGGCTTCTTCAACTGTATTAGCTACATCAGTAACTGTAGTATCATCAGCATATAAAATTACATTTCCTTCTGGTATTATGTCCGGAAGATCATTAATGTAGATTAGAAACAGCAAAGGTCCAAGTATGGATCCCTGTGGCACACCAGTATCTACATAAAGAAATTCCGATTTTTTATTATCAAGCTTTACCTGTTGCGTTCGGTTTAACAAATACGACATGATAATTCTACAGCTTTTTGGTGACACATTGTACATATACAGTTTTCTAAGTAAAATGCTATGGTTTACACAGTCAAAGGCTTTGCTTAGGTCTAAGAAACTAGTTGTAACCTTCTCTCCCTTTTCAAGTGAGTTTATAAGTTCTTGTAACAGATTTAGTAATGCATCTGTAGTTGAGCAATATTTCCTAAAGCCATATTGACTTTTATTAAATAAATTTTCATCTTCAAAAAAATTAAATAACTGCTCAGCTAATAATTTTTCAAATATTTTTGAAAATGCTGGTAATAAGCTAATTGGTCTGTAGTTATCCGGTGAATTTTTATTTCCTTTTTTAAAAACAGGTATAACAGTAGCTACTTTAAGTAGTTCAGGAAAACATTCAGAATCTATACACAGATTGAATAGTTTAGTAAGTGGTTCGATTATGACGTTTTTAACAGTTTTTATAAGTTCTGTCGATACTCCATAAATATCGCAACTTTTACTATTTTTTATTTTATCAATAACAGCTCTAACCTCATTAAAAGTTACATGTCTAAAATTAAAATAATTTAAGACATTACAAGAATTACACATTAAAAACAAAGGGTCAGTATTTGGTACAGGTAACGCCTGTACAAGCTTGCTGGCAATACTAACAAAAAACAAATTAAAATCGTTTACAGATATATCACAGTTTTTATCACATATATTTGACTTGCGTTTAGAATTTATAATTCTCCAGGCAGCTTTGTGTGGATTTTGACTAGAATGGATATATTTGTCGTTTGCATCAACTTTTGCTGCAGTGATAGCATTTCTGTATTTTTTCCGATAAAGATTACGTTCAGTTTTTAGTTGAGCATCATTTGAGTTTAAGCAGATTTCATTAATTAGTATTAGATTTTGTCGCATATATTTTAATTTATCAGAAAACCATTTTATTTTGTTTGAGTTTCCCAGAGATTTTAAGGTTTTTGTCGGAAATGCAATATTTTTGCAATTTACAAAAATATCTTGAAATATATTTATTTTATAATTAATTCCAGTTTGCGGGTTCTGTATAAATGACCAGTCAACATCAGAGATATAATTATAAAATAGAAATTTACCTTGAAGAGTAATGGGTCTCACTATGTTGTTTTTTTGTTTTGTATTTGTAATTGATTTATACTTGTAGCACATTTCAACACAAAGATGATCAGAAAACCCAGTGTTAACTGTATTTAAATCTATATTTTCACTAATTATATTGGTGAATGCATTATCCAGACAATTATCTTTTCTGGTTGGGAGATCAAAGTTAGAATGCAACCCGTACCCTAACATGAAATTATAAAATGTCTCTTTATTGCGATCTTCGCGATTAAATCTAATATTAAAATCTCCTAGAACTATGATTGTTTTATTGAAATTGATTTTACTAAAAGCTGCAGCTAACACATTTAAAAATACTTCAAAGTTACCTGAGGGAGACCGGTACACTGCGATTATAATACAACTACTGTCATGAATAGCCACTGCAGTAATCTCACAATCTTTCTCTACAGATAGATCACTAATTTCTACAGTGCAACATTTTATACTAGATTGACATAAAATCATTACTCCACCACGAATAAACAGTTTACGAGTAAAGTGTGAGATTGTAACAAGATTGTTTATCTTGATAAGCATGGCTTCATTGTCTCTTAGCCAGTGCTCACTTAGACAAACAATTGAATATTTATTATTCATTTCTAACAAAAATGATTCAAGTTCATTCTGTTTAGATCTGACTGATTGTATATTAAAATTTAAAATATTTACGAAGTATTTATCGTCTCTCTGCGGGGCTGGAAAAAACGGTTAATTCCTACATTTCTTGGCCAGTTCTCAGTGTTCGTGATGATGGGCTCATATTCCATGGGAGCTGTGATCTTGAACGATATATATTCATCAGGGTATTTAGAATTTAATTTCTCACACTTGACGTTTTCGATTTTCATGTCTTTTAAATGTGTTATAATATCATTCGCACTTGTTTTTTTGTCTAAACGGCTTAAATGATAATGATAGAATCTAGGTGCTCCTTTCAGTGCAATCTTATCAGATGTTCCATATTTAATATAAGTTTTTCTTGTAGTACGCCTTTTTTGAAACTGCCATTCATCGTTTTTATTTTCAACAAATATTTTACGATTATTATCAAATTCAATAGACTTTTCTTGAATATTATTTATTTCCAGAGACGAATTTTTTTGAATGGCATCAGATTTGACTTTATTCGAGGTATTTTTTATTGCATTATTAGTTTTTGCAATACCTGAATACATTTGTATTTCACTGCTATTCACTTGCTTCTTAGATGCATTATTAATATTATTATTATGCAGTAATAATATTTTTTGGTTTTCAATTTTCAGCAATTTTACTTCCTCTTGTAATTTAAATATTGTCTCATTAAGACATTTCACTTCCTTGTTTATAATATCTTGAATAGTTTCTTTAAATTCTACACTTTTTAAGTAAGTGATAACAGAATCTTCACTTGCACTTGCAGATCTTGTATCTGTTCTTCCCATTTTTAAATCACTTTATTAACAAATTAAATTTGCTTTTAACGCAGCACAATAATAACACATCCGTCGCGTGTGACGGACGGATAGAATATGATGCAGCCTTAATAGCGGAAACAGAAAATGACCTGCAGCAACTATTGCACAAATTCAAAACAACGGCCAAAAAATATAACATGTCTATTGCAATAGCCAAAACCAAATCAATGACCATCTCAAGGGAGCCCGTGCGATGCAAGCTAACAATTGACAACATCCCAATCGAGCAGGTAATGTCGTTTCACTACCTGGGCTGCAAAATATCCAGCTACGGAAACCTGAAAAACGACGTCAAACACCAGGTTAACAAAGCTGCTGTGATATCGGGACACCTAAAGCAAAATATCTGGAAAAACAAATACCTCACTACCGATTGCAAATCAAGAATCTACAAAACATGTGTACGGCGGCAACCAAACGACAAATGCGGACAACAGAGATGAAAGCATTAAGAACAATTGCCGGATACACGATGTGGGACAAACAACGGACGACACACATAAAACAATGCAAGGTAGAAGATGCAGTGCGATGGGTACGGCAGCGTAGACGCTGTTGGAACAAACACGTAACCAGAATGTCAGAAACCAGAATAGCTGAAATAGCCCGCAATGGAAGACCACCAAAAAGAAAGCGCGACAGATGGCAGTCGACATCCCAAGAACAACCACAATAAGACGAGGCTTCCAGAAGAAACAGGCAACCTTTGCCTACTAGAACCAGAAAAAAAAAAAGAAGAATTAAAGGTTAATTATACGGAAGCACAGCAAGCAATATATTTCAGGGAAGTAAGTAACTGGTAAGTAAGTACATTATTTTTTAAAGTTAACAGTAATACTATTATTCCATAATAATTATTCAACGTTATAGGTTATGATAACAATTAAAAAAAATAAACAAGTAGCATAGAAATAGTTAACAATTAATTGGAACTACAGAAAAAAAAACACAAGAGAATTTAGGCAAGGAATAATAAATGGTTCATGATATACAAGTATCGGAATTGATTACCTAAAGGTGAACCAACATATCGGTGAGTATATCAATAAAATTGAATCATCATCATTTAACAATTATTCAATGCATTTTAACAATTTTATTGTGCTTGCAGAACCAAATCCTTACACCGACCCAATGCTCCAAAACCCAAACGAATATGGATAAATTCCACCATCATCAACCCGAGTAACCAAAAGATAAGTATACTTAATTAAAAAGCAAACTATTACAAACACTATTGTTGTTTTAGGTTAGGATAAAAATGAACAGTATCAAAACACTAATTCCATTAAATGTGGAAGTTGAGTAAAAAACACCAAAACTATTTATAAAATCAACCATCTTCGTTTTGCAAACAACATAGCCCTCATAGCTGACAACCTAGGAAAGCTAAGACAGATGCTAGAAGAACATCATAACATATGCTTGAAGGTGGTTTTGAAGATCAATTTTTTGAACATGTAAGCATTTCAATATAGAAAACGCAATTGTGGACCTAGTCTACAAATACGAATAACAAAACTCAAATAAAAATAGGCAGACCACGTAAGATAGATCATAATCCTTGAAACTATTAGACAAAAGACCAAGAACCAACAAACGCAACAGACCAACAAAAACTTGAATACAAAGAAACCCAAGACCAAAGATCATGATGAGCTATGAAGGAGGTCTATGCCCAATACCAAACAGAACGGGCTAAATAATGATGATAATCTGTTACCTCTGAGTATAGCCCTTAAGTTACCTTTGCTAATGCTCTTGTTACTTTTACCAAATCCACCCTCTACGCCGGTCTGTAAAAATAGATGTTTGTTTATACGCGGTACTATTCTCTCTTATAGTTGTCAGCTGTAACCTGATACTTATTTACAAGCCTTTTGTGAGCTGTTGGTGACTAGTCAACTATTTCGGATTATTCAAAAGATATTTTAATGTAACTACATATACGTACGTATTTTTTACTAGTACTAGTAAACAATTGCGTTGTCACTGGAAAGCAGTCGTGTTATTATCCATCACGTCAATAGCAAATCGTTCTTATATTTATTAACGTTTATCATGTTCTACGGCAGACGCAATAGCTTCGATTCACTAAAATGATACCAATGTGCAGTCTTAATTTTTTGCTGTCAATGGAAAACACTAAATAAGTGTTTCAATATACTGTTTAACTGTATCCTAGTATACCTTTAAGAGCAGGGAATTTTCAAATAATTTTATAGTTAATAATAATATTCTCTATGCACATTGGTGGAAGTAAGGTATATACTGTTAGCTAAAGATTTTTGTGTTACTTTAAGCAGAGGCGCCAAAATCCATTGCAGCTCTTTAAAAAAAATATATATTTTTCTAAAAAAAAATCTTATTTTTATTTTTTTTTTATTTGAAAAATAAATTAAAAAAATAAAATTTTCAAAAATAAAATATTTACAAAAATCATATTTTTTAACTTTTTTTATTTTTTGTTTGATTGAAAAAAAAAAATTGAAAATTCTACAAAAAATTGTACATTTTGTTTCATGACAACAAAATTACTATCTAGCAATATCTTCTATATTGCGCGTTTTACAGCTCTTTTACATCCCCCCAGAAGTCTTACGACAAAAAGGGTTGATGGAACCAACGACTAATTAGGTGACTTCTGAATCACCCCGGTGGATGAAAAACAAGTTATTATTTTAGTCATATTCAGGGATCAAACCCCGGACTGTTGGCGTGCTACGCTAACGCTCTATAACTAAGCTATATTACCGTTCAATATCCATAGAGAATGGGACAGAATATCTAATTAATTAAATTATCAGATTATAAATATATGTATTATATGCATTATACATACTATTCTTAATTAAATTTAATAATTATTTTTATTGCATACGTAAATAATAATGTTAAATTAAGTAGTAGTAACAGAAACGGAACAAACACTACAAACACGCATCCAAATGTAACATCGGATCATGCCGATACGACCACTTCCGTCTACTCTAAAACCCCTCCCATCGTTCGTTCGTTCTCTTTTCAGGCAGTCGTCTCACAAGCGCTCGCCAGATTTCGGTACCCTCATCTGAAAACACCGTTGTTCATTTAAGATATAGAAACTAAAGTTTAGCGCCAGTATATATATATACAGGGTGAGTCAAGAAGAACGGACCAAACTCTAGGAGTGTATTCAATTTTTATTTGTTTTCAAGTTTTTTTATTGAGTATGCCATGTTCGACGTTCTAAAACATTTGATAGCTTTTTTGTTCTGATAATGTGTCAGTGTGACGGTAATTTAACGTTTATTTTGTTTGTACGATTAAAGTGTTACAAAATGCCACACACTTATTCAAATTTAGAATATGCAAATATGGTGTGTGTTTATGGTTTTTGTAATAGTAATGCTACAGCTGCTGTTGAAGAATATCGTCAACGGTTTCCACATCAGAAAATGTACATATTTATCAAAGTTTTCAACTGCTCACGAAGAATTAGTATTCAATTGGGTATTTCATAAACAAGAGTAATAAACACACTCCACGAGCAAGGCTTACATCCATACCATGTACAGAGAGTACGGCACCTACAACCGGAAGATTATCCCAAACGTATGGAATTTTGTCGGTGGATAAATAATAATCCTCGTGTTGTATCGCGCATACTTTTTACAGGTGAAGCAACATTCACCCGTGACGGCATTAATAACACTCACAACTGTCATGTGAGGTCAGACAAAAATCCCCACGCAATAGTCGAAAGTAATTTTTAACATAAGTTTTCAGTAAACGAGTGATGTGGTATGGTCGATGGTTATTTAATTCGCCCATTCATTTTTGAGAATCGCCTCAGAGGAGCCAACTATTTAATTTTTTTACAAAATAAATTACACGGACTACTAGAGGATGTTCTTTTAAACATCAGAATGCAAATGATCTACCAGCACGATGGAGCTCCTGCACTTTTTGTTCGTCAGGTCAAGCAACATTTATACAAAAAGTTTCCAGGGCGTTGGATTGATCGCAGTGATCTTATTAGTTGGCCTCCAAGATCTCCAGACCTCACAGCATTAGATTATTGTTTATGGGGCTGGTTTAAAGATAAAGTGTACAAAGTAAAAGTGGACACTCAATATGGACTAATTCTACGTATTAGAAATGCTGCAGCCGATCTTAAACAAAAACATAACTCCATCAGGAGAGCAACAGGCGCCCTTCGTAGACGAAGCAGAAATTATTATAAGAACGCTATGATAACCAAAACGTTAATGTATAAAATTTTGTTAATTTTTAATTACACTGTAACTTGCAAACAAATAAAAATCGGATAACAACATTTGAGTTTTTTTACATTATTAGTGTAGAATACACTCCTGGAGTTTGGTCTGTTCCTCCAAACTCACACTGTATATTAGTAAAATTTAGCCCTAAAAAAATGACAAATTGCCGCTTGCAGCCACAGCCCAAAGGCTCTCATGTAAAATAAAAATTTACAGCATTCATGTAAAAATTAAAAAAATCAAGCTAAAGACTATCGCTCATGCGTGATGCAAAAGAAAACTTTACAAATAATCTCTAGCTACTAGTTAAAATCACATAGCAAATATGTATCATCATTTGAACAAGAAAGCAAAAAAAAACTCCAATTTTGTATTGTCCTTTGAACAAAAACAATCAACTGCGAAAGTAAAACTAATAATATCAACAACCATTTTCGTGGTAGATGCAGCTGCTAAGTGCGATTTTAATGAGTAAACTCTGATCGAACTGAACAAAAAAATCATAAATCACTCTACTAGAAACGACCACTATAAAAGTTCCTCCCAAAAAATAAAGGTTAGGTGAAGTTAGGTAAAAAAAAAGAATTAAAAAAAAAGGTTAGCGTGCAAGTTTAGAATACGCCAATTCCATTGACGTAGCTGATATATTCAAAAATGGTCTTGAACAGTAGTAAAACATCGGTGTCTCAATTTTGTAGGATGACTAACTCAGTAATTAAATAGATGCAACTGGATCAAGATACTAAGTAAACATCCTTAAGATCAAAATATCACCTTTTATAAAGAATTGTAATCACCCAAGCTTGCCCATAGCTCATAAAACATAAAAGTTTCTGTTGAAAAAAACGTTAGTTCTACAATAAAAACAAAATTTACTAACAAAGTACCTAAACTCCAACAAAAGAAGTGCCTTGTGTATTGCTTTGCATTTGGCAGAAATATGAAACAAAACTTTCGTCATAGTGTGCAACCCGACACGTTGAATACTATATTTATATATAGTGTCCCAAAATTAAAGCAAAATTTGAATTAAATAGAAAATGAAAAAAGTTTTTAATCTTTAGATTGTTAATTTTTTATTAAATCATAAAGTACATAGGATATGGTTATTTATGGAATAACACATCGGGCAAATGACTTCCACGGTTTTGCTGGCACATACGCACTCTTTTGTCGAAATTTTCTATGACCATTCTGCATAAATGTGACTGATCTTCGTTGATGCAGCGTATAATTTCCTCCTGTAATGCACGGGTGATTGTGAGCTTGTTGACATAGACCTTTGACTTAAAATAACCCCAAGAAATCTAATGGTGTTAAATCGTACGATATATTCTGATCACCGAAACAAGAAAGTACACAACCAGGAAATGTCTCATGCTGTAATTAAATTGTTTCACGGGCTGTATGGCATATAGCACCATCTTCGCTGCATTTTTACTAACTCTAAACTCTCAGCTGTTGTTTTTTTTTTCAGGGTTGTTAACAATTTACTGCACAAATGGCGGCAAATTCAAATCTTGCGCAAATTGTGGGACATCATTTATATGATTTGTCGTGATTGACATGACCGAGGCATATTCCATTTAAAACGAACCAGAGCTTGGAGGTGTGCATTTAGAAACTTGCTCATGTGTTTTTTTTAGTTTCTATAAGTTATTAGTAGTCCTTTGATCGGTATATGAGGGTATAAAACCCATAAAAAAAATTCTACAATTTTTTTAAGTTTATTTGTCGTTTTTTAACTTAATCGCATTTTTTGTTTAAAAACCACAATTTTAACTCAAAAAAATAAATTTACTCATAAAATCAATCAAAAATTTTCCGTAGAATCTAAACCTTTCACCATTTCAAGTCTATACCCTGTCTATAAGCCGCAAAAGCCATAAAACCATGTTTTTGTTCTCAGTGAGCTGGGCAAAAAAGAGCATTTTTTATTTTTTTTAACCGCCAAAGTTGACGTGTTTTGATGTAAATTAATTAGAAAATTTGTTTTGTGTATTTGGGATTTATAGATCTAAAAATCGAAAAAACTGCAAAAATAAGCCTATTTTTCAACATAAACTTTTACAGATGCACATTTAGCAGTTTTCAGAGAAACTATACACCAAATATTATTAAAAAAACTGAGTGTTGCATCAAGTCTATATATAGAAAATAGTCAGTGTCGTGCTTATCTGGCGATAAAAACCTCATCTAAAAAAAAATAATTGTTCAACATTTACTTAAAAAAGTATTTTTTTTAATTTTCATAATGATTATTTGGATTATATTTTTTTAAGCTTATTTCAGAAGTTTAACAAAAACATCTTGTTGTTTGAACCAATTTTGGGTCATTTTATTCTTTGTTTGATAATTTTTGCGCTTGCGGCACAAATTTAGACTCGATCTCTCGGCGCAAAAATTAGAAAGTATTATTATTTTTGGCATTCAAACATAAATCCTCCTGGCGCTTATCAAAATTTGTTAAAAAAAAAGTTTTAAACCACACCCTAGTGTGTATAATATTTTTTGTAAATATAAAAAAATAATTAATTTTTAACGCATTTTTTGCCTGAAAATTTTGTAAACATTTTTTTCTAGATAAACTTTTCTATAGACGATGAGTACAACATTGACTATTTTCTATGTAAAATTGTCCCCAGAATTCAAATTTTTAATAATATTTGGTGTATTGTTCCTCTGAGCGCGGCTAAACGTGCATTTGTAAGAGTATATGTTGCAGATTTTTTGAGTTTTAGACCCTTAAAACGCAAATACACAAAACTAATTTATATTTTCCAATCAATTTACACCAAATACGTCAACTTTGGCGGTAAAACAAAATTTAAAAAATGCTCCTTTTTCCCAGCCCACTGAGAACAAAGACATGGTTTTATGGCTTTTGCGGCTTATAGACAGGGTATAGACTTAAAATGGCGCCAGATTTGGATTCTACAAAAAACTTCTGGTTAATTTCAACCCCCCCCCAGCTCTGGTCCGTTTGAAATGGAATTGCCGCTATACTTCCTGAACAAAATTTATACCACTTATTACATTCAAAAGTCGTGAACAAATTCCCCTCGTCTGCATGCTCCACATATTACAAATAAAGCAACAATCTTCATAAGAAAAAAGATAGAAATCATCTAGAGGATCAGCCACAAATATTATTTATATCTTCCTGTAAAAGTATCAGCGATTTATATGCCTTTTATCCAACCAACTCTCGTTTTAAAAACGTTTTTAATTTATAAAACTTTAAAATGTCAACATAGTCTTTGGCATGTAGTTATGAATTTAACATAGAAAACTTGGGCCATAGAGATGATAATGTCAATTTTCTTAACTTTTTAGAAAAGTAAACTAAAAAAACATTCCAATAGTTACATTTTAAATTTAGTTCCGCTTTCTGTGTATTGCCCTTGATTAAATTTTAACCAAACAAAAATATAATACTACACAAAACCTCAAAACATTTAAATTCATATAAAACTTTTGAGTAGATACATATTTAAGCAGAATCCATAATAAAATGTCTTCAAAGACAAGGCTATAATTTCATATTTTAATAGGTTCTCTTAATTATTTCATTTATTTAACGTCGATCTGGGAATTTTTCCAAGGGATTCCAACCTGATTTATTGAGTTCTTTTCATTCATTAAAAAACTGATTTATATTGATTACAACGCACGGTTTGAAAATCTAAAGTTAGGGTATTAATTGCATTTTAAAACTTACCAATAAAAACTAAACTACAAGAAACATATAATACAAAGTTTTAAGACAATTATAATTAATTCATATATATTGCTAAAAGTACATACCATTTAATAAACATTGTAAATTATTCCGCACGTACCTGAAAAATAAAAACAAAGATTAATACAAAAACATAAACCAAACTGCAATTTTAATCGCAAATAAAAAATAATTAGGAACCTAGACATCCGAGTGCTGCACCAAAAATAAGTTTAAATCTCACAACTGAAAATTTCAAACCTTTATACTCCCGAACCCACCTTATCAGCATGGCTTTTATAGTTAAGACTCTTCAATAGTAAGGAGTACAAACAAAAATTCGAAATCCACTCAGAACTGTAAGTCCCCATAAATATTATATAAAAAAAATGCAAAGTTATCATCCTAATTAAATCACAATCGAAGCTCATAAGCGTTTCTTAGCAAAGTTCCGTGTAAACTATCAATTTGTAAGATACAAATACCTAAATTAAATTTATAAAAAGATAAAGGTAAAATTTTTGTCTAAATCCTAAATCTATTAGATTAGTAAATTCACAAACGAGAATGTTGTATACTGTTGGATCATTCGTATATATCGATGCAGATAAAAGACATATCCAGGTTTATAAAAATAGTTCAATCAAACAATTCTTTTTCCTTATAAAATTTGCTGTGCTATGTAAACTGTATTCCAAATTTATACATATTAAGCAAAACATAAAAGTCAACAACCTTTGAATCTACTTTAAAAAATTATTGGTAATATAATAAAAGAACAATTTAAGTGTAAAGCAGACAAGTGATCTTTTGTCGCTTTCATTTGATTTGGTTTTCTCAGAAATAACTGTCAAATAAACTTTGATTGATAATATACATTTAATTTGCATGGGTGCTACATTTTTTCAGATAAGACACACTACATCGTACAACTAGCATCTAATATACCCAAAGCCTAGAACAAAATTTCAAGTGGTTAATAACTAACTATTTACTTGTATTATCCTACATAGTCATCTTCAATCGTACCATACCGATTGAAAACTTAACAATTCAACCGTAATGAAGCAAACATATCTCAGATACTCTAGCTGAAAAATATATTAAAAAAATTTCAATTATTGAAAAATATTAAATCCGCATCTCATAAAAACTCCAAAATTTCCAACGATGGCGTTTGTTGTTGAAATGGATTATGGTATTACCAACTGTAAAAATTTGGGTGAGAAAATGATTTGATTGCTATTGATCCTTCTGATGGACGACAAGAAGATAAAAAATGTTGATAAAAAGAAAAAGCTGTTAATGATATAAATAATTCTTCAAATAATTAGCGATGATTTAATTGATCTGGAATGACCCACCCTCCCACTAAAGCGTTATTCGTCAAGAAATTGGATTTATCATCTCCTTCTTTAACATAAAAACTTCCAACAGTTGCAAGAAAAATTTCTAATCTCTTAATAACAAAACTCGAGCAGGTGTATAAGCACTCTATTCCAAACTACTAGCTGCTAATCATAATTTGAATTGTATCACCAACCCGCGCAAATGTTGGTCATTAAAAGATTAGATATAACTTTCTCTTTCTTGAACAAAAAACTTCAAAAGCTTGCAAACAAAAGAAACTTTTAACTTCTTAATAACAAACTCTTGAGTAGGTGGATGGGTACTCCTGTTTAAACTACTTAATGGTAATTTTGATCTGGAGTGATCCGACTACCTTTCAAAGGTTGATTATTAAGAGATTAAATATTACTTTTTCCTTCACTGACTAAAAAACTTTTAATATTTGCAAAAAAAAGAAACTTCAAATTCTTTAATAAAAAACATTTTAACAAGTGAGTGGACATTCCAGTTCAAACTTCTTAATAGTAATCATAATCTAGAATGACCCATCTACCTGCTTAAGTCCCCCCCCCCCCGCCAAGTGTTGGTTATTAAAATATTAAATATCACTTTCTCTTTCCCTTTTGACCAAAAGACTTCTAACACTTGCAGAAAAAAGAAACTTGTAATTCTTTAATTTAATAACAAACACTCGGGCCGGATAGTCACTCCAGTTCAAACCACTTACCCAAATACTGGTCAGCAAAAGATTTAATACCAATTTCTCTTTCATAGACAAAAAGACTTCTAACGCTTAAAAAAACAAGAAGCAGCTAATTTCTCAAATACAAATACTTAGGCAAATGGGTGGGCACTCCAGTTCAAACTACTGGCTGGCAATCATGATTTAAAGTAACATACCCAACCGCCTAAAAGTTGGTCATCAAGAAATTTAATATTACCTCATCCTCCTCAGACGAAAGAACTTCTAACACTTGCAGAGAGAAGAAACTTCCAATTCTTCAAAGTTCTAACTAGTCATTGGTAATCATGGAGTGACCGACCCATCAAAAGATTAAATACTACCGCCTTCTTCTTGGGCAAAGATACTTTTAAAGCTTAAACAAAAAACTTCTAACTGCCAATTTCTTGATAACAAACACTTGGGCAAGTGGGTAGGCACTTCATTTCAAACTACTTGATGGTAATCATGATCTAAAGTGACCCAACCACCCTATCAAGTGTTGATCATCAAGAAATTGGATTTATTATCCGCTCCTTTAACATAGAAAGTTTTTAACGATTGCAAAGAAGAAAAACTTCCAATGTCTTGTTAACAAACTCTGAACACTCCAGTTCAGACTACTCGATGGTCATTATGATTTAGAGTAACCCGCTTACTAGCTCAAGTATTGATCTTTAAGATATTGGATGGTATCACTTCCTCCACCTCTGACTAAGAGACTTCTACATTTGCTGAAAAAAAAACTTCCAATTCTTCCAGTACCTTGATACTGAGCAGGCAAAAAATTAGAAAAGCAAGGAAGTAATAATGTACATAAAATCGACGATCAAAAGTTAGTATTCGGACAAAGTAAGATATAAAGACATAGGGATAAATGTCATTAGTAAATACAATTATAAATAGAAAACGAAGATAAAAGAAATTAAATAAATTTATATCACGTGGATAACTTACCAAATTCCCGATATTCATATATCATCATAATGTGTGTACAAATACAGGGAGTTTATAAATAAATGGAATTGTGTAATTACTTTAAATATGCCGCCTTTTTAAAATTGTCGACTATACTATTTGTTTTGACAGTTCAACTTCAACAAAGCAAGCAAGGTTATAAGAATGTATACAAATGAAGAGAATATTTTATTATTAAATCCTACTTTAGGAATGGGCGGTTTGATAATGGGAAATGGCTCCATTCTATTCCGGATTGTGTTCGAGAGTTTACTACTGATAATTGTAAACATGTAAACATATGAACATACTTTTATTATTGAATTCTGAGATAGGCAACTTTATTTACGCATTTTTACTACAGCTAGACACAAATATTGTAGCCCGTATAATAGGCAACTTAATATACACAAAAAATATATTTACTGTAGTTGTACTCATGCCTTTGACCAATTTAGTATTTTTCATTTGCGCTTACATTTTACACATTCTATTGGCGACGTTGTTCTGAATTTGAAAAATGCTAAAACGGGCAAAGGAATGAGTTAAACGACATAATTTTTGTGTATATTAAGTTGCCTATTATACCAGCCACACAATTCGTGTCTAGCTGTAGAGCGGCACAAACGTACATTAGATAGTTACATAATCCCAAACATTTATAATCACCCTGTATTTGTATCATTCAGTGAATAAATAGAACATAAGTCTAATTAGCCAAGGCACAAAAACTATGTAAGCAACTCGTACATTCAGTATTCTCTAAGACGGAAATTATTAGCATAAAACATAGGTGAAATGCGAAGTAAAATGTAACAAGTTTCAGGATAATTTTAAAATATAAAAGAAAACTAATTACCTAATAGAATTTTACAAACTCAAACCCCTCCTTAATTATTATGCACAGATACAAATCCGCATGCAGACGACGAAAAAGTTTAAAAAAAAGAAACACAAAATTTATTGCAAATTTAATCAATTAACCTTCCTTCCGCAATCGAAATAGTTTAAAATTCACGCGGGCTACATTGAAGTTCCAAGCGAAATCTTAAGTACCGAGAAGAATAAGAATAAATAAATCCCTGGAATCGAACCTCGCGTCCCATTTATATGCAAATGGGGTAATTTTCAATTTCAAATTTTTCGATACAATTTTGTGTTTGTAGCCCTTTTATTATGTGGACGGTGAGATGTAATTGGTAATTTGAGAAATGCCAGGTATTGTATGTTTAATGATTGTAATAGGATATTTTACCGAGTATTGTGTTACAATTAAAATTTAACTGGGTCGACAAATAAAATAAAATGTAACAAACTGTTAAAATTAATGAACCCAATATTCTTCCAAAAATAATTGTTTGAAATAAATAATTCATTCTGTAAGATTGACCTAATAATAAAATAATTGTGAATCAATAATCCTGCAGATTCTATTAACGTTCACAATGCTAACCTTTATTTAGGTAAACTTAATAATATTTAAATTTACCTACCTTTTATTTGTGTATCAAGAAAAATGTATTTTTTCTGCTTGAGAATTCAAGGAACACACAACGATTGAAGCCATTTTCTATAATGGTAGGCATTGAGGTCAAAGCCGTACGTTATATGTCATCACATCCCTCATTTATTTTCGTTTTCTTTATAAATTTCGTTAAATCGAGCCATAAATAATGTTCTGGTGAAATATGGAGCACAATTTCCAAACCAAATATTAATAGGATGACCACATTTAAATGACTAGAACTACTGAATTACATTTCAAATTAATGAGGTTGTGACTGCGCTTTAATACTGCTGAATTGATTAAACTTTTTATTACGATTACTTCATTTTAAAGCATTGAGAAATTACTCATACCAGACGAACAAAAAATACCTTTGATATTTATCAAATAAAATAGTAATTAAGTGACTCTTCAATGCTAACTTTAAGCTAGAAATAAAATATTAAATTATTATGTCAACATAGTAATCGCCTTAACTTATTTAGTTCCCAGTTAAATAGGTTCAGAATTATTATAGTAATGTAAGTTTCTGCTTTATTTTGAGCAATGAATATGATTATAAAATTAAAATGTTAAAGCCGTGTTAGAAGATGGAAAAATGTTTCAAGTAGTATTCATAAATTTATAAGACTATTTATTGCACAGTTCCTAAACATTTGAATGTATATTTTATATCACGAAGGGAGTAGTAAAAACCACAACTTTTGGATTATGTAGAAATTGCATATTTTATAAGCAACTGATAATAACCCCAAGTGAAATTGATATTTTAAAATTAATACATACAAAAAAAAATTTAATGTCTACTTTTATTATTATTATAAAAAAGTCAAAGTCATCTATGATATATATAAACCATATGTTTTAAGTTAATTACTTTATCTTTGACTGTTATTATAATTTTATTTTATAACTGGATTATTAGTCAAGTTTTTTTTTTAAATATATATAAAATATATTAAAATCTTCTTCAGTGGTGTTTAAAAATAAAAAATAAAAATAAAATATTTAACATTTATAAATGTATAATTATGTAAACGTCCTTTTTGAATGAATTATTTTAGCTAGTGTGTTTATTAAGCATATTGGCCTGTATGAAGTCGCTTTTCCAACTTTTTTCTTTTTCTCAATCAATACTAGAGTGGCTACTTTCCAACATTCTGGAAAAAAAATCCATCTTTCAGACATCTGTTGATTATTTGAGTTATTTCTACCTCATTCCCTTCTGGAGCTGCTTTAACAATCTCTGTTGTTAATTCGTCCGGACCCGGTGCTTAGTTGTTAGGAAATTCTTTTATGATCTCCTTTATCTCTTCTACTGTTGCCATAACTGTTTTTTCTTCTTCATTTTCTGGTTCTTCTACCGGTTCTCCCTTGGAAAACAATTTCTTAATTATGACTTCTTCTCCTTCGTCTTCTTTTAGGTAGACTCCCTTTGCTCTTCCTCCCAGTTTGTTTATCACTATTTTGTACGGTTTTCCCCAAGGATCATCGTCTATAGATTCCATCATTTCTTTCCAGCACCTTTTTCTGCTATCTCTGATTGCTTTTTTTAAGATTTTTATATCATTTTTTAGTTCCTCCTCCGTTTCCTCTGCATGTTCTCATCTTTTTCTCTGTCTTTTGACTTACCTCCCTGTTTGTATTGTTTTTTTTTTCTGCATTCTTTTATTTCCTCGCACCACCAGTATGGTCCTTTTCGCCCCCTTTCTCTGTACCTGGGAATTGCTTCATCCGCCGTTTTTCTCAGCTTTTATGAGTATCATAAAAAATTGCTTACTTGCTGCTTCAGTAAAGTATTAATTAATCACCAAATTACCTTATCAAAACCTCGCGTTTGTCTTGAAAGAATATAAAATAACGTGTTATTAGACTCTTTGCTTTCTGGAGTATATCGATAAAATGGCCATAAAATACGTACTCATTAAAACATTTGGTCGATTCCAAAGCAAATCTCGTCTGCACCTGACCTCCCAGAATAAACATTGTAGCGTGCCACTTGACACGTCCATGTCGTCTCCTAAAAAATAACAAGAAATTAAAACTATGAAGTTCAGCAATGGGATAATTACCTGATCTTGTCTTCAGTTTGGCCAAACAAGGATATGTCGAGGTAATAAATACTACTGCCCTCTTGTTCAATCCATCGGAGACGTCTATTTGAATTGACAAGATTTAATCGCTAAAAGGTTTAACTAATTAATACATCTGTGAACTTACAATAGTTAGAATTTAATGTTGCGTAGGCATGATCGTTAGGCAACTAAATATACACTTTAAATAATTAATAGGGGTTATTAAATCATTTTGGGATATAGAAATATTACTTAATTTAATATAATTAGATTAGATTTAGTAGGGATATGTGTCAATTAGTTAAGGTATTACGATCCCTTAAAATACTTACCTTATATTATAGAAAACTGCTCCGATGCGTTGTAGATCATGGTTCAGACACTACAATTAGAGTTTGGATTTAATTGCACCACATAAACTGAGTACCAATGTGGACCAGTAACAGAACTGAAATTAAGTTGTTAATTAAAATAAATAAATTATAGGTGGTTAATAATGGTTGGTTATATAAAATGAAATTAACTTGATTTTTAACTATTTAAATTTACCTGTATGTATATATATATATATATATATATATATATATGGATTTCTGTTCCTGACAAACCTGGTTGAGGATGATGTTTAGTTGCATTAATGGATTAAATTAATAATTTGCATGCAATCACGACCTACAATAAATATAATTTTGGTGGTGTTTTGATATGTAGACTTACCTGGTTTATGATACGAGATTGATAGTCCTTTATTCATTTCACTATATTTATTTATTCACTTTAGCACTAACCTACAATATGTATTGTTTACTTGTGGCAGTCAGCTGTTGACATTTAATACATGCGTGAAGTTGGAGTGGTCATTGGCGTATCGTTTTTAATTTTTGCGGATTGCGAATTTATTTAAAATACAGTTTTTGTTGTAAAACCTAGCGGTTAAATGCGCTTGGCTAATGTAGCCAACTTTATTAATTAATTGTAAATGTATTGTACAATATTATCTTATCGTTTGGCTTCAAATTAAATTGGTTACTGTTTATGAAATAATACTTAACTTGAGACGTATATGCGCTGACATGCGTAGAAATTTCAATTGTTTTTTTGAAAATCTTGCCATTTGAATAAAACTAAAAACAAAATTATGATAACTCTCTTTTGGTTGTGACGACTTGAGTTGTGTTGGTCGCTGAGACACTTCCATGACATTTAAGATGGCGAAACTATGCCATGCCGCGTGGTAATCAAGAGTGTTAACAAGTATTAAGGTATTGTAAATTTATTAATTTATTAACAATATTAGTGGCAAGTTTTGAATTTTAGATTTATTTAACTAATTATTATGGATGCTATAGTCAATCAATTTTATGTCTTATAAGGACAAACAGTCGGAAGCCTTACAATAAGGTAATATTATTTAAAGTTGTTAGGTGTAGTATTGTAATTAGGTATTTGCAGGCTTTCTTTTGTGGAGGCTTAAAACTCTAAAAAGTCTGATAAAGATTAAGCACGACCATGATATGAACTCAACCCTAATCAGTCTAACAATATCTGATCCCTGGAGATTAATCCGAGCAATAGAGGTGTCGATGGCAATAAATTTATCTGCCGCCACGAATCTTTAAATTTGGGAGTGGATGCCAAAATTATTGTTACCCAGAATCGATAACAATCGTCGCTCGACAAATCAAACCAGTTTAACAGGTATCGTTTATTTTGGGTTGATAAATTTATACCAATTAAATTATGTAGAGTTCCTTGGTCGATAAAATTGCGATTACGTAAATTTAATTAAAAGAAATACTTTGCTCGATAAATTAATAATAATATAATAATGTGCCGTTTTTGCTTTTGTTTTATAAACTGAACCATGTACTACTTTATGTCCGATAAATTTGCAACGCGCGATAAAATTTTGATTTTGACCAGTTGGACCAGTAAAGTCATTTAACTTACCAAACTTTTTCTTTTTTTTTGTTTCTTTGTGTTCCTAATTAGCCTTTTCAGGAGTTTATTGTTTTACCCTGATAATCTAAAGTACCATCAATAAAACGTCACCAGATGCTAGGAACTCAGGAACCGAAAGTAAACCAATAAAAAATGTAAAACAATTGGCGCCCTTAAATTTCATCAATCTGGTAAGTTGATTTTTTTATTTATCCAACCATACCACTTTACTAGGATTACATAATTGAACCATGACCTACATCGTCTGAGCTTGCCGACCTGCCATATACACTAACTCTGGCAGTATATAACCTCGTCGGAAACAATAAAAAATCAATAAAGAGAGGTTATAACATGAAGCTTGCAACATTTAAAAAAAGTAAATTCTTCAATAAGGCCGCACTGTCCGCAGTTTTATACCAGTTATAAACAAATTAAAAAGTAAAAAATACTTTATTACTTAAATGTAAAGTCAATACAATGAACCATGGTAAAACTATCTAAAAATTATGACCTAAGCATTGCCATCGACATTTATTGTGTATTTAACAATGATCTAAAATTATAAATTATAATACATTTACAGCAGGTGTATCAAAAGCTTACTTTAAAGCAATTTTTATTCTGATATCTGGTAATTGCACACTACCTTGCAAAAAATAATTGCAAATCACATACCATATCCTTTTACTATCAGTTGCTATACTAACACCTGTCATATAACCTGACTGAAATAACCAGTATTCTTTTCACGAGGTTCCTTTGAATAGTTCTACTATTTGATTTTAGCATACCAAGATTTTACCATGGCAGCCACTTCAAGGCAACTTTTTTCAACATAGCTATTAGTACACAAATGAATATTCTCATCAACGTAACTTTGGCTAAGGTATCATATGGTTTGTGTGTAAGTTATTCGCCTAAAATCTGTTGTGTGTGTTTTGTTGTTTGTATAAAATTCCACAAAACTCCAAGTAAAAGTACAGCATCTAAAACAGTATTTGCTTTTTTTTTGTAATACTCCATGTAGAATAATCCGTGATAGTTTCTTCGTCTACTTAATTCTTGACTGATGGTGCTAGTTGAGCTTTTTCTTCTTTTAACTTATCTTGCTTTGAGTTGTTACAGCAACAACATTTTTTCTTCCAATTTGCACTATAGTTCAACTTATGGTCCCATTTTTGACTAAATAGTTAATGTCGTGGATAGAAGTTTTAGCTACAAAGCCAAGTTGTCTTTGGAAAGGATTCGTTTTCGAAGATCTTGACAGTAAAAACCCAGTCGATTTTCCGGTCTGTTGCTCATAGTCAAGGCTTCTTTTGTGCAGTTCAAAAGGTCATCTAGAGCAGTAACAAACGTGCTAGCATTAACTTGCAATTCAGTTTTAACCAAAGCAGCTTCTTTTAAAAGAATAGCAATAATTTCTTTATTTCTGTAAATCGTCCACCATGTGAGCCAACAGTAAGGTATTTCAAAGTCAATTCATCTAAAGCAATATACATTTTTACTTCCATCAAAAAGTGTCCGTCGGGTGTATCGGTGTAATGGTATTAATCAAAATCGGCCATAACCAGAATACGCAGCATATAGAATTTGTCGTTAAGTGTGTAGATACATTCTTCTTCGTATATTTCTTTTTACATTGTAATATCTTCACCACAGTACTCGGTTTTAGATTGGTAGATACAATCCAAAAGTTGTTCTTCAATTCGTTTATTTTAGGAAAAGTATCTTTGAGAGATTATAGAGAGCGTGGCGCAGTGGTCTAGGCATCCGGCCGCTGTACCAAAGATCGTGGGTTCGATTCCCATATACCGTGATATACTTTTCACTTTCTATACGCTCTCCCACTCCCCAAGCCGCCTTGCCAGCGTGGGGTTTTACGGCTAAAACCTTCTCTGATGGAGTGCTGAATTCTCTCCAGTGGTTCGGAATCCACTTAAAACTGTAGGTCCCTTGTAATGTAAGTTGCCAACATTACAAGCAGAGAAAGAGGCTAAGACGCCAGCAGTGGCGTATGAATGGCTGACTTCACATCTTTGAGATCGTAAAGACACCATGCTGACCTAGTTTGCGCTCAGCCAATAAGAATCCAAAAAAAGTTCTGATAAACCAACAATAGGATCCAATTTGGGCAAAGATCCAATTAAATAATAACATATCTAAAATATTAAATCCGCCAATAAGCAAAGACTAAAAAAAAATATTAAAACGTAAGTCAAAACCAAAAAAACCCACAAATAAGCGTTGAATTGCAGTGTTTTTACTTTCTCTCAAAGTTAATAAAATCCATTAACAAATATGCAACTGGTTACTGATGTAATACTAATACAATGCGGTTATAAAAAAGGTTAAAAAAAACACTTAAAAAGCAGAAATATCTAAATACCGCATGATGTCAATATTTGCAAAGCACAATAAAGATCCTACTGCGTCCTGCGCTTTGTGTAGTATGTAACTTAGATCGTAACATGTCTGTATGAGATTAAGTGAGAAGCAGTTATTTGATCGGTTGTACAGACTAGAAATCTCCGGTCAGCAACCGCGTTAACTAGTCTAGACCACAGATCAAAAATTTAAAAAAAAAAGTGTTTGTGCCATCTCTTAGCTCCTAAGAGAAACATTAAGTTTGTAAAACAATCGCCTAGCGTCGCTGAGTTACATTTGCGTCAATAAAAACGCTACTTTTAAATCTTGCCATTTTCCTCCTCTGTAGTTTTGGGCTTGGGACCGACAACAACATAGTTGAAAATGGCAAATTCATTTTTGTGCAATGTTTTACATTGTAAACTGAAAAAAAAACTGATGTATCAAAATGATCGGAACAAAGATTATTTTTTTTATTATTTGAATTTACATGCTCAATTTTAAACCAAAGCTCCCTTTAAAGACTTATTGTCAAAAATATAAAAAAAATGTTTATTTTTATTACTGATATTAGTTATAGGGCTATGTGTAAATACAAAAATATATTTATATTTATAAATACCTGATCGTAACATTTTAAAACCTATGATGTAATCCTTAAATGTAAACTATGAATCTTTTAACTATATTCTTATAAAAAAAAAAATAATAACTGTACACATCAAACCTAACGCAAATGGTGCATGGTGCTCATGAAATCGTGCGTTTGAACGACAGAAATAAAACAAACCCAGTATTCGAGCCACTGCTATTTTCCTGGATCAGTCAGTGCAATTCGTGAGGCTATATTCGCTATACCTATTGATACCCCCAAATTCTAGACAAAACATAGATCTAACAATAAAAGTCAGAAAAAATGCAGTAGAAGTACTGGTATCGGCAAATCTCCGTTAGGTTACAATCAAAACACATAATCCGTGAGCACACACAGTTACATTAAGTTAAGTTAAGCCAAGTTAAATCGCTAACAATTAGAACAACCC
The DNA here is from genome assembly GCA_963932245.1 of Tachinus rufipes. Taxonomy (NCBI): domain Eukaryota; kingdom Metazoa; phylum Arthropoda; class Insecta; order Coleoptera; family Staphylinidae; genus Tachinus; species Tachinus rufipes. Next base: position 33,652,922 of record OZ010746.1, on the reverse strand, counting down.
ATTACAGTCCTATTTACAAAATCTTTTTTCTTAGTAAAAACTGTTAGGAGACATTTCTACGTACCTTTTAGATTCATTTAAAAATTTTGATACCGTTATGACTTTATAAAAGAAGAAAATTTTGATTGGTAAAGCAGACACCAAAAAATTGTCTTTTTGCCTATAGAATTAAAAACCACTGCTTAGAAACTGCCCTATAAAACCACTTGCATTTTCATAATCACTAATCAAATCTCAGTTATTGTATTAATTGCAAATAACTTCCTGCAATAAGTACCGTTCTTGTCAATATAAATAAGTTTTGGTGTATATTTTTGCAGCGTTTTGGCTCACAATATTGATTAAAAGCTCCTAAGCAACTTTGGCCTAACAAAAAAGCAAATAAAACAGACATGAAAGAAGCAAGCGCAAAAGTGACCAGGAGCTGACAAAATATATCCAATCATGATCCAGAAAAAGCTTCCTGCTCTGAGAAGATCTTTATATAAAACCCGCAAAACTAGCCTAGCACTCGCATATATACTAAACAGCTTAAGAATAGTTAAGATGGTATTCACACCAAAGTGATCCACGTATGTCTTGCCTAATCTTACAAATCAATTAGTCTAGCATCTTTCATGCTAAAGCTTTTACAAAAATATTCAAGAAGTAGTTACGGAAGCAAGAAAATAAAAACCTCTGTACTGATACCAACATGCATACATACCAGTCAAAAAACCCTCTAAACTGACTATATATCAGCTAGTAAAAAGGTGTAAAAATACTCTACACTGCAAATAAATTGCTCTTCAGGCCTTTTTAGACATTAAAGAAAAATTTATTGGTAGGAAAAAAACAGAAGCATACCATCTTTCGTCCAATATTGGCTGAACTCCAAAAACCAAATTGATAAACAAAACCAAAGAGTTGAAAAAATTAAAAACCTATGATCACATTCCCGATAGCAAAGAAAGTAAAGTTTCCAAGACTCACGTTTCATATTTATCTGGATAATCTGACTACAAAAGCCATATGAGTGCTATTTGCAACCAAATCAATAGTCTGACAAACATGAAGGAAGCAACGCCCAATATGATAAAAACATTATATACTGTGATGATCAAACCTATCATCACAAAAAAAGTCTCGTATAGGAAAAAATCCATCCTTATAAGTATGACAAATAAATTACGTAAAAGTACACAGAGTAACATGTTTGTTGATAAATGAAGCAATGAAAACAACTCACACAGCAGTCATAAAAACACTGCTTTCACTTCCATTACGGCACTTACTTGTAATCATAAAAGCAGCCTACAAACTACAAATAAATAAACACACTGTAAATTACAGGTCTCACGGACCAAAACAACAAATGAGTTAAACTTAAAAAAAAAAACGCTTAAGATGAGAGATGACTTCATAAAATGTTATTGCATACAAAAGTCATTTGATGAGATAATGACATCGCAAGACAAGTCAACAAATAAATAATACTCTGCCACAAAAGCCAGAGAAAGTCAATTACGTTATTGCTGGAAAAAATATATATCAGTTTTTTAAATGATGCGCTAGAATGACCATTATATCCAACAGCTATGAATTATAAGCAACACGCTCACCAGTTATCCAATCCAAACTAGTAAAACTGCATAACCAGTCTAGAAGCATTAGCCACAAACAACAATATACATCTAATTTAAATACTAACAAAATCGGGTATATAAGAGATAGAAGGGACAGAGACGTCCATTAAACCAAAGCCTACTTTTAGGATTCCATAGAAAATAGAAAACAAATAATCCTTAATAAACTTAAAATAAAACACAGCAACCTGTCAGAGAAGAAGCACACAATCTTATTAGAACCATCACACAATACCCAAACCATACTTAAGCAAATAAGCCAAATAAAACTGCAAACATTTACAAGACTAATAACTAGTCACAGTACAACAAACACCAGACAAATCCGCTACGGAGCAGATCAAATGCAAAGTTTACAATACGTGGAACCTATTTAGGCAAACAGAAAGTAACCAAAGAAGAGCTCAATCGCTTGCTAAAAACTTTAAACTTAATTGAAGAAACAAAACTGTTAGAAGAATAACAACAGCAGATGCACAATAGAACCAAGAGCTGCCAAGAACCGCCAAAAGCCACCGGTAATGATAAGACGCTAGATGGACCACCTCAAAAAACAAACAAAAAGCAAAAACAATCTATGAAAAACTTGCATACATAAAAAAATGCTAATTAAAAACAACCCCAAACAATTCACAGCAAGATACATAGAACCAGTATAGCTGCCACTCTCATACTGACAGTGATTGAACAAGTTCTTTACAACACCGTCAATACATAGACAGTTATAAAAATTAAAAAAAAACTCCTTTCTAAAATCTGCTGAATCAACTACTGTAAGTATGACAACATCAAACACCCCAAAAATGACAAATAACTACATCTATATCTACAACATCTAGCATTAAATCTAAAACTTTAGAATAACTCCAAACTACTTTACTATAACATCTTTTAAATATACCAGATAACCACACCTACAAATAATCACCATATTCCCGTATTTCTAATAACTATTAACTACACCTTCGCATTATCCAAAGCACCGCCAAAAAGCAATATGTATTAATTTGTCAAAGATTTTAGACAACTGCATCAAGACATTTTCTGAAGTGATTCAATCATTTAGGCTGCCCCATCTGCGTTTTCCAGCCAAGAAACATCCTTCGTTTTGTTATATACAATATCTGCCCTGCGACAAACGTGTTATAATTCTAAATTATACCTTTTCGGGTTTGAAATAGACAAAAATAATTCTTACTGTAGAGCTCCATGATCCTTCACGCAAGCACTTTTGCTACGCCAGAAGTACGAACGTGCACTGCTCATAACTAATTTTTTCAACTATGCAACAATTCAACTAAAACCGCTAGCCGGCAGAACTTAAATGTGTTTCTTAACAACCCCCTTGCTTCCAAACTCTATCGGACCAAGTTAGTAACAGAGTTTTGGTTGTGTTTTATGCCTTTCAGAAGAAATTAAGTTATCGTTTCAACTGCTGGCGCATAAGCCTTTTTTCTACCTGTAATGGTGGTAACTTACATTACTTAAATCTAGAGTTTTCAGTGGATTCCAAATCACTGAAATCTACTCCGGAACAGAAAAGAATCTTAGTCATAAAACCGCACGTTGACAAGGAGAAATGAAGAGTGGAAACCGAGAATTTAAATCAGGCGATCCTGCTAGCCATAAAAGTGGCCCGCCTCTTCCTACATACCTAAGTGGAAAAGTTTGGTTTAAATGCTCTCTAACGTCAATCAAAAAATGAACTAGAGCACCATCATGCTGGAACCACATTTGTTGCTTGTGGGACAAAGGAATGTCATCCAAAACATCATACATTGTGTTCTGCAGAAAGTTGAGGTAAGCAGCGCCTGTTTATCGGTTTGGTAAAACAACAGAGCCTAGAAACCTGTCGCTTACAATACCTACCCAAATGTTTAATGAAAAACGTGTCTGATGTCCACATTAAATTTTTGCATGAGGTTTTTCGTCCAACGATGTGCATTATGAAAATTAACAACTTCATTCCGTGTGAACTCTGCTTCATCCGTAAAATTTTTTTTGACAAGAAACTGCGGGTCTTCAGCATCCTAGCGTAGAAACCAACGACAAAAAACCAAACGTGCCTGATGATCAGTTAAATTTAAGACCTGTACTCGTTGTACATGGTATAGATAGTAGTAGCACCAATTCCTACCTCGGCTGGTATTCTCCGCACACTAGTCCCTGGATTATGGTCTATCCGTGCTATAATTTATTGTTCTGCTCTAGGAGTAGATACCAACCTTGGTCTGCCGGAAAAATAAAACTATTTTCAAAGTGAACCGATATCTTTTAATCTCTTTTAAATTCTTCCAAACATACGATGTAAAGAAATCTCGCAATTTAGATAAGCTTCTACATAAAGACGGTGCGCTTTGGTGGCAATCCCATTCGCACGACCATACATGAAATGCATGTCGGTTAATTGTGCATTAGAGTAATCAGCCATAGCAATGAAAACTTGTGCACTAACAACAACTGTCAAATACTGAATGTTTATTTTACATCAGCAATAAGAAAATGCACGTTTTTGCAAAATTAAAAATGGAGGAAAAAAGAATAATCTCCTCAAAGACTATTCAAAATAACTAAAAATTCAAATGTATTCCAAGAAACGCATTTTTTTAAATTACTCTATTGTAATATTCATTTTGTCAAGTTCACTAACAAAATTATATTTATGCGCATTAAATCTTCTTTACATTTTCTATGCATATCCACAATATGAAAAATAAACATATTAACTACTATAAGTAAGTATTGTATTATATTAAAAACTTTGTGTTTTTACTATTATAACAATATTGTTTTGAAAATATGAATCATATTTCTGATATAACATTATTTAATATAAACTATAATAAATTGAATCTATAGAGAGAAATGAGAACATGAACCGGCAACGCTTGGCCGTAAATCACATAATAATAATTGAATCCTTCTTGAAATCAGTTTTTAAGTAAAGTGGTACGAAGTTTCCTCCAATATTTTTATCCACGAGACGGTAATAACTTGATTGGATCCATGTTCGCTAAGAAATAGTATCGGTAATTCCGTGCAGTTTTAATGGTGGACACTTCGTAGAAAACTTTTAATGCGGATCGCCTTCCAAACTTTTATGTGTGTCGACGCCGTTAAATTTTTTCCCGTTTAAGCCAAATCCTTTAAATTAAGACTTTGCTATATAAAAGTAAGATCGATTGCAAAGCTTTTATATGATTATATCAACATATTATTTTTAAAGCTTACTACTACATACGGGTAGTGTTTGCGTTACTCAGCTAGTTTCTACTTTGTGGTTCCGAACTTCGTACGTAAACACATATTGCGATTCCTGTTAGTTGCAACTGGAGATACTAGAAGCCATCCATGTCTTGTTTGTAGAGCTCATTTGCACGTAACTTTATATTTACATACCCGCTAATTATATATATTACGCATACGTGTAATTTACTATTTACACTTTCAAATGAGATGCTTCATTATTAAACCATCCGAAAGCAATGCAATTATGTTCGCCTATTGGTATTTATGATGCATACTCGTACAAATACTGAATATAAACAAAATTTAAGTAACTAGGTAACATTTATGAAAAGAAATTGAAATGTCATATCAAGTAATGGAATTTTTAAATTTCATTTTAAAATTACGGTCTTATACTTCTTCGGAAACCATTAGCACAATACAGTGTAGCTGAAATGTATATTAACTAGGTTTATTTAATTCTCAAAATTTGCATATGCACTCTAAATATATTTCTCTAATGTAAGAGAAGTCAAGTGCTTCCCGTCTTTAAATATGTAACTAGTATTATTTCACAAACTTTTTTACGGAGCAGGATGATACTGAGCTGCAAATTACAGCAAATATATGTGTTTATTTTTTTTTGTGAAATTTTTGATTGTTTCTTTTTAAACCTCGTCATACATACTGTCTTTTGCTATTTTCCAAATTAATTAAGCACCACAATATTAATAAACAATTTCTTAATTAAAAATGCTTAAAAATTTAAATTTGCAAAATTGTGGTTGATTTCTGTACACATTTTACGCATGTGTAAAGTGTTTAAAAATATAATATTAATAAATAAGTTACATTGAAAAGAAAGCTATAAAATATTATACCAGACTTGAGCAAGATGGTCAATCCTTACATAACATACAGTCAAGGATTTATTTGCCAAAAAAATTACTCACTAATATTGAATTGTTCAAAAATACGAATGTATTCTAAAAAACAAATTTCTTTAAGGCTTTCTTGATAGAGCCTATACTTACTTTCAAGTTTTCTATGATACAGATGTAACGCAAAGTCATTTACGCAACAAACGCTCAAACACCAAACCAAGCATAGATGTCGTATATTAGTATGCATATGTTCACTTTAACAGCCAACGGCAGCTTGTATTAATTTCTTTCAATTGTTGACACCGCTCTCCGTTCGACTAGGTCCGGTTAATCTCGTTTTCTCGTATCAGCGCGCTACCCCTACTTCCCGTCATAGTGCTTTTCTACCAATGCACATAATTATTTATACTTTTTATACGCACCTAAAAAGCCTCCTTCCAAATTTAGTATTTCCCAAGACTTATAATCAGACTGCTTAAATTTCGTCTTTAATGCGATAGTTTCAACGAGTGTGGTTTCACTGTTAAAATTCAGGTATTCTTATGATAATTGTGATATATTAAGTAATTCCTAAATATCTCATATTTACGGACAGTTGTAAAGTATCTCAATAACCTCGATGTCAATGCACTTAGTTATACATACCCTCTTCTGGACGACTGATCATGAAAACAATCCGGCAGTAAAATTGATAATAAAAAAAGCTGCATTCGCAAAGAAGGGACTACCCAAATTGCCACAAACAGACAACTCTGGAAACGCGACCTTGGCTTGAGACAGGAAATGACAAAGAAACAGAAGACTCTCATGACAGCAAAGGTATAGTAACGCGAGAAGAAAAGCAGAAACAGTTAAACCAATCACAAAAAAATAATAATAAGAAGACCGACATTAGCTACAAAAACACCTTAGCCCAGCTAACTGAAGAGACTACGTCACTCAAAAAAGTTGTTGCAGAAATATACAAGCCCAAGAATAAAATCAAAGGAGAAGTCAGCGCAATAACTGTCTGACTGGCTGAAACAGGCGGTACATGACATAGGTAAAAAACTAAAGATTTGACAATTTGCTAGTAAAAAAAAAAAACAACAGCTTCGGAAACGCAAAAAGATGAAAAAGAAGCATTCAATACAAACAATGCAACGCTGAAAAAATGAAACTAAACCTAAAACGAATATTAAAGATTGAAAAATCTTTCAAAGATTTTCAACTAGTAACCAAAGAAAACTGGGGTTACAAAATATTCCCTAAGTTAAAAATACGTAAGGGTCGACACATAAAGCACCTTTAAAACTAGATGTAATTCTTCAATGTAACAAAAATTATGGCTTAAGCAATAAAGCGGCAAAGTCGGACTTTAAAGACAAATCAAAACAAAGAGGAAAGGTGGCTAAAATATCCCACTCACTCAGTTTTCCTGACAGTAAAAATAAACATGTCTTTAAGTGTCAAGATGCTTATACTAACCCATACTAACAAATAGGGATGTAGAAAAAATCATTTAAAACTATCAAAGACCATTTTCTGCAAAAAAACAAGGCAAAGTTAACTGTACCCAAGCTGGAAAGTATAAGAAGGCTAAGTTCAAAAGGATTATGAAATATCTATTTGCTAACACAATAATACAAATTGTAGTGTATAAACCAAACAAGGCCGGTAAAAAAACAAATACTGGCAATAAAATAAAACATCCATATACAGAAAATACCAATTTCAAAATTAATAGTACAAAATTTGATATGATTTGATATGGTGGTAAAAAAAGTAAACCTCGCCGCAATTGAAATTAACGTGAAAGAAGTAATGAAAACAAAAAGTAGCCTGCTAGTTTCAATACAAAACGGATCCTAAGATGCAAATCCTAAGAAAGTAATTCAAAGAAAAATTGCAACAAATACGGATATCCCTCTTTAAAAGTAAAATAACGGTTCAAGTAAAAATGTTGAGGTAAAATTCATGCAACATACAAAAACAAGTAAAATGTCACCATAAAATTGTCAGAGATCGACGCTAAAAAAGTTGATTAAAATAAATTAAATTAGAATTGGCTTAAATCTAAAATGGCAATGTCAAAGTAGACTTCAGAGACCCAGACAGAAAATCTGTAAACATTAGAAAATCTGTGTCTAAAATACGCAAAAGATAGACACAAAGCAACTGAATGTAAAAACAATGCAAACTGCGTTCACTGCAAGAAAGAAGGACATCAATACAAAAATTCTAAATGCCAAGAAAAAAGGGGCTTAGAAACAAACAAAAACCAATAATGATCAAAATCCTTCAAATCAATAACAACAGAAACCGTCCTGCTCAAGATCTAACTTAGGCCATTGCAAGAGATATCAGAGCAGAGGTAATAATAATAAGTGAATCAACCCAGGTCATTATTGATAGGAAAAACAGGTTCTGTAATGATAAAATAGACACTGCAATACAAGTACTAGACACTAACTTAATAACTAAAAAACATGAGCAAAATCTTGGATACACCTTCCAAGACAACAGTTCACAATATATAGTTGCTACTCCTCTGGTAACAATGATATTTATTATCTGGAAAGTACCTTGTACAAAATAAGCATGCAAATCAGGTGCAAAAAGAAAAGTGCAATTGTTGCCGGAAATTTCAATGCAAAACCGCCTCAGTGGAGTATCCACCTTACGGATAGAAGATGGCGGATTGTGACTGACTAAACAGCCATAAACAACCTATAAATGGAAACTCAAAGTAAAAATGCTACATTTAAAAGGCAAGACTATTCCTCAATCTTAGACCTAACAATAGATAGTGCATTAAGTTAGTAAACGCAAATCTTTAAGCAATCACAACTCCATTGTTTTTAACATAAAAAAACAACAGATAGAATTTTCTAGGTTGGCAGGTTAAGAAACTAGACAGAAAAAAACCTCAGGTGCTCTAAAGAAAATCAAGTCGTACGGAGAAATTCAGACGAAAGATTCTCAACAACCGTAGCAAAGATCTGTGACAAATTGATGCCGAAGAAGAAATCCACTGTAATTGTATCTTGGTGAAACGCAGAAATCGCTGGATTACGCCAGTCGTGTTTATCAGAAAGAAGGAAGTACACTAGAAATTCCAAACGCAATCGCGTTTGGAATTTCTAGTGTACTTCCATTTATGTGGGGTAGATTTACCACACATAAAACTCTATTTACAAAAAAAAATATAAAGATTGCAAAAAGAAGCTAAAGGACGCAATCAAAAAGGCTAAAAGAGCTTTGTCAAAATGTAGACTCTAACAAAATAGTCATTAAAACAATAGTAAGATTCTTGCCGAGATCAAAGCTAACAATGGAAGTTATGATGAAAGTGTTAAAGCATTCGTTCCCTACCCAACCAAAAGTATATTTTGACTGTGCCATTAGTGATAGAGTTGTCAACATTACAACCAAAAACATACTAAAGGCGTGTGCAAAACTAAAATACATCATATATATATATATTATATAAATATGTCCAAGACCAGAAAATATTCCAGCAGTATTGAATGAGGTAACTCTGTACTGTCCAAATGTGATGCTAAAGCATTATAACAACTTTGCGACCACACTAACCTTTCCAGAGGTGTTGAAACACTCGCTTCTTTTCTTGATTCAAAAGAAAAACAAAAGAGTAGCAAACCAACAAAAGAGTATCCTAGATTTATTAGACCAATTAGTCTTTTAGACGCAGAGTGCAATCTTCACAAACACATGCCACGCCGTCAGATTAATAAAAAACTAGTTCAAAAAAGACAACTTCGCTACAATATATAGAAACAGCGTTTAGTTATTCGTTTCTTGCACGGTAAATATGTTAAACCTACTAAAGTGTGAGCTAGGTAGATGCCAAAGCAACTATAACAAAAGAAAATGCTTTTCTGCTAAGAATTAGAATTAGAAATTAGTTCTGAGAGCACTATAATCAAACTGGAACCAATAAAACAAACAAATAATCGCACACAGTTTTCGGCCGATTAAGTTACGCTGACTATTTTATAAAGAACTACAGGCTTATGAGAGTACTGTTACTACTGCTACATATTCAGAACTCTGATAGAACCGTATAAAAACTAAAAGACAAAGATTTCTTAAGTATTTACAAAACGTATGCCAGAAATGTAGTTTAAATGTCTGCATCTTCTTTTTTACCCTGACATCGACACAACAAATTATCATGTTTTTAGTCCATTTTTCAGAATAATAATAAAGTGATTCAGATGGTGCGTGGACACTACCAACAGATTTTTGTTTTGGGTATTCACTTTTTCATTTTTTATGGTTCAAATGTAATTCTACCTCGTATTTTAAAGTAAAATCAATCTTATGATGATAGAACACTGCATCATTGTTCGAACTTGTGATTAAGAAAAACAAACAAAAAAACAAAAGTAAATGCTTATTGCTTTGACACACCCAGCCCTAAAATGAGCAGCCACTGAACACAAAACATCGTCGAAAAATATTTTTGTACACCTACTCTCACTTTTTTTGATCGATTGGTCTTTACTTTTAAATTACAATAATAATAATAATAAGTTATCAAATAGCGCAAAAAGCAGTAAAAACCAATTTGATAAACGCTTATCTAACCAACATCAGGGCCCAGCACTGTATGATTGCACCAAGCAAGCTTTTGTAACGCTTGCGAGTTTAAAGGTTCTCTTTATCTGATTACCTCGGGCACCTTCTTACTAAAGATGTTGACAAGAAAGATCCAGTGTGTATCAAAAATTGTCAAATTAAAATTTAAAAAAATAATTATAGTTTGACCCTTTACGTATAATCAGTTTGAAAACAACTATTCTAAAATACCTCAAACATAAATACAACTAAGTACTGATAAAGTTAATAGACCACAATTTCATCATGTAGCCCTTCTAATTCGGCCTACTACGGTTCTAAATAATTTTATTGCTAATGCATTGTTGCAAGTTCTTTGTCTTCTGGGTGATATTTTCCTTTCAAAAAATAACTTAAAAATTGTGTGTGTACCTTTTGATGTTGCTCATAATATGATGAATAAAATATTACAATTTTCTGTGCTTTATTGTTTTAAGCAGTTCTTTGTCGATTTGCATTCACATAAGTATAGTTACTCGGTGTGTACTTAAAATCATAAGCATGCGGCTAACACCAATGTCCATCCTTCTACTCCATACAACAGTATTGAAACGACGCAACATCTTTATTTGATGTTCATTTGATTGAAAGCTGATCAAGTTTTTCCGATCCCTATTTTATCTCCTGACTATAGTCCCATTTGTAATTCAAATTTGTTCTTAAGTATGTTCTTGATAGTATTATCTGACAAGCCCTTTTACACAAAATTGTTTCTATTATCTTTTGTGATTCGTATCTCAAATTCTTAATGACCTAACAATTTATTATTATCCCTTCTAGCTCTTCTTCTAGCACATTTCTGAAAAGTTTCTGTAGATATAGATAAAACAATTGCGTAGCAAGCACGCAGTCTTGCCTGACCTAACCTAACCTAACAATTTATTATTATCCCTTCTAGCTCTTCTTCTAGCACATCTCTGAAAAGTTTTTGTAGATATAGATTAAACAATTGCGTAGCAAGCACACAATCTTGCCTGACCCCTTGCTGTACTGAAATTTGTTCCAACTATCTGTTCTCTACGCAATTGCGTGCTGCCTGTTGGCTGTACCTATTTCGTATGATACGTGCATCCCTGTCTGTTCCTGATTCATGTATAACTTGTAATAGCTGGTCATAATTAACTCTGTCAAACGCCTTTTCAAGGTGTACAGAACACGTAAAAACATTGCAGTTCACGTCTTTTGCTCTTTGGATAAGTACAGTTATACCAAACAGTACAAACTTTACTTTACTTTACTTACGTCTTCTTCCAGATTTTTATATGTATGTAAATAATTTAAAAAAAACCGACATTTTACGTCTTGTAAAACATTGTTCTGTAGTCTTCGCATTTTTTGCTGTTAGTTTTTTTTGGGTATAGGATATTAATTTCTCAAGAATGTTTCCAGTAACATAGATGTGATTTAATAATTTTATGATAATGTCTAAGTGTTCTTCCTATATTAGTGTCTTGTTTCTTTTTAGCCTTCTTATTGCCTTGATCAATTTGCAACAAATTAAAAAAAAAGAGGTCCTGTTGATGATAGGATATTAATGATATTTAGTTACTATCATTAATATAAAAAGATTGTATGTATTTTTGCCATCATGTTATTTTATCATCCACATTTAACTTTGCATTGCCATGAAGGCAACGATGTTGTTTTGTAGAGACTTAGGTTTCTTTTTGTTTTTGTCAAATTTAGTGCATTATGATTTCTGGTTGACTTCTCTATCTCTGCAATTACTTTCTCCACACGCTTACCTTAGCTTCTTTAATTTTTCTTTTGATGCTACGGTGTATTTGCTCATATTTCACTCCGTTTTTGTTTTAAGCTTATCTTCGCTTTTCTATTAGATTTAAGATCTCATCCGTGATTCTTCATTCTTTGCATAGTAAGTAGATTGTGATTCGCAACTGTTGAAGATGTTAGTGATTGATTCAGTTTATAGTTCTATGTTTTGACTTCCAAGATTCGTCTTATAGCGTTTGGGTCTTTCATCTGCTACATATCGTGTGATTTGGATTGCGTTCTTTTTTCCATTCTCTTTAGGCGTAGTTTGAGTATATATACAATATAATTATTTTGTTTTCACAAAACCATAACCTAACCTCCCATACTTGTATAATATATTATGAAAAAGATAATAACAAATATTACTCTTATTAACTGTAATAAAATTGATTTTATACCGTATAAGATTCCCTTGGGTCTTGGCCAAAAGAGAGCAACTTATATAAAGTGTTAATTATGGCTTGTCCAATATGTTTGCAGAATTGGATTAGCGTTTTTCCTCTCTCGTTACTGCTTCCTAGCCCAAGCATGCCCACAATATCTTCATGTGCTCCTTTGCCAACTTTCGCATTGAAGTCTCCTAGTAGCACTGTGATATCTTTTTTTTCATTTGCTTCCATTCTTACGTCTTCATAAAACTTCTCAATATCCACTTCATTTGCATCCCCCGTAGGTGCACAGACTTGAATGATGTTTGTTTTACATGGGCTTGCATTCTGCTTAATTATTGCTACTCTATCTGATATTGGTAGAAATCCTAGAATTGATCTATCTACTTCTTTTGTAACTATGATTGCAATGCCATCTTTGTTATGCGACTGAGTATCTCCTGAATAATAAATATGGTAGTTATCTACTACAAATTTGCCAGTATTTGGTCGTCTTGTTTCATTGCAGTCAATAATGTCAATGTTCATCCACCACATCTTTTTTGTTGTTTGTTCTGTTGTTTGCTACTTTTCCTGCCTAAAAATGCATTTCCTAAATAATAAATAAGGTAGTTATCTACTAGAAATTTGCCAAAATTTGGCCAAGTTGGAGGATGTCTGTTTTTATCCGCTTCTTTGTTGTTTGCTGCTTCCACTGCCTAAAAAATGTTTCTGACGTTCCATAATCATATTCGCTGGATCTTTATTTTATATGTTGTTGCTTTAGTTAAATTTGGTAATATCTTTTTGTCTTCATGCCTTTGTACAAAACAGTCTCCCCCGGATATCCGATTGGGAACCCATATTGATTTGTTGTACTAGAAAATGTGTATCTTTAATGTAAAAGTAAAAATATGCCGGTGACCATAACCTATTGTTTTATTTGCCTTTGAGAACTTTTTTTATCCTCAAAACAAACGAGTGCCCATCTTCTTAATTGCGGAAAAAGAGTGTTGGTTATCCCGACAAAATTTCGGTCTCGGTAAAAATAAGGTTGGTAGGTAAGTATTCAGGTTAGAACATAACTTTCTTCTGTATAATAAATTTTAAAGAACTGTTACAGCTTGCGTAGGTAAGGTCGCATCCCTAAAGTAGACCTATCAAAATCACAAAAAGTATATACCTGCTACCCTTCATGTTAGTAAAAATAAACTTAATAAGTTTACGGTCGTAAAAAATAGTATTAGTCTTTAAGCATTCAGCTCTTTTAAGATATATTAGATCTATCTAAACCATCCTAAAGCCTAGTTGACTAAAACAAATAGTAATCAATCAAAAACTTTCCAAGATGCAAAAAGTGCTCCCAAAAGCATCCAATGTAATTTAAAAATACTACATTTCTTCTTTTCTCAATTGAAATTTTATAAATACTTCCAATTGTTTCAAGTACGATCAAGTCCTGTCCATAGCTTCTAAGCAAAATGCAGTTTATTTAAAACCCAAGAAATTATAGTTCTCCTAAATCTAATATTTTTTTAGATTTATATTAACTTTTGTTAACTTTAACTTAAAACCATCAAGTTTGTTATAAGATTTAGTTTAACGTTCCTATTTCAACTTTTCAATCGCAACAATTGAAAAAGCAGTTCATGTGCAACACTACCAAACTAAAAAACACACAAACACCTGTACAACCTGATATACATCAACTCAACAGCAAGAGCATACAAAAGTCAAAAAATCTTTCCAGTTGGAACATAACCACATATACCAAAACTTCGTTAACTGCAAAACTACAAAATACAGAATGCTAAAAAAATAACTTTTTGCCACTTTTTAACTTCACACCCAATGCAAACCCACGTGACTCTAAAAAAACAAAGCCAACAGTCGACTTTTCTGCTCAAAACAGGACCCTAGTGTAAAAAATGTTCCAAAAGTCAACTAAAAAAGTTATTGTTGCAGGCAACCCAAAAAACGCTAAAATACATTTTTTGCCATCCGTAAAATCTACTAGCAGTGGTCCGTGCACTTTCAATAACACCAACCTAATCACATCAAACACCACAAAGTCTCTCACTCATTTACAAGTAGTCTTCAAGCAGATTACATTGTAGTTATCATATAAAAGAACCGTTATTATGCTGCAAAAAAAATTCCAAAATTAAATCCTTACCAAACAATTTAAAACCGTCAAGACACTATAAGCCCCACAAGTAGATCCCAGTAAGACACCAACAACCTTGCAACAATTACGCCGTGACTTCTGTAACAGTTTAAACTACAGAAAAAAAATCATACAAATCCCACGTGCCTTAAAAAAATAAACCCAAACTGCGACATTGTCACCCAAAATCCGAGACTCATTAATATTCTTTTTATTACTGAATCAAAAAGTTTGTAAGTAATTAAAAGCATATTAAGTTTCACTGTTTTATTTGAATTAAATTTATTATTACATTGTAAATATTTTTACATATACGTTTAAGTTTTAAAGTTTTTACCGAGTGGTACAAAACTTAAAACCTCTAGTATACACCATTACATTTTGTTGTGTAATTCAAAATCATTTACAAATAAAGATAGCTCAGCATCGAAAGCACTTAAAACAAAACAAAACATCAATAAATAAGTTCTTAAAGATGTAAGAAGTTTGATGGTCCTCTAGCGTTCGCTTCACGTACCGGAAGTATAGTTATAAAGACATGTAGTCACTTAAATTATTAATAGATATAATATATTACCAACAGAATTGCATATTTATGGTATAAAATTTATATATCTGGATTGTATTTTAGAATTACTGCCAATGATTAAATAGATATGAGACAGTTTAACTACTAATGTTAATTGAATTGATGAGCACAAATAAAAATTAAATTATTATAATATGAATTGGAATGATTCGTACATATTAAAAAATACATTACCAAACAATACTATTTACTAACAATAACAATTTCTTTGTGATTAATTAAATTTCACAAAAAATATAATTTATTACGCAGATCTTTATCAGAGCACGAAAAAATAAAAGACATTTTTCATCGGAATCATTTATAAATACACCCTTTCTACTTGTTTTTATTGTTTTGTGACGCTTGGTTTCAAACAACTAATTTCTTTTCTGGAACTGAATCGCCGATGCGAAAAGAATAGATTTTATGAGAAAAAAACAAGAGTTAAATAATTGCGCGCGAAAGAAAGATGGAACAAAGTCAAAAAATATATGGTGGTAGTGGGCTAAGAAAAATCATCATATTGCTCGGTCACAAGGAACGGAACGGAAACGGGAAATCATCGGAATCCGAGAAAACTGTTGCTTTTCTATTTCCTCCTCTCACTCTCTTACAGCCCCGACAACATAAAAGTGCTTTCTGGAAGTGTTGCGAATGAGACTTTCATGGGATTGATATAAAAACTCATTGCATTATTTTTCGGAACATATTTCAAAACTGACGCCCTTTATAAAGAGCGAAACTTTTGTTGACGTGTTTATATAACATCCTCGAAATTGCAAAAATACTAAATTTTTTACTCAATATTCTTTTAGTAAGTAAAAGCTTTATCTGTTATATGAGGAAGTCAGCCAAGTAGAAAATTTTAATCGAAGTCTTGATATAGGTCAAGAGTTCGTAGCGGTAATTAGCAGTGACCTTCCTATTGTTATTTTGGACGCGATTCAAGAATGTCGAGATTTATTTATTTTTATGTTTACACCAATGATTAATTATTTTTATTTAAATAATTTATTAATTGAATTGGAGACAGTTTACGTTTAATGTGAAACCTTTTATCTTGGTTTCAGCATGGTCGATGAAGCCTGGTGTGCCCAGAAACCGAGAAAAATAAATGTGCCATGTCCGCAAGTGACGTTAACCTATATTTCGTACAGAAGAAAGAATAGTTTTTTTTTTGTTTGGTGAAAGGGAGTGGGTGGAAAAAAATAATGCATTACATCATTTTCACTTAATTGGCGCGGTGAAAGATATTTTGCGGGTGACTTTTTATAACGCTGCGGCCTTTCCCCCCTCAACTAACAAACGCTGTCAGTAATTAATGTTAAAGCTACAACTTTTTTTGGTGTCGCTTTATTTCAACCCAGCGGGGATTAATTAATGGAAGGTTGATTTTTCTATGAACATGCAGTGATGAAAACGAGGTTGTGTAACACATTTAATTTGTCTTCTGCGGTGTTATTAATGTTAATGAATTTACTTCATTATTACAAACTAATTTAAATAACTTAAATTAATTATACAGTGCAATGCTGCTATATATATATATATATTTGCAGACTACTTTTATATTAATTACTATTTAAAATGTAAATCTTTTAGTAAATAAATTATTAAAAATCAAGTTAAAAAACTATTATCTTTAATGCAGAATACGCCTGTATTATTATTGTACTATAGTCTACTCAATTCTAAAAAAGCGCAGCATTTAACATTTATGCATTGTGTACAGACCCACCTATATAGTACAAAGATTAAAGAAGAAGAAAAGCTGATTACGAGCTAATTTTAGTATTTATCTTTATTTTTAATTTATCCAATGCATATTATTTTGCTATCTTTCGTTTTTTCAATGTTGAACAATTATTACATATGCGTAGAAGTTATAAATGAAATAACAAATATTTACAAATGTAAAATAATTAAATGAGATGATGATAGTTATCAGCTCTAATTAAATAACATCGTAATTCAAAATATACAAATATTGCTTGATCAAATGACAAAACTTTAATTAAGTTCTATTTCGCGGATACAGTCAATAGATTCTGCCGCTTTGCAGGACTTAGATTCATTGCCCGTTGGACACCATAGCTTCATATATTCGGCACAGGTGAATGTCTTTAATGGCCATTCTTCTCTACCTTGTAGGTGTCGTGTGATTTGAACTTTGTCACTTAGTATGAACCCAAACATTTAGCATTATGCTTGACTTGAGTAAAGGAACCCAACCTTGTTCGCTTGATGGTTCTTCCTCTTAGCGTTATAGTATCGTCTCTTTTCTTTTTCAACCTTTAGCATATGATGCTTAACTACTTCTCTTAGAGCATCTCTATCTTACTGAAACTCATTTAACATTCCTGCTCAGTAAGCTCCTTGATTGAAATATCTTCAGAGCTGTTCATTCGTCGTTGTTGACATGTTCTTCGTTTCTTCTAACTTTTTCTTTACAGGGTGTCGCCCACTATACTCATAATGGGGGTACTATCTTTCTTCCTAATTAACATCACTGAACTGGCATATTCTGCTGTACACATTTTTTTTATTCCATGGTCTAGCCATATTCTGGGTGTAGAATAAACTATACTATTTCTTTAATCTTTGTCTTGGTTTCTTCACTTACTTCCTGGCTTCAGATTTGTTTTGTCTGCCACGTCAGTCTTCGTCAACCGTGCTTTTTCACTTTCTATCTTTTTAATGGTTACGTTATCTTTAGTGATTTTCACTTCTGTCAAGTCCAATAGTTCATTTTCATGATTATAGAAACTTAAAAATATCGTCAGATACGACATAAGTAACGGTATTAAAATTACACCGTATATCTTTAATTGCAGTTCTGTGTAACCGGATGGTTTCACCGTATTCTTCCAAAAGTCTGTTAGCACTAAGTTCGTGTCTTTCAGCTGTACGTTACCAATTACCGTATACATTCAACCAGGAATAATATTAATTTGGCAACCTGTATCTATGAGCGCCTCCAACACCCGATCACCTATTTATATTTTCTTTATCTTATTCTTAGCAATGTTAAATAAACGTACTTATCCTGTAGCGTTTTCTTCTTTCTTTGTTATTGCATTTTGTTTGCACTTACGCCCAAAACCATCACATCAACAACATTTTGAAGTTATGCTCACCGTCTTCTGTTTTGTGGCCGTTCCACAACTGTAACAAAGTTTTTTTTTGGTTGCATCGTAGTTTCTTCAAGCTACTTACTAACCTGGACATACTTTGATTTGAGCTCTTACTGCTTTTTTGTTTTTTCGTATATGCCTAGTTTAGTTTTCAAATCTCTTGGACAATATGTAAAAAAAATTCTGCTTTCGTACTTACTGCATCAACGCTTCATCTGCTATTACTCCGTTGACTGCTATTTCTTTCATTATTAAATAATACTCTTAAACTAATTTTTCTTTCTTTTTCTTTATTAATGCTCTGTGTACTTCTGCACTGTTAAACTTAAACAAAAATCTGGACTAAGAATTCAATCCTCTTTTGCTGCTCACAATAATGAATCGTTGCCATTCATTCCAGTTAAGTAACGCTGCCGAGTCTTCTAAATCTGCTATCAATTTACCTTTTGAGTATTCACTGTTTCAACTATGTGCAGGTTGTATTCTACGTTGCTAGGTTGTTCCCTTCCCGACTGGCACTTCATTGTCGTTCGTTGAATTGCTGCCTACTTCTTTTTGTTCGTTGTCATCATCGGATTCACAAACCTCAACCTCAACTTAATCCGTTATTATTGATGATTGGGTTGTCTGCTAATGTTTTTATCTTAAATTATATTGTGTCATACTTGTATAATCCTTATTACGTTTTACAGTTAACAGCCCCACGTCATTGACCTTATCTCTTTTTATTTGCAATGTTTAAAAAATTTCTTCAATGAGTTTTCTGCGCTATTTGATGACACATTTTACGTAATAAATCAATATTCAGTATAATTTTGATAAACGAGTTAGTCAAGAGATTTTCAATCAATTTATGCAAAAAAGTTCTGATATTCTGACTAAATATTTAAGCAATCTCAAATTGCTTAAATACGTAAACTTTTGATCAATTTTATAATTACTTTTCTAATTAATTAAATAATTAGTTGCAATAAATCAGTTATCTGAACCAGATTGCATTTTAAAATTTTAGCAAGTGCGACTGTTAATTTAAAAAAAATTAAGTAAAGGTTATAACCCCCTAACCACTATTTGTCCATCGTGCCTACCCATGGGACTTTCGGAAATGGGGAAGAAAGAAATCACCCTTGACATAATTTAAAAACAAGTTCATTAGAAGTATGTGCAGGGTTCCGCGTACAACATCACAAGCATAAGCGCTTAACCTTTGCGAAGTAGCAACACGATGTCTGAATTATAAGATATTGATAAACAAGCAATAGTTTTTATTCACAAATATAAGTAGATTACACGCCATTAAATTGTTATAATATTGTATTACTTTATAGATTTAATAAAAGCATAGAAAATTTTCAAACAATCTACACAATTACAAAACATACTTTATGGGTGTAGCGTCTCTATAATTTGCCGCCATTTCGCATTGCTCCATTACGCATTATTTATTAATCAAAAATCAAAATTCTTATATCATTACACATCACGGACCAACAGAGTTGATTTTATTTTTTATATATTCAAACCAAACTATTCTACTGTTAACATAACTATTACATTTAATTGTCAATGTTAGGTGGAATTAATAATTACGTTGGTGGTCTCAGTATTGATTTCCACTAAGCCGACATAATGTTATACAATTAACGTATGTTATCCATTGTTTCAACAATATGTTACGTCAGTAATTTATAAACCTCACAAATATTTTATATTCATCATTCATTGTGACAATTTTCTATGTTGCCTTTCAAGTTAAGGAGATTTTCATTTTTTTTAATGTCATAGAAACATTAAACTTCCTTGAAATTTCAACGAATGAGACCACACATTGAATTTTAAGATTTAAAAAATTTACGAGCATTGACCTTGAATAGTTGCAGATTGTAATTTTTGAGAAACAAATAATAAACTTAAAAACTAATTATATTTCTCTATAATGCGGTTGTTACATTATCTCCTAAAAGGTTTGGTTTTTCTTGTGATTTATGGATCTCGTCACAAACAATTTGTTGGTCAACAAATAAATGGTTGGAATAATAATTAAAATCTATTAAATTAAAGGATTGTTTACCTTACTTTCAGTGAAATAAAAGATATAGGCTTTCAAGATACTAATGAAAAAAAATCAAATTCTTTTTAAGACCACAATTAGTAAATAAATTCTTAAACAATAAATTAGATTAATGACAGGTTGATTAAATTGGTGTGTAGAACATACAAGTCTTGTTTCACCTATGTAATCGTATCATAAGCCGTGTGGAGTAATTCGTAAATTTATGCTACTTTCTCTATTATCCACGTTGTACTAAACTTCGCAATTATTAGATTCACTCCATACATTAGTGATGTGCAAAAATTAATCAATCTACTTTATATCAGATAACAAAACAATTCAAAACGATCAAACTGTAAAGAATCAAATACCAAAATAGATATCAACTTTTCATATACAAAAGTCAAAGTTTGTTAGTTTCTTTCCATACTTTTCAATAGTTTCAATATAATCGCCAAGTGATTTTATGATTTGTGATTGGCGGCACACGATAAAAAGTGGTTGTGGGTTCTTCAGCAAAAACTTATTGAATCGTTATTATTTGTAAGGTCTACTCCATCTCTATAATAAGTTTGCTAAACTTATCAAAATAAAATATGCAAAAAGTTTTTAAATACAAATCACTTAGGTGAAGTGCCTAACTCGAATCTCGGCGCATAATTTGTCGCAGGTTCGAGCCCCAGCACCGCAGAAAATTAAAAAAAAAATGGCATTTATTAATTCAGAACGTTTGTCTAATACATGATTAGTGTCCATTTAACCATAATTACATTTAATATGAGAGTTTGGGTAGACCACATACTAGGCCTCGTCTGTACCTACAGAGCCCCCATTCTCTCAATTAAAGAGTGCGTTAGTATGTATTTGTCTTTTCAGCTACATATTCAAAAGGCAGTTTGTGTGGTAGTAGCATAAGCAAAAGCTCTAAAATCCATCCGTTCCAAATTAGAATGTCACATTTAGGTGCTTATTAATTAATATTAAATCAAATCAAGCCATCATTAATACTGGCACATTATTAGTAGATTTATTTTTAGTACGTAGTTGGGGAGTAGTTTTATAAAGAACAAGATATTATGATCCCATGACGGGGAGTTCAGATACGCGAGGTGAGAAGCTTTTTCATAAGTAACGTGAGAAAATTGTATTACATTTCCAAATGCATAAACATAACGTATTTGGCAAAACACGATGCAGAATAACAACATAAATTATATAAAGGTGGTTTGTTAACAGTAACATGCAATTTTAAATATTAAAACATGAAAGAAAAAGTAGCATTAGTTGTAATTTATATTTTTTTAATATAATTATACTAATCACGCGTAATGTAATGTTCAATCAATTTAGTCAATAGGTTAAAACGTCTTTCAAAATTATTGTAAAGTGAGTGTTTTTAACGCCAATATGACATTTATTGAAACATATCAAATTCGTACAGGGTCTGGAAGTTTTGGTAAACAACTAACAAGCAGTAAGCACAATCGCAAATACTTTAATTAAATGACAAAAATTTATAATGTTAATGTTAATGCAGATAACACAAAAATATTGATTAAAATTTGTCTTTCGCTATGATGCCATGCCGTGGTGTTATGATGTGTATGGATGAAAAATAACCTCAATAATTCTAGATAAGTACGTTTATAAACCTAATAATTCCTAAAATTCCCAGATTTTTAAGCATCCTTCAAATAAATTAAATAAAAAATTGATGTAATTAAAACAAAAAAATATACTAATTACAAGCTTAGGTAAAAGGCAAAAATTCTTAAAATTTTTTCCTGAAAATAAAATCCTGAGAAGTTACAAACAATCAAAATATGTAAAAAAACTCAAAAACCTCAATTTTTTCAAATTTTGATTGCTTATTATTCGGAAATAGCTCTGAAAAATAAAAAAAAAAATAACATAATCAGGATTCATGTAGAGGAAGGTATTTCCAGTGGTTTGAGCAAAAACTAATTTTCATCCCGTACACTTGACTCATACATGACCATATACAAGCGGAGAGTGGCCAAACAATTTCCTGAAGACAAAAATGATAAATATAGCAAAAAAAATTAACAAAAAAATGCGAGGAGAGTAAAACAATCAGCTTAGTAGTAGTGCACACAGCAAAAATATTGTTAAGAGTAACAAAAAAAAATACTCTAAGAATCATAGAGAAAAATATAGCGGAAAAAACAATGTGGATTCAGAAAAGATATGGGGGAGGGGGACAAAAAGAATGCAATTTAAAAAACATTTAACTTTGTTCGGCAAAATAACTAATATTAATTTAAAAAAGAAAATAATTAGATTAGAAATATAGAAGACTAATAACGACTTCCATAATTTTAAACTTTTTAAAATTATTTTTTTGATACATTTCAATAACTTCATCTTTCGCTAGTACTCAATTGTGCAATGCATCGGTACATTGATGGCCATGGATAAAGAAACAACCTTTAAACATAAAAACAAAAACAGGTCTAAAACAATTCCAAAATGAAAATTGCCCGGAATAGCCAAAAAAACAAATTTTGTACCTGCTCTTACAACGTAAAAAGCAATGGACCCAATAATAAAAATACCATATATAAACACAAACACTGTCATTGCTAAAAATAAATAAGCAAGTAGTAGAGCGCTACTTGAGTGGGGTGTTAAAAAACATGCTCCGCTCTAAGAGCTGCATTGACAAGTAAATAGTTTATTGGTGTTTTAAGAAAAGTTTTACACAGGTCAATAATTCTATTGCTAAACATGCATAGCGTTGATAATCAAAATATAAAAAAACAATTATAATACAGACATTTGGTAAAATACGGTAAATATGGTAAATATAAAAACTGTGTAAAAATAAAAATACGTAGTAGTTAAAGATAATAAAGATATGTCTAGAATATAAAATGAGACAAAAAAAATTAAAATTTATATATTCATTTCAATCGTAAAAAGACTGTTCAATTAACAATGTTTTAATTTTATTTTTAAAACGTAGTAGTGGTAAACGTTTAATTTCTTGTGGTATTACATTAAGGAACCTAATTGAATAATAACATTGACTTATTTGGGATTTAGCTAATCTTAAAACCTAGCTGCAAGCTTTGTTTGTGTTTCGCAAGACAATTCTAAACCTGCTGTGTTCAGAACCGTAGTATCACCGGCAAATAGTATGGTAACACAATCTGACAAGTCATTAATAAATATTAAAAATAATAATGAACCCAAAATAGAACCTTGTGGTACACCATGTATAATATCAGTTTCAGTTGTAGTATTGTTGTTATAACATACAGCTTGTTTCCGATTTGAAATATCTAATATAAGTAACCTATAGCTGTTAGGATTCAGATTATATGCGTATAACTTTCTTATTAGTAACGAGTGCAAAACACAATCAAAAGCCTTTGATAGATCCATAAAAAACAGCAGATGAGTATTGTCCCTGCTCAAAACAGTCTACAGTTCTGTCAGCAAAATATAAGAAAGCATCAGCAGTAGAACTATTAACCCTAAATCCATATTGACTACCCGACAGCAGCTTATGTTCTTCAAAGTACTGATATAGCTGATTTTTTTAAAGTTTCTCAAAATTTTTAGAAAATATTGGTAGTAATGAAATAGATCAAAAAGAATTAGGAGCATTTCTATCTCCTTCTTTATAATTTGGGATGACACGTGCAATTTTTAACGAGTCTGGATAGATGTTCGCCAATATACATTTATTTATTAAGTTTGTTATTGGTTCCACTACTAACTCTCCAACAAATTGTATGATTACTACATTGATACCGTAGATATCTCTGCTCTTACTAGATTCCAAACTATTAATTGTTAAACATGTTAAAACTAATGCGTTGTTGTCAGGTTCAGGCATTGAATCAATAATTTCTTCAGCAACTTCACTTTAGATTTATTCTTCTTCTTCTTGCAATCAGCTTGTCCGTGAGAGATTGCTGATCATTGTGGCTATTTTAACTTTTCAGACGACTGAGCGGAATAGGTCTGCCGATGACATTCCAAACCACTCCCTGAGGTTACGCAGCCAGAATATACGTCTTCTTGAAGTAATCCGTATTTTTTGTTTCTTGTGATGTGTCCTAGGTATTGAAGCTTACGTTTCTTTATGGTGAAAAGGCTTCTGTGGATTTGTTCATTCGTCAAAGCACATTGATGTTACTCACTTTATCGACCCATGGTATGCGTAGTATTCGTCGATATACCCACATCTCAAAAGCTTCGATCCTTTTGGTGTTTTTTTGAGTTAAGGTACAGCTTTCTGCGCCATATAGCAGAATTGAAAAAATAAAGCAGCGTGCCATTCTAGTCCTTAAACTCAGGCTTAAGCCTTAAGGTTTCCTGCCGATATGTCTGTTAGTCGTTCATCCAGGTTCCAAGATATTTGTACTTTGATACTTGGTCGATACGTTCTCCGTTTATTTATTTATTATTAGATTTATTATTAATATCCATTTTTTTTCTTGAAATGAATCATTAAAATGTAAAACAAATACCTCAAGAAAACGGTTAAATAACTTGCTGCAGTCTTACATTGTTGGAAAAGACCACTTCTGGATTTGTAATGCATTTACTAATTTTATTTTGCCCTCTAATGTAATGGGTCGGTATATTATTTTTGAATAAATTGATTTAGCTTTAAATAACTTACATGTAAAACTGATTCCCACATGGTCAGATACTCGTTTCTATTGGAGATGCATAGAATGTTTTTATACAGTTTCGCAACCTTGTAGGAAATTCAACATATTGCTCCAATCTAAAGCCTTGCAGGAGATCTAATAGATGATATTTTTTTCAAACAGTCAATATTATTAAAAACAGACAATAATATGTCTATAAATGTATTAAAATTGCCACTTGGAGAGCGATATTTAACAATATCAATACAATTACATTAATGAATATAAATTCCAGCAATTTCACAATGCTTTTTCTTGTAAAAATTTACAAATATTAATATCACAATTGTGAGCTCTCTAAAGTCATGACGCCTCCAAGTTTGAATAAAAATCGTGAAAAGTGAGCTTTTGTGTCATAATTGTCAACCTTAAGGTTTGTTGATTCCAAAGTGGATAGGCCATGTTCACTAATGCAATCAAGCTGGTCATTTTTATTTCTGATGCCATCAATATTTATTAAGAGTATATTAAATTCGTAGTGGACTATTTCGGATGTATTGCTGACACCGCCTTCGGAAAATTTGCTGATTGGATGTTTTGTCTCTGATTATGTGTTCCTGTTTGTGCTTGTGCTCCTCCATGAAAAAAGTAACGTTTTAATATAATATCTTGTGGCCAGTTGGAAGGATCCATAAGCTTTGATTTTTCATTAAAATCTTAAAAGAATTGTAAAAAACTGTATGTTTATCTTTTTCATAGGTAAAATTCATGTGCTTTAAGATAGTATTAATATGACAACGCACTTTTTCAGTTGGAACGTTTTTATTCTACTTATATACAAAAATCCATGACTTTTTTGGTTCGGCTATAAACGTAGAATTGGTGTTATTTTTTTTGCATTATCTCGTTTTTTAATTTTTTGTAAGTTTTTAAAAGCTTCGATGTTTGGTAATTTATTAGAGTCTTTACCGGAATATTCCGGCTTTTCTATGTTTTCTATAAATACTTGTAGACATTTCTATTGCCTAGTGATGCGGCTCAATATGCATAGCGTTTATTCGATTTGATTTGCAAGTATTAGAATACAAACGATTTTGTGTTATGTTATAAGTATTAGGCCGTTTGACATCTATGGATGCTGTGTTATGATTTCTATTTTTAAGTTGAGATTGCAGCAATTGTATACAAACTTGTAATTGATTTAATAATTCATCCTTTGTGGCAGTAATAATATCTATGTTTGCAATTACCTCGTTTTTGCATTGTATTAAATGGAAAATACTGCCAAATTCTCTTGCACATTCTTCGTCCAGATTGAGCCCGGCATTTTCACCGTTGATTAGGTTAGGAACGTCATCACAGCAACTCATTAAATTATCATCAATTACTCTATTGCGTAACAACACGTTTTTATTTACACACCCTTTATGAAATGCTAAATTGCATTTTGAGCATATAATAAGAGATTTTTCGGTTTTAATTTGCTGAGTACACAAACTATACACTGAATCGACCGCTCTTCGATCTCGACAAATGACTGAACATACATTAAATTTATTTAAAAAAAATTCCAATAGCATCCAAAAGCAGGAGCAGCAAAAATAAAAGAAAACTTGGAAAAAGCACAACGTTACTATGCGACGTACCAAAATGCACAGTCAAAAAGATCCGCAAACTAAAGATAAAGACTAAAAAAGCACTTGCTCCAGACGGCATACACAAGACGTGATAAAACTCATAGCAAAAAACTGACCGGATATCTTCCGGCAGGCAATAGACATAATCCTGAAGAAAAGCCTGATTCACGAAAGCTGTAAAAAAATTACTCTTGTTCTAGACAGGCGCAAAGTTCTAAAATACCTGGTAAACGTAATACTGAGCAATTTGAGAAAAAGTATAGTAAGTACGGGGAAAAAGACATGCTGAAAATATCATGCAGTGTCCCGCAAGGCTCAGTTTCCGGCTCAGTTCTGTAGAATATACTATTCTACAATAATGTGCTGAAGTTGAATGTCTACGCAGGTCACCTGGCCATGGTAGTCCGGAGAAAAAAAAATTATTGCAGAAGTTGAAAAAAAAACTTTTTGCCGCATCAAAAAATAGATGAGAGATAAGCATCTAAAAATTGCTCCGCAAGTTATCCCAGAGGGAAAAAAACGCTCAAAAAGCAAATATTTGCGGAAGGAAAATTGCTAGTAACCAAACCGTAAAATAGGAGTTCACCTAGGCAGGAACAAAAACATGGGCACTACATTATAAAGATAGCGGAATAGACCAAGAAAACAGCAACATTGCTAACCAAAATCCTGCCACATATAAATGAGCCTAGCAAATTATTGACAACACTGTCAATACTATACGCCGTACCAATATGGGCTAAGTGGCTAAACACCCACAAATACAAAGAAATCTTTAGCAAAGTGCAGAAAAAGTGCTACTGAAACTCAGTTTAACATACTGCACGGTTCCAACAAAAGCGTTACATGTTATTACAGGCTCAATTCCCATCCACCTGTTGGCATGGGAAAAAAACAGACGTGGAAATCCACCGTGAACAAAAAAACAAGAAGACTGAAACCATGAAGCTGTAGGAAATGAAATGGAAAAATGAAACACAGACCTAAATAAGCTACCGCATTAACCAGTTTGTCACGAGACATGGGTACTTTAAAGACTATCTTCACAGATTAAAAATCCTAAAGGACTATAAGTACAGGTATTGTAATACAGACTACTCTGCCGAACACACAATATTAAGATGCCCGCACTAGAACGGTAAGAGAAAAGAGCTAAGACTGGTTTTTGGTGGCAGCTTAACACCAGACCTCATCGTCAACCACATGCTTGCAAATAGTAAAAACTAGAACATGATGACTACAACCATACAAAGCATAATCAGCAAAAAAAAAACAAAAAAAGATGATACGTACATAAAGAGACAAAAAAGACCGGAAAAACAAGGAAAAGTATTATTAGTGGGTATAACTTCTTTAAATAGACGGCCAAGTCCCACAGGCCCAGGTAGACTTGCAGTGCATAAAGATATCTTCCTCTCAAAAATAGCTATTCACTGTCTTACTTCAGATTAACTTTGACAATCGACATCCAGACTCTGCTAAGCATAAAATTGCTAAATCGCTCGTAGTTCTTGTAGGTACAACCGCAAAGCACAGTACCTAAAATTCGAAAATCACAAATATCAATAGTAGAAAGCTACATCAATTCGCAATCGATTCCCTTGAACTTCGCAATAGTAGCTCAGAACAAACCAGCCCACTTTCTCAATTTAAGCCAAAGCCAATGTTAGATGTGTCAGTACTTATTAAAATCACTACTAGTTATAACTTAAAGTCTATACCGTTAGGGTCCAGCTGAGTTGTACAGCTGAGGTACATCTTGCACAGATTTATAAACTAAAAAAAAAAAAACGGAAAATACACTGAACAATGTTCGCACTGACACTAAGTTGACACAAAGATGACAAAAAAAATAATTAAAAAATCTTGAACGGTTTTGCCCAAAAAATTGCTCATCTCCTACTTTAAATATATCCTAACGTAAAACAAATTTGTCTCTCTGTTTGAAATTGCTCCTCACAAAAACATACGCGTAAACAGCAACAAAGATATAGTCTTTGACAAACAAATCTAAAAAACCAGTTTAAAATTGTGTATTAATATCGACACCATCCTCCCGCAAGAACAATCACAAATCAATCACTCTAAACAAAACAAGAAGCCGGAAAACTTCTATTACCCAGTAAACCACTATCCAATAAGAGTGTTTTAGGTTTGAATAGGCAGTTCTAAAAGAACACTTCACAAACAACTTTATCTTTGCTAAAAATAATGGACACACAGTTTGTTGTCGGAAAAACACAGTAACAAAGATAAGAAGTTGTAAATGCTAACAGCTGAAAAGTTATCAAGTGTCAGTATATTGAAGCTGATGTGCCGCAAGTCAGTGTTTTGAGAGTAACTTCTCTTCAAATGTCAATAGACCTACCAATGAACAAATGCTGAGCTCTTTACGCTGACAATACTGCCTGTTTTCAATAATGCTGGTTCACTAAGGTAGCCATAAGAAAAGTGCAAACGCAGCTGCTGCTGCTACTATAATAAGTGACGCAACATAGTTGATACCCGCTAGTGCGATGAGGTTCTATTTACAAAGCAATACGACCCCCTAAACCTAGACTATGTGAATCAAAGTGCAACAATTTACCGTGGAAATAAAAACTTAAACATCTGGGAGTAACAGTAGACAAGCGACCGACTTTAAAAACACACGTCAAAAATGTAATCTAAGCTTAGAATAAAAAATTGTTACACAGAAGTCTACTGCAAGCAATCACGCTTCTGCAGCGTGGGCAAACCATCCCACAAGGTTATAGAAACTACAAGTGTTTCAAAACAAAATACTGCAACTCCATTACTGATGTTCATTATTACGTTAGAAACACGATATTGCATAAAAACTTGGATATTTGTGTAAATGTAAAAAACCATGAAGCGCATTCCTGCATAATGACTTGTTTACTATTTAAAAATAACTAAATGCTCTTTAGTAATTTAAAAAATTAATAAAAAGTTTGTAATAAAAAGTTTGCATAGAATCATTACTCAGAGTTGTATGTGGGAGCTATAAAAGTAATAAATTTGCTAAAGGTCCAGCGATAGCTTAATATAATATAATAATTCTCCTGCACAAAAAAATAAACATATCGCAGTTTTGCAGAACATATTTATGTTATACTGTTAATGTTTAATTTAGACCTGTACTTAGTATTTTCTGTACAACAATAACGAAAAATTCACTAACAAAATTGAACATATTAACAAAACGTTATTAATCTGTAAATTATTCACAAATGGAACTTTTAATCGTACTATCGTAGAACTCAATTTAAAACCTCGTTAAACAAATATTAAACCAATTCCGTTTCCTATTATTTTTAGGGTTGACTATATAAATCAAATTACTATTACCATGCCAAATATATTATAATATGCATATATAACACCTCCAATTTTAAGCAAAGCGGTTAAAATAGAAAATAATTTAAATTAAGTTAAGTTTGTTTACTCAAGTTTTGTTTTTAACACTTATAAACTAAAATAATAAATGATTACGACATTTTCAGCGTTTCATAGCTAAAATTAATCCGAATTAAGTGCATTCAAACTGTAATTATAGACAAACAAGAGTGTGAGATATGAATTATAATGTGTTACGATTTGTATTTTAATTTGTAACTTCCAAGCGGAGTTTGTTCTTATAAAATTTGCCCCAGTTATACAGTTTACGCTTTAAACTTTACAATTATAGGATAGCAATCGCTACACACTTTCAACTTTGCCCAGAACGGGATATGGGATACACATAGTTGAGGCCTAATTAAAGAGTTTAATCTACTCCACTAAATAAGTATAGCTTTTTTATGTTAAGAAAAACAAATCCAGTTAATGGGAAATTGTGTACCTTATTTGTTATAAATTATGAGCGATAGAATTGCCTAAATTGAAGCAATTCCAGAAATCTATAATACGTGTTTTGCAGAGAAATGAGAGTATTATATAACATATTTTCAAGCAAAGTTTTCATAAACACGAAATGACCATTTCGATAAAAGATATAAATTTATTAAACTCTAGTGTGTCGTGCGAAACTCTCATCTAAATTTATATCTGAGGTAAACGAACTTACACATTTATAGTTAATTCAATCGATCTGTTAGCCACTTACATAATTGCGTTTTAATTACACCTATTAAAGAAGGGACAACATACCCCATGATTAATACGTGGTCTCAACACCCCCAACGTATAAAGTATTTTACTAGGAATTATAGGTTGTGATTAATTGATCGCTCCAATTTCAAAACATCATGCGATCGAGACGTAAAAGGTATTTTATATTTGATCGCCGACTGACCACTTATTTCTAATAAGGACAGTTTGCGGAGGCAATTTGATCGATGGTTCCCCCAAGGGGAGGCGAGCCGGTGTACTGACGCTCGGGGATTCTGTCATGCCGTAGAGAGTTGGCGACCGGCTATTCTAAAAAAACATATTTTTTTGTTTTATTCTTCTATTGGACGGTTTCTATTAAAATTATTTTATAATGAGTATAAGGATATATTCGGTAAAATTTTGAAGTGTAATAAATTTTCTTTAAATACTTTTATTTACAATGAAAATGAAATGATATGACTGTACATCTACACTTAAATTGCAGCTGATTTAAATTGTGAAATGCTAGCAGTCACGCCTTTAAAACATGTTGTACAATGTTTATATACTGCTTTAGCAACATGGGCGGATTGTTGCGGTAAGCTAGTGAAGCACCGCAAATGGGAGACCTTGTTTGATAGGTATAATTAGTATTTGATCATATCACTTATGTTTCGTAAAATTACACAACCAACCATGATTTAACCAAAATTTCATTTTTTTTATTACATTTTGCCTATAACCCGTCTTATCTACTTTGAGAACAAGATACACATTATATTCTTACCAGATATTGAAGAAAAGCTGTTGTCTAACAAAAAATATTGACAAGCAAATTAAAGTTGCTTACCTGAAACAAAAAGATAACAATTTTAGATTGAAGTTGATTAGGTAGAAATGTTAAATTAAAATACTAAAATAATTCTATCAATAATTCTAAAGTTTAAAGAACTATAAAGTATCTAAAAAATGTTAAAGCTAATTATGAAATAATTTGTTATTTGTGATTTTTTTCAGTTGGAAGAGCCGATATTTTAGGGCTTACGCTAATGCTACTACTAACTTTGAATAAATACCTGTAAACTTTATTAATTTATTTAATAATCAAACGTCAAAAAACACGTTTGAGTGATGTTTTAAGTTTGTGATAATTGTTTGCAAAAAAAACCTAAAAATAAAATATTTTAGTAAAAATAAATTATTTAACTAAATACATGGATTTAGAATTATATTTGCTAAAACTGAACAGTAACTGCTAACAGTCTATGACTTTCATTGAAATCTCTAAGCAACCGAGAGATATCATTTTATGAATGTCTGTTCTTTATTGCCAAATCTCAACTGCTCTAGGTCCAAATAGTCAAACAGCTTGCTTTCAAAAGCTAACAGAAAGGTTTAAGAAACTATTACTTTTTAACAGCCTCGACTCGGCCAAGCAGAATACTACAACTTGAACAAAAGTCTAAACAAAAAAAAACGCACCTTTCACAGTATAGCAGTTCTTACTGCAAAGCATATAATTCTGACAAATTCAGACCTCAAACATAGGTAACCATCAATTGTTGCAAAGCTTTAGCGTATTTTTTATTTTTTTAATTCTCAGCCCGATAAATAATCTTCTTTATTTACTCATTTTGATTGTTTTCCAATTTCATTCATTAGCTAACACTATAACTATTTTATTCTCTTTAGTAATTATTTTGTCTAAATCAGTCTTCATTCTTTTCATATCATTGTACCAATCCAAGATTATATGTTCCGCAGTTTTTTCGGTTTCACAGTAGCTGCACATACTGTTGTCCTTTTGTTTGAATCTGCTTAAATATGCATAAAAAGAACCGTGTCCACTTATGAATTGTGTTAGTTAGTAATACACCAACTCATGTTTTCTATCTACCCACTGGCCATATGGCCCAATTTATTGTTTGTCGCACACTACCGTAGCTCTTCTTTGTATAAAGCCGAACTGGTTTTGTAAAAACTTGCTCTTAACTTTCTTTTTAAGTCTAATTGCAATTAAATGCTCAAAAAGCTAGCATAATCTACTTGTCAGCTGTAGGGCATAATTAAATAATAGATTCATCACTTACTTTGGGTTTATCTAACAAAACAAACTTATATGAATTAATAATTTATAATTTATTCAAATCAGTCAATCGAATTACAGCTTCCAAGGGTCAAGCAAGCATAGACAATTGTTTCGGTTCTACAAACCTCGTCAGTATGCCTTGTACAACCACGGCATCGCATGATAGCAAAGACAATTTTGAATAAATTTGATGCCGTAATCATAACATTGACAATTCAAAATCGTATAAAAGCCGCAAAATGCCTGCCAATCGCATAAATGCTAATTGATACCGATTAATACGGACATTTTAGTATGAAATTGCAAATAGATGGCGCCACTAGTCTTTTGTTTCATTATTTATAAAACAAACTTAGCTTCTTTCCACCATTCTAGGAAATGTTTAATTACTAAATCTTGATTCATTATTTTCGGTACCACTTTTATAGTTTCACTAACAATTTTATCAATATCAATATTATACGGACACCAATTAGCTATTTCGGTTCGTTTCGGTAAATATGCCTAAGTCGGTCGTCTCAAAATAATCCATTTCACTAAAAAATAGCAAAAAAAAAGACTAAATAACTTCATCTATTGCACATTTTTGAAAGCTAGACTTTAATTAAGATTTTTGCCACTATCCTATAATCTCTTTTAAACTTCTTCATTCTATATATTGCTTTTACTTACAGTTAAGTCACATCTTTTTAACAAACAATATTGCGTTATTTACTGCACACATCATTTGGACCAAATTTTACTTCCAATTTTACTTCACTCGCCTAAGCTTTCTGGTGTTTTTGAGTACCCTAATATTCTTCCAGCCTTTTCTGTTATGTTTACTACTGTCCACTATTTCAAAGTAGATATTTTGGTGGTTTTCTTTTTCTTCAACTTTCCATCCTTTTTTCCTATCATACAAGGTTTCCATACACACAATCACATCTAAAGAGTGTTTTTTAAAAGCTTGAGAACTTTAAATAATAATACAAGACAGAAATATTGTTGGAATAAATTTTTTATTATTATAATCTAGTAGATAATTTCATGGCATTTATTTTTTAAATATGATTTCCGGCATATGTCCTCCGCGGGTACGAGTTACATAGTCCATTGGATCAGTTCAATTTCTCACAACTTTTTCCAATAAATCTGGTAGTATGGCGTAAATGGTGGCTTGAATATTGGCTTCCAATGCTTCAAGAGTTGTTGGTTTGTCGGCATGTTGGAACAAAATATTGTCGATGTTTAGCTGATTAATTATTGGAAACAAAAATTCAGTCAGCATGGCTCGATAGCGTTTGCCATTCACCGTAACGGCAGCTCCTTCCTCATTTCAAAAGAAATATGGACCGATGATGCCGCCAGCATGTAAACCGCAACAAACAGTCAATTTTAATGGATGTAAAGTTGTTTCGCTAATGGCTTGAGGATTGTCTTCGCTCCATATCCAACAATTTTGCTTATTGACGAAGCCATTTAACCAGAAAGCTTCATCACTAAACACAATTTCTGGATAAAAATGCTCATCTTCGGCCAGTTTCAAATGATCCCAATTAGCAAAAATGCGATGTAAACGATGGTCAGTTGGCTTTAATTGTTGCACGAGCTGTATTTTATGGGCACGTAATCCGTGCGTAAAAATTTGCACGTAGTCTAAGGACAAAAGCCAACAAGTTGAGAACGGCGACAAATCGACATTTCGGCGTCTTCTTTAACACTTCGCGCTACAGCAGCAATATTCTCTTTGGTACGCACATTTCTTTGTCTTGTTGATAGTTTTGAATCAAGAAGAGCAAAATTAATGCAAAAACAATCAATAATTGCACGAATTACTTGCTCACTTGGCCTATAAACTTTGCGAGCAGATTTATTTTTTTGAAAGTAATTTTCTACTATTTGGAAACGTTGTTGTGGCGTTAAACGTTCATGATGAATTGCCTATCCTTACTGAACAGAAATGTCAAAACAATTTGACATTCTCATTGAGTATAGATAGACAACTACCATCAAAACTTCTCATGCAGCTAAAAAAACACCCTTTACAAATAAGGCTGATCAGCCACTCAGTTAATTTCAAACCCTTAGAACCCGTGAGATTCACCCCATACTCAATCAAAATCACCGACAATTGCCACATTTTTAATTTGTAACTTCACACTATCAACTATGTCTAACTGATAATTTTCAGCCCAGTTTATATTGGTCAAGCATTTAATTACGATTATAATTTTTTTTGCATTTTGTAACCAGTAACTCATCAAGATGTTCTCAACAGGAAAAAGTCCTATCAAGCAAAGCCAGTGAAATCTCGATAAGGTCAGAAAACAAAAACCTCTCGCATCTGCTTCTCTGTCCACTTCATCTATGCAGTTGACGTATTATGACAAGAATTGTAGCTTCAGCCTTGTAGATTACATAACTTCCAACGTACAGGCATAATACAGGGTGTTTAAACAATAATGTAAAATGTTAAAGGGGTTGGTAACCACAGCAAACAAAAAAGTCTTAATAAACATTGAATGTCAAAGCAACAGTTTCGGTGATAAAGAACATTATTTATTTTTATATATTTTTACAAAAAACAGAATTATAGCAGATGTTCGGAGTGCCGTCCTTCCATTTCCAAACAGGCACAACATCTTTGTCTAAAAGACAATAGAACTCTTTCTAAAACCCCCTCATTAGCATTAGAAAAAAATCAAGAGGGTTTAAATCAGGCAATTTTGCTGGTCATAAAACTAGTCCACCTCTTCTTACCCACCTATGTGGAAAAGTTTGGTCTAAATGCTCTCTAACGGCAATCGAAAAATGAGCTGGAGCACCATCATAGTAAAACCACATTTGTTGCCTGTGGGCCAAAGGAATGTCATCCAAAAGATCATACATTGTGTTCATCAGAAACTTGAGGTAAGCAGGCCCTGTTGTTTTATTAAACCGATTAGGTTTAATAAAACAACAGGACCTGGAAACCTATAGCCTACAATACCCATCCAAATGTTTAATATAAAACGTATCTGATGTCCTCATTCAATTACAAGAGATTTTCGTCAGCCTAAGGATGTGCATTATGAAAATTAACAACTCCATTTCGAGTGAACCCGGCTTCATCCGTAAAAAGAATTTTAGCAAAAAACTGATGGTCTTCAGCATCCTTGCTTAGAAATATGCAACAAAAAACCAAACGTGCTTGATGATCAGTTAAACTTAAGGCACGTACTCGTTGTACATGGTATGGATAAAGCAACTGCTCGTGGAAGATTCTCCAAACAAGAGTAGCACCAATTCCTACCTCGGCTGATATTCTCCACACACTTGTCCTTGGATTAAGGTCTATCCGTGCTATAACTTCTTGTTCTGCCAAAATGATAGCACTGTTTTCAAAGTGAACCGGTATCTCTCAATCTCTGGTGAATTCCTCTAAACATACAAAGTGAAGGAATTTGGCAATTTGGATAAGCTTCTACATAAAAGCGTCGCGCTTTGGTGGCAATCCTATTAGCACAACCATACATGAAATGCATGTCGGCTAATTCTGCATAAGAGTAATCAGCCATAGTAATAAAAACATGTGCACTAACAACAACTTGCAAATACTGTATGTTTATTTCACAAACATCAGCCAACTATGATAAGAAATTGCACGTTTTTGCAAAATAAAAAATATAGGAAAAAAGAAAAATAAAAATAAATAATGTTTTATATCTCTGAAACCGTTACTATAACAACCCATGTTAATTAAGACTTTCTTGTTTGTTGTGGTTCGTACTACCACCCCCTTAAATATTTTACATTCTTTTTGAACACCCTGTATATGTTAACAGGTGTAACCACCAAACCTGCAATATCGGTCACCGTGATGTCACTTTGTTTGCGACACCGATTGCTGACTGTTAAAGAATACAATACCGTTTTCTAAATATAATGTCTTCAAGTTAGTAGTTTAAATTTTCAAACTCGTCATCTACAATGAATGCAGTTTCTCTAAAACTCTATATCGCTGTCATACCTACTTAGATTAATTTTTCTTAACAGACCAAAAACTATCTAATCTTGTAAATAAAACTTAAAAAAATTAAAAAAACTAAAGAAAATTTAAAAAAATGTATTCGCAGGTAGGACCAGACACAAAAAAACTTGCTAGTCTACGCTGTCAAGACCCATCTACGAGAGTTGTCTGGGCCTTTT
Source organism: Tachinus rufipes (assembly GCA_963932245.1). Classification (NCBI taxonomy): domain Eukaryota; kingdom Metazoa; phylum Arthropoda; class Insecta; order Coleoptera; family Staphylinidae; genus Tachinus; species Tachinus rufipes. The sequence goes on along the minus strand of OZ010746.1, from coordinate 33,615,874 downwards.
ATAGTGCTGTTTGCAGTACACAGAGTTCAGTGTAATCGTATAAATAAACAACTTTTTAAAGAAAAAGTCAATAATTATTGACTTCATAAACAATCAAAAATTATTGAAAAATATGTTTAAAAAAAATGATTTATTTAAATTAAATCCTAAGTAAACAAAAAAATATCTCAATACTGCTTGTATATTTGTAAAAAAAAAATGTATCGTAATAATTTTAAAAAAAGTAGAAGAATAATAATAAATTCTGTGCGTAGAAATACATTATTTGTATTGTGCAATTTTACAGTTATTTTACATAAATCTTACAAATTGTTTGAAGGCAGGTTAATGAGACCAACGATATATTAGGTAACTTCCAAATTATATCAACATGATTCTTGAAGTAATTGCTATTAAATGACACAAAGGTTAACAACTATGGTAAAAAAGTTACATGCTATTTATATTTCTTTAAACATATAGCTAATATTGGACAATCCTTTTTCTGTATGATTTTTTAAAGCTAGTAGTTTAAACTATGCATATCTATTAGACATTCGTTGCGCTCAGTAATTTAATTTTTTTTTTTTTAATAACTGATGGAATAACAATTAACCCTACATCCACCACACCATGCGTTTGCGTCGTTTATAAATTTAAAAAACACTAATTCACTTTGGAACGACAAATGCCGCTTATTGTCAAACCTTTGTTCTGCCAATTCATTTAAACGCATCACTTTTGTGCCAAAAAGAAACTTCGACACCATTCTTCGTCCCGTTCTTTAAAGTAGGTCTGGCTCGCCATCGTTCTCGGATGCTTTTTATAGACTGAACTAGCACTTTTTGTCTACTCTGTGCAATAAACATATATAAAATCTCTTTCTAGCATATAAAAAATAAGTCATAAATACCAGATCACCATCATAACACCAATACGTCATACACCAAATTAATACAATCCCAAAGTATTATACTCTAATACAGATACAGTGTTAACAAACAACCCAAAAAACCCCAAATTCCAATATATAAATAATAATCTTTTACAGACTAGTACAACTCCAACTCTAGCAGCAAACCTAGCATGCTTCAATTGTCAATTACCTCAATGCCAATTTACTTTGTTTTACACATCTCCAAGATCCCCTCAGCTATAAAGTAACTCATATACCTAATAGTAAATGTATTGTCACACCGCTAAGACCCATTTGGTACGAAGACGGGTCAATTTGTCCGTAACTTTTTTAATTTGCCGCTTCTTAAATGAAAGGGCAACACTGCTCAATCAAGAAGCATCTGTCAGCTGGCTCCTGTCCAAACTTTAATAAACTGCATCATTTAGTTTGTGTTTTACAGCCATTGATAGCAGACTACCTTGTGATTTGAGGAGAAAATGGAAAAAAAGTAAATTTTGTGTGCTCATTAAGGGGGCAGTTTGATGAGTGTTATAAAACTACGAGCAGAACTCACGCAATTTAACTCCTTTTTAAAACCGGTTTTTTGCAACGTGTTTAAAATGAAATTTCCAATCTAATAAAATATATAAAAATCCAAAACCTTCAATTGTTTATTAAATTTTGAAATTAATTTGTAATTATTTTGTCGAAATATTTGCTTAAACTTTAAGAGTTATACTTCATTGAACATTAAACTTAGTGGACTTTTTATTGTGCTATAAGTTATTTGAGTTGAGTTCTGCTCGTAGTTTTAGGACACTCATCAAACTGCCCCCTTAAGCATTATTTTTTGCGGAAAAAAAGCATCACTCAAACAAAGGCTAAACTTGATAAATACTATGAGAACTCTGCACTATCAATTTCAATAGTAAAATAGTGGTTTACTAAATTTATGAGAAAGCTTTCCGCAAGATGAGTGCCGCGTTTGCTCAGAATCAACCACAAACGCAACCGTGTGACAACTTTGCAGGAGTGTTTGGCGTTGTTCAACCGTAATAAAACTCGTCTAGTTTTTGCGCCGTTTCGTGGACAAAACGTGAATCCAGCACAACACATCAGAGACCAAAAAAAGCAGTTAAAACAGCGGGTTTCTCGGGGTGAAACAGCGCCAAAAAAGACCAAGATGAGTTTGTCAGCCAATAAAGTCATAAGGACCGTTTTTTGGGATGCACGCGGTATAATCTACCAATTGAAATTGGCCACCTTCAAAAAGGTAAAACAATCAATGGCAAATACTATTGTAACAACTCATTTGTTGTAAATTTAAATTTGCCACCAAACTTGGTTTGGTAAGAACAATCCCCACCTCAGAGCGGCTTTCCTGCGGGGACGCTTGTAGGAATTGGGTCTGTTAAGCGGGTGACTGAATAGAGAGCGCTTCGGCGGATTTGTACAAAAGTTATAGTGAACCACATGTGTGGGATAGAAAGTAAATAAATTTAAATGATTTAGAAGGGAGTTTTCTTTATTTGCCCCTATAAAATAAATGAAGTGGCGTCCAAGGAAATAATTCAGATTCCATCCCAGACGGGCCATTGAGAACCACCCCCTGAAGAAGCTAGCCGCTGCACGTGGCTTAAGTAATCCCGGCGCGTCGCAGAAGTGGAGTACCAACGTGGGCCCGTTTTATTCTGGAAACGGATTACTAACAACTGGGACTGGTAGGAAGATGATGGAAAATTAAATAATTGTCGAAATAAGTGTGGAACACCAGCAGAAACACGTGGAAAATAACTAGCAGAAACACGTGGAAAATAATTCCAGCAACGCAGACGGTAGCAGCAGTAACAGCAGCATACGCAGTAAGCAACAACGCATGCAGCGGAGACAGTAGCAGCCGTAACAGAAGCAGTAAGCAGCAACGCTTTCAGCGCAGATGGTTGCATCCGCAACAGCAGCAAAGCAGTAAGCAGCACGAATGCAGCGCAGACCAAAGCAGCCGCAACAGCAAGCAGCAACTTCAGCAGTCTAAACGGTAGCAGCCATAGGAGCAGTACCAGCAGCAGCAGAAGTAGAAACAACGCGGAGTATCACGTGATAAATGGATTACAGGTAGCGAACAATTTAAAATATCAAAATCTTCCAAAACGAGATAGGAATGAATATTAAGAACTATTCTTCAGAAATTAATAATTTTTTTTTGGTTAATTTTTTTTTACGTTAAATAATTTTTAGGCAGTTAATAATTAAGTATAAATTAAACTAGAATTATAATGTGCTACAAGCAGTTGATTTAGTATATAAATGTTAATCACCTATTCTAATTAATTATGTATTATGAATTGGCTTTGCGATTAATTAAGGGTTCTTTCATCATTTAATTACTTTAATTATAATAAGAATAGCTTAAAATAATAGTAAGTGTAGTAGTATAGTTTAATCAATAACATATATTTTTTTTTTTTGGTGGTTAAAGGAATGCGTTTTTTTTTCCTTTTGCGAATTGATTTATTTATTTCTATTATTGGAAACAACATAAAAACAATTTTTTTGTTTTATCGGCAAATTTATTTATTTGTTTAGCAAAATAGCAATATTATAAATTTAAAATATTTTAGGTATTAATGATTTTGTATCTAAGTATGGGTTTTTATAATATAGAATTGTAGTGTTATAGGCAATTTTAAATTTGTTAATTGGGATAAAAACCTCGTTTGGTCGGCACATACTATTTAATGCGGGTGTTATCTCCGTTAATTTTATTGAACTTTCATAAATAATTTAGCTTATTTATACGTTGAAAAATGGACGTTAATCGTTTGACAAAAGACGAACTCTCTTATGAGCTTAAGGTGAGGGGTGAACGTAAATTAGGTTATTTAACATTAAATCAACTTAGGAATAAACTCGCACCATACCTTAAACAAGAAAATTACCAATCGTATGACGCAATTACGACTGATTATGATTGGAATAAAGAGCTTAGCGTATGTAAACATAAGTTAGATTTATTGGGGGATTTTGTAAATAGTTTTAACGGGGATAGAGACTCTAACACAGCTAAAACTGTGGAAACCAAATTAATTCATCTCACTGGTCGCCTCGCCAGATGTCCAACACCTTTAGAAGGATGTGAAGAAACGGTAGCAAATTTTCAACGCAGGTTAGTGGAGTTGGAAGGGTCAATGGAATTAAAATGCGTGGGTGCAGAGTCTGAACCTCCTACCGCAAATTCGAGCTTAAACGAACCAAACCCGAAACAAATTATATGTCAAACGCGTTTCTTATCCCTTAAGGATTGGCACATAAAATTTTCAGGGCAACCTAATGATAGCCTCAATGCATTCCTGGAAAGCATTGAAGAATTACGCGCGATGTCCCACGTCAACGAAGATGAAATGTTCATCGCCGTTCCGCAGATGTTAACGGGTCGGGCTTTGACTTGGTATCGCGCGTACAAGCACCACTGGTATGATTGGAAGAGTTTTGTAAAAGCCCTCCGGGAAGAGTATCTTTCAGTGGATTTTTCAGCAAATTAATTCTAGACGTCCACTAGTTAGTGAGTCCGTGGGCGAGTACTTTGCATCGATGATGATTTTATACGCACGTCTACTCACTCCTGTCTCAGATGACGAGAAACTTTATGTAATTCGGCGAAATTTGCAACCGTATTTTTTAGACAGAATAAGTTTTGCTGAAATTAATTCTGTCGAACATCTGCGTGAAACATGTAAGAGGATAAAGTCTACTAAAACAATCATTGACGAGGTTAGCTTATCCAGAAACTCTTCAAGTTCGAATCAACCAACGCCGGCTCGAAATAATTCAAATTTCTCTTTGAAATGTTGGAATTGCAAAGGTGTAGGCCACCGCTTTTCAACGTGCTCCAAGACTAAAAATGTGTTCTGCACTGGGTGTGGGACATCGGGTGTCATAAAAAGAGATTGTCAATATTGCAATAAGCGCAAGGGAAACGACTATTCGAAGTCTTGAAGCGCCCTCTAGAACCTCCTGCCAAATTAGCTGGTGATGACCGCCCTTTTGTAAATATTAGTATTTTTAATCAAAGATTTAAAGCCTTGTTATATAGCGGTTGTTCGCAGAGCTGCGTTAGTAAATTAGTATTTAGTCAATTAAATAAATTAAGATTAAAATCTAAATGTTCGTTAGTCCGTAGTGTTAGGATAGCAGACGGTAGTTCGGTGTCAGTAACAGGTACCGTCAGCTTGCCCTTAGTGTGCGAGGATAAATTGTATATAAAAAACTGCTTAATTATAGATAAATTAGCTTCGGATATAATTTTAGGGATAGACTTTTGGAAATTAACAGGAATAATACCCGATATTAATAAGAATGTATTCATATTGAATAAAGGGAACATTCAAACATGCTCCATAGAGCAAGCTTCAATACTAACCAGCACAGAAAAGGCTAAGATTGAACGGCTAACGGAATCATATTTTCAAAAGATGGGAGATAGGCTAGGGTGCACTAAGTTGGTAAAGCATCATATTGACGTAGGTGACGCGGTTCCTCTCAAACAACGGTACTACCCGGTGTCGCCTAATATGTTGCGCCTAATAAACTTAGAAGTAGATAAAATGTTAGATGCGGGTGTAATCGAGAATAGCAAGTCGCCTTGGTCGTCGCCAATCGTAATGATCAAGAAAAGATGCGGGGAATATCGATTTTGCATTGACTACCGACGTGTCAATGATGTCACAAAACGCGATGCATACGCGTTACCGTATGTTTCCGCCATTTTAGATCGACTACGATCCGCAAGATATCTATCATCTTTGGACATAAAAAGCGCCTACTGGCAAGTTCCCCTGACCGAGGAATCGAAAGAAATCACCGCATTCCCCGTACCCGGTAGAGGGTTATTTCATTTTAAACGCTTACCATTTGGATTGCATAACAGCCCGAGTACCTTCCAACGCCTCATGGATACGGTACTTGGTCCCGAACTTGAACCTTATGTTTTCAAGTATCTAGATGACATTGTTATTATATCAGCAGACTTTGAAACCCATTTAAAAGTTTTAGATGAAGTCTTGTCACGACTACTTCGGGCTGGATTAACGTTAAATCGTGAGAAATGTCAGTTTGCAAGGCCAGAATTAAAATATTTGGGTTACGTTATTAACCAAAGTGGACTCCTGGTTGATCCCGAAAAAGTGTCGGCAATACTAAACTTTCCGGTGCCCCACTGTCCCCGCGATGTTCGCAGGTTTCTTGGGTTAGCCGGTTGGTACCGTCGATTCATCCCCAATTTTGCAACCAAATCCGCAAACTTGTCGGTATTACTGAAAAAGACTGTACGATGGCAATGGAAGGAACCGCAAGTAGAAGCCTTTCGTGACTTGCAGCAATGTTTAGTTGAAGCTCCAGTATTATCGGTCCCCGATTGGGAAAGAACATTCTATCTGAACTGTGATAGTAGCAAGGTCGGCCTTGGCTGCATCCTCACTCAGCGTTACCCCGAAGGTGAAAAGGTAGTCGCTTATGCGAGCCGAGCCACTACGCGGTTTGAGCGAAATTTTGGATCCTCTGAATTAGAATGTCTTAGTGTAATCTTTGGCATTGAAAAATTCAGAGGTTACATAGAAGCTACACATTTTGTAGTAGTGACCGATCACTTTTTATTAAAGTGGCTCTGGGGATTAAAGAATCCTCCAGGACGCCTATGTCGTTGGGCAATGAAACTGCAGCAATACAGTTTTATGGTTGAACATCGGGCTGGGGCAAAACATCAAGCTCCAGATGCACTCTCCCGTGCGTTTAATGACCCAATTAAAGTAGAAACTATAAGTACCACAGCTATTGTTCCATCCGAGTCAGATCGTTGGTTCAAATCTATGTTTGTCCGAATACAGGAAGATCCCGATAAATTTCCTACCTGGCGAATTGATGGTGATCATTTGCGAAAATTTATTAAGACGGGAAATTACCAGGAATCGAATGAACCATGGAAAATCGTAGTTCCACGATCGTGCCGAAAAGCCATACTTTTCGACAATCACAATGTGGAAACTGCCGGACATCTAGGCACTTTTAAGACATATAAACGCATAGCTCAGCAATATTATTGGCCACGAATGCTGGCAGATATAGCAAGATATTGTCGTGGTTGTGAAGTTTGTTCCGCGAATAAAGTAGAACAGTGCAAACCCGGTGGATTGATGGCGTCACATCAACCGCACAGACCTTATCAGACCCTTTCTTTGGATTTAATGGGACCATTTCCCTTATCAATGAAACAAAATCGCTTTATACTAGTGGTATGCGATTTGTTTACCAAAAATTCATTCTTATTTCCTCTACGACGCGCTGAAGCTTCACCTATTGCTGACATTGTTGAAAATCAAATATTTTTAAAATACGGAGTCCCAGCTCAGATAATCTCTGATAATGGTCGACAGTTTACAGGTGCCTCCTTCCGAGAACTTTGTGATACGTATAAGGTTCACATTCAGTACACTGCCAACTATCATCCACAGGCAAACCCTACAGAAAGGTACAACCGAGTGCTGAAGACTATGATGGCTTCTTTTATTCAGCAAAATCATCGGTTGTGGGATATTAATTTGCCAAAGTACGAATTTGCGATGAGAACGAGCGTACATGAAGCTACGGGGTTCACCCCGGCATTTTTGACATTTGGACGAGAACTTATGATATCCGGTGACCAATACGTGCCACTTGCAAATCATAAACCCTTTGATCAATATGATCGCAAAGCGTTGGTAGAAAAGTTAGGTGAATTGCCGGTATATTTTGATCACGTGCGCAAAAATTTGAAACGCGCTAACGAACGAAACGTCAAGTATTATAATTTACGTCGTCGGGTAGTAGAATTTCAATCTGGTAATAAGGTATGGTGTCGAGCACATCCGCAGTCTGATGCAGGAAAATACTTTAGTAGTAAATTAGCTCCAAAATTTACCCAAGGGTTAATAGGAAATAAGGTGGGTTACAATGTATATAAAGTGTTAACTGGTGATGGAAGTAAGGTCTTGGGCGCCTATCATGTTAAAGACCTAAAACCTTATTTTCCTGAGCCCAATATTTAATAGTTTTAGGTTAGGTGAGGTTGATTAGAATAAAGTAGTTTTAGTAAGGTTAGTAAGTTTAATCTAAGTTAGTGTATTGAAAATATATGATAATGTACTAGAATAGTTTTGAATACGGTATGGAATCATTCAATAAATGTTAGATAAGTTTGATTCAGTTAAGCGACAAATATTGTAGTCTAGGGAAGTTAGCGTTTTTAAATTCTAGAGATGAATCATTGAGAGTTTTTCTTTTGTTGTAACAAAATTACTCAACATTCTTTTTTTTCTTTTTTTTTTTTGGTAAGTGGGAGATTTGTAACAACTCATTTGTTGTAAATTTAAATTTGCCACCAAACTTGGTTTGGTAAGAACAATCCCCACCTCAGAGCGGCTTTCCTGCGGGGACGCTTGTAGGAATTGGGTCTGTTAAGCGGGTGACTGAATAGAGAGCGCTTCGGCGGATTTGTACAAAAGTTATAGTGGACCACATGTGTGGGATAGAAAGTGAATAAATTGTAAATGATTTAGAAGGGAGTTTTCTTTATTTGCCCCTATAAAATAAATGAAGTGGCGTCCAAGAAAATAATTCAGATCCCATCCCAGACGGGCCATTGAGAACCACCCCCTGAAGAAGCTAGCCGCTGCACGTGGCTTAAGTAATCCCGGCGCGTCGCACTATGCCAAATTATTGGGTCAATTTAATTAAAATTTGAAAAAAAACGACTACATTTGGCCAAGAAAAAAGTTCTTTTCCACCAGGACAATGCAAGGATGCACACATGTGCAGTTTTCATGGCAAAAATTCATAAATTAAGCTACAAATTGCTCCCTCATTCGCCCTATTCTCCGGATTTAGCCCCAAGTGATTATTTCTTGTTTCCAAACCTGAAGAAATTACTCAGCTAAAAAAGATTTGACTCCAACGATAAAATCATCTCACAAACAAATACCTATTTTGATGACCTCGACAAATCTAACTTTTTAAAAAAGATAAAAAAATTGGAAAAACGTTGGACAAAGTGTATAGAGCTCAAAAAAGACGTTGAAAAATAAAATAATTTTTTATCCAAAAACTTGTGTTTCATTTAAAAAGTCATGGACTTGTTCACCCGCTCTCGTATAACTGTAAATAAAACCAACACACTCTCAAAAACAATCAAACAACGTATAATAACCTCAGGTTTCAGACCAGAGAAAACAATACAACACATTAAAATGTCTAAATATATTAATTCCAGCACCTAAACATAAACCTAACAAATGACACCAAAACTGTAAAGTGCTTCGACGCCAGACACCATTAGAGAATCGTGCTTTACCGGTCAGGAAGAAGTCAAGTTCTCTCTTCTGCTAATATCTACGCAAAACTTCCATACCGTCACGGAGAGATAGATTTTCTTTGAAATGACGTATCTTTTGAGGTCATTGAGTCTTACGGGAATGTTGTCGGTATAATCCGTGTCTGCCGCCTGACTATCAAAGCTTGTAAAGCTGAGCCAGCAGATTGGCCAAGTACATAGACTTTATTCAGGAAATCGAAACAAAAAGGAAACGAGATGTGAGTTAACGTCTCATAGTTTAACAGGGTTTTATCCAATGCATATAATTCTGCATTGTATACAGAGGTATATTTAGAGAAAGACCATAAATGAGCCGCACCATCTAAAACAAAGACATTGCCTACTTCCAAATCCGTTTTCATACCGTCCGTATACAACCGGCTTAGATTTCGGCAAAGATTTCAAGAAACTTGCTCCTCAAGACGTCGGTGCAATTTAACCTCTACATCAGCTAGGGTAAAAACTTTCCAGAACCAACCTGGAATATCATCGAATTGTTTACATTAAGACTCTCCTCTCACTCCTAAGCTCACCAGACAATAGGCTTAAGTCTGTATTTGCGTTGCTGTGTTTCGTTGGCAGTAAATATGAGTTGATTGTTATGTGTTTTGCTCGAATCGTGGCGGCGTATGTGCAAAGCAACTGAAACATGTGCAGCTAGCTCGGAGTAAAGACTTGGTGCAAAACACATTCAAAATTCTTCCGTGCTCTGATGCCTGTGTTATAGATTGCGTTTAAGGCTTTCAACTAGAATATTCTGACAAAACCAAGATCTTGTACAGCCACAACAATACCTCTCTAAAACAATGCTAACAAAAACCACTATTGACAAGATCATAAATACATATACTGCCTAACAAGACCCTGACACTAATGCTTCTATCTCTTTCTATCTATCTTTAAAACGCACCTCTGCTGGCGTGTAGTAACCTCTTCTCTATGCCTGTAATGCTAGCAACGTATACTACAGTGTTAAGTGGGTTTCAAACCACTAAAGAAAAATTAGTCCATCTACGCACAAGAAAAGGCTGGCAAGGCAAGTTGTAGAGGAGAGAATGAAGAGCGTGTAAACGTTTAAAAAAGTTTTCAGTTTAAAGATTTGAACCTACGATATTCAGCGCAGCAGTCACGCTCTCTCCTAACGATTTAAACCTACAAATAATACTAATACATAACAGATTTCAAAACACGTAAAAATGATGACCCCAAACGCTTTGCAGTTGATGATAGTAATCACTAACGATGACTACTTTCAGTTTTTTGTAATAAAATTAATAAATACTAAACTACATCGTTCCTGTCCACAGTTGAGAAACCATTACGAGTTATCTTTTAGTGCAGATTTTGGAGTGGTGGTGTTATTGGGCTATTTTCTTCAAAAACGATAATAGAGCCAATGTTACTGTTACTGGAGATCGTTACGAAGGCATGATCACTGATTTTTTGTGACCGAATCGGAAGAACTTGATCCACAGCAACTCTGGTTTCAACAAGATGGGTAACATCCCTTACTGCACATGCCACAATCAATCTTCTGCGCACCATGCGCGTTATTAGTCGTTTCGGTGATGTGAACTGGTCACCTCGCAGATGCGACTTGACACCGCTGATTTTTTTTTTAAAGGTATATGCCACAAACATTGATCACTTGAAGCAGAACATTTGCAATGCGCAAATACTCGTTGATTAGTCCTCGAGAATGGCCTCCTGCCAAGCATGCCGTGGCAACCATCTAAATGGAATCATATTTCATACTTAATCGGAATATACACTCTCTGAAATAAAATATAAATAATTTAAAAATAACCCGTTTGTTCTTTATAACTTAAAGATGGCCCACCCTTTATTAACGACTTGCCTTTTTCTTAACCACCAAACTACTAAATCGTTTAAATAAAATATAAAACACAGGAAATCACTGATAGACAATTAAAATGACTTGCAAATAAAATGGTATACATTTGCAACATATCCACAGAAAATTTGGCAATAACCAAATCTTTAATAAAATAAATAAAACACATTTATTATGTACTATATCACAAATATATTTAAAAAACCATAACTAGTTCCAATATTTAAAAGGCTATCATCAGACAGTAAAACAAACAAGTATGAATATAAAAGAAAATTTACAAAGCATAAAAAGTAAAACATAAAAAGGAACAGAGAGTGGAAAATTACATTAAATTCTCTCAATTAAGTGCAATAGTATATATTGGTGTTTAATTCCAGGTACATATTCAAAGGCAGCTTGTAAGGTGATAACACAAGCGTAAGCCCTAATATTGACCTTTGTACCAAACAAAAAAATTCAACAATAAGTTTTAGATGTAATAACTGGAGATGTGGCAATTATATAACAGTATATCATTAAATGACATGATTCTGAAAAAGGCTAAGTTAACTTAATAATAGTAATACTAAATTGAAGAATATAAAGGGTGTAGTTGTTGACAAAGCACTGTCAGTATGTTTATATATCAGATAAATGTGCTGCGTCCGCAAGGTACTATTTTGGAGGTCAGTGTGTATTAATTCTTGAATGTGTAAATATCCACTACATAATATGCGCCATTGTAGTTTTAAAATCCGTATAAATCATTACCAATAGATGACATTTTGTTTTCGTTTTTAATCAAAAGAATAAAAATCACCTGTCAAAATACCAGGCAGATGTATTTATTGATACAGAATTTAAGAACATATTTAACAAAAAGTTTCAGTCTAAACATTAGTAGAACTGAAAATAATAAGGTCTTATTAAAATATAAAATATGTAATTCCTTTATATTTTATAGTTATATATAAAGCTGCAAAACTTATTTTAAGAATATCATACAACTTTGAATTCAATATACAGAAAAACACGAATAACAAAAGTTGGAGAGAATTTTTTAATGAAATCTCGTTAAGAAAATTGCTCCCAAATGCAGGTAAAAAATGATGTTAATTAGTTTTCTTAATTAATTTCATGAGATTAAAATAATAAACTCAGCGCTATATCTATGAACTTAATATACAAAAAACATGCTGCATTGAAAGTTGTTGAGATATGAAAACTTTAAATAATTTTGCTTTGACGATGGAATCAGGTTTATTTAAATAAATAAACATGTTTAGGAGCGTAGTCTAGTAAAAACAACATAGGTCCAATTTCAACTCCATCTGAATGGATTTTATTTATTTTAAACTCGGTTATAATTCAAAATAGCTAGTTATTAGGAATAAGAAATATAATATTTTTGTAATGAATAGATAATTTGTTATTATATTTAAAATTTGTATTGATTGGATTAAAGTTTTAAAGCCTTGTTAATTATGCTGTAATTAATTTTACTCTGCCATATTTTAAATTAAACCAAAACAAAACTCAATATTTATTGCCTAGCATCTCACTGGTCGAAGAGACAATATACATAAAATCACAGTAACTATTAAACAGTTTATGTTTAGTAATGTGTGATAATGATGGGTGCATACCCTGAAACACTAGTGTATATGTCTTTTACTGGGTGAAAAAGCAATTTCAAATTTTGTACAGTGCAAATGTGGAAATTTTAATTTTAAGAATATTTTATCTCAGTTTTTGAGCTGTAAATAAGCAAAAAATAGTCAAAAATCATATTCAAAAAAGTGTATCTTATAGGAAATTTTCCGTAGAATACGATCCCGCCCCTGGTTTTCCAAAATTTCCCACGGAAAATAAGAAAATTACAATTATATCAAAAATTCGATATCTTCGATTCCGCTAAACCTGAAATTTAAATATGATACTCCTCTAAAACTTAATTAAAAAAAAAAATAAAAAAATGAATTCGCTTGCCCTAGAGTAAAATATAACACATAATTGCTAAAAATGGGTTACTTTTAAGGGATTTTCCTCGGATTTTCCGTAATTTTACTAATTTTCCTAGTTTTTTCAGGAGAATTAAAAAAACAGACATAAAGATCGCGTTCTACAACAAATTTTTTTTCGATTACACTAATTCAATATTTTTTTGACCTTTTTTTGCAAAATTATGGCATATAAAAAACCATTTTCCAAGTCAAAACTCAAGTAAGAAATGGCTTTCATGTCCACAAAGAGTAAAAAAGTGACTGCAAACTCTAGCAATGTTTAGACATGGTTGCAATTATTCCTCAGCATTCCAATATTTAAACGGAATAACATAAAAGTATCAAAAGTAAACCCATTCACTATGAACAAACTAATTTGCGCACACCAAAAAATGAAGTTAAATACTCTTGACCTAGATAACATACCGCCAGAAATAATAAAACCAAGTAACCACCAGAAACTTGGAGAAAGAAAGGCAACAAAAAGAACGAGCAAACCACCAAGCCTACAGGGCAGCATTCAAGGACGGCCACAGAGCCAACGCTGTCTCCCAACAGGCAACACATTATGCGTTTGCCTACACGCACCGCAATTACAACTTGTACCAAGCCCTAATGTAAAATAACCGTTAGGGACCAACAACACACGGTCACCCTACTGTTCGCCCCAAAGTTAGGAAAAGAAGTGATGCTGGGTAGCCCATGGTTAAACAAACAACAAACAAGCTTGGACTACCTGCGCTAATTCGTACATTATGGCAACTTCCCAATGGTATTCAACGTAAACGTGGTACTCATCACCACGTCAACAGTCAAACACCACACCGAACTGACCAACACGACAGAGTACACAACTATGTGACCAGAAAGGAAAGGAAACCACCCTGCATAAGATCCAAGAAACACTAAAAGATTTTGGCGCAGATTTAGTAAAATTGATTTAAAAACCGGGTATTGGCAGATACTCATAAACAATGAGCACGCCGCAGACGTATGCACATACCCTTTCCGTGTAATGCCCTTTGGTTCAAAGAACGCTCCGACAACATTCCAAAAGCTAATGTCGCAGGTATTAACAGGTCTACTAGAAAGCATAGCCCTCGACTATCTTGACGACATATTGGGGTTCTCGGAAGATCAAGCTACACACTTAATTCACCTGCAAAGAGCACTTAAACGTCTAGAAGAGTACATTATACAGTACATTGCCACCCCAAAAAGTGCAATTTCGGAACAGACTACTTAGAATTAACGCTGGTCGGAATCAAACCCTACCACACCATCTAAAACTCATTAGAGTTAAATTCTACTGTAGAATATACCCCTGGCGCCGTAAACTTCGTGTCCGACGCACTCGATCAAAACCCAAACAATAACATTATTACCACGTCCGTAGAGAAGCCCAAACCAACAGAAAACAGCCACTTTAAATGTCTGTAGCAGCGGTTAGACCAAGCTCACAAACCTCAGCAAGCTAACATACACTTGCTGACAGCAAAACATTGGCGGACTTAGTCCGGCAAGCGCAGAGGAAATGCGTGCAAATCTAATTTATCATCCGACGCCGTCAGGAGATGCTCGACAACCCAGATAACCCTATAGATATGGATCTAGATTACAAACTTGGAAAACACGGAGAATTGATCAGAACCAATGTTGGCGGCCATGATTAACTAGCAATTGGCTGAGAGCCAACCACTAGCCAAACGTGCGCAAGGACGTAAGCACCTTCATCAAAAAGTGCATTATCAGCGCCAAAATGAAAGCAAAAACCTCGCAAGCCAAAGTCGGAACATGTGTAACAGATGGATAGAACAATGCCAGTGCAAAAAGCCACTTGCAAATCAACCACAAGGCTGCTTAAACAACAACTATTTTACTGGTAGACTCGAAAGTGATTCTTGCGGATAACGATACACAGTTTACCAAGCCAACACTTCCAAAACAATAGTTAATAGAAGGTAAAACATCATACAACCGCCACGTATCACCCCAAACTAATCCGATGGAACGCAAAACACGCCCAGCTCAAGCCTTGCAAAAAAATAACTCCACAAACAGTAAGACAAACTTCTACCGTAAGCGATTAACCATTGCAACCGCCGGATAAACGCAGCCACAGGCAAAAACCCAAACAAACTCCTGCTGAGACAAAAAAGCCGGGAGGCTGCAACAAGCTGGCAGCGCCAAGCCGTATACCGAAATAAAAAAGATACCCATGAAGAGCAAATGTCCAAAACCGACGTTAAGCTTGCAAAACCCCCCTGACTACTCTTGTGGAACTTCGACCATTTATATCTCAACACCATCGACTGCTTCGGGTTTGTACCCCATTCATCCCGGCCTGCACATAAGACTCGGCATTGCACCAACCGTAAGTCGCTTCTCGACCTTAAAAGTTATGACGTGTAGCTTTAGAACCGAGAATACCCTACACTTTTTTTTAACGCCGACCTCCGATACGCACCCGGTTTACTCTAGTTACCAGCCATAAAAGTGACTCACCTTCCTCTATGTCCCAACTGCACACACGGCATTGCATTCCACGCCGTAGGACAACTCCCAAACCCTGAGGAAACATTGGCAACATTCCTGAGACGTGCAAACACCTGCTGCAAGTATGTCTCTAACTTGGTTACTCTAACCCCCGCGGTGCATGGACACACAGCCTATGCATGCAGCACATTTTTAATCCCTAAAGCACCGCATACCGTCGCACACTTTCACCAGGTGAACCAAAAGCCCCACTTACAACCCCTGGCAAACAAGGTAGTACACTACCTACTACACCAAGTAAAAACCAAGACCACAAGTCTCAAAACCATTACAATTATATCGAGAAGGGCAACACCGCTTTTTCCTCAAACAAAAAAACTCCTTATTAGAAAATAGAACAAAATAATGTCCCGCAAGACTCCATACTAGGTCCCCTGTCATAGAATGTTAACTAAAACAATATGCTTGAGATGAAACTAACATAAGAGGGTCAGATAGTATGTTTCACTTTCACTGACAATGCACCTGTCCTTATCACTTCAAAATCGGAAAAAGATCTTGTGTCAAAAACAAACAAGACCCTGAAACGTATTAAAAGGAAGATTAAAAAACGCTAAGTAAAATTAATGTTTTAGTGTGCACAAAAATACATTTTTTTTCTGATAAAGTTGAAAAACCGTCCATATGAGCTTAATTGAAACATGATAAGACTATTAGAAATATTTCCAGAGCCAACAAAAGTTTCCCACAAAAAAAAGTATCCCCCGTGCCAACTACGCGTCCGAAAAACCAGCGACCTAATCGCACAGATAAAAAAACAAACTCTTCCACTAACTAACACACCTTAAGAAAAACTTACTAACCTTAAAAGATAGCCACTTTAACAAACGACGTTTCACAAAGAAAAAAAAATGTAACTTATGCAACCTGCGACCCAAGTTTATATGTTGCGGATTGCATTTTCCAAGAAAACTAAGTTTCTAAATGATGTCCGCTACCTAAAAACACAAATATTGTAACCACACAAGTTAAAAAAAAAAACTCTCCTCAAAATCAACTAAAATTCCAATCTAACAGTCTGATCTCATCAGTCAGTTTTACGTCTAAGATCTCTACTGTTATTTTTATGCCGTAAATTATGAATTTTCTTGATAAATATGTAATGGATAGACTCGTTACACACGTAAGGTGCAAATTATTAAATTGATAGTCTTTCAAGAGTACGAGTTAAAATGAGTTAAGATAATTGATGTGTGTTATTTTATATTTAGCTTAAACTACATACTACTTGGTAAAAACAAATCCACACAAAAGTTAGGTTAGGATTATTTAATATTTTTATAATATAAAAAAATACAAATCATAAAACTTTGTAACTTTATTTAAATTAATTAAATAAACATTTTAATGAATAAAATTCGAATTCTTGCAGATGACAATAGATAATGATAAACGAACTGAAACTTCCAAAATAATATTTTATGATAGTAGGATATTAGTTTAAACTCATGTTTATTGCGTTGACTTCATTCAATTAATTAAATCGCAAAAGACAGAAGCGCCGTGAAATATCTATCAGTATCACCAGTAGCTAGGCTGCGCCACCCCGTCAAACCACCCATCTCCACGCCATTCTGTTTTAATTATCGCAATTTAGGTGGCGGCATTTCCGAAACATGTTTCCCCGGTTGCTTACAAATCACTTAAAACTTTCGAACCTTATTAAAGTTCCTTGTAATTAATAACTCAATTACTAAAAAATCGAGAATGGGGCAAACAACTTCAATCGCAATTATGTCTGCCATAACGAAATTAAATTATTATTCAGAGCACCTGGATCGTTACGTTTTCATTTCGATAACTATTAATTATTAAGATAATAATGTCTATTAGTTTGTAATTATCTTTAGGGCTGTTTCAAATGGGTTATTCGAGAAATTAAGGTAATGACTCAAATGAATATTAATTATTTAGCTGTGAATTTAGCTCCCGCACAGCAAATAGAAATAAATAACTGCTGGTAATTGAACAATTTATTTTAATATAAAATTCCTCATTTAATTTAATTAAATGTACATTTGATTTAGTCTAATGGGACATTGAATAAATTTTTATTTGTAAATCATAAACAACTCAAAGGCCTTTTATGTTAAGTATATAAATACGACGCCTAATTAATAAACTAATTATGAACTTTAATTACATTGAAGTTTCAATAATAGTCCCAAAAGAAATTTGTATAGCAAGGTAACCTGTTGTATATTTTTCAATATAAAAAAAGGTATTACAGAAAAACAAAATTTATCTACCCGCTCGGTTTATAAAAAAATAAAATTTTGTAAATTTGTGAACAAATGGTTCAGTTCGAGAAACTCATCGAGCATTACGTGCATTGTATGGTGCTCGTAATTGCCCATCAAAGCGATTAACTCGAGAAACTGTGCATCGTTTTCAAAATACGTTTCATCTAAACGATAATAAGCATCCAGTACGACGTCGTACAGTACGCACATAAGAAGCAATTAATAGTGTGCAGCGTAGTGTTAATGATAATCCAAATGTGTAAATTCGTCATCGTGCCCAACAATTAAACTTGTGTCCACCCACTTTAAGGAAAATTTTGCAAAAAGATCTTGGTTTACAGGCTTACAAGATTTAACTTGTACAGGAATTGAAGTCACACGATCATTGTTTGCGCCGTACATTTGGTAAATGAACCGAAGAAACTATTGCTACTGATGCACAATTTCAATTAAAAATTTTGTTCAGTGATGAAGCACACTTTTGGTTAAATAGCTATGTCAACAAACAAAATTGTCGCATTTGAAGCAATAATAATCCACAAGCCATTGTTGAAACAACATTGCATCCAGAAAAAAATACCGTTTGGTTATGTCTTCAAAAATGGTGATGGTCAGAACGTTACAGTCAACGGTGAGCGGTACAGAGACATGATTGCCAACTTTTTCGTGCCTCAATTGGACAGCAATAATGTTGCAGACATGTGGTTTCAGCAGGCCGGCGCCACATGCCACACAGCGCGCGATACAATTAATTTACCAAAAGAAACATTTTAAGAGCAATTAATTTCACAAATTGACCTGTTAACTGGCCACCTCGTTCGTGCGATTTGACGCCATTAGATTATTTTCTCTGGGTATATGTAAAGTCCCATGTCTACACCGATAAATCAGAAACAATTGAGCACTTGGAAACCAACATTCGACGCATTTTTGTCGAAGTACAGCCTACATTACTGCAAATAGTAGGTGAAAATTGAACCTTCAGATTACGCCTCCAACTTCATAGATATTAAAAACATTTTGCCGTGTTTTATTTCAATTTAAAGTTTTCCGTTTCTAAAAAAAAACCTTATAAACTTTCAGAAGAATAATATTTTTGCAGTCCGTGCATTCAGTACTTAGTTAAGGTCACCAATGTCTGTTTAAACTAGCCGTTTTTAATTTTACGTTATATTATATTTATTATAAATTTTGAAAAAATAATTACACTAAATATTTGCTAAGTTCTATAAATACGTTCTTGCACGTCTACTTTTGTATATGTAAAATAAATGTCAGCTTAGCTTTAATAAAAAATTGAAGCTTTACTTTGTCGCAATTTCATGCATTTCTTTGCTATAGTCGTATATGTATTCTTTTGAATGTAACAGCTTTAATCCTTAATGACCAATATCTCATTTTGCTAATAGTCCAACTTTTACATTTATTACAAATTTTAAGTTGAGAGCTTTAGTTTTTATAGTGAAGTTTTGTATATAAGATAGATTTAAAACTTAAAAAAATGATTTAAAGGTTGCAAACAAAAGGAAAATAACTGTAACAGTAAATGTTCGCCATTACGCGGCCAATTTTAAGTAAGCACTCCTTTAAACAAGAGGAAAAGAATTACAATTAGCCTATCAAAGTTGATAACATTATTTTTTTTCTTAAAAATGTAATGCGCTAAGTCCGGTAAGGGCGGCCGTTGCAAATTACAAATAATTCGCCCCCGTCTTTTTATATGTTGAAAAACATGAGTATTACTAAAAAAATGTGCATACACTCAGTTTACGCGGGGGCTGATGTTGTTGTAAGAGAAGATAAGAATTAAAGTTCTTGGCTATTGTTTCTCTTTGAAAATTGCAACAAGAAGAGGAAACAGTTTTTTTTTTAATTTCAAAATGTGATATTTAGGTATTACATAATATGCCACAACAACATAAAAATACCTTTGCATTTAAACAAGTGAAACCTCACTCCCTGAAACTCACATTAAATATTTGTGGCTTATAAGTCACAGGGAATACTGATTTTGGAAGTTTATTCCATTTGTCGTTAGTACGGTTAAAGAAAGAAATTTTTCTTAAAAGTTTCGGTCCTTCATCTCTGAACTGTCAGTAAATATTTATTAGTTCTAGCCTTCAACCCTAAATCGTCTGCTGTATTATATTCTAATCTATACCTGATGATTTTTTTGTAGGTACAAAAACGGCAGGATTTATAATAGCAGAGTTAGATGCAAATTAGTTTGCAAAAATATCTGCTTCTTCTTTTGGTTAAGTAACAGTTGAAAAAAAAATCTTAAAAAGACTTAATGTGTCATATGGGCCATATAATTTTTGGAGAAGTTATTAGAAGTGCGCATCCTGCGATGACGGTTCAAAAGCGCAAGTTTTCTTTATACAGCATGTTGATTAGTTGCTTGTATTTTAAAATCGTTTTGTTCAGCAAGACAAAATAACTTAGAATCTGAGTGGTTAGCAATTTTATTAAAAAGACTTATTGCTAAGACCAACATGTAAAATCAAATCCCGTACTAGCTCTCAGTTAAGTGTTACAAACGTAGTAAGACGCTTTGAAATTCCTTTTCAAAGTCTTACTTTGACTTGATTCTATCCTGTTACGATAAGAATAGCTGCCATAACATAAAGCAAATGATAGTTTTGAATAGTCGCAACTAGTTAGTACTCATAAGAGAGAATTTGACACCACGCCGGTTAATGTAAGAGCATCGTAGATAGAACTCAACCCTCAATTAAGCAAGTGGTAAACACGTGCCAATATAACTTTACGGCCAGTTTATTCCCTTTTAGATAGAAAACAACCAATTTTATTAATAGGATTGAACCTAAAACTCACAAAGTTTCAGGAGAAAACTTTGATACCAGACCTTATCAAAAGTTTTTTCAACATCTAAGAATATAACACCAGTAGCCTGTTTTGTACAAAAACCAGATTCTATTTGATCTGTAACTCTGGTAAGTAGATGGGTTGTGAAAACCCATATCCGAAACCATGTTGATAATATGGCAACAGATTTTCAGCCGCCGTGTGATCCCAAATTTTATCCAAAATTACAGTTTCCGCCACCTTATTTAGAGTCTACAAAAGACTAATCAATCAATAATTTTGTGAAAAATCCTACCTTCGTAACAATAACATTAGACCTTTTCCATAAAGACGGAAAACGTGACGTCTTTAACATTGCATTCGTAATGTTTGTAAAAAAAATTACAGCCTTGTGATAAAATGCTATCTATGCTTTGTTTGGATGTAATCCGAACCTAGAGCCAACTTAAGACTGTAAAATTCCGTGTCGTGAAGTGTGTAACAGATGCCACGCCGCCTGCAATAGATTACGTAATGAGCTCAGTTCCGGTTATACACATTATTGTCAAGTCCGAGAATCATTTTTGGTATTGTCACTATTGGATGGTCATTTCGATACGCAATAACTGAGCCTTAGGGTCATGCGGGGGCCTAACTTGCGTAGTGCGCTTGAGCCTACGTTTTGGAAGCTGCTTCATCGGGAAGTGCTGATAACTGTTTGGTTTTGGCTCGGTCTTTGCTAATTGTCACTTGAGCCTTGGGCAAGCTAAGCTCATTCTAGTGCTGCCCCATAAATATTGTCCCATAGAGTATTAGGTCTGTGCCTAGAAGTAATAAACTAAAATGGGCAGCGGTGGTGGTTGACTTTAGCTAAGTTTGGGTTCAGCTCCTAGTCGCTCCCCCGAGTTGTCTAGGTCAATCAGATCAAACGTGCACTTGCAGATCTGGTTTTGAAAAAGGGGGTTGCTGGTTTTATTCAAATCTGATAGGGATTGACAGTACATTTTTTATAGGTATAGATTTTTGTGCTGCGAGAGTCCAATAGATTTCCCATTTCTATAAATAACAAATTTTTCTCCCCAACACTCAGTCAAGTCCTGGGCCAAAGCAGACATCACACGGACAACACTCAAGGTCACATCATAGACTGATAATTTTAGAATTTTAAAATATCAGCCGACTATTAATATACATTATAGACTAAATTCTCCGGCTTATTCTCGTTTGTCGAAGCTTCCAATAGACAACCATCAACTACCAGTTCAGACCTTTCGGTAGAAAACAATACAAATATTGTACAATATTCTAAGAGGCAGAAAAAAACCCAAAGTCGTGGAATTTCAAGCTGCTTAACTGCCTATCGGGTTGTATGACAATAGCTCCCTTACTATTTCCAGATTGATCTCATATCTTATTAGTCATAGTAATATTATGTCTCGTGCTTTTAAACGTATTCTTTTTAAATTTTACCATAATTTCAATAAGGTAGTGTAAACAATTAAAAAAAAAAATATGCTAGACAATAATATGATGCAAATGTGGATCGGCGCCCCTCGATAGATAGCACCCGAAAACGGCCCTTACCACACTTAGAACCTAGCGCCGTCCCTGCCGGTAACATTATTATAAAAAATGGTAGTTAAAAATGAACAAAACGCAACAATCAATTTCTGAATGCTACGACAAAATGTTAAGGCAAAATAACACAGAAGTCGTGTATACTTGTGCAGCACATAGCGTTACAAAAAAGCAAAAAAACTAAAAATGAAAGATGTAATCAGCATATAGCTATAACTATTGCCGTAGAGATCGCAACCATCAGAGAGCTGATTTGAAGAAATTATAACACAATATTTAGAATAATTTATATAGTTCTAATCAATATTACAGAGAGAAGCAAAATGGAGTCTCACATTTCAAATAATCATTCACCCCTCTAGATGAGGTAAACAGTTTTCAGTCAAAATGCTGTCGTCAGGTAAATAAGGAAGTTTTTAAATGTACTTTAGTTTAAATCCAAAGAAAAGTATTGTTTAGATTTAGACTTCCTTTAATTTATGTGTTAACATTTTTATATTTTTTGCGTATCTTATTAAGCAGTTTTCAACTATCATTCTCTCTTCAAGATTCTCAGAAATATTTTCACATCAAAAGAAAGTTTTTGATCAAAAAACGATTATGAAATGAATTGAAAATTTAAAATCAACGCAAACCCTAAAACCAGCTGGACGTCCCAGATCATCTGTGAAAACAGCTAAGAACATCTGGCTCCCTTGATTTAAGTACCTCCGACTTTGTCTTACAAGAGTATCCTAAAGGAAAAGTTTTAAAACATAAATAAATCGCCAGAATTCCTTCAAATATGCAGGTGAAAGCAGAAAGCAACTTCAAAAAACTCCATATGTGACACCCCCCCCCCCCTAACCTAACAAAAAACAACTCTAATAATCTAAGATATCATAGTAGCTATACCTTGATTAGGTTCGCAAATTAAAATAAAATAATCTAATAAAATCATTCATTGCATACATATTTATTTTACCTAACTTACTTATAAAAATATCTTATACGCAAAACATAAAATAAATAAAAAAATTAATGGTGGTGGCCGTTACTACGTGATAGTTCAAATATATACTTGTTTGTATCACCGTCAGATGATGACCTTGTAAAAGGTTGAAACTAGTCACGGTTTAAATATATTTGTGATATAGTCATATTAATTGTGTTTGATTTATTTTCTATAAAATAGATAGCTCACTTATTAAACCACTACCATACCAAAACACAGACAAAAGATTGATAGACTCGTAGAAAAGTACAATTTTAAGATTTAAAAAAATAGGACTTATTCGTATGCGTATGTCTGCGTATCGTAGACTGTGACTGTTACACAACGCCTTCGCCATCCAAAGCATCAGCACACTAAAAACGGCTGGCGTCACGAATGCGGTCCGTGTGGCTAGACCAAGATACCAACACACAATTCAAAAGCAGATATGACTGAATTAGAGTCTAAACCAGTCAAATTTTCACCTTAAACTTTAAAAAAATCAGCACCTAATTAAATAGACAAAACATCAAATGGTCCAATTGCTTGGCAGCTCTCGGGCGTAATTCAATGTCTTCAAACTTAAACTTTTTTAGGTCGTTTCCAGAGTAAATCTATTCAGTTCAATTCCAAAAAACAAAAACAATGTACTTAACTCTATTTTCAGAAAAAAATAATTCAGAAATTCAAGACTGCTGATGTCATCGTCAATCCAAAACCGGCCACGCCCGCAAATGCAACGGCCCAGTAGTTCTGATACAGCTGACGTGCCTATTGCCACTAAAACTCACGCCGCCGTTTTAAAACTATAAATATGCAAACTACAACTACAAAATATATAAGGTAAAACTCAAAATCAAAGAAAATTTTATGAAGAAAAAAAGCAGACACCCAAAGATCTCCTTTGGAAAAAGCTGGACCGTTACAGCTCCTGATTTCAAGTCCGGGCCGTAATCCACTAGCACCACTACTGGACAAGCCGCTTAAAAAAAAAAACAAGAACTCTAGACATAAAATCATTATCGTATATCAACTTTAAGAAGAGATTTATCAGGAAGTCGGGCAACCTTTCAAGAGAGCTCCAAACCAGCCAAAAAACTAAAAAATCAATGAAAATATGCCTGCAAAGCAAAATATCAATGTACAAAAAAATGCACTCATACTTGAACAGATATGCTACCATCGTTCATCAACTTGGTACTTGAAACCACTCGTACAAAAAAACTTGACAAAAATCTCGCAATCAGAATACTCTAAAAAGAGCAAAAACCAATAAACATTCCAACCTTCTTAGCCCATATAGGTAGAAACTGCCAAAAACCCAGGTCAAAATTAACGGCTAAGCCAGATCCTCCCTTCTGACTTGACTCATATCCCGCGCAAATTCGACGACTATCTTCTAACCATCACCGGAACCGGAAGTGCAGACATACAATCCTCTAACATAAATTTAAAAAACTAAAGCTTACCTCAACTACGTCCAACAATGCCTTCAAATCGCTTTTGTAAATGTATCCCATCTCGCCAAAAAGGCCACCACCAACATAGTCATTCCAAAAAAATGGGTTTCCAAACCAAAAAGAGATTTTAATGCCGCCCAACACTATTAAGACGGTAGTCCAAAAGAAATAACTAAACCAACCCACCCCTAGAAAAATCCGCTCATACAGCTACAATCCAACTAAAACTGGCATCATCTGTAAAGAAGTAACGCAAACGCTCAAGGATAACATCAATAAATATAGTCAGCGCAACAAACGCAACCAATTCAGGACAACTCTTGACGACTTTGGAGAAAAAATAGTTTTGTAAACTTCAAACCCAGCTACTAGCAAATTCTAATGATAAAATGATGCAAAAATCTCACCACTTTTGTCAAACCTAATTGCGCCACATACTAGTTATGATCGGGCTAAAAAACGCCCTCTCTACATTCTTTAAGTTGATGGCCTAGGTTCCAGCAAGAATAGTAAGTAAGATTGCTCTGGAATACCTTGACAAAACTCTTAAGTTAACCTTCAAATTGTCAAATACAAATTTGAAAAGACTGAAATTATATTAGTGAAGACACTAATCACCTAAGTGATTCCTGGTAAAAAACCCCCAAACAAAAAGCAGATACAAAGCTTCTCGGGCATCTCCATTCTCCAATTTTTATCATTTGAGCAAACTGCTGGATAGAAGACAATCAATTCCCCCACCATCAAATAAAAGTACGTGATACCCCAAACATAAAGCCATTTTGGATCTGTCTCGACTAAACTGAGAAAAAGATATGGCAATGGAAAATCAAAAATATAAAAAACACACCACTGTATGGAAACGCTACAAACTGGTTGGTCACTAATCCACTTCAGTTTAAATTTGTCAAAAACTTGCTCGTATAAATTGACAGCCGATACAAACAATTGTTCCTAATAGCTCAAATAAACTAAGAAATACCCTCATCTAAAGAAAAGAGAGAATCCAAAATTTTCTTACAGCGCCGCAGCAAATCAACGGGATCAAGTTCTGTTATATACTGGATATTAAACCCAAATTTGCAAAAGCATTGGCAGTCACCTACAACACTGGACGCATTAAATATGATAATCACTCAAGTAGAGGACAGAATTTAGGACACAACACCACCATCAATCAGAAAAAAGCAAGCTAACAAAGAAAAACTGAATCCACCTTCCAAGAAACAAAAAATTCTAAGAAAAACCTGCCAAAAAGTATGATTATTATACAGTAACACATGGCCATAAACAAAGTACTAAATATCTAAAGCAATGCTTACAATGTAAAAAAAGGAAACCTTTAAACTTAAGACGGGTCAAACTATACAACTACTACACAATGCAGTAACTAGTAGCAAATTAATAAAATATCGGTTTGCCATTTTCGAGCCTTTGCCATTTACTAAAAATGGTTAAAAAAAACTTCCGTAATTTAAAATGTTATTTTAAGATTTGTAGACTAATTTACTTAAAATGAGATAACTAATTAATATCTACAATTATTCTAATTTTATATTATTATAACTTTAAACAACTTTTAAAATAATACTTAGGTGCTTAAAGAAAATAAAAATAATTAAATAATAAATAAAATAAACTGATATACAAAAAAAATAAATATTGTTTTAATTACTAATAATTGATTTGTTTAAAAGAAAATAATATTAATCCGTCGCAATTTGTGAAAAACTTTTTCCATCAATCTCTATTTGGTTTACAACGAAGCTCGTACATAGAATAGATGGATGGCTGTAAGTAAACTATTTTATCCAACTCTTTCCTTACAACTAAACCAACTCAAACAAAAAATATAAAAATAAGTACACATCTTTGTACGTAAAGTTAAAAAAATCTGAAAACGTTTCATTGTATTTATGTGACGTTGTTTGTTCCACGACTTGTCTATTTATTTTTATGGTTTAATAAAACGCTCCGCATCTAACGTTCAACGTAATGGCACGTTCCGAACGTAACTATTGCGAACAAAGTTTGTTCCTGGTCTAGTTTTTATTGGGAATTGTAATGATGGGAATTTAAGGTGGAATATAAATCGAAGTGATTTTAGTATAGCGTACATATAGATTCATTTACTACAAATAAATATCTATTTTAATATTTAAAAATAAAGTTACATTGATAGTGAACGATAATAAAATATTTTGTGCAACTCACATACTTCATTAAATAATATCATAAGACATGCATAGCAAATTATAAAATTTCATAGTTTATGGATATTTTATATCAAAAGTTGGAGGTAATTTTATGAGTAATAAAAGCAACTCTTGATTAGTTTTAGTAGGTCGGATAAATTTGTTTCTTTAGTAGACAATAAATTGAAAAGTTGAACAAAAGTGAATACTTTAACCCAATATACCTAACCAAGCAAGAACTAAATTGATACTACTGTGTAGTGGTTTTGAGAGTGTTCCCTCTGGGATGCAACAGATTCTCCTGAGCGTGCAAAATACTATTTATGAACTATCATTTTTTATTACTAAAAACCACAAGTAAGTAAATATATCGTGAATATTTAAATAAATATCTAGGCAAACAACCATATATTGAGTAAAGTACTAACAACTTATTATTAACTTTGTTCAATTATAACGAAGTATTAAAGAACACCATTTAATTACTTATTATTTTAACAATATTAATTATAATTAAATAACATTATTTAGTGCAAAACTGTACAAAATATGTATTAGAGCGTTTATAAAATAGAAATTCATATTTTGTACTAAGCTAATCCTAAAGTTTTGATAAGTAGTTCATATTAAATGACGCTTTAATTCTAAATAAATCCACATGATAGTTTCCACTTGCTTCCAATTTAATGCACGTCAATAAAATTAAACCATAATGCATGTTACATACAACGTAATATGTCGGCTCCGCAATATTCTAAACGGGTTCGCTTCACATTTTGCACGTAATTCAGTATCTGCAGGCAGATGCATTATGGCACATCAAAACTTCACGAGTTTCATAATATTTGATTCTCATTAGTGGCATGGTTATTATAACTTAGTTATTGTGCCTTCGGATAGTGCTAACTTACATGACGTGTAAATTCCTCTATATAGCCCGCGTCAGAGGTATTTCAAACACGACAGATCGAATGCATTCATATCTCAATCGATTCAAACTAGTTCATAATTGGAATTCACCATTACACCATTCAATATTAATCGTATTATCACATCAATTAAATTGAAAAATGAAATAATTAAATAAATAATATTGTAAGCAGAGGGTTCGGTGCATTTCTAAAGAGACAAATATGTGAACATATTTTAAATTCCAATTGTTAATAATTTAGTTATTCGTCCATATTTATTCAATAAAAAAAATGTAACATCAAAATAATTGTGGTAAGGCTTTTTTCATATTCATATTCATTTCTGCTTTATTTATATGTTTATTTTCTTTATA
The DNA here is from genome assembly GCA_963932245.1 of Tachinus rufipes. Lineage (NCBI taxonomy): Eukaryota > Metazoa > Arthropoda > Insecta > Coleoptera > Staphylinidae > Tachinus > Tachinus rufipes. The sequence continues at coordinate 33,587,661 of OZ010746.1, read as the reverse complement.
AAACTTTGTATGATTGTATTGAAATAAATTTGTTTACTACTATTACTTGTGGTAAATGAGTAGACAAAACTAAAAATATAGGCAAAGATATAATTTACCTTTGGCTATATTTTTCATTTTGCTGTCAATTTACAAATAAGGTTAAAAGAAATACCATTATTTCTGTTTTATTTTACAAAAAGCAATTAAATAATAGTAATCATTATTGAAACCAATAAATAATAGTAACCAACTCAGTGAATACTCGCGTGTAATAAATTTTTACTTACAAGATTACCACACCAATAGTTTGCGTCGTAAACTTTACGCTTGTAAATAATATATACTATTATCCGCTTGTTGAACAATATTAACAAAAAATCTGGTTACTGAATTGCTTTACATAGTACTCTCTAAGATTAGTATAAACTACAGACAGTTCTAAACAAACAACGCAATCACTTTACAAAATTCACAAAAAAAGTTGTTGCTTTGCTAAGTAAATTCTATGTAAAATTTTACAAAAAAACAACATAACTATTAAAATGTAGAGAACCTAGAGCCGACCTAAAAACTTCAAGAACCGCCAACCCTACTTTTACACATATAGAAAAGTAATCAAGGCAAATGGACGCGGTCTTGATGAAGACCGGATTAAGGAACAGACCTTCAAAACAATCAGAAAAGATTTGGCTATTAAGGTAGAAAAAAAGAGTTGGCTGAAGCAATGTGGCCAAATTGATAATAATATATGGGGCACAGCTTACAAAACTGTCACAAATAAGCTGGCACCAAAAGTCCCGTCAAGATCCCTGTAGAAATGCAGTACAAAATCTGATTCCTAGCCACCCAATGATAGGTTGATTGTCGTGGTGTAGTGGTCTAAAATTAAAGCTGGAAAAATTTGTGTAGAAGAAATCCCAAAAAAGCTGCTAGCACCAATATCTGAAAAACCGTCAAACTTCACCTAATTGAAAAAAATCCAAAAAAGGATAAAGAAACCTGGCATATAGACCAATACGCCTAATCAAACCGCTGAAGAAATTTCTGAAACATATTCTATATAACAAGCTCCTAGAGAAAATAGAGAAAAATAAAGTCGTGTCTAGGAAACAGTAGACGCCATAAAGCGGTTAAAAAAAAAACCGCAAAAGAAGTCAGTCAAAAATAACAGGCAATATGCAGTCACGGCCAATGTAAAAAATGCTCAGTTCCCTTTGAAAGAATTATACAAGCACTTGAGAAAAAAGGTATCTCTTCCTACCTCATTCTTATACTAAGGCAAACTTAAGAGATCGGACTAAGAAAGTCGGGAAAATCAAAAACATTATTATGCAAATGACTTGTGATGTTCCGCAGAGATCAATTCTCTGTCCGAATCTGTGAAACATATACTATGATGGTGTACCAAAACTTAATATGAAGAGAGGTATTGTGGTCATTGCATACGCAACCGATCTTGCGCAGGTAATTACTGTTAAGCACAAGAAAGATATAGAGATGCTAGAGGAATGAACGTTCAGAAGAATCGGAAAATAGTAAGACAATAAAAACCTGTCGCTGAAAAAACAAAAGCAAATATACCCTAAAAAATATTACCGTCAAAGTGGGAGGTGTAAACATTGACAGACAAAAAGCATTCAAATACCTATCTGTAACGCCATTGTCTTAAATATGTGAAAACACATGAGAATGACAAAAGTAGTAGAAGTGATAAACGCGCTAAGACCCCAAATTCCCAACATAAAAAACGCAAAACCCGATAAAAAAAACGTTGTGATCGGTAGTCAAATCGATTATATTATACAAGTAGACTGGGAGATAACAATCGTTTAGAGTTAGTCATTTCACATGTTGATCAAGATGTAAATAAAAGAAAAAACGTATCTAATCAAATTTAGATTGGGGGATTATGCCCCAGCTTTTCACGTAAAGAAGTGAAAAATATGCGCCGGGTAAACTGATACCGCAAAAGCTGAAATTTGGTAAACTAATAGTTAAATTAATAACTTAAACAGAAAAAACATCCAGCTGTACATTTAGAAGGGGAAAAGTATCCAGCTGATGCAGTGAAAAGCGCTGCGCATGGGTATGCGCTCGGGCGCGTCATATCTTTAACTGCATCAACTGGACACTTTCCCCTCAATAAACATAAAGCTGAATATTTTTTTCGTTAATTTATTCAGTTAACTATTGTATTACCAAATTTCAGCTCTTGCGGTATCAGATATCTATACTTTTCTCATTAAACACAGTATACTTTTTAATCTAAATCATTTAGAATCTTCTTAAACATCACACTTGCTTCAGAAACTATTTAAAGACAAAAAGCATCACTAAAAGCATTTGAAAGATACTTTAAAACTTTTATAAAGTCTTCTCGGATAACTCAAAATTATTTAGAGCTTCTATTCTAAACATTTTTAAGAATCATTTCAGTCGTCCTAAAACTTTAATGATTTTTTTCCGGATCTCTCAAAGTATTTTGTTATCCATATAATAAAACTTCTAAAAAAAATCTTGTAAAGTCTTCTCAAACCTTTCAATTGCTCCAAAAACGCAGTAGTACTCAAAAGTTTTCTTATAAACATTAAAAGATACAGTATTTATTTACCTGATATTTTATATCTTTTATAGTTTTTATACTAAGAGTTTTTCATGGGCGCAATAAAGATTTCAAAAACTCTTTTGTCTGTTATAGTATTTTAAAACTTACACAAAGTTTTTCCAAAAATCTCATAACCTTGAGAAGGTTTGAAGTACTTTCTAAATCCTATCAAAACTCCAAACATTTTTCTTTTCTAATGTAGTATTTTAGAGTATTTTTTTTAAGTTTTGAGTATCTTTCCAAATTTCTCAATTTTTTGTAAGTTCTAAATTTTTTTTTAATTTTCTTGTTTATTATAGTAAAAAACTCTAAATTCGGCTGGATACGTTTTTCTTTATAGCTTTTTTATGATCAACATGTGAACAAAGTTTCAGCTTTTGCGGTATTAGTTTTTTAATTATTATTTTACGTGTGTAGGAGGCTGCCAAAGCTAAACCCCCCCCGGAGGTGCGCCAGCTGGAGGTCCATTCACTTACCAGTGATACCAATTAAAAATTAGGAAAAATGTTCAGCTTTTGTGAAATGACTAACTCTAAACGGTCGCTGGCTCCCGGACTAAAGGCACCAGTGTAGTATGATCAAGTAGCAAAAAAAAATGTACAACGTAGGTAAAAAGACACAGACAAAAGCTGAAAATAGAGTAGCAAACCGTCTCTACACAGGCTATACAGGTAGTATCAGGAGTCATTCCAATAAATCTGCTCGCCAAAAATCATCCAATAAATTTGCTCGTCAGGAAAAAATCCTACTGCCCAAAAGTAAAAAAAAAATAACAAGACCAGGCAAGATCCCCTCGATGCATGGGAGATAAAACGAAAGGACCCAAACTGCACTATTCAAAGGGCACAAACATCAAGACTAGTGACAATTTCTCGTAAGTCAGAAATCTCAAACCTGTATTCCTACCTAGTCAACCTGTTCCCTCTCGGGATAGACAATCGAGGTGTCGGGCTGACCAAACCACAGAAAGGATATGTGTGTGTTTGAATACTTATATAAGGTAACGGATTCATTTAGAATAAACGCTACTATCTGCATTGTTGATGACACCCATAAATTTTCGTTATCGCTGTTAATGATACATGCCCTCTATGTAGTACTGCCGATTACGAAATATAATAAGAAATTAAAAATTAAAATACAAAAAAAAGATTGGAAGTAATATATTCAACTTAAGCTATGAACGGGTAAAGCAATGCCTAAAGACAACATATATCTTGCCCTTCCTAGCAATGCGCAAGGAGTGATTTTAGCTTTTAGAAACCCCGAACTACTGTGTATCATTGGCTACTAGTTAGTTAATTAGTTTGAATTTTTGGTATATCAGCCTACTAATGCCGATTCTATTTTCTAACTACAAAAAGTAGAAAATAATATAGTGTAAAATAACATTAAAATAAAAATATAAATAAATAAATAAATAAAAAAATAAAAACTGTAAATATGTAAATATGTTAAAATTATATAAAAACAAAAAATTACAAACTGTTAAAAACAATAACAAAAATAATTAGATAATTCCAACAGTGTCTAAAATGCAAAAAGTTCTAAATACTGCTACATTTTACGATATATAAACATATATTACTCAGAATAAATACATAAATAAATACAACAATAAAGTTATATCCATACACTATTGGCTACTACTGCCTTGAAGGAAGATTTCTTCACTTCCAAAAAAAGCAACTAAATAAGCATTAAAAGTTTTAAATACGACTGTTCTTCTTAAAATAAGCTACTTTTGTCTAGAACAGATGACCATCATTAAACAAACGCATCATACTCCGACAACTAATCATAATGTAGCCACTTTATAACTTCTGTAAAATAGTTCACACCAAAAATAATCTCGATCTGTTCATTGCCATTGATCATTGGTAGTACATCTACTTGACCTAGGCTAAAACAAATATCCAGCATAAACTTCAAGTAACAATAATCTACACCAAATTTCCACCACCAAAAGAAGCAATATCAGAACACAACAACAATAGACTGCAAAAGAGTTGCTGATAAAATATTTCCGCCTTAAAGCTACATAACCTTGTAGCCTTGCCCACTCTTAGAAATAGTTTTTCAGAATAGACAAACAAACATCTAATTTTTGTAATCAAAATGTTAATAGCAACTATGACAATAAGACTCCTCATCCGCACTGCCGTTGATAAATCTTCGTACGTCCGATAGCAAGAGACTGACATTATCAGTCAGCTCCCTTCAATTTGACCAGTCTCGTCTATAAAAACAGTGTTTAAATGACCAATAAGAGTTGTTTTTATAAAAACAGCAATACCGATTCATATACATTTAGATTATGCGAGTCAAACAAAAAAGTGGTACCAGTCAAAATCAACAACATTCAGGGTTGATTAGAACAATGAATCTAATAGTCTAAATTGTAAAAATAGACCAAAACCAAAAATTTCAATCATCTAAGCTTATGTGACTAAATCCAGACCAAACAAGAATAGTGTTGATTCCACTGCCAATTCCAGACAAAATTAATGCTGTTATTTCAAATTTTAACTTGAACTAAAAAGAATACAACTCTTGATAATGAATATAAAAAAAAAAAGTGGTAGATTATCTAAAATTCTATTTAATTTAACTGCAAAGTGAAAAAAAAGTTTTCAGGTTTACATTATAGTCTATAATTAATCCTTTTGATTGGACCTTTTAACTTACTTGGTTCACATATATGTTGTTTACTAACAATTTGGTATTTTTAATAAACATTAACCTTATCTAAACAATGTAGTAGTAGTAAAATGTACTAATTATTTATTAAGGTTTTATGAAGAAACCTGTAAGCACTAAAACTACTAAAATGTTTGTTAATCATGGAGCAAAAATAGATAAGCATTATTACGCGATTGATTCTTTGGATATCGCGCGAGCATTTGACAATGCCGGTAATAATAGACAAGCTGTGTAAAATAAAATACACCCAAAAACATTATTAAAATGACAATACATTTTTGGACAATAAGAAACGCTCAACTAGATTACGCAAAACAAACGGTAACAATAAGAGCGACAGTAGCGTACAAAACGTTCTTACAAGAAAAGCTGCATTAATAATATAAAAAAAAATCCGTAAGACTATCGGTAGTAAGTGCAAAACAAGGATAATATAAATAAAGAAAGAGTAACAATTACGATAAAAACGCGGATTAGACAAACCGGTACACCCACCTAAAAATAAATAAAGTATAATGCAGTAGACGAGGATATTATTAGTCAAAACGTTATTTGTACGACGACGACCAAATAGCATCAGCGCTGCTATTGCTGTATAAAGATAGTCGCAAAAATATATAACAAAAAGATATGCCGTTTTTCAAAACCAATTGGTAGTCTTAAGAACACGCTAAAATAAATTAACAAATTGACAGACAAGGCATGGCACGTAATATCTAACTCTACGGCAACACTTAATGCACTTAGATCAATGCAAAAGTTTAACTTATGTGCATTTGAAAAATCAAGTAACAAAATAACTGATGAACTTACAAAACAAGAAGCATTGAAAAAATAAAACTTGTATGATTCAAAAAACAAACCCATTACATTTAACTTTATCAGTACAAGAGATGAGACAAAACATTAAGATCACAATTACACCAAAAATAAAGCAACTTATAAAATATAAAAAAATTAAAATAAATTCGAAAACCAGACTACAAAAATACGTGCGATAATAAAATAAATAGCGCGTAAAGCTGGCCTGTGCATTTAATTAGCCAGCAAGCTACGTTGAACTAACAAATAAGAGACATAAAGTAACGCTATAAATTCAACTCCGGACTAGCCAACATAATAAACATGGGCAAACCATCATCAAAAACAATAACAAAAATATCAATTTTCAATTCCACCAGAAAAACCAATACATACAACCATTATCATTTAGAAGCTTCACCGCATTGAGAATTAACTACCGTTCGACAGAAAAAGCCAACCTGCATTCACAATGTTACCTAAAAACACTAAGAACTGCTTGCATTATCTCGCTTGACTGCTTAAGTGATACTTTATTTCCAAGTAAAGTTTATATTTGTTGCACCATTTAAGTAAAACATAAACACCTCTAAGTAGAACTTAGCGTAAGCCAAACCATGAGTTCGTTTTACAAATGTAAGGTGCAGAATATCTATGGAGCTAACAACTATTCCAAAAGATATTCTTGCAATTCCAGGTATACAAATAATTCTCCAAGTAGAAGGGTAGGTGAGAGCCCCAAACTCAGGCTGGAAAAGCTTCCCCTAGACCACAATAATAACAAAAGATGCAGAATAAAACCTGAAATCATTAACTTCTTATATAAAACAAATAAGAATTGTGTTTAAATAGTGTATTACACACTAATTCAAGTTCAACAAATAAATATAATTTTAGATGTGTTTAATGATGATCATGCAATCCATAAAATAACTAATCATAGATTTCCAAGACAAATAATTAAGATTGCTCAACCAAATTAAAAATGAAATAGAGTAATGAAATTACAGTAATAATTCAACCAAGTCAAATACAATTTTTGCAAAAATATTTGCGTTACTCTTATAGCCTAACCGTTACATTGCAATTTTATGCAACAGACAAGTGTAGGAGACTTTGCAGAAGTGCACATATCAACAAAATATGTCCTGTCTGCTGTCAAAAATTAGTGACAGAATAAAACAGACTTTGTTGTGTTGCCACATTTAACTGTACCTTACGTTAATGCACTTTAAAATACAGTAGTGCAACAAACTATATTTTTAAACTTCGCTTAGTTTATAACTAAGACTAATGAAGTGGTGCAAGAGACCGTAAGGATTACTTGCACAATAGCCTACAATGTCCCACACAACGCCTTTACATGTCGCACCGTTGAAAATATTATTGAGTGTAACGTGTAACAAAATGCTTTAGAAGCCCTTTGTTTGTTAAAAGCAGCCCTCACTCGCTTCGCTCCTTCATTCTGCTAAAAGCGGCTAACTATATACTACAAGGCAATACAAAAAAACAATTAAAAAAACTTTGACTCACAAACTTAGCGCGTAATTTCTAAAAAAAACACCAGACACCCTAGTCATTACTTATAGCAAGTACTGACTGGTGCCGAGTCAGTACTTGCCATATTGTGCCAATAGCTTAGGCATAAACAAAAAAAACGCACAAGTAATAGTTCTATACTGCACTACCGATACTAATAATGTAAAATCTTTAAAAATCTCATCAACGCATCTCCAAAACTGGTATAAAAACCAAGAAAAACGGTTCTGCCTTTATATTGCCAGAAAGACCGTAAAAAACTTATACTTTGCTATAAAAGACTAGCGCTTAAATATAAAAATAATTTAAGCATTATGCAATTAAAAAAGTGTCCGTAATAAACCAAAATATCAATAAAATTCTCTTTAAAAAAATCATTATATATTTCTAAATTAGCTTTGCAATATGTACATAGTGTTACAAATGATTGGCTCAAAATAAGATGGCATATCATTTGTCCAAAATTATGAACAAAATCTTATACAAATATGTGCAACAGTCCGTTTCCAAGATAAAAAATGGTCAAGTTACAAAAATAATAATTCCTTGTTTAGTCTTTTTTTAATGCAGTTACTTAGTACTTAGTATCTACCCTTTGAGTAAAAGTCTCTTTGTTTTGTGCAATCTAGTACCAATCTAACCCAATTGTACGTTTGATGTCAACGTACCAGCGTTAATGAGGTTATCCAGAATTTCTTCTTTCTCCCATGGTCGCCGCCATCTGGTCACTTTGGCGCTTCAGGTTGTTGCAAAATCCAACTAATAATTAATAACACGCAAACTAACTGAAATGGAAACTTACAAAGCAAATCTTTTTACATATGTTTTGAGATCAAGTAGACAATCACAAAATGCTAGCGTTGAGTGAGGGAATATTAGGAAGAGACACAAAGCTAGTATATGTGTGCAAACTCTAGTGCGCCTCTCTTCTATATATAGGGTTTTATAAAATTTCATTTTAATATTTAAAAAAAATGGGTATTTTTTAAGACAAATCAATAATGTTTATTTCATTGTAAAGAGGAAGGTATGCCATTAACATTTGAAAACGATATCAGTCAAATATCCGCCACGGTTACGGTTGCAATACCACATTTTTTTCAAGAAATTTTCCATGACCAATTCTCACATTTGCGGCTGTATGTCTTCGATAACTTCACAAATTCCATCTTTAAGGTCTTGAATCGATTGTGGAGCATTGGCATAGACCTTATCTTTCACGTGGCCCAAAAGAAAAAAGTCTAAAGGTGTTAAATCACAAGTTCAGAAAACTTTTATTGCAAAATTGCGATTGTTTCGTTGCTTGTATGGCACGTAGCGCCGTCTTGCTGAAAATAAACGTCGTTCACATCAATATCTTCCAATTCCGGCCATAAAAAATCATTAATCATAGTTCGGTAGCACCATCCATTGACCGTAACAGTAGCACCAGCCTCATTTTCAAAAAAGTAGGGTCCAATCATACCGCCAGCCCAAAAACCGCACCAATCGCAAATGCAAAGACTTTTCAACCATCATTCTTAGATTTTCTGAGCCCCAAATGCGACAATTCTGCTTATTAACGTAGCTTCCGAGGTGAAAATGAGCCTCATCACTGAAGATAATTTTTCAATGAATTTTCGGATCATTTTGATGCATTTGAAGAACCCAATCAGCAAAGATACGATGTTTATGGTGATCGACGGGCTTGAGTTCTTGTGTTAACTGAACTTTAAAAGCCTTAAGACTTAAGTCTTTATGCAAAATACGGTGTAATGTCGTTTTGTGGAAAGTCTAATTCCAAAGATCGACGAGAAATCGACAAAACCTGGGTTTTCTTCAACACTACGGGCTACATCAGCAATATTCTCATGTGTCCTTGAACAATGCACACAGTTTCGATTCTTCACATCACAAACTTGTCCCAACAGCTCAAATTTTTCCTTCACGTTTATTATTGCCGGCCGAGAAGGTGCTTTACGACGACCAATAAGTGCTTTAGTTTTGAAAAATTTTCACCATTCTTGTAATAAATTTTAATAATTTCAATGCGTTGTTGAAACGTGTATCGTTCCATTTTTAATAATGGCGTAGTTTTTACTTGTCAAATGTCAAAAGATAATAGCTTCAAAATTGACAAATGCCAAATAGCCTGCTATTCAAAATGAAACTTCTTATTGGAAAACCCTTTATATCCAACCCATTCACACACAAGCTCTCTTCACCGCACCGTCTACAACATTGTTAGATCGTTTGCTAGAGACAAACTTCACATACGGAAAGCGGGCAGAACCAATGCTCGCATTGCTTATAAATTTTTCTATATGAGATCATCCCGACCGCTGTTTTGATTTCCAGTATACTAACAAAAACAGCAAGTTTAGCGTCATTCCTATTTCTACATATAATTTGATAATCAATTTATTTTTTCACCATACATTCAGAATGGATCAAACTATGTTTTGACAAAGAATTTGAGTCAAACTATAGGTGGAAATAGACGAAACATATATTTAAATATAGAAATAAATGCGTTTATAGGTACTTTTGAACAATGTGTTTTAATATTACTTGCAAATATAATTTGAGTAAAATATTTTTATAAAACATAGTTTGATTCTTTCTGAATGTGCAGGTAAAAAAAGAAAATATATGTAGAAATAGGAATGACGCTTAAGTTACTGTTTTCTTCACAATACTACAAAAGTACAGCGGTCAAAATGGTTTTAATAGCTCTTGTTTAGAATAAAATAAATAAAAATAATATTTTTGTAAACAAAACTATACAAAATTTAAAAATAAATTTGTACAAATAATATTTGTGAATTAATACAGAATACAAATAATATAAATTTATTCTAAAAACATAAAATTATTATAATTTTATAACATTATGTTGTTGTTAATGAGGCACACAAAAAATTACGAACTGCTTTAGTTTCATCTAATAATCCAAGGTAAAATAATGAGAAAAAAAAACGTTGGACGTCGTACAACATCATGGCTAAAAAATCTTTGCCGATAATTTGGAAAAACATCAGCCCAGCTTTTGCGAGCATCGGTAAACAAGACGATCAAAGTCAATATGATAACCAAACTGAGAGTCGATAACCGATCTAAATCGGTTATGACACATGAAGAAGAAGAAAATATACAATTCTAAAAAAATTCTAACTTTTTGATGCGGCTTTGTTGAAAATGAAAATGATCCGTTTCGGTAAATCTTCATTTTAATAAAAAGCTTTATTTATATATAGTATATTTTCAGATAAGGGGTTATAATATTGATACCGGTCTTTTGTGTGGATTTTGATCTTTTAACATTTTACTATTTAAAGAATCAAAAATTTTATTAACTTTTTTAATAAAATCTGCCGTATCTAACCCTGTGGTACTATTTAATAAGCCCGTTGTTGCTACTGTTTTAATAGCCGCAAAGACAGCGTGAGAATATATTTGAACAGCAAATTAGACTTGTGTTTGGAAAAATGTGCACGTTCCCAATCTTTGACATTGCTCTTGTAATAGTACTTTTCTTATCAATATCATATGTCTTTGTAATATCAGACTACGCTACTGGTTTCTTATATCATAATAAATTTAAACTTATCCTTTATTAAATTGTTTCTTAGACTTTTATTAAATGAGGTACATCAAAACAAGCAAAAACTTTTTTGTTGTCAATTTCTATGCAACTATTTTTTTGTAGCACCTAATAGGTTAGTTGCACTTATATTGTTAGTACCTTGATTGCAAACAGTTAATTTTGGAACAAAAGTAAGTTTTTGCAAACCTTGTATTACGCCTGCTATAATCTATTTAATGCAAGTCCTTTTACAAAGTTATCTGATATATCGTAACACGCCGTCGTTTTCCAATTATATTAAATACCACAAATATAAAAAAAAACTAATGCTGTGTTAGCAAAATTTTCTTGTCTTCCAAGAGTTCTTAAGTCTTGATATCTTTCAACTATATCATCAGATCTGTTTTTCAGATTGTAACCATTTAGAACCTTGCCTGTAAAATAACTGCATATTACCCTTAAAAAAATTCCAGGGTTGTATACAGATATTAAGGGGCTAAAAAAAATTGTGTTTGAAGACCACCCAAAACCCTACTTTCATGATTTGTTTTAGAATTTTTCATTCAATAGGTGCGGAGAAAAAAAAAATAAAAACAAAAAAATGTTATTTTTTGCCCCCTATTGAAAAGTTTTTTTGATGCTAGAAAAATAATGTTTGAGGTAATTTGGATATTCGTGATGGGGGGCATTTTCCATATGTTAACCGGGGGAACCCTTTATTATTAAAATAATTACTTATATTAATATTTGTAAGACATTCATGAAATAAATAATAAACGATACACATAGAACAAAAAATACCTTTATTTGTATATTCCAAAGATACAGCATTTTTTGATAACAATTTTCTTTTACAATTAATTAAAATATCCTCTGCAGCAAAATGCTTTTTACATATTTTATAATCGGCTAGAGCTTCAACATCCATAATTGTTATATTAATATTGCCACAATTTTTTTGTCAAAGTTTAGTTCTTTCTATATTTTTTATAGGGAATTTAAATAAAGTTATGTTCTTATTCCGTTTGAGGCTATTGCAATAAACGTAAAAACAATGATTTGTTTTAATTGTAGCCATTGTTTACAAGAATCTATATTATGACGAAATGGCACAGACAGATATTTCATTAAAATGTGCAATTATTTTGTATAAAGAATAAACAGCATGACATGTACCTGTAACCAGCCGAGAAGCTGAAGAGCAAACGAGAACCTCGGGAAAAAATAGATGATTCGCCACATTAGAAACGCGCCTCTTCCTAATATTCTCTCACTCAACGATGCTAGTCTAGGATAAAAATGTAAGTGTCTCGATATTGTACACCTCATTCACAAAGTTCATTATACATTTTTCATATAACCTTAGTTGTTTAAAATATCGCAAATAATTTCAAAATTAAACCAAACAAACTTTTTTTAAGTATGTATCACACATTGGAAACAAAAACGTTCTTATAAAAAAACCATTATAATTTTAGGCAAAAAAATTCGTAATTTTATTTTGTACCTACCCTGTATACTGCTGTATTTTTTAATACTAGAAAAATTAATACTTCTCAAACACATTCTTCGCATGACTGTTTTTTTTTTTTAATCTTTGATGTATCTTATATTGTTTTGTACCCCAATTGCTAAGAATGTAATAATAATACAAACTGAAATGAAATCGAATACAGCTTTGATGTAATAGAATTTCCAAGATCCTACTTTAATTAATAAATTTATTAACGTTTAACCGTAGTTTTTAATTACGTTTACAAAAAATAAAAGAGGAAAAAATTAACTTCCGTCGTATAATTATAATAAACTGAAAAAAATACCTTTACATCCTCGACAGCAATGTTCACTCACCTGGAACAAATAGAAAACATAATTAACAGTGATTGCTTTTTGCTAAAGTCCATATTTTAGGCCAGGGATAACAAACTTTCGCATGGTTGGACTTTCGTATACTGCTTCCTAATTCTAAATCTACAAACTCATTCAATGTTAACTGATTACAAAATCGATATTCGATTCATATAGTTGTAAATATTTTAGTTAGAAATATCAGTTATTTAGATTGACAAATTAGAAACTTCACCCTTCGAAACAATAAAATTATATACAAGCTTTCTACTACAAGGACACATTCATGTTTAAAAGCGGACAGCCGAAATATACGCTTCCCACGGAAATACAAACACATTTCCCGTCGCATCTGAATTAAAACGTATACCTGAGGGACCCGATGGAATTAGACTACGTACACATACTTCACACAGTTAACGGGAATAAACTCCGAACTCTGCGACACGCGGAGTGAGCAAAAAAAATCGGGATTATCTCACGGCGATATCATTTTGCATGCAGACAGATTGAAGTTTGAAAATAAGTTTTTCGCAGTTCCGACGTCTTACTCCTTTTTTATGTGTTTCTATCAAGATTAACACGGTGCGCGCTTTCATCAGGGAAGAGTCTCGCGACTTCATTCCCGTCTCCGAATATAATTTACTCCGTAGTTTTATAAGAATTAGATGTTGTAAAAATGGAAAAACGTTGGCGCGCTAGCAAGATAAAAGTGCACCCGCTCTGTCATATTATATTTCCAATTTCCAATAATAATAAATTATTACCCGAGAGCATTATGAATAGTAATATTACTGCATTTACTGAATATAATAATGTTCGTACTGGGAAAGAATATACCACTACAAACTCAATGAAATTGCATATTTTAATCAAGACTTTAATGCATATAAAATAAGCTAGAACGTTACTTTTCATCATTTGAAATTAATAAAACAAAAACTCACAGTTGTGACGTATATTTGAAGATAGGTTTATCAACAAGTTACTGATAATATAATATGCAAGTTTTATTTTGGTAATCATTCATTTCACTAAGTTTGAAAATTTAAATATTTATTGATACTATCAAATTTTATTTTAAAAACTAATTCTAAATATTTGTTGTTTAGTTTGCTTTTTTTAAATATAAAATTTCTTCTGTTTTCATGCCTACAAAATCTTATTCTTCACAAGCCTACCGACTATATACAGCAAAAAGAATTCATCAATTAAAAAAGTGAATGGTGAGTTTTAAATCTTTAGCAGACCCATTTTTATGTTGATGACTTTGTAAACAAGCAAAATTGCCGCGTTTGTACAGACAAAAATCTAAATGTTTTACAAACAAAAATGCATCCAAAACCTGTCACCGTCCGGTATGGATTTTAAACTGGAGCCAATATTAATCTTTTTTTTTAAGACGCTTCCAGAAATGCACATACGTAATTGCGCAACGGTATGGCGGTTCTGATAACCCACTTTTTTGTGCATTAAATAGATGGCATATATCTAAGGACATGTAATTCCAACACAAGAGTACCACTTGTCACAAATCAAGTAAAACAATTGCATTCTCTGATCGTGTAATCAGTCGATTAGACCACCAGAATTGAACACGTAAATCGTGCGAGCAAACTTTTTTTTAAGTCAAATGTTTATGTCAAGCCGACAACCACAAAGAAGGAAATTAAACTGAAGTAGCAAAAAAGCGTGTACCTTCTTCGCGATTTGATAGATGTGGGTATCTGGATTTTTCAAAAACGTTTTATTCAATCACATATGAAGTAAACATATAAGATATTTGCTCTACAAAGACAAACTAGTAAATTAATTTGCGGTGCAAAGTACAAAGAAGTCTGTAAACCACTTTTGTAAGCCAAACTTACTCAGCCTTCATTGTATATTTTATAGTAGTATTTATAATAAAGCTCTCGTCACTCTAAAAATTAAAAGGCTTTAAAAATAGCGTTGTTGTGCCATGCAGGAGACAAAAAAACCTGGTAGCTGATTCACCCATCTAGAAAAGAGTTTGTAGTACTGACAAAACTTCTTGAATGCGAGATCAAAACAAACCTTTACCAATCAATCAAATGTAGCGTCCAGTCAGTCTGGGGATTATACATCTATAATAGCCTTGGTTATCTATTTTCAAAGTCACCATATTTGCTGGCTTCATGGCAAATAAGAAATCAGAAAAAAACCTTCGGATTCGTTGAAAAAAATAACTGTGATGGGTGTATCTCAGAGTACGTCAACAGCCACAAGCAACATTAGCGCGTACTCTTTTAGTACCATATCTGCAATGTCTACGACTCAAGTCTTCAAAAACACACACTCGGTCGTAGTGAAATAAAAAAATCAGAAACAGAAGCAATTTGGTGGCTGCAGAACAGACAAACCACCTTAAAAAAAGCAAACACCTCATGTTCTGGTAAGGCAACCTTTGCTCAAACGGAGTGCATCAAAAAAAAAATCCTCTAATAAAAAAAAACATTCACAGCACAAAACAACAAAAAAATCATTAGCTTCAAAGTCCTTACATAAACAACCTAAAAATAAGAGTCAAATCTAAAAATCACCACCACTTTAAACAAAAAAGTATTAACCAGTTATAAAAAGCTGTGTCTAAGCACTTGCAAAACTTTTACATAAACCTACCAAAGCATAAGTTGATAAAGATGCTATATCTAAGAAAATGAACAAAACCTTGTTCACAACCAGAGAATCACTTCCCACTTTTCAAACACAAAAGAAACTCTTAAAATCACCTGTAAAGATGACACATCTCTTGAGCAGCTACAAAAAACGATCTCTATTTCAATTAACAAATAACTTTATTTGTAGCAGAATGCAATAGCCATAATCCAAAAACCGTAGATAGTGGCTCAGTTGGGTAAAACTCGTTAATAATTTGTTCGAACCCCAGCTCCGGCAGAAAATTAAGAAATTATGGCATTTATAAATTCAGGACGTTAATTTAATATATGATTATTGTCCATTTAACCATAATTACATTTAATATAAAAGTGTGGGTGGACCAGCAAATACTAGGCCTCGTCAGTATCAACAGCGTCTCCATTCTCTCAATTAACTGGTGCGATAGTATATATTTGTGCGTTTTGCAACTAATTATAATCGCTGAACTAGAAAATACTATTCACTTTTACATACTTTAATAAGTCAAAAATATAACGCGTTCGTCAAATTCGAGTTATGTGTCAGCACATCTAATACTGCGTACACACTTGCAACAATCTGCCGTATCGCAACACCGTCACGTATCATCGTCGCGTACCATCACTCCGCAACATCGACGCATAACATACTCCCGCAACACAATGCCGTTCCATCGCGCAACGTTCCTTTGATCCGACGGCATAAAACCGACAAGCGATGGGACGCTGTTGCGAGGTGATGTTGCGCGAGGATGTTGTGCGACGATGTTGCGGTACGGCAGATTGTTGCAAGTGTGTACGCAGTATAAGACTCTCACGCGTTCAGTTCCAAGAACATATAGGAATCATCACCCTCAACAGGTGCAATACCAGGAAAGCGCATACCGCACATTCTTGTTACTGATAAGGAATGGTATAAATGCAAAATACACGTAATCACGTTAGGCATATTATACGCTTCCTTCCAAGTCAACACACGTTCTCAATCGTTCATAAATAAATAAATATTGTTAACATCGCTGTTTAACCAAATTTAACAACAAGCCGTTTTTAATACTAGGAGATACAAACATCAACTTGCTCAAAACATCGCATCATGTTATAGAATTTAAAGGCATTCTGCCAGGACAGGGCTTTATTTCAAAAATAAATAGTACAACTAGAAGAATTTCGAATGAATCAACTCACTCAAACGTGCATAGATCATATTTTCTTTAGAGAAAATCAAGAAAAAATTGATGGTAGCATTATCAAAACTAAAATATCAGATCATTATGTTATTGGAGGATGTTATAAATTATCTCCGGGTAAAACAAAACAAAAAACAAAAGTTTAGTTGAGTGCACTTTTACAAATTTTGAGACACACTATGTGAAATTATGAACCAAGTAGAATGGCATAACATGGAAGACCCTCAGGAAATTACCAATAACATCAGAAGACACTACACTAAAATAAGAAACAAAGTCACAAATTTAATTAGAAAATCTAAACAAAATCACTTTGTAAATTTATTTTAAAAACATAAGTACGACATGAAAAAAACTTGGAGTACAATAAATGAGGCACTAGGAAGAAAAATAGAAGTTTACACCACTAACAAATTTTGTAAAATATTTAAAAAGAGCGAACAAAATATTGCAGACAACTTTGCAACAGTCTTCTCAGACCAAATAAGAGATATTATCCATGCATGTAATGATTCCCTATTTTTTGTAAACATTCCAATGCTACAAAAATCCATGTATCTACCTCCAGTCACACCAAATGAAATTAAACAGATTGTAAAAACGTTAAGCGTAGATAAATCTCCTGGTATCGACAACATGCCCGTAAAACTAATAAAGGAAAATTTTGTAACTTTTTGTCAACCACTTACAGCTCTAATAAACACTTCAATTATAACTGGTATAGTTCCAGATAATCTAAAAGAAGCTGCCATCAAACCTATTTACAAAAAGGCACTAAAAAAAACTATGAAAACTACAGACCTATATCCCTTCTTTCTTGTGTTGATAAAATTATGGAAAAATACATTAAGTCTAAGTTACAAAGTTACTTAAAATCACAAGACAATTTGGATCAAAATAAATATGGATTTGTAGAAGGGAGAGGTACCTTAGATTTACTTGACAAATTTTCAGAGAAAGTTAACTTTCAACTAAATAAAAGAATGCATATTTTTTGTGCTTTTATTAACTTTTCGAAGGCTTTTGACACGATTGATCATGTCCAACTTATCAACGTGTTGGAAGGATACGGAATTCGAGGAAAAGTACTAGACTGGTTTGCCAGCTATCTGACTGGTAGAAAATATAAAGTAAATGTTGGAAAGTGCTACAGTAGTTCTAAAGACGTAAAAACCGGTGCTCCACAAGGAAGTTTACTTGGGCCACTCTTATATATATATATATATATTATACGTTAATAATATTAAATACTGCTTTAAACAATGCGAACACTTTTTGTATGCAGACGATACAGCAATATTTTCTACACATAAAGATCCAAATGTTGCGTTAAATAGACTAAATGTAGAATTTAGGAGATTTCAAATCTAGGTACACGACAAAAAACTGGTAATTAACAACAATAAAACAAAATTAATGCACATTAAATCACCACATAACAAAGAAGAAACTATCTTAGAACTGATGTATCATTCTCATGACTGTTTAAAAACAGAAATAACAAATTGTGTATGCACTGAAAAAATTGAACGAGTAACCAATATAAAATTTTTGGGAATTATTATTAACCATAACTTTTTATGGAAAGAACAAACCTCGGCACTAAACAACAAACTTCGACACTTTGCTGAAAGATTTTACCACCTTAGACTATTTTTACCAGCCACAGTGATTCAAACTGTATACGTCGCACTGGTACAATCTATATTAAGCTGCGATATCACGGTGTGGAGCCACACTTCAAAGTACTTAATAGTCACTCTAGAAAGAAGCCAAAAACGAATTATAAAAAACTTAGACAACAATCAATCATTATTTATGCTAGTGGAGACTATGCTTCAATATAAACTAGCCATCAAGTATTATTTTAATACTAACCAGTTTAACAAAGAAAGTCATGTCTACAATACCCAAAGACAAAGACAAAACAACCTACAAGAAAGCTACGAAACTAACAAATACGGAGATAGAACAAAAGGTACAAGAATACCAAAATTATTTAATAGTTTGCCCGAACACATTAAAAATGCAAAAACCTTAAATAACGCCAAAGAAAAACTAAAGAACTTTTTTCTTACTAAGAATCAAGACATCTAAATCACTATTTTACTATTACTAAAATGAACCATGCCAAGGAATAATAATGTATGCCACTGACAAGCCTTATAGGCTTAGTGGCATATCATGAAGCTCATCTTGGGGGTGGTTTTAGGGGGTAGAACCTCTTTTAATAAGAGAAGAAGTCCCACACGGCGTCCGTAAAGTGATTCCACCTCTGGCAAAAAAAAAAAATTACAATAATAATAATTTTATAACATCCCCAAACTAGGTCGCGAACGTTAACTTTCATATGCAATAAAAGATATCATTTGAGCTTACCAAACGTATGAATATGTATGAGGACCAGCTTCATTTTCACTAAATAGCACTTACACTTAAAATTACATGTCATTATGATAATAGTAATTAGATAATAATTATTAATAACGTTAAACACGGTAAATTCAACAACATAATTTAATCGCCAATCAAGGAAGTCCCCAACTAGTCTCGATCTACATGATTCTAAACTCTGGAGAGTTCAAGCGCCGAAAAGTCACGACTTGAATCGACGTCACTCAGTACTAAATATGCCACGTTGCAAGTCCCTAAATATTGTTATCAACAATATTAACTCAAAACTTTTAAGAAAAAAACTATAAAATTGTTAAAAAAATTATAGTCAATTGTGAAAAAAAAAACATGAATTAATAAATAATAATATAAACATATTAGGCACATGATGCCTAATTATTTTACAAACTGCTCATCATTTACGCCGTTTATTAAATTAATAATACAATACAAATGGAGTGCAAAAAATGAGATGTGTCTTAAAAATAGCTTCTCCAACTCAAATGTTAACCTCTCCATCTTTCTACTAAGTGCCAGTGGTATCTTCGCAGAGCGTACGAGCCACTAGAAAATCTAAGCACATCATTACCCCAAAGTTAAGAAATTACTCTCAAAAGCGCAGATATATGTTTCGGGATCAACGGCATAGAGGTAGAGAAAACCACTCCATTAAAAACGTAATGGTATCCCAAGAAAAAGTGCCTGAGAACGCGGAAGAAAAAAATAAAACATAAACTCCTATAAAAGTAAACTAAATACCGGAGGTAAAATAGTTCCCCAATTGATCTTTTGAAAAGAATCTATAAAAAGAAGGCATATAAAGTGAGAAGAAAAACAGAAGGAATAACAATAAAAATTAGATCTCCAAACTTCAGAACTCTAAGAAAAGCTAAAAAACTTAAGACGTGAAACGCTGTGAAATAAACTGGACATGATAAGATTCAATAAAACAAGGTGAAAACAGAAGATAAAAAAGACTTTGCAGGGGCAAATAATAATTGAAGAGAGGTTTGGGAATCGAGAAAAAACAGAATGTGGGTTACCAGGGCCAGATATACAGTGTGCCTATACTAAATGATGGCAGAGTTATAAGATTAAAAAGAGTAAAGAAAGTGGGACTCGAAAAAGCTAAAAGGAATAGACAAAAAAATAAGATAGGTAAAATTAAGATAGCAGGAGATAAAGCAGGATTAAAAATTAAAACAAAAAAATCAGCAAAAAATGTTTCGTACAAGATAGCAAAGAGAGAAAAGAAGTCAAAGATAAAACAAGAAATGATTACTAAAATAAAAGAAAAAAACACATAGGAAGAAAAAAGAAAAATAAAACTGCATGACAGAAAATCAAAAAGAAACAGCATAACACAGGCTAAAGAAAATACTAAAAGATAAAAGCAAGGTTTTAAATAGATGGAAAGAATATATAGAAGATCTATAAAAGAAATTAAAAATCTAGAAAAGTTGAATGTAAAAAAGAAGGAGCTCGTGAAAGCATTATGACAGAAGAAGTAATCTCAGCTATGATAGATATGAAGGTTAGAAAAGCTTCAAGAGTGAATGGAATACCGTTAGAGATCTAGAGAATAAAAAGCTAACATCATTGTGTAATAATATAAAGAAAAGCAACTTTCAGGTGCCAAGCACTTTCATAAAGGCAGAAATGATACCGATAGTAAATAAATACAAAGTGTATAGAACAATTAGCTTAGTAGTGCACGCAACAAAGACCTTGTTGAAGGTAATAAATTAAAAAAACTTGTAAGAAGTATGAAAGAAAATTTGAATGCAGAAAAAAGGTGGAAACAAGCAATGCAATTGGTATAGTGAGGACAATTGAGGCTATGAGAGCAACAGTAGCCTAACCCACTAGCATATCTAATAAAGCTAAATGGTATTTTTTAGAAGTAATTTTTTTTTATCTACAAAATGTAATTTTCAAAATATTTATAATTTATATTAATTTAATTAGTTGTTGTCTAATCTTAGAAAACTTAACTTGAAACAATATCTTGTTTATACAAAAAAAAATGTTGGTTTGGCCACTGTTGCAATTTTATGACGTCAAAATTGACAACATGTCTGTGGGTTTGGCTAGTCATACAAATACCAGTTAATGGAATAATGCACTTTTTTGTTTGTTTTGTATAACTTACAACATTAAAATATTTTATTATTACATAAAGATAAAATTATCTTAGAAAATTTAAAACTCCTTAAGTTCAAGCTCACTGCCCTCCAGCGTTAAGTACACTTCGTTTGTAGCTGTAGACTGTGGTTTGTAATGTCTCGTATAAGTTGTGGTAAATGAAAGGAACGTAGTCCATAAGCTAGATAAAGTTTTTTTTTTTTTTCAGCACTTATGAAATTCCCTCTGGAGTATAAAATTTCCAATGAGTTAATTACTTTCGACTTTTTTTTTGGGGTCTAACTCATTAAACTGAACTTCGTCGTTATTTGAGTGTTAATGCAAAACGGCTCAAAATGCTTAAATCTCAGCCACTAAAGTTTAAACCACTCCACTTTTGCCTCGTCTTTGAGATTTTTCTTTTCGAAATGTAAAACTTAAAACAAAACAATAAATAGAAATAAATTGAATGTAAAATTTTATAATCATAAAACTGTTGTCAAATAAAAATATAAAATGTTCTCTGTGGCGCCAACAGTCAGCTGTGGCTTAGGCCAGTGTTGCATTGTTATCAATCACATTGTGAGCCATTTCAATAAGCCAAAGTGCTGCCACACAACGGAAATACAATAAACTAATTTTATAATACAATCGATTGTCACCAGATGACACTTTAGAACAAAAATATTAGTTTCCCTATTTTGAAATATTTGTGGCTTATGCCACTATTGCTCTCATAGCCTCAATTGGAGAAAGATACTTAGAAAAAGACATTTGACGGTGTTCGGTAATGGAAATTTTGAAAGTAAATAAAGATAGAAGACTGATAGGTAATTTGTATATGAAACAAAAGTTGCAATGAGGTTAAAAGACAAAAGAACCGAGTAGTTTAAAAATGAAAAAAAAAAGTGAGACGGCTGTTTATCACCAACGTTGTTTATTTTGTATCCTGCAGATATGGTAGCGGAGTGCAGAAAAGGGAACAAAAAATGAGCCAAAAAAGAAGAAAAATTTTCGATTTGCCGATGATTGTATTTGCAGAGAACAAAAAAAATAAAAATGCTAGTTAAAATCTTGAAGAAATAAAATTTATGGACGGAGTATAAACAAAAACAAACAAAAAATTATGAGTATTAGAAGGAAGGAAGAGCAAGATTTTGAGTAGCAAAATAGATATAAACCTGCAAAAAAATATTGTCACATGTTTTGTATGGAGTGTGTTCTGTTCCTATACGGATGTGAAACTTGAACGATTGGAACAATAAGTTGAAAAACGCATAGAAGCATTCAAAATGTGGCTCTGGAAAAGATAAATAAACATTAAGTAGTCAGACAAGATCCAGAATAAAGAAGTGTTGAGAATATCAGGAAAAGAAAGAGCTCTAGCAGGTACAAACATAAAAAAGGATGAATAGAATATGCATTGAGAACAGATTGTTTATTAAAGGACGTGATTGAAAGAATGCAAACCCCAAAAAAAGAAAAAGATGATGCAATATAACTGATGTTCTAATAAAAAAAAACGAAAAAAAAGAAAGATAGAAATTCTCAAAAAAATTTATTCTTCTTCTTCTTCTTCTTTCAGCCGTTTTCTATCTTTTTAGATAAATGCCTCCATCCCGTAATACTAGCTGGTAACTTACATTACAAAGAACCTACAGTTTCAAGTGGATTCCAAACCACTAGAAAAATTTCATCACTCTATTAAAAAAGGTTTTTAGCCGTAAAACCTCACGCTGGCAAGGCGGGCTGGATAGTAGCAGAACGTATATACATGTAAAAGTATATAATATGGGAATCAAACCCACAATCTTCGGTGCAGCAGTCGGATGCCTAAACCACTGCGCCACGCTTTCCGCAAAAAAATGGTAAGATGGCATTACACATAGGTTGAAAAAATTGGTCTCAATCGGCATAAACAAAAATACATCAAAGGAGGAACCTACGTCCAAGAGTTATTAAAAAACAGTTGCAGAAGAAGACACACAAATTTCTATCCTCACATTGTAGTCTATTGATTGTTAGGTGCAAGCTGCCTTCCCTATCTTCAGTAGCTTGACCCTATCTTCAGTTGTTTTAGAATCCTCCTCAAATCATGTTGCAAAAATAGATTAAAAATGAGCGCTTGTAATGCCGTATAACTAGGCAGGCACAGCCAAACATCTTTACGGCCAATAAAAAAAAAAAAACAAAACAAATATAGTACAGATAGTTCCAGACATACTACCACCATCCGATGTCACGTAAAACTTATTGCACCTGCGGAACTTACTCGCAGATTTCACAAAAACAAGAAAACACAAACAACTTACGATCTGTTGAATACTAACACCCCATCAACTCATGTTCAGTCTTATCCAATGCACAATATTTACAATCTTTAGAGATCCAAATTGTAGATTTCTTTACACAATTATTGTTTTCTTTTCAAGACTAATGTGCGTTTAGTGCTTAACGCACAAAAGTATTCAAAATTGTTCTGTAGTACTTAATAAATTATTACTAATGTGCCTTAAGTGCTTAACGCACAAAGGTATCAGTTTAAGCTTCCACCAATATTCAACGCAAGTAATCCAGCGGATAAATCCTCATAACTACCACGGAAGCCGCAATAAGTAAATTGAATTAAATTATGTAATTAGTACCACACAATCTTTCATGGCATAACGCAGTACAAAAGATGGATGCATGCGGGCCTAGACTACAAACAGTAAAGCGTCTCGCCGCGGAACATCAGTTAATAATAATAATAATAATAATAATAATAATAATAATAGACTTATTCCAATAGATACTTACAGATGTAGAAAACGTCATAAATAATTACAAATTAAAAATTAAAATGCAAAAAAAATAAAATAATACAATAAATGTAACCGGCTCAAAAATCTGTTTCGAATAGAAAATTATTTACAGAATAGTACGCTTTTTGTAACAATAGTTCGTTTTGATTTTAAACTGTTGTTTAGGTAATATTTTGATCTGATCGGGTAATTTATTATAACACTTAATTGCCATCTACTTAGGACATTGCTCATATTTAGACGTTGAGTGCTTAGGTTATTCGAATGTATTTCCATGTCTTGTATTATAGTCATGGACGTTCTTTAAACATTTACAACAGTTTATATTACTTCTTGCATAAATAAGAAATTGATGTATAAAAACACAAGGCAATGTTAATACATTCAGTTATCTAAACAATTCAACACAATGTGTCCTAGTTGAAACTTTGAACATGCATCTAATGGCTCTTTTTTGAAATTTAAACAATCTATGAAAATCGCTTGTTGTTCCCCAAACTATAATTCCAAATGACAATATAGAATGAATACTCAAAAAATAAAATAATTTTAATGCTGACATATCAATTATGGGTTGAAATTGTTTGACCATAAAGCACAAAGAACTAACTTTATTGCACAAAACATCAATGTGATAATTCCATTTACAACATTCATCAATGTGAATCCCCAAAAATTTTACATTTGTTTTCTTTGCAATGCTAATTCCATTACATCTAATTATAAGACACATGTCACTTAATCCTTTTTTTAGATAAATCAAATTGTATACAAACTGATTTTTTGTGTTTATAATTAAGCTGTTGTTCTTGAAATAGTTAGTTATTTTTGTCACATTGGTATTTGCTTGAATTACAGCATTACTAAAAGATTGTACTTGTTTAACAATTAAAAAAAGCACTTATCAACAAATTGCCAATTATTTAGCAGCGTTTGATATCAAGGCAGTTCAACATCAATTATTAAACTGTTTACATAATAAACCTTCTACATTCCCCACATCAAAATTTACTAAGACGAGACGGCTTTTCCAGTAATATTCTTACCAGACCAATGACCAATAAGACACCAATAACTTGTCAGATGTCTTTTCTCGACAACCTAAAGTCAAATCAATAAAAAAAAACAAACAAAATACCAACCATAACCAGCCTAAAACTTAAACAGCACCCACCAAGAAACAACCAAGCTGCTTTTGATAGAAGAAGTAAAAATCGTTGATATCTTGGTCGTCAGGACCATCTCAAGAGCTATTAACCAGGAATTAAAAAACCGCCAAAGTAATTTAAACCCGCAATAAAATAAAATTTAAAAACACATCTCCAAGAAATCCTCAAAGCACCATCAAAAGACGGCGTTGCACAGTCATGAAAGTATTACCATCCGCACAAATTCTATATAAATCACATTCACCAAACAGCCCTCCAAAAATTTCTCACTACCTCAAAAAGAAGCCGCTAAAGCACCGCAATCCCGAAACTGTGCCGCAAAAATAGGAAAATTGTTGCAGGACCTATTGCTTAAAAGTTTATAAAAGAATAAAGTGCTTTATTAAATCAAAAACCATTCCGCAGACAGAATCTACAATAGTCAGATCAAGCAACCAAAATTGCTATTAACTTAAAAGAAACCCCTCTACAACGTTTTATTAAAAAGTTTTACACATTAGCAGAAAGTCCAAAATAAATACATGCTACATTATTGTATTAAATTAATCGTAACTAAAACCAAAAACTAATCATACCTGATCATCAAAACAATTGAGAATATATAAAAATGTACAAGATAATTAAAAAAATAACAAATAAAGACAAGAAGACACGTTAGCTCAACAAAATAAAAAGTTAGTTGAAACAAGTCTGATGACTGGATCTCAATTATTTACATAAAATTGTTAAGCAATGCCAAAGCCAGTTGACTTCAAATTATAATAAAACCAAATGATGTTTGGTCAACAACAAGTGGTTTGCGGGTGAAACAGTGGTCCCAGTACTCTCTCTTCAGCAATTAGTGCAAATTAAGATATTCATTTTGACTTTTTTGTTATCTTCGTCTAAAAAGTAATAAATAATTAAGTGGTGATTAATAATTTTCTATTTTCTAATTATCTCAATTTTATTACTTTTGATTTTGATGAGAAATATTCCTATTAGCACCCATAAAATACATAAATTAAGAAAATATGTATAAAGAACTTCTAAACTAAGTACATCCGTTCAATATTTAAATAAGAATAGTATTATTACATAGAGAAATGGTAATATACTTTGGGTATTTAAGTTTCAACATATTTTAAAACAGTATCAATATTTTACCAAGTTTTTTATAAGTTATAACAAGGTTTCCATAACTCCTCAAAATTTATGTATTCAGTAGTTAAATGAATTACAGAAATGCAAACCCTGAATATAATTTAGATAAAAGTTTACTTAATATTTCGTCTATCTATAAACTTTCTATACATACAGATTTGCACAAGTCAAATATTCCTTGACGTCTTTTAATATTCATTCATGATTCCCAATGTGATATTCCGGATAGACTACACCCTCGTATAATTCCATTTTCTCAACAATAATATTAAAAATTCCATCTGTACATGACGTCCCTTTTCATCTGAAGTAAAATCGTTTGATCAATACACAATTGAGGATACTTTTCTCTGTTTTATATATTTTTTTGTAAAAAATGTAAATACAAATACAAATTCTCCCCTTATTGCGTGTATGTGCGAGTATGTATTCGTTGTCCTTACGACGCTCATTTGAATTTGAAAACGTGTCAGGGGGGCCGCCACCTCTAAATTTTACATGCGCCACGTGATGTATTATTTATCAGTTTTTCATTGTCTGTGTACGTACACAGTCGGCGCAGTCCCATTCCGTTTCGTGAAATTGAGTTACCTCCGAGATATATGCAAAATGTTCATTTATGCTAATTCGAGGGGATACCCCCAACCCTTCCCGCGGGTTCATAAATTGGTGATGTTTTCCCTCGTGAGGAAAATGTAGGGCACGCGTTCAGATTTAAAAATATCATCGATCAGCTCTAACAAGTAAACATGAGGAATATGTCTGTATGCATGTTTCTAGATCCTCCCTTTATTGGCATTTCTATTCTTCGGAGTTTCAGTAAATATTTTCATTTGCACAGGACTGAAGTCTGGTATCAGCAGTTATTTTCACAGGATGAAAATGTTTCACTTTTAATCTTTGCACTTTGCACTAACTTGTTGCACAACTTCATAATATATTGCAGTATTTTATGAGACTAAGTTTATAATGCATAAACATTTTATTATAGAATTATAGTTTAAAGAGTTGTTAAATGTATTTTAAACTATTAAGAAGGTACAAAAATGATTAAACTGCGATTAGCTATACTGAATTAAATAATGTATAATAGTATTATCTTCTGAGGGAACTAATATTGTTGGAATTGAGAAGTTTTGGAGCATTGTTGATATGATAAAGACCCGTAAACTCACACTAATGGATACATCAACTCAATGTATAGAAACTTAAATAGAGGGTTTATTGGAACATACAACATATGTTTGTTACGTTTTCTCAACCAGAAAACTTAGCTTTACAATATACTCTTATATGATATTGGTCAATAAAAGTAAAATCTTTTAATACTGTATAAAAATTATTTCGATTCATAATACTCGAGTTAATAAATGCAAACAATAAAAAATAAGTTATTGAGGTCATTCTGCCTATATATTAATTTTTTTATTCAGTACTAATTAGCTTTAACTAATTATAGTAGCAGCAAGTATTTTAATTAGAATAAATTAAATAAAGCAACTACAAGTAAAAGTAACTTGGAGGACAAATAGTTGATACCAATTAAACACTTGATAGAAATTTTCATTTTATTTACATAGGTGTATTTATAATATTTTGGGTTAAATTTATGGTGACAAATACTAAATTTAAAATTTGTACAACGTATAGCTTTCAATTTGCCGTAGTTTGATAGCCATTTGGCTAATGTCAATATTACATTGCAAAATATTAAGTAAAAAATTATGGACAGACAAATAAGGTGAAAGTCTTGAGCCCTACATGTAAATTCCCAATTCGGTAAAACGTACATTATCAAACTTTAACGCAAAATTTGTTGATGAGAATATCAATGTTAACCCTAGTCGTAGACACTTATGAGTATATACTATTTGCTACTAGTACATCATGTAGAAAACGCCCCAAAGTTAAGTCGTTGGTATTGACAATTTCCAGCACTTATATCTTGTTTAGGATCATTGGTAATGTTGTAGTGCTACTCGTTTTTAATGTAAGTTTTTCTTCTTGTCAAAAAATGCTTTAGTGTAGTTGCAATCGTAGCTGTATTTATCAAAATCCGACAATACATCCCTCAGTGGTTGCGTCTTCTTGACGCTGTTCTGCACAAAAATGGTACTTTTGTAGTTGTTTTGTAAGACTACCCGTTTTCTTGTAATTGGATGTTATCACCTTAGTCAAGGGTAACATAGTACCACAATCCACACCATCAATGATGTATACAAGCCGCGTTTTCACTTTCCCGTTTATATTAAGATTTCTATTTCAACCAATCCAAATATTCTTAAAACATAATAAAAAAAGTCAAAATTTAATTACATTATGCTTCTGCAACCTCCTCTTCGTCTCCTTTTAGGTTGCATTATTACTGGTCATCGGTAGAAATCATCAAAAACAATACTCGCAAAACTGACATGCATTGAATTCCTTATTTTCGGCAGCCACATAATGGTTCACAACCTTTTAAGTAATTCCAGAAAATCATATTTAAAAAATAAGTTAGAACAGGAAATTTCAATGCTCTTTTTGATTCACATTCTTTCTTAGTAGGGATAGATCTCACTTATCAGAGTTCAATTTATTGTTGTTAAAAGAAAAGATACTGTATACAATTGTATACAGTATCTTTTCTTTTAACAACAATAAATTGAACTCTTTATAATTATAAAGAGTGTTTTTTTAGCTGCAAGAGAAGTTTCAATGGTAGTTGTCTATCTATACACAATGAGAATGTCAAACTGTTTTGACATTTCTGTTCAGTAAGGTTAGGCAATTCATCATTCCAAAGAGTAAAAATTTACTTTCAAAAAAATTAATCTTTTCGCAAAGTTCATAGAGCACTTCGTCCATTTTACGGTCAACATAATCGGCCTAGTGAGCAAGCAATTCGTGCAGTTATTGATCGTTTTTGCACTAAATTTATCCTTCTCGATTCAAAACCATCAACAAGACAAAAAAATGTTCGTACCGAAGAGAATATTGCTGCTGTAGTGCAAAGTGTTGAAGAAGACGCCAAAATGTCAATTCGTCGCCGTTCTCAACTTGTTGGCCTTTGTCCTTCAACTAGGATCTTGTATTACGTACCTATAAAATACAGCTTGTGCAACAATTAAAGCCAATTGACCATAGTTTACGTCGCATTTTTGCTGATTGGGCTAATTTGAAACTGGCCGAAGATGAGCATTTTTATCGAAAAATAGTTTTTAGTGATGAAGCTCATTTCTGGTTAAATGGCTTCGTCAATAAGCAAAATTTACGAGTATGGAGTGAAGACAATCCTCAAACCATTAGCAAAACAAACTTACATCCATTAAAATTTACTGTTTGGTGCAGTTTATACGCTGGCATCATCGGTCCTTATTTCTTTCGAAGTAAGAAAGGAGCTGCCGTTACGGTGAATGGCAAGCGTTATCGAACCATGCTGACTGATTTTTTGTTTCCAATAATTAATCAGCTAAACATCGACAACATTTGGTTCCAACAAGACGGCGCAACTTGCCATACAGCGCGCTTAACCATTGCAAAATCAATTTGGTGATAACTTTATATTACAACTACCGGAAAACTATAGGCCTATTGCATTACTCTCTATTGTAGCCAAGATAGTCGATAAAATAATTTATGAACGAATATTAAAACATGTAGAATTACATAATATTACAAACACTCGGCAATACGCATTCCAAAAACAAACCGGTACAGGCTCTGCACTTACTGACATAATAACGTCAACAATGCACTTGATGTAAGAAAAGAATGTCTTACAGTATTTATAGACATGCAGAAAGCGTTTGATACTGTATGTAAACAAAAACTAATTAAAAAACTAGAAAAAATGGGAATTCGAAAAAAGAACTAAATCTAATTCAAACTTATTTAAAACAAAGAAACTTACAAACAAAAATTAAAAATACACTGAATGCAGTAAAATATAGTTATTACGGTATACCACAAGGTGGTGTGCTTGCACCACTTCTATATATTTTATATATTAACGACATATTTGAGTTAAAGCTAAACGAAAAACTATACATATACGCAGACGACACAACTCTAGTACATACAGAAATAAACAAAACAAAACTGCAACACAAAGTACAAGAAGACTTAAATAAAATTAATGACTGGTATAATAAAAACCTGTTAACAATTAATGAACATAAAACAAATTTTATGTTAATATCACAAAAAAAAGAAATAAAAACATCTTGCTATCTATAAATAACAAACAATTATGCGAAGTCTCACATACAAATTATCTTTGAATTACAATTACCAATAATTTAAAGTGGGACAAACACATACAAAACCTTATAAGAAAAAACACAATAGCCCTATACAAACTGAGCAACCTAACTACTCAAAAAACAAGAAACATTATCTATAATGCTATCTTTAGCTCACAAACAAATTACATGATGACCGTATGGTCACAAACCAACATAAAAAAAACATAGACAAGCTACAACGACAACAAA
Organism: Tachinus rufipes; assembly: GCA_963932245.1. Classification (NCBI taxonomy): domain Eukaryota; kingdom Metazoa; phylum Arthropoda; class Insecta; order Coleoptera; family Staphylinidae; genus Tachinus; species Tachinus rufipes. The sequence goes on along the minus strand of OZ010746.1, from coordinate 33,556,662 downwards.
ACAAGGCAATAAGAACACTATATCAAATGGACAAACTAACACCTACAAATGAAATTCACAAAATAACAAACCAACTTACAATAAAAAACAAAATCTCACAACAATGTATTATCTTAATAAAAATGATACAACTTGGCCTAACTAAAACAGAATTAAAACTAACAACTAGAAAAGAAATTCATACACACAACACACGAAGAAAAGGACACTTAAACATGGAAGTAAACCGAACAACATCAAAAAACCAAAGTATAACTGTCAAAGGCATTAAAGAAAAGAATTCAATAATATACCAGAAGAAATTAAAAATATATGCAACATAAATAATTTTAAAATGAAACTAAAAGAATATCTGATGAAAAAACAAATATAAAAGTTAAAACTACACACACATCATAACACCACACGATGAGAAAAAAAATTGTTAAAATAAAGTTTATATTGTTAGCTAGCAATATTTATCTTTCTTACTTTTAGCAATGTGCATAGAGAATAGTCCCGATTATCTCATAAAACATAATCTCTGCCAACACAGTTTTGAGGATGATGCAAAGTTGTTCTATACCTTTAATACTTTTGCTAATAATTGAATACCCGTCAAAGGCTGTGATGATTTTGTGCCATAATGTTTGATGTTGCTCCAAGGCAATTTAATTAAATTTTTGTTTAATTCAGCTCACTTTTATTTTTTCCAAAGTTTTGCCCCATATTTGTATAATTTGGTTTGACTATCAAGAAACTAATGAAACAAAATCAAATTGCAATTGCCAGATATTTTGTCATGTTTAGTAGTCTCTAAGAAAACGTCAATAATAGTACCAGTAACTATTACATAAAGAACTCAGAGGTAGTGATGGGAATCAAATCCTGGCAGTAATGAAGGTTAAATCCCAAAACTTTTCCCGTTAATATTGAGACTACAATTATATACTTGCCTATCGCCATGCCTAATCATTGCAAACACGCCAGAACTGCCAATGTGAGACGTACTAAAAAAAGATAATAAAACCTCGCACAAATCTAGAAATTTAATTCCCTAAACTAGCTCACGTATATTGCAGAAAATTTAGTAGATAATACAATATCATGCGAGCAGTCCGGGGTTCGATCCCCGAAATATGACTGAAATGATAACTTACTCTTTATCCACCAGCGTGGTTCGGAAGTCACGTATTAAGCTGTTGGTCCCATCAAACCACTTTAAACAAGTCGTAGACTTACTGTGGCGATGTAAAATAGCCGTAAAAAGCATAAAGCATATTATGTTACTTTTAGCTGATAAGAATGACTAACAAAAACAGAAAAAGATATAAAAACAAAAAACCCCGATCAAAAAATACTAGAAGACAAAAAACAAAATTCGTTATTATTAAGAAAAACAAGACCTCAAACTATATAATATAAATATTCTCCAACAAAATAATACCTACTCTTTAAAGTTAAATTACAATAATTTAAAAAACTCAAATTAATACAAGGAAATTTAGAAAGCAAACCTCGTAAATCTATACATCAATTCGCAACAATGTTCAATTATAAACATTTCGAATGTAAAAGTGATCAGCATTCTATCAGGATCAACAAAAACTTCAGAATTTAAAATAAAATTCTATTGTGTACTGTACACTCGTTTAAAGTTAATCAAACAAAAACAAAAATTAAAAACTGGATTTATAATCCCAACAAAAAAAATTAAAAATCTTATTTAGCGATCGATGAGACCTATTTTACCAAATTGATGTTTATATTCAAATTTACTAAGTTTTAAAATAAATCTTGATTCTCCAAACAGAAATCAATTAATCTATATATGATTAATGCCGGATGCATTTAAAAATGACAGATTAAGTTATAAAAGACACAGGGCACTCCTAGAAGTGGTTTACTATAAGTTTTACAATCTGTTCATAATTGGTCAATGAGTAATTATGTGCAAACTTAATTCACTAGATACTACAAACATAGTCTAAATATAGGACAAACTGGTAAAGCACTTAAACACAGACTCAAAGAACACACATACATACAAAAATTACAACTCCACTTTTTCCAAACACTTACAAATACACAAACACACTTTCAATATCAAAAACAAAAATAATTTAAAACCAATGTAAAAAAGGCTTAAAAATAACAAATATTAGAATCATGAAATAAACAAACTAAAAACAAAAAAAACTACAGATGCCTGAACGAACAAATCAATAACCCATACCAACATATCTATACATTTAAAAAAAATAATAACCACACTACACTTAATCACTCAACAACAATAACCACATTACACAATAACCGATCAGTATAACAGTAACCACAACAAATTCACACCACCCGCAATACACAACAACATCTGTGAAAAGAAAAGTAAGTTTTGTTAATAAAATCATATATGTAACTCATATATATTTATAAAATATATAAAGAAGATTAATTTTCAAATTTCCATTTTTAATTCTTGCTTATGTCATTACCATCAGGTAAATAACCCAAAATATTTAGTTTATTTGTTCATTCTCAGAATGTTATTAACCAAAGCCATTAAATAAAGTCATTAAGTCAGTTAGTATAAATAGTCAATACACCCTTTAAAATATTCACTTTGAATTGTGGTGGTGAACGATGTTGACGAAGTAAGTTACAAATCAATTATTAAGTTTAAATAAATAACGCCATACTGATGAGAGGTAAAATCTCGAAACGCGTATATGAATGTTTTTAGTTTAGGATAATTTTTTCATAAATTTAACTTTTTAATGTCATATATATTTATAATTTATGTAATATTTTTAGAACTGATGATGGCCTAACAGCGAAAACCGGTCTTAAATTAAGAAAAAACTAAATCAGCAAAATAAAGAATATATATATAAATTTTATTAAAATATCCTAACCTCAAATGGTCTAAAACTTATTCACTAGTATTATTTAAGCTCTAATAATTTAATTACACAAATATTACTGTGTACGCTAACACTATGTTCTGTTTTTGGATTACATAATGTAAACATTAAACTAGCTCTCAAAGTTTACTCCTCTTAAGGCTTCTAGTCAAATTCGTATTTTAGAAAAACTCAATGGCTTCAACATTGATGCAATTAAGAAGTCGTTGTTAATGACTCTAATAGCAAATTTTCTAATAGCTTGGTTAATGCTATCCATTTACAAGTCCCAGTGGTGATCACCGTCTATAATAACAAGAAACATTGAAAATGCTGTTTGTACTTTGTTTTGGTATTGCTGAATTATTTTGAAGTTGTTATTCATCACAGTCCAATTTAATGTTCAATTTTCTTTTTTTTTATCTTTGACATGAGTTCTCCGGCGTAGCTTATTGTCTAATGTCATTCGCAAATATTTTGCTGTATCAACGTATAGTACTTATTTATAAAGACAGATATGTTCCGGAATAGTTCAAAAACCAAATTCTTACAGTTCAGAAACAAAAAAAACTAGTAAAGTAAACCTACTAAACCTACTAAAACTCCTAAACATCCCGTTTACGCTGTGAATCGACGTAAAGTACTTAGGTGTGATTTTTTGACAACAAGCTCACACTATCTAAATATAAAATGCAAAAAAGTATATATGTCGTTCTGTCAATGTAGACAAGCTATTAGTAAAACATGAGTACTGTCTCCAAAAATAGTACTATGGCTACACACAGCGGTCATAAAGCCAAAAACTAAGCATAAAACATCTACAAACCAACTTAATCAGTTGCAATAAATGGCATACAAACAACATCTATAGCCATAGAAGCAATGCCGTGCTAACATCTACATTGAAGAGATAGCAACAGCGACAACAGTGCGCCTGAATGCAACTGGAATTTGGTACAGTGCAGAGAAGACACTGCTCCCTCCTAAAAAGTGTGCAAACAGACGTAATGCCACCATATTTTGTATTTCACAAAAACTATGCTATGCACGAATACACAAACAACAAGAGCAAAACGTAGATAAAAATAAACTCCTGTACATCTACAAGACAGCAGCAATTCTAGCTATAAACAAGCCCAAGATTACAATAAAGTTAATATAAGAACATCACTCTGCCCTCACTCCAGCAGCACGTAAAAATAACATCAAGCTGGGTAAAAAAAAAAACACTCAAATACAGCAGGAAATAGTAAAATTGATAGGCTGGCACGTAAAGGGCCAATTACTAAAATATATAACCTAAACTTCTTCTAGTAAAAGCAATTCCGTACCATGGACGAAAAGTACGGTAGTACAATACTCCAGACTAAAAAGACAGACAAAGGAGGCAATGAATAGCTCATACCCTAGAATAGCCAACTATTACCTACGACTATCTAGAAAAAATCTGCAAATATTAAAAATAACAAAACATGAAAAGAACGCAAAATTGATGACAAAAAGATCAAACAGGAATTATGCACATGCCCGGCAAAGTTTATGTAAAAAAAAGCTGACTCAACATAACCAGCATAGAGGAAACCCCTCCAAGCAGTGTCCTAGGATTTATCAACTACACATGTTGGTTGTGCGTCAGGGCACTGGAATAAGGTTAACACTGTAAAAGGTACAAAAATCCTATTGAAGTCTAAGTGCAGTAAAACTAGTTTAACCCAAAACCGAACCTTTTCTTCGTAAAACTATTCTCATTTAATTTAACTTGCCATCGCTTATTCCAGTTGTTAATGTTATTGACATAGGTTTACAGATTGGTTACCGCTTCCTTATGATCTTTAACTACAGCCATTATAGCGGTGTCGTCAGAAAATGTAGCTAACATATGATGCATCAAAAATTTTACAATAGTAGATAGCCTTATATTATCATCACCATTAAAAACATTCCAATAAAGTATGTCTTCACCCTCATTCAGTTGAAAATTCTTTTCAAGATGTTCAAAAAATAGTTAGCCTTTTGTATTCTGAAAATGCCCAGTCAGTTGTAATGTTATTTGCTTAGATATTCACTATTATAAGTAATAATGTTAATAATATGACAACAATCCACAATATACTTATTAACCGTAAGGCAACATTAAATTTGTCAAAAAAATATTATTAAAAATGTATTTCAAAAGTTACCTTTGTCCAAACAAGTAAGATCCCATAACTCCAACAACCTAAAACCCTCACCAAACAGTAACTCGTTGAGAATAATGAGGTTTTTCGAATATTGTTCTATGGTTTTCGGCTCCCCACATGCGGCAGTTCTGTCTATTGACAAACCCACAGAGATGAAAATGAGTTTTGTCGCTAAATATAAGATTCCTTGCCTGCATTTCCAGTACTCAAAAAACAAAAGTTCGGCGTTGTACATGATCAGCTATCAACACTATTTCTATACGTTGTTGCAGCGAGTATTGTACCATTTTTCTAAATCGTATTATTTTTAATGGCGGACATCAGGAGTTTTGTCATTAGTATGACCTATAGTCAAATCTTTAGTCTTAGTGTCTGGACCTTATTGTTTATCAAAAGTGCAGTTAACATAAAGTATATTTGAAAGTTTTCTACAATTATCAACATATAAAGCTTGCAATTCTATAAATTTTGGCGCTATGCGTTTGAAATATAAACATTTACGGTTAGATCACGTATACTTTGTTTGTCGATTCTTTATGAAAATACCTCCTAATGTAGACTATACATTAAAAATTCCAGATCTGTATATTTAAAAAAAAATACCCGTCAAAAAACTAAGACACTTTTCATTGCTGTGTAATAATATCGACATAAAGTGGCAAAACAATTTGCCCAAAAAAAAACTAACAAAATTTATTTAAAAAAAAAAATTTCATCAGACAGGTGATTTGTCAAACTTAACAGTTTATATGTTAGGCAGTTCATGTCAGACCCTAGTACGCTGTGTCAGTTGACATTTGATTTGTAAGACTGACAGTTAACAGTTCATACAATAGATTTATTGAGAATAAAGTTGACAGCTTATATGTAAAATATTTTATATGTCAGACAATTATACGCTGTCTCAAAAAGTTGACACTTGAGATATGAGATAATTCGTTTTAAATAACTCACAACTGAATTCTTGAATTAACAGTTGACAGTTCATATAACAGACTTGTCTAGAGCTAAATTAACAATTTATTTGTGAAGAAGTCAGTTCATATAATTTGGCATTTAATGTAACATATTTTCTTACAAATAACTGCTAGTTCGTATGTTAACTAATTCATAGTATGTCAGAGTGATGAATTGAAAGCCAGAAAAGTCAGAACAACAAGGTTATATAAAAGATTTATCGACAAATTTATATATACTTTGTCATATTAATAGTTCATATGACAGATTTGTCAAAAATAATATTTATAGTTTATTTGTTACACGCAAGATTTGTAAAGACAGTTATTTTGTCAAATTGTCAGATCATCTGATAAGTGACATAATTAAGAGATTTGTGAAACAATCAAGTACTTTGTTAACTTAATAGTTGCCAGCTAATATGTTTGTCAAAAACAAAGTTGACTTTTTATCTAAAAAAAAACAAGTGATAAGTGATTTTGTAAAATTTGAAGTTGAGTAAAACAATTAGTTTGACAGTTCTCTGTCAAATTGACAGTTGACATATTATAATGCAATTAGCTGAAAATCTAGAAGTTCATACCTCAAACTTATAAAATAGTTGACAGTTACATTTTCAGTTCAACAGATTTGTCAAGACTAAAGTTTGCAGTTTATATTAGATATTCATATGCCACAATATAAAAATATCGACAAATTGACAGTTAATAATACACTGCTCATCATTTAAACTGGTACACTTACAATAACAAATATATAAAAACAAATGACTACTTTTTAAAAAAACACCTTCTTGCTTAATTGATAGTATATGGTTCTAGAAACACTATTAGGGCAAAGAATTACAAGAATAAAACTTAAATAACGAATTTCAAATGTTTTAATAAAAAAATAACAAAATCTTCATTTTAGTAATACAAAAAAACTTCTTCTGGAAAGAAATGATAACCAAATACTAAAAGATTAATAATGCGTGAGAACTCCTCTAGCTCTTATGTCTCCTTAGCAACGTCTTGGCATGCTGGAAATCAAATCCCAAATGTAATGCTGAGGGATATTTATTCTTCCAAAACGGTAGTTCGGAGTTGATGGTGATTGTTTGTTCCACTCCTCGTGACCTTATCAACCTTTTCAGGTAATCCCATCCGTTCTCTATGAGATTAAGATCTAGAGAGTTCGCAGGCCAATCCATGTGCGAAATATTGTTCTCTTCAAAAAATGCATCTATTTGTCCTGTTCTATGAGATCGCGCGTTATCATCAACAAATACAAAACCATCGCCTATTTCATTAGCAAATAGCAACACTACAGGTTCTATTACCTCATTAAGATACCTGACACTATTCATTGTAGCATTTCTAAGCATAACCAATTCAGTACGACGAGTCGCAGAAATGCCTCCGCAAACGGTAATTTAACCGCCTCCATAAGCTAGTCACGTGGTTCTCAATATAGCGTTCTTCTCTGCTTCTCCAAACTTTCACTTTTGCATCAGAGCTATAGAAACTCACTCTAGTCTCGTCACTGAATAAGCAACGACCCCAATCTTCAACAGTCCAATTTGCATGTTGGTGTTCCCACTATAGCCTTTTTCTTTTGAGCTCTGGTCAATAATGAAATTTTTTTAGAAGTTCTTGACCTTAAATTTACCGCATGGAGCCTTTTTCTTACTGTTTAAGTGGATACTTGAGTACCTGTTGCATTCAATAAATATCCTTGAAGTGTTCTTGCAGTAGAAAATCCATTCCTTCGACACTAAATTGTAATACACCGGTCTTCCCTGACTGTTGTACTGCAATTTCGCCCTACGCCGTGCCTATGTTGGACAGTTCCAGTGTCATTAAAACGCATTCAAACTCTTCTGATCACATTGTGGCTCACATTAAAATAGGCAGGAACAGTTCTTAGCGATGCACCAGTAATAAGCATTCCCAGCGCTTGGCTCATCTCTTCAACACTTAAACGCCTTAATGGCATCTTTAAAATGTAGTCAACCAGTCTGAACTAAAACTTACTCAAGATATTGGCAAAAACTCTCTTAAACTTGATAGGTATAAGCGTCCGCAAGCCCAGTGACTACACTAATGACAGATAATAACAATTGTTTCGAAAATGTTATTCGATAGGCATTTGTTATTATTGTTATTATTATTTTATTATTATTACTTTTACTGCATGTTATATAAGTGTACCAATTCAAATGTTGAACAGTGTATATGACTGATATTTGAAACAGTTGGCAGATTCTAATTATAATCAATTATCTTATACTTCTATCGCCAAATGTCAGTTAAAATCGGTAAAATTTTATATAATCTTCTTAATAAAATAAATAAAACACATTTACTATGTACTATATCACAAATATTTTGTAGAACATTATATAATAATTTTGTATTCTTATTTATAAAAATGTAATAATTGATTGCCATTTGATTGTTCCACACCTGTTCAGCTATTTTATATCATTTTAGTTTGTTAGTAGTGCATAAGTAATATATGTATGTATACTATGTAATTTATCATTGTTCATTATTATCTGATAAACTGCAAAGTAAAACAATTGTCGTATTACAATAAATAATTTTGTAAACTTTATTGCTTTAATATAAAAAGTTATAATGGAGTTCAAACACGTACCAGCCTCAATAATTGAATACTCCATGATTAAGATAAAATAGAGAAGTTAATTTCTTTGATTTAAAATAATTGTAACTTTTTGTGTGTGTTCTAAAAGCAAATTGGGGTTACGCCCTACTGGGAATACAGCATAATAATAACAAAATTAAATTCTAAAAACTTCTATTAAATTTTCAATATTTTTTTTACATATTTGGCTCCAGTCGGTGTTTATAAATAATGTCAATTAAATCGTAAACCTGACATAAATTACCCTAAAAGTTTCCATTTTGTTAGCAATAATTTCTACCCTTTTCACATCATTCCCATAAATAGAAGCCTACTTTTTTGTTCTGTTTATCTCCGAAATAATTTGCTTTCAGAAAGAGAGCGCGCCGTAGGGATAAAGCTGCAGATTTATAATCATTATTCCTTGCGTTTCCCTCTCTATCTTGTTCCTCCTATCATTTAGTTCGTTTCATTGGAATCCGCCTTTTCAATTCGTATGCAATATTTCTTATTCTCCACAAATTATAAATTCAATTATCTCAATAATTTCAATTTGCATGTTATAGAATTGTATGTATATTTTAAAACATTTTGTAATGTATTGAAAAGCGGAAATAATGTAGAAGTTAAGATTCTGAACGCAGTAACATGAGAGCATCCCACATGCGAAATTTAGGAGGTGCGCATAATATAGTGAGTATTCCTGCGGAAATTCCCAGCCCTCAATGGCCGTTTCTTCCATTTAGTACCGCATTTGCAACTCTAATCTATAAAGTTGCGGAATTATTCAGCCTGGAAGTGGTGCGGACGTGTATGTATATGGAGCAGTTAGAAAACGCCTCCTCATCCTACAAAACCACCACCCAACGTGACCTTTGAACAAATGCAGGACACTGATATGAATAATAATATTTTGATTTCGTTTCATATTTAAATATTCGTTGTTTTAATCAAGCTATTGGTTCAACGTTTTTAGTAAATATTAGTTTCCAGATATGAAAAATAGATTGTAACAAACTAAATGCAAATAACAGGAAACGTTCAACTATTTTTATATGTGGTTGAATTACGGCACAATCCCGTGTTCCACAGATTATTTACTTATTATGATATGATATGTAAATAAAATCAGAAATTTATTGCTAAAATATTTTATAAAATAAGAATTATTATACAAAAATTAACCAAAATAAGTATCATATTGTAGAAAACAATTTAAACTAATCGGTAATGACAATCATTGCTTATAAAAACCTAGTCACACCATACTTGACCATAAAATGGTTGAAAAAATTCATCAAAAATCTTGAACTCAAGTAGGTAATAAAATGACCTTAAGTGAAGCCCCCATATAAAGCTAGTGGCATTTTATGCATATCTAGGCCATAAATACAGTTAAATAATAATAACCAAATCATACTATTTGGAAAAATAAGCTTTCAAGTCTGTGATTCCAGTTAGCTCAAAACGGAAAATATATTTGAGGTTTCCCTCATCTTTCACAAATACGTATCTGACGTGTAACACTTTTTTTTTTCCTTTAAAAATGGCAAAACTGAATCAGAATCGATATGCATAAAACTGTTTTTAGACTTAACTCGTTTAAATTAATTACATTTTTTTTTTAAATTTTGCTTCCCAACTTTGAGTGCAGCATACCTTACCTACAAACCATTTTCATTAGATGGATGTAGAACCTGGTAATTGAGACAAATTATACATATATCACAATGTACGGTGGTACACAAACAAACCTCAAATATTATTCTGCTTCATCGTTACAATGCAATTAGTATTTTCTTGACAAGATACTCACTTTATGTTCTCTATAAAAAAAAATTGGATCTATGTTAATCCTGCTTCTTCTTCTTCTTCTTTGTCAGCCATTTATTTATACGCCACTGCTGGCGTCTTAGCCTCTTCTCTGCTTGTAATGCTGGCAACTTACATTACAAGGGACCTACAGTTTTAAGTGGATTCCGAACCACTGGAGAGAAATCATCACTCTTCATAGAAGGTTTTAGCCGTAAAACCCCACGCTGGCAAGGCGGGTTGGGGAGTGGGAAAGTGTATAGAAAGTGAAAAGTATATCACGGTATATGGGAATCGAACCCACGATCTTCGGTACAGCGGCCGGATGCCTAGACCACTGCGCCACGCTCTCTCCAAATACTACATTGTGACAATGGTTGGTTGAATATAAAAGGAGTTTTTCTGCCCATATTCTTCATATTTTCTTCACTTTTTTTTGTAATCCTGCTACTGGTTATAAATTTCAATAAAATATTTTAAATAAATTATATATATGTTTATTAAAAGATTTTTACTACTTGTATTTTTTTTTATATTATTATATGCTTATCTTAAACAACATTGTAAAAGGTTTGTAGTGACTGTGTATTAAAACATATTAAAAATGCTTGCTTTATAAACTTAATTCTGTAAATTGATTATATCATTCTAAAAATTTAATAATCCAGATTCATATTGCAATTACACCAGTAAAATTAATGATTATTTTCCTTTATAAAACAAAATAAAAATAAAATAAGCGCGTGCTATTGCATTCTTTGATTGCTGTTGATTAGCACAATTTTTCCAACATCTGCAGCATGGCTCTATATGAAAATTCCATTTGTTAATTGTCTTTCGCAGAGAACATAATTGGCAATCTAGTCCCGCCGTATTACATTTTTTTAGAATCTCTCGTAAATAAAAGCAATGCTTTTATCCCAGAGAATTTGTTTTTATTCTTATAAGGGTGCTGTTCTAATATAAAAGGTAATTAATTATCGAAATAATAAAACACGTTCAAGTAGCGCTTTGACATTTAGGGGCTTCTAAATTACATTGAACTTAATTGAAAGTACCTTTCATTTTCGTTAAAAATAAGTATGATTTGTTCATAATTTATGTTATGTATTAATCAAATTTGCAAAGTAGGTATTCTTAAACATGATACATTTTTCGATCTTAAAATAATATGGTCTGTGTACCTTAATTTTGAAGTATCATTAAATTCTCAACCGTTTAAATTGCATCAAGAGACCAGTGAAGTGCTTTTCATTAGTATAAGTAAGTATCCATAATAAATTATGAAGCAATAGCGGAAATAGCAATTAAACGATTATTTAATGCTTTGAAACTGGCACAATGCCCATTTATAAAGACAACGTCAGATAAGTAAACAACATAAATTAGTCAAACACTACATTCGTTTGATATTTGACACAGTATTAATTATTAACTAAAAATTGATTCCATAAGTTAAAAAAATAATTATGATATAAATTAATAATTGTAAATACAAAATTTTGCTTCGTTATATTTTCCAAGTTTTAGATGAAAATACAGATAGACTGCAAAAAAGAGTAATAATATATAATTAGCAGCAACAAAAATTCAAAATAATTATATTAACGTAATCTCCTCTTAATAAAATAAATTTTATAATATTACAACAAACCTGCAACGTCTCTAAACCTTTCAAAAAAATGTTAATCTTCTCATCATCAAATTACCAGATCTCTTATATTCTTTATAGTAGTAAATATATTTATATCATATTAATATCAGACAATTGATTATACATGTATTACATTGTGACAATGGTTGGTTGAATATAAAAAGGGCTATCGACCGAGGTCTTTCTGCCTATTTTCTTCACTTTTTTTTGTCGTAAAGATAATCGTCTTTACTCCACAACAATCCCAAAAACTAATACAAGATTTCTTCCAGCAAATTTTTTAACGCAAAATTTCTTTGTTTCATGCATGGTAACAATGCGGCTTAAAAAGTCATTTTAAAATAAGCACATAAGACACGACAATTCCAAGTCACCCCTTTCGTGTTTGGTCAACATTCAGGCTTTCAAAGATCCATTTTGCTGCAATTTTGATCGAGTTTTATTTAGCCCAATTCAACAATTTAATAACATTATATCATAAACTTTATCAATTCTTTCGAGATATGACATAGAAATTAGCCGTGCTGGTCTCTTCTCTATGATGACGCAAACTGTTATATAGTCTCATACAAAAACTTCGTTACCAACTGATATAACATATCGCGCCTACAAAAAAAACTCAATAAATCATAAAATACATAAACTTCGATACTTAAACAGATCGAATGCAAGCATTGCACCTGCCAAATAAAGCAAGTAAAACCATAATCGCATATTCTATAACCGTTTTTATCTTATCTTAATGCCGACAAAAAAAAATTCACAACCGCTACAATACTCATAGCACAACCCAAGAGCTAAAAAAACAACAATTAAGACCGAAAACAACCCACTTCACCACCCAAAGGAAACAAGCCCGCAGCTCGGATAGATGCAATTTTCACTGCAATAAGTCACGCCAAGGATTGACTGCTCAGCAAGAGCCCCGAGCCCAATGGCCAAATCCTGGCGCTCCTCAACGTCCAGACCCAGAAACTAGAGAACCAGCTAAAGAAAATGAACATCAATATATATAACAAGAACAGAATTCTTTCCAAGCTAATCGAGAAGTAAACAGATAGAATGAAATGTTTTCCACAACTTTAAAATAGATAAGTTGAAGCTAAAAGAAACTCATTGCCAAGAAAGAGTGAATCCGCCTCCAACAAAGTCACACCACCCAACCAACCACGTCACCGGAAGTTTCAGTTTCAGCCCAGACCTCCCCCAAAAAAGTCCTAAAGTTCCCTGAGTCTGCCAAGCCTCATCCCACCAAGACTCCGGATCTCCAGGTCCAGATCTCCCTCAAAAAGCCTGCCAAGAAACCAGTCAATTCCAAACCCTCCAAAAACAAAAAACCAATAGTGATCCCGCTGAAAAGTAACCTCGCCGCCCACAATAAAACCCCGCCCCAAAAAAAAAAGATTCAACAGTGTAAAAGAAAAAAAAAAAACAAGGCAAAGAAACCAAGGAAAGATACGGGTAAGCCCTCTTTGATTTCTTGATCCACTAAGCCTTCAGCTAACCCCACACGTCAAGTGTCTTCAGCGCCAAAAAAACCTACAACCATCAAGGCCAAAGGGTTCTCAACCCGGCCAACCCCTAAGGTGCAGTCGATTAACTCTGATCCGACTACTAACTCCCTAGGTCCTTCATCAAGCCCCTCAACTTTACCAGCACCCACAGAGAGTGCACAATGCCACCGTTGCCAACAATATTACCACACGGAATTTGGGTGCCGGCGTCAAATGCTCAACAAAACTTCGCGACCATCTTCAAGAAAGAGTCCGAGCATGTAGCTACATACGCCGGGTGCGTTGGGCTGCACACCACAAGTTTTAAGGGCTTCCTGTTAATGTTAAATTGAGAGCTAGCCGCAACAGCCAGGTCCACGATAAGGCACCTAATCATCAGCAGACTCCCATCTGCCCATCTTAATTTAGAACAAATCTGTCTTTTAAAAACTGTTGGCAACTTTCAAGTCACTTAATATCACCATCGACCGTGCAGTAAACATGGTCAATAGCATCCGCATGCATCCCCTTTCGCATGCCGACTTTCATGCTGTGATCGAGCACTGTAAACAGAAACACTACACCTACCAAATAAGGGTTAGTAAGACCCTAAAGTATGTTATCCGGAATATTTCCGTTTCCATTACGGCTGACGTAATGTAAGTTGAGCTTATTGCTCAAGGGTGTAATCCATCCTCCACGACACAAGTGAGAAAGAACAAAAAAACTCCCAATGCTATACATCTAGCTTCCTCAGGAAGCAAAAAGTCAAGAGATCATTACTCTCACTGAGATCTGCAAGCTTCGCTGTACTGTAGAGTACAAAAGACCACAGACAGTGCACAATGCCACCATTGCCAACAATATGGCCACACGGAATTCGGGTGCATGCGTCAAATGCTCATCAAAAGAAAGAAAAAATGTGAGCATGTAGCTATATGCGCCGGGTGCGGTGGGCCGCACACCGCAAGTTTCAAAAACTCACTGTTTATGTTAAACTGAGAGCTAGCCGCAACAGCCAAGCCCACGTTAAGGCACCTCCTCGTCAGCAGACTCTTGCTCCTACTAAAAACACAATCAATGCTATCAAAGAGCAGTCCTATGCCTAATCAGCGGGATCGGCTGAAAGCGGACAACTGTCTCTTATCATATCTTTTTATTTTCAAGTAGACAGAAAAGTCTATTCACTCTACAGATGACAAACTTGCTATCATAATTAGAGGTAGTTTAGTCGGTAAGCGCTCGTGAGAGTAAATTCGACCTTTGCAAGTCTTAAGAAGATTCCTCCCCTAAGAACCCAAAAAAACAAAAAGCAACAGCTGACGTATTGCCGATAATCATGATCACAATTGCAACGCAATAACGCAGAAAACTCCAAAAACTATTTTCGCCAGCTCTACTTGCAAATTGCACCAAAACAATCATGTAAAAAAAAAGGTCATGAGTAATCTGAAAGAATACGCCGCAGAAATCATCTAATGACCAAACAACATAAACTCCCATAAACACACAAGGTGTAATTCGCAATGTGATAAAACTTTCTTCAAACCTGAAATTGAAAACGTAGTCCAAATTTAGCAACAACCCTAAAGACCCCGTCACATAAATAAAACCAACCAAAAGTTTACTAATCGTGATGTTTGCATAACTTACTACCACCATTCAGGCGGTATATCTCAATCAACCACTTAGTTTATTAAAAACATTGCAGTTCTTATCAACAGAAACTCTTAAAAAAATAAAACAAAAATTCGAGAGCTTGCCCAAAAACCAACAATAAGTTATGTATATTGTTCTTCAAATGCAAGATTCACCGACTTAAAAAACGCTTCTGAATGTCATATTTACAATTCAGATTAACATCAGCTTAGAAAATTAGATTGTTTGTACTACAAGTACACCTAACAAATTATAATAGAAACAGTCTGCTCTGAAATCACCAGCTGAAACTATTGTTAAACCTAGCAAAAACAAACAAACTTGACATACTAAAAACAATTAAAAATAATCAATTGAAACCGCTCAAAAAGCTAGTCACACACGAAATCTGCAATAATAATTTTGAGAAAACAATACAATAGCATAGCCAAGTTTGCTAAATTTGAGTTATAAAAAATGTAGATTGTCCAAAGAAAAAACTCCTACGTTTGTTACATTGAAATGCAAGTGAACATACTCTGCAAACCATCTTCCACTTTGAGAAAAAGTCGTTTGTTTCTCCTCCCAATAATGCACTTTAACTACCAGTAAACTCGTCTACGCCAGACATATTCAGCATCCAGTTAGACCCGACTAGATTGAAAACAGAACTTTATCCCATAAAAAAAAGGCTGCTAAGCAAACAAGCAATAGAAGACAAATTAAGTGAAAACAAAAAACTTGCCATATACAGCAGCAAATTTCCAGAGACCGGTCGTATATCCAGAAAGAGTAAGATCAGCAAGAATAGAAATAAGTTCGTCTTTATTATTGCAATAGAGAAAGAAAGCCAACAGGAATAGCTCATTGACAGTCTGCGCATAGAAACCTCCTTAAAAACGATTTTTAGAAAAGCAAACTTGCAGGTTAGTTTGTACATGGCAAACAGATAACCGGATACAAACCAAATAAAAACCAGCTGCTCAGGTAGCATCAAGTTTAGCAAAGGAAGAAAAAAAAAAAGTAGAAACCATCATCCTCAACCCAAAGAAGGCGTTACATATGCAGAGGTAATTAGGTACATACAAAGCCAAGTAAAAAAGAGAAATCTACAAACATCTTCAAGGAATCGCTAGGCCTGACGCTGGGTAGTACTGCCAACATGAACATAAAAAAGAAACAGATAAGTATCATGTTGATAGACATTGATAAATGCATCTCAAAAGAGAAGGTGAAAAATATCTGTCAAGTAAAATCAACCGAAAAAGAATGAAACATGCGTTTGTTCTGCTTGACCCAAAAGCTGCCCAAAAACTTGTCAATATAAAAAAAATAGAAAACAAATGTTTGAAATACTAATCATATTTAAATTTATTATAAATAACATTAAAAATGATAATTAAAATAAAACCTTCACTATTTATAATGTCTACTATAAAAAAGATTGTCAATGGATGGAAAAGGTAAAAAATAAGAAAAGTGGTGAATGCAGATGCAGGCAAATTGGCCACAAGGTCAAATGTAAGGAAAGATAAGACAACAAGGTTTGCCAAACTGTATGGAAACTAGGCATACAAAAAAATGCAAAAACAAAGAAGCATACTACCTGTGCAAGCAAAAAGGCCACAAAGCTAAAACTATAAAATGCCAAAATCATAAAGTTTATATCTGTGTTAAGCTAAAGATGAAATGTGCAACGATAACAATGAAGGTGATCCAACGTAACCTTGGAATGAGCAAGGCGGCAATAAATCTTCTGTCCAAAACCATGGCAGTTTAGATGATCGACTTGGCTATAATTGCAGAAGCAAACAAAGGTTTAGTCCAAAATAGCACATAGATTACCAAAGTAGAGTATAACGTTCTAGTCAATAATGATCTAAAATATATATATATTAATACGACCTAAAAGAAAATAGTTTTGTTTGGATAGAGATAGGTGGCTATGTCATCTACGGTTATTATTTCTCACCCAACAAACCGCTAGAAGTATTTGACAACTTTCTGCAAAGACGCTGTTAGCTAGCACCAGAGTAGTAATTATAGCCGAGGATTTTATTTTCAGACTGGATTCACTGCGGCAAACAAAGAAAGTGAGCCGACCTTTGTTAGAAACAAACCCGGAACGTACTAAATACACGACCAAATCTCCGGTTGGAAAGTAAGCGACGAGATAAACCTCAGTAAGCACAAGAACATCCACTTTTCACTAAACCGTGGCAACAATCAAACCAAGTCAGTCGTAAACAGAAGATGGAGGATAAACAGCTTGCAAATTTTAAGACTCCGCGACAAGGTACGCATACAGTTGGCCAAATAGGCAAAACCCAAATTTCAACAAACTGATGAAAGCCAAAAAATGCCATAGCTTTATCCTTCAAGACAAAAACAAATAGAGCTGTTTACTGGTAGTCGCATCACCTAACCAATTCTAAGTGCACCAGAGCAAAATATAGGCTAATAATAAGAAGATTGGCGAACCATACAAAGATCAACTGTGCAAAGTCTTGGAGAATAAAACCGTACAATTTAAACATCGATTATAGCTTGAAAGAAGTTGCTAGACGATGGAAAATGACGTATGGTGACTAGAATTTAAAATCGTTACAGACAATTTCAGCCGGGCAGATACAATCAAACTCAATAATCATAAACAGAATAAAGAATTCAAAAAAAATCTTTTTAAAATGCAAATTGGTGATATAACCAAAGGTTTCCGAGAAAGAAGTGACTGTTCCATTCACTCTGCAGACTAAAATTGCAAAAAAAAGTGGTGAAGCCTGCCCCTAAAATTATCTTAAACGTAATAAATCAAAAAAATCAGGACGGTAGATTTCGCAAGGTATAGAAATTGTCAAAACTAGTAGGTACTATTAGATAAACTGCAAAAAACTGAAGATAAAAACACAAGATACAGGCCAATTTACCTTATAAATACCTTGGGTCAAATCTGCAAACACCTCATTGCCAAAAAAATTGAAAAAAAGATTAAAAACCAGCTATCCATCCAAAACGCCTTCGGTATTGTTTCATGAGAGGTGGTGGGTACGGGCATTGATCAGCATGGGAATAAGAAAACAAGTCACCAGGATAACTATGAAATACCTGAAAATCAAAATAATGCTAATAAAAAATACCAAAAAGACCACGAAGCTCTATCTTGGACACTCTGTTGTGAATAGTCTACTATAACAGAACTCTAAGAGTAGCCATGCCAAAAAAACAACGCTGCCGTGCTTTGCTGACAACATGAACATAGTTACAATAGCAGAGAAGAAAAAATAGCTGATAGCCACGTCAAACGTGGCGGTCAACAGACATTGCCGCAAAGTAAACCTAAACCGTCATCCTGTATGGTTGAAAGAATATTTGAAGAGGTTCCGCCATATTCACAATGATAATATACACAGGCAAGCAAAAAATAGTCACTTTAAAATTATTACTTTAATAATTCATTTCCTGACAAATTTTATAAATCTGTCAGTTATTATCACCGTGTTACAGACTTTTATGAAACAGCATTCATTTCTCTCTAGTTAAAAACCTACATTTCGTTGTGGTTTTTTTACTTAGCGTTGATTTTTCTCTGCAAAACTTGTCATTCGCACAGTGTACTGTACTTAACAGGATATAATGCCTTTAGACCCTATTGTTGTGGCAAGAATTATAGCGTCGATTAAAGTTGGGCGAAGAAAACGTAAAACTGCAGGGATTGTTGGTAAAAACCTGTGTGCTGTACAAAAGGTGTATCAGCGTAAATATGTAGCCTGATACTAGCCTGATAACCAGAAGACCAGGATCCGGACAAAAAAAAATCACCACGAACAGAGATGACCGTTTTTTGGTGTCTACAAGTTAGCAAAATAGAACAGCTTCTGCAATTTATCTACAAAATCAACTCCATAAACTTAAGAGATGTAAATATTAGTAAATGAACCGTTAGGAGAAAACTTTGTAGAAAGATAGTTACAGGTCCACCAACGTCGACATCACCAGGCATAGAATAATGAAGACTAGAGGAAGGTACTGTTTTCAGATGAGTCGCGCATTTGCCTCAATAAATCAAACGTACGTAGGAAAGTGTGGTTCATTATTTTTGTACCATATTAGTCCTAGTGTCAAAAACTTCGTTTGAACAGTAATGATAATAATTCCAAAATAGAGATAGAGGATAGCCCGAAACACACTTTCTATGGCTGCAGTAGGTAGAATGCCGCACAAGACAAACTGAAAGACGAGACACAATAGAGTCCATGCTATCAACCAAGGGCATGTGATCTCAGGTTAAAAAATTTGTAAAAAAGGTAATCTCTTTCAAGAAAAAGAAAAGCGAAAAATAAAGAAAGAGGCGAGAGAGAATGATGTGGAAACAATCTAGAGGGTTTGTGCTGCTAACGTCCAAGCGTGTATTCTTAAAGATATGTTTAGTGTTCCAAGAATACAAGGATCTCGCCAAGTGAAGGGGGTTTAGTAGGTGTGAGTTCCACACTCAAGCTGGGAGATATTCCCCCAAACAATAATTAAAACTTAAAAAAATAATGTAAACCCTGGAGGTTCTTCATTTGCACTGGTAACTTAGTAAGTTCTCAACAACTCCAAGAATCACCATCACGTTATTGGTATTGCATGCAGACAGTACTTAAACAGTTACTTAAACATAATCGTCATGACATCAACAAGTTATCTGCACCGCATTACCATTATGTCCCAAACACCATCCACTGCGCTTCTCCTGAGTACCACAACTATATACTATACTAATTAATCACAAGTGACATCTCGTAAAACAAACTTTTAATACTGATAAAGACCATCAACTCAGGAGAACATACTGGAAATACATAAATGTAATCACATGTAACATATCGGTTTCGTCAGAAAGCAAATCTGTGGATTAGTCAATGAAATCTAATAATAGCTATAAAAAGAAACGTGTTGTCAGTAAGATTTTATCTTGAGCAAACAATCTTCGCATTAACTTTAGCATGCGCGAGTTGATAAAGTAAACAATGTAAAAACCGCCTTGTCCGATAGAACCGACATATTTTACGAATATTCGCGTTTCTGTTTCAAATTGTTACAAATTCGATTTAAAAACGCATTCTTACCATATATTGGAGTAAATGTGATGTTCATAGAATTAAATAGAATGTTGCTTACCTGAAACAAAAAAAGAAATGTGTTAGATTTATTTAGTTTATGAAGAAATGTTAGAATCACAACGCAATTTTAGTGACTACAGAGACATAGAATACTTATCAAATTAACTAATTTAAAAAAAATCTAATTATAGAATAATATTTAATTAATTTATTCAACTTAACTTCCAAAGCTTTACAAAACCACTGCTAAAATATTATTGAGACTGAATATAGTGGTTGTAGATTATAAATACCTACTGGCCGTCACTAACAGCTTTTCAGATTGTAAATGATCACATCAGTTTTTTAAGGTTGTGTCGTCATGGCGGTCTAATCTCTACTACCGCGTCTCGACCGCATCAGAACCAACCACTCCAGCAACAGCTTGTCTGACCAAAAAGAAGCCTTGCGTAATTAATGTTTATTAATTTTTGTGAAAAATCATTGTAAAATTTTCAATTAAAAGTGTAATTGTACAATTTTATTATCTACTCCAGTTTTCAATTAATTGATTTTTAGTTAGTTGCTAGAATTATTATTTAGTCGTATAATTATTGTAAAAAATGTGATGATTTCGATCGATTGACCTTTTTTCCGGAAACATAGTTTCCCTTACTATTTTATCTTTTTGCCACTAAGGAACATTCCACATAAATCAGTGAATAGCAGAAGAAGATAATGAAACCAAAATCAATCCTAAATTTTACAACAGTTGACAAATTATTCACTAATTTATTAAAATCTTAATGAAAATAAATGTTCTTTTACATAAAAGACAAATTATTCATAATAAATTTGATTTGTGCTAACAAACCTGCGGAAAATTATCACCCCTTACTTAAAAAAAAAAAGATTATTAGAGCATTATTATTAAAGAGATGAGAAAAAAGTAAGGATATCGATGGAACGATCCCTGTTTGACAGATCACAGATCACGGCTCGTTGAGAGTTTCGGGTGTAAACGAAGCCAAGAGGATTTCGACAGTGATTGATGCAACAGGAGATTACCTTCAAATTCAGTAAAATTGCTGCGCATAACCGACGCCCACTCATCTAACTCTCTCTCACTTACAACAGAAATTACACTAATGCAACCTGCAACCGATGAGAAATCACCGAGGCATTTGTTATACCGCGAGTGGAAATATCATTTATGCTGGTGAAGTGAATAGAGAACTGTGTGGGATCTCCGCGAATTAATTTAAAAGAGGAATGGGAGAAATCACTTGAATTTATAAAGGAAATGTACGTTCAATAAATTGAAAAGGAGTAATTACTTAACAAAATATATTTTAGATATAAATAAATTGTTTCTTTTATGAAGAGTGGCTGTTGTTATTTCATTTATATTATTATGAGTGATTAGCAGCATAATATAAAACAATGTTTTAACTCTTTTAATCCGTCAGCAATATAATAATCCTAATGACCACAATGTATGCATTAATAATAATCCGCGCAACGTAATTACGTAAATGTACATTTAAATTTCAACAAATAAAACCCAATAAAATTTGTATATATTCATATTTATATGAAAACAATCAGAATCTTTGCGCATTTAGTTAAAAATAGATAGAAAGTACTGAAAAATATAAGAAATACAAGAAAACAAAGTAAAAAATGATAATAACCGATGAAACCAAAATAACAATATACAATAATTACAAAAAACAAGCGATAACAGATAATTATGGATATGGGAATATGAAAATTGTTGAAACTACCTTCATTAGACAACAATAGCAAAATAATAGAAAAAACATCAAATGACAAAATCGTAACTGGTCAAGAAAGAAAAATGATTAAGGAGCAAAAGTGAAATATTCTTAAGAAATTAAAGAATCGTCGGTAATCAATTATATTTTAAGTAAATAAATTTAAAAAAAATGCTACTTAAAATTAAGACATTAAAATGCAATTTGATAAAACATAACACAATAAACATAGAAAATAAGTATATAAAATAAACTAATAGAAAATAAATATAAAGAAGCCTTGAGCACCATTCACATGGACAGCATATATTAAAATTTTTGAAATTACAACTGAAAACGTTTAGCGAACCTTATAAATTGGGAGTTGCACATTTTTTTATTACGGCAAATGACTTTCTTAGTTTGCTTAGCTAAAAATGTTGCACATTTTTGATAAATTTTCAAGGCTCGAAAAATGTCATTTGGCTACTTAAAATCATTGAAAGTTGACTACTTTGAAACAATAAAACTTTCCATGCCACGCTTAAAACCCCAAAGTGTCGGCTTCAAACGCAACTATTTAACCAGTTGCAGTTTGAGTTGTCTGAGAAAGCACATCTACTAACTGAATATTTTATACAATTAGTAGTCTTGATGTTTCACTGCACTGTATCAATAAAGTTAGAAAACGAGAGCTCTTCTTTTTCTCTATGTTGGCATGTTACCCATATTTCTCTACGATCATAACCAAGTTATCTTATTTTGGTATTTTGTTGTGCTGCGTTAGTATGTTTATAAAAGTAATGAGTTTTCAGAAATGGCGGTAAAGCCACACCTCAAATGAATTCAATTTATTAAAACATGAACTTTAATAATAATAATAATCAAATTAGAAGATAATACAATAACAACAAATTTAATGATAACATCCGGCACAAGTAAAAGAGAGAAGCCTAAGCTCTCGGGGGCAGCTATAAAAAACCAAACAAATCTAAAGGTACCTCAGTGTGCACTAGCAATCGGGCAAACCTTTGCAGCAGGAACAAGTAAACCTACTTGATACCATACCCAGGCACAAAAAACGCACAAAAGCAAAACTTGTACAGCAATAGCATATCGTCGTCTCAAAAATGACCGGTTTAAAGAAAACAAAAAAAAAATCAAAAATCAAAAAAATCAAAAAAAGCAAAAAACTTGAGATAAATGATCTAAAGAAACTGCCTAAACTAAACAGGCTGAAGATACAAAACAACATATAGCGAAAGGGAAAATCAAAACCAACCCTCTACGATAAGGAGAAAACTACATCTAGATTTATCCAGAACATTCTTCTGGGCACTGATCTATCTTTAAAAAAATCAAATCAAATCCTCTTGATGGGACACGTCAAAGAGGCAAAATAAGAAAAGGAATTGCCGAATGATGACAAGAAAAATTACAGATAAATGTACATCAGTGCAAGGCAGACCTATTTCCAGAAACACTGGTTTAACAAGGAATAGATACAAGGACTACGCATTCCAGGTGGCAGATGTCTATTATCAGCCAAACCCTCTGCAATCCTTGTACATGTATCAAAGCAAAACATGAACTAACCTAATGTTATTATAAGATCTTTGTTTTAGAGACTGAGTGGCATGCAATGTGACTATAGCAGAAGCATTATTTTCGAATCAAGATACATTCCCTACAATCAGGTCTTTAGCCACCAGAAAGAATCTAAAGGCTGATTAATAGCAAGTCTTAAACACCATTAATACAGGGTGCGGCAGCATAACTTCCTTTTTTTTAAACTTAATTAAACCCATTGTATGAACCAGAAATTTTTTATTTGTTTTTTTAATGTAGGCGCATACCTAAAGTTTTGATTTAATAATTTTGAAGATCAAATCAGGTAGGTGAAGTCCCCCATTCCCCATACACTGTGAAAACCAATTTCTGGCGTTTGTCAACATATCAGGCGTTATGTTGGCAATTTCTTCCTGGATGTTGACCTTCAAATTTTGTAGAGTCCTTAGACGGTTCACATAAACACGGGATTTCAAAAAATCACAAGCGGTCAAATCGGGAGAGCGGGCCGACCATTCTAAATCACCCCTAATTGAGATGAGGAAATGTTCCCTCCAAACAGCCATCGTTAGATAAAAAGGAAGATTATTATGAAGAATTCTCCTCACAAAACAATCAGAAAGGCCAAGGATAGACGCATGTTTGCACGCAGAACGTCATGGTGATTGCAACACTGAAGCTCGCACTGCCTCATTGTTCTCAAGTGATCTAATGGGCCGAGACTCTAGTTCTTCGTCTTGTCGCACTTGCAGTTTGTCTGAACGTAGTGACCCACGTAACAATTGATTTGCAGTCCGGGATAGGGGCCAACGGGGCTAAATTAAAGCAGTTCCGAAAGACGCAAGTTGCGATCACAAAACATCCGCTCAAAAAGTAAGCCTCAACGGCGAATGAACTATGTCGGGACAAAACTTTATAGTCCCGTCTCTCGAACGAGACCACTAGCGCTCCGATACGACATCAACCGACTGAATGGCGCAAATTTTAAAAAAGTTATGCTGCCGCACCTTGTACTTAAGTGCAAAGCAAATGTATACCACATCGCATAAAAAAGCACCAAAAGAAAGCCAAAAGATAAGAAACTTTAAGAATATATTTTAAAAACTAAGCCATCGCCGTCAGACCACGCATACATTTAACCTTGAATCTGAGAAAATACTATTACAGGCATATAAGAATGCATATAACAAAATACTAGTTGGTCAATTGGGGCTGACCTAAAGCGGCCCCTAAACTTTCAATATTATAATCAATATGTTGCATAATCATTGATATTATACATTATATAATATTAAGGATGGGGCGACTTTTTCGTCAAGTTTTATTTTGCCATAGGTGGCGGTACTTCCACGCTCCACTTCCATGCGTTTAATGTATTTCCCTAATACCCCTCATTTAGTCAATGAGCGGGTAAGCTAGATGAGCGGGGTAGCACGTGCATTGTGTTATAGTCGAAGAGCATGGATATTATAAAAATAGGAAGACAAAGTGGGGAAGCAATTCCTGAAAATTTCACATTTCTGTAGTTTTCCTAATAAACATGCCCCAGATTATGGCAGAAATTCGCCAGCCTTAACCGTCTGTCTCTAATCTAAAAGTTAATTTTTAACCATTCCTTTATCCATCTGCGCCTTTTTCTCCTTCTTTTTTAAAGCTATAACTAAACCAATGGTCACACAACTTGTTTTATTTTATTCCACATGCTGACTGCAAAAGTGTTAGTGAAAAACAAAAAGTTTGCGCAATTATATTGCAACTTGTAGGTGGTCCTAGCAATATATTGTGCAATAGATTGTTCAATATTATTATATAAAGCAGCAAAAACAACTCACAAGTTAAAGATAATACAAACATGTTTGTTAACCTCATAAAAACAACTTTATAAAAAACTCCCCAAGCACCATCAAACACACCTTCAACAAAATTACTTGGTAGAATAGGTAGTTTGACGGAGCAAGAAACTGTTCAACAAAAATGCTTTATACAAAACCTGACAGCATATAACAACAATGCTATAGAAAAGCAAAAAGAACTAGAACAATTTATAGTGAAGACATCCAAAGCAAACCCGCATATTCTTACTTCCAGAAAACTCTAAACAAATATTGCTCATTGGATCTCTTCATAAGTAAAAAAAATACATAGGAAGAGGCAAATGCCATAGTAATAAAAATATCGTAGAATAAGAAATCAGTACATATAAACCATTCAAGTCAATAGCAGCTAACAAAATATATTTACAGAAAAGGCTAGCTGTTCTAAAAGGTCTCTATGTAAAATCCTTAGAGCCAGCTTAGCACTTAGTACAAGATAGTATTTTTACCAAAGTTAAGGCAACCCACATATACTATGGCTAAATCCTACAGACCCTTTAGTTTAACATCATTTATGCTAAAACTATAAGAAGAAATAATTGACAGGTATACACGGGAAGAATCATTAAAAGCTTCGCCTTTTTAACAAAGCCAATACGCATACCAATAAAAAAAAATAACTAGTTAAACATTAAACAAAGAAATTGCTTTGAGAGACTTTTTAGACATTGAAAAAGCCTTAGACAACATTATCTTTGCATCCATTGCCACAACAATAAAGAATAATGAAATAACATCTGTCATTCAATATTGGGTAAAGTTTAAGCTCAAGAACCAAACTGTTTTTGCCTTAGACTATGCGAATGTCCTCACTATGCTGGTAAGTGGAAAAACATGATGCAGAATGCACTAATCACTATCAGAAGGTGGCGTAAAAAGAAACGACTATCCGTATACCCAATCATCCCTTCACAAATCGACAAACAAACTGAAGAGTTAAAAAATCTAGAAATGTATAGAGCCACACTCACACACTCATAACAAAAGAAAAAAAAAAGTGAAGTACCTGAGGCTCACGCTGGACACCAAACTAACCTTTCATACTCATCAAAAAATGTGAAAACAAAGGCCAGATTAACAAACATACTGTAAATCTTAGTAATGTGTTACATAAATGATAATTACATACAGACGTCGCTTGACGTGATAATATCGTCTCAAATAAAGTGGATAATCAACACCCGGGAATTGATATTATTTTTAAAACTACGGAACCAAAATATATAAAAATAGTAGCCAACGGACGTTAACTACGTTATCCCCTAAAAAACGTTTTTAATTTTTGCAAGTAAAAATAACTGCAATTGAATAGTGCGCTAGGAACTCTATTAAATCGAGACAACACGATAGCAAACCGTTAATTATTATGTCTGACAGCTGCTTGGGCAGTACAGGAACAAAGCACATAAAGCTATTCCTAACAGAACTATACACTACTTAAACTATAAAAATGTAAATGAACCAAACAAAACTGCAAAAGCTTACAGGACTAATAACTGAACAATGTGGATTGAACAAACACAAACATAGAATAGAAGTCCAAAAAGATCCCCTACGCAGCTGATGTCTAAAAAATAAAAAAAACTTTACTACATTTCTTAAGCAAGTGCAAAGCTTACAATAAAAACACAAGGTCTTTTTGAGAAAAGACATACTACCTAAAAAAAGCTCATGTCAATCGCCTATCTAAAGTTTGCGTACTTCATCAAAATAACGCAACTACTAAAGAAGTAACTAGTTAAAAAAAATGAAACAGAGAAAACAAACAAATAAAAAAAAAACACAAAAAAAGACAGAAATAAGAAAAAATATAGAGACTAAAACACATACAAACCAGAGAAAAATACAAAGACATTATAAAAGAACAAATAAACAATACAGCAAACCAAGACATAGACAATATAGTAATCAAATTAAAATAAAAGCATCAAAACCATCATGTGGAATAACCAATAACATACAAAAAATGAAATAAAAAAGTTAAAAAAAAGAAAAGAAAAAAAAAAACAGAAAAAAAAACAGAAAAGAAATTACATAAACATTAAAAAAAAAACTTCAGGACAACCAAAAACTATTCTATAGAGCACTGAAAAACTTAAAAAAAAAACCATCTAAGGTTAAAACGACTACAAAACAAACAAAGAAAAATAGTAGTAAAAAATAACATCAAAATAAGGTATCGAGTTATTAAAAAAAAGAATTAACCGTTTAAAAACCAACAGAAATAACAATAAACAGAAGAGATGACAAAAATAGAAAAAAGATAGTATTGAGTATACTGACCAATTTAAATACTTGGGGGATCCCGGAGATAAAATACTGTTAAAGATACTAAATAAGATATAAAAATTTGAAAAACTTTCAACAAAAAGCATTTGACAGGATATCCCACAGACATAAAAATATTAAATAAAAAACAAACAACAAGCAACTTAACTAGTTAAGTCAAGGAAACGCGTTAAACCCACTACTTTTAATAATTTTCATGGATAATATATTAAATAATATGAAAGACAAAACAAAGAAAGTAAAAACTGAATACAATATCCGAATGTATATTAACTGATAACTACATACTAAAAAAATAAAACAATATGCAACATAACAAAAAATTTATAAAACTAGGAACTAGGAAAACATGTTGTGTTGACTATAAATATAGAAAAAAATAAAAACCATAGTTTTAGAAAGAACAAATATAAAAACATAAAGCTAAACAAAAAAGATATTAAACAAGTAGAATAATTCACCTATCTAGTCAACAAAAGTTACCACGCAATAAACAAAGAAACCTTAAACAACAAACAGATAAAATAAAAAACAAAATTTACAAGTTTATAAAACAATATACAGACTAACAAAAATATATGGATATATATGCGCAGTATCCAAAAACGCAAAGAGAAAGGCGATCCCTCATTTAAAAGATACACACTCAAATACTGTGGAAACAAAAAACACAAAAAAACCACAGCCGAAATATAACCGCTAATCAGTGACAAATTTACCGAGAATATAGAAAACACATTCTATGCCAACGAAAGAATACTTAGAGTTGTCCTAGACATAGACAAGGACAAAATACATCTGATTAGAGTATGTGCCCTCGACACCAGCAAAAAACAAAGAAGAAATTGATTTCTTCTACAAACATCTGCAGACCAAAATCAACAAAATACCATAAAGCAAAAAACCCTAATCATGAGAGATCAGAATACCAGAATCGGCATTGTAGATGTCGTAAAACAACGCTTCAATGAAGAGCACGTTAACTATAGTGGAGCACATTCTGTGCACAAAACAAAATGAGAATAAACAACAAATATTTCGACCATAAGCCACAACACAAAACAACTTGATCCAACACACAAAGACACTCATCCACGATCAATTATATAATTTCAAATAGAGCAGTACACCCGACTCAGATAATCGATGCACGCTTCCTAACATCAGCGAATATAAGATCGGACCACCAACTAGTTATAGCAAAACTAAGACTCAAAACACATATGCTACCGCCCAAGTATGTAGACAAACTAAATATCAAACTATTTAAAAACCCCTCAATAAAAGACCTATACAAACAAGGCTAACTCTAAAGATCAGAAAAAATCCAATAAGTGAAAACCAACTGGAAAAAAGTAAAAACGCACGAAACAGCCGCCAATAAAACACTAAGCAAAAAGGGGATAAACAAAAACTCATCAAAAATTAACACACCATGGTACACGCTGGAAGTAAAACAAACGGCAAGAAAAACGAGAAACTTAACTGAAGTACTTAAATAATAGAACAAGAAGAATAACTACGGTAAAAGGAAAAAACCCGCGTCTGTCATAAACTGGTAGAAAAATACTCTAAAGAGCTAACAAAATCGATGAACTAAATAACGAACAAAATACGGAAGTAAGCTATTAATCGACTAACTAGCCGACCTCTTCCAGAAAGTACTAAACAAAACCAAAATAAAAAAGCGCCGTGATAAAACTATTTCCAAAAAGTATCTGCAACATCATCGCAGCAAGCATACCTCTGCGGGAAAAAAATCGTTATACAACAAATAATCAAGAAATTAATCAAATATGAAAAACCAGCGTATATGTGTTTCATAAATCTAACCAAAGCATTCCACCGAGTAAGACTGAATGACATCACAACCATACTAAGATAGAGCAACACCCCTGAAAAAATTATTCAAGTTATCAAAAACATAAACATCGACACAACCACCAGCATACAGCAGCCTGTCTAAGTAAGTCCCCATTTCAGCAGGAATATGACAAAAAGATTCACTAAGTTCAATCTAATTATGAACAAAATAATAAAAAATGTCAAAAACACGGGACAAGATTTCAGAACTAACAAAGAAAACAATAACAATAGTGTGCTACGCAGATAACGCAGTAATTGTATATGAGAACAAAGACAAACAGAAGCTACTACACTAATTCTAAGTAACGACCTAATGTCCTTCAAATACTTAGAAACAAAAATAACAACCCACTAAGACAGCAGCTTAGAAGTAAAAAGCCAAACAGATAAAGCATCCAGGATCTCCGGGTGCTTGAAAGCCATCATATGGAAGAACCGGTTCCAAAAACGTAAAGCAAAAAGCAGCAAATATAAATCATGCGTAAGGCCAATAATCACATACGCTGTAGAAACCAGAGCAGACACCAGCAAAACCAAAAGCATAGCACAAACGACAAAGATGAGAACGCTCCGTAGCATCACGGGACACACTACGTAAGAAGACACATAGCAAGATGGACAAGACAGAGACGGCGCAAATGAAACCAATACATCAACAGAATGCAAAACACAAGAATTAAAAAAATGTGAGAGACGGTAAACTACACTCAAGATGACCCTCAAGCAAACCCCCAACAAAGTGAAACGCTAAAAAACAGGCTGTAAAGCTTGATCCAAGTAGGAAAAAAAAAGATTACGCTCTGTCAACTGTTAACAGTTCTGTTCAAAAATAATAAGTTTTAATGGTGTTTAATTGTTATCCTTTAGTAAAAAACCATAAAAATGTACAAAAAAGTAATTTAACTGTGTATGCAAAAATAAAACAAAATATAATGCATTTTTTTCGGTTAAGTTTGTGCTACTATCTCACCTTTAAATAGTTTACTGCAAACATAAATAAAGAGTGTTTTATCAAGAAGAAAACGATTTGAATTGCAAGCCAGTTATCACATTTCCAACTTTTTGAAGTTTATAGGTGACAGATGTTATCTATTAGAATCTATCATGGTACTTTACACAATAGCAGAACGCATTATGAAAGTTATCGTTCTATCATAAAAAAATACTTCGACAACTTTTTGTAGTGCAGTTTACCCATCTGATTGTGTGCCAAATAAAACGTTATTTAGCAACTAATAAAAAATCAAAGAAAGCAGTTTACTACAACATGTAAAAACATCAAAATGCATTCGACTTAAATGTTTAATTGAAAATATTGTCGTAGCAGCGAATAAAAGAACCAAAACACCACAATTCGCCGTCGTTTCCAACAATTGAACATTTCCAGCACCACGTTATAAAGAATTTTTGGAAAATATTTTGACCTACGTTTGTATAAAGTTCAATTGACAAAAGAAAACAATTTTGCCGACCATTGGCTGCGACAAACATTCACAGATTGGACAAATAATTAATGCAAACAAACAATTTTTAGTAACAATTGCAAGGATAAATTATCATTCAGAAGAGGTCAAAATATACAAAACAGTTTGACAGTTTGGTGCAAGTTTTGGTCAAGTGGTGTTGATCAATAGCTTGTAGCCTAAGAGAGTATAAATTAAAAAAAAAATTGTTTTTTTTAACAAGATGTAGAACATGAAAACATACTCATCATTATTATAGTCTAAACTCCTTAATTAAAATAATGACAACATCAATTTCCACCAAGATCATGCAATTAATACTTTTATCTTGTGGTTATCTAAAGAACAAAGTTTATCCCAATAAGCCAGAGACAATTCACGAAAGAAATATAAAAAAAAAATGTGATATGTTTAAGATTCTTTTTTTGAGTTATTTTATCCCAAAAAAAGAATCACGGTTTGAAAGAACTGCTAGCTAAGACGGCCATTTGAGAAATGTGCTATTTCATCAATAAAAATGTTTCTAGTCTATAACAAAATAAAAATATAAATTATTGTTTTTCTTTGTCATTTGATCCATAAAACTAATCATTAGCCTCTTGATAGAACACCTTTCATATATTATCAAACTCGATAAGTGAGAAAATAGATTAACGCATTATTGCATAATGATACAAGATTAAAAAAAACAAAACATTATTTTATTTTTGCAACTAAGAAGTTGACTGGGTATGATATAAACTAAAAGATCAACCTCATCATCTACTGGTGCACCCTGTTAGAGAGCAAACAGTACCCGTACAGTACTAAAAGAATGTTATATATAGTATGGCGATTAAATCCATTTTACAATATTATGACTATACCCTAATATCTCCCAAAGACAAAACCAACAGTTTTAAAAAGAGCTGCATCCTAAATTTTGGGAAAAGCAAAAACTGTGCATGCCTAATTCTACGCATGTACAACAATGTACAACATTGAAACTATGAGAACAAATAAACATAAACAGAAATAAACAAAAATCAAGTATCAAACGCATTCAAAATATATCCAAAAGATATAATAGATGCATTTACATGGACACTTTTTTCAATACTTTTTCTGACTCTTTTGAAGCGTAAGCTCCCAACCCGTAAATCATTTTTTTGTGTTAACTTTTGTCAAATGCCTCCAACACGCATATCATTTTTAATTTACAATATATGCCAAACACTAAGCTACAAACCTGCGCCTCAGCACAACACTTCGTAAAATGTGTCCTAGCAAATACACCTAATGTGTACAATGATTAATCGACAATAAAAAAAATAACTAAATAAATTAAACAGCAAAAAAGCATACAGTAGAGAACTAAAATGAAAAATTTCAACTCCAAAACAGAAACAAAAAAATCACTAACACTCGATATAGAAAAATCTTCGGACTATCTCTAAAATTAAGCGTACAGTATAAACGTGAAAAAGCTCGGAGTCGTCTTAAAACTAAATAAACCCAATAAAAGCAAATTGCTTCGATGACTATAGACTGTTAAGAGCTCTAGTACAATTAATAAACACAAAGCCAAAAATCAAAAAATAGAAGAAATATTCTATAGAAATTAACCAGCAAATATATAAAACTTAACAATAATAAACGTAGACAGAGAAA
This sequence comes from Tachinus rufipes, assembly GCA_963932245.1. Taxonomy (NCBI): domain Eukaryota; kingdom Metazoa; phylum Arthropoda; class Insecta; order Coleoptera; family Staphylinidae; genus Tachinus; species Tachinus rufipes. Next base: position 33,523,869 of record OZ010746.1, on the reverse strand, counting down.
TTTGAAACCAACATCAACACATCAATAAAGAATATTTAATAGATTTATTTAAATCCCTTGGTTATGCAGAAAGTTTGTGGTTAATGCTGCAATATATTGTTATCTGCATAATACTTTGTCATAGGCAGGAAGTACAGACAAAAGCAATGTTAGCAAATCCTGATTACAGTGTTACTCGCAAATGCATTCCAGAAATAAATTTCGTGTTAGAGGCTTTTATGCTAAAACTGAACACTACCAGCACTGCCCACAAATTAAAATACTTATAATATATCTGCCATATACATCAATTATATTTTTTATCTTTAACGATGATAGCTGCAGAACCTTCTTTTCTTAAAAACGTATAATTTAAAGTTGCACAAAATATATAAAATCCTTCTATAAAATTAAAGTAATAAAAATCAAATATTTGAAAGAAGAGTAAATATAACCGGCAGTCCAGCTTAAAATTATTTATGTCACAAATAGCTTATTACAACATAAATCCTGTCGCAATGATTTACTAACTTGTAAAAGTAAATAAGGTTTTAGATTGCAATTCTAATTAAAATCGTAATACAAAGAAAAAACTAAAATGAATATTTTAATTAACTGAGAAACAAAGTAAGAAAGATTCCTCTTTGTAATCGCAGGATTATTTGCAACCGCGTCGGTATCAGATTATAAATTCTTTATGCGCGCTCCACACACCGTGTTAGATTGCAGCAGCATAGTTTCCAACTACTTGCGGCCAAGTAATTAGTTAAATGGATGTATTTTATGCAATAAATGCTACTGAAACTGCAAATCCGTAGTTTCCAACGATGCATTGCAATGTTTCATGCTAAATATTTAGATGAATCCCGTGGGGAGGGGATGTGCTTTAATAAAATTTGTATTTAATAAAATAATAAAGTTCCCAATCCTGTTGGGTGTGATTTAGCAGTGTGGTCTCGTATGAAATTTCATCGCGTGCAAGTTTATATATGTCCTGCAGGTATTATACGTTATATAAAACTTTGCTGCACGTATGTAGAATTATCAATTTAACTTTGGACGCGCAGACACCAGTAGCATTGGATTGCATTGCATTACCGCCTTGTAATCAAAATAGTTTATTACAACATAAAAAATCTTTCACATAATATGAGTTATCCATAACACAAACAACGAATTAATAATAGTGCTGCATAAACATTGATTGCATACAAATCAAATATTAATAGTGCCCTACAACTTTCAGCAAACAGATCCACATATTATCTACTCCATGTGTAAATTAAACCAGGACCTTAAGTTTAAAGTTCACGCTCTTTAGCAAACAAGTTACCCAGATGTTTGCAAGACGCGTCTATAATCAAATAACAGTCTCGTTCACTTTTTAAAGTTTTTCAAATTTAGTAAACAGTTTATTGAATAAATGATTGTATTTAGTTGTTTTCTAGAGAAATTTGTATTCTTTTATTGCAAAGCTCTTCAAAAACAAATAAATAAAATATGACTGAATTGCTGACATTATTATTCAGCGCATCCTTCCGGCCATCGACATTTAAAAGGGTAGGTACAAAACCGTGTAATAGAAACCGAAGAGTCTCGTAGGCCCGTAATGAATAATAAACATGTAGTAAATCGTAATCGAAACCCATTTTAATCATTGATACGATCTCTGTAACCGCTGATATTCATCTTGTCGATCGTAAAATCTCAGAGACCGGTAATCCACTAAAACCCTTCAGATTCTCTCCCATTGGAATGTATGAATACTATGATTATATGGATAGGGTTGTAAAGGGGGTAGGTTGTGGTCACACGAATATCATTCTGTCGACTGACCGGTTCCTGTTCTTCCGGATAAGGTAGCCACAGACTGAACACAACAGACATTTTAATTAAGCTCACGTATATAGAAGACAAATTTATTGTTTAATTTTATTCGGTTATTTTGTCCGTTATATGTTTTGTAATTAATTTCGTTGAATTCGTTTCGCAAATCAAAAATAAATAACAATTGTATTAATAAAAATTAATGTTGTGTAGTTGAATGAATTGCTATAACGTGAGTTCTAAAATAACTTCATAGAATTAGATTGTAACTATTAAAGACTATACCTATTGAAAAAAAAATAACAAGTTGTAAGAAATTGACCCTCGAATTTGTTTATGCTTACCTATTTACATGTAAGAAACTGTCAACAGTTTTTTTGTTAAAATTCCAAGTAACTGTTGTCTATACTGATGGAGAAAAATACTGATTTAAAGAGCGTTTGAGTGGCCGAGTATTGTGCAGAGACTACAAACATACAACACAAAATTGTCGTATATGTGCTCAGGTAGTAAAAGCAATACGTTTGTTTTTAGGCCTCCTACTGTCTTCGCGCCCACAACAATCCCTTATCCTTTTTTCCAACCTCGTCTCCTAAAAAGTTAGTGGTAGTCTCTTTTTCAGTGTTTAGTCCAAACCAAAAGTAAACCTAACATAGTAAACGACTTGCAGCTTTTGGCGGTTCTAAGTCAAGCCTTTATCGTCTGGTAAAATGTTTACTTATATTTTATTGAGATTTTAATAATAGCAGTATACTATAGAAAATTTGCAAGTTTTCTTAAGCCAGTCGTTGTGTGTTTTCTTAAGCCAGTATTGTCAAAAATCTGCAATATACTTTTCCAAGAACTGCTGTGTAGGCATAATATAATTCAGTTTAAAGTAAACTAAGAATCTGTCACTGTCATTGTGGTTTCAGAATGTTGCTATGTCTAGTTTGTTTGCGTTTTATAAGAGTTTCTATGACTATCCAAATACTTCGTTCATAGTAAATTTGCATACAAAACGTACAAATACAAAATAATAGATTCGCTTTCTATATAATGTTGCTTAATTTAGTTAAATCTGAGTCCTGCTTCGTTGATTGAGTTAGAGATTCAAACCCCATGCTATTGTGATGTATGCATTTCCATGCATCTTCTAGTAGAATTTCAACCTTCTTGAGTACTATTAATATCTATTGTCAAATAATTGGAATTTAAGATCTTGTTTTATTTTTATTTAAAAAAAATTTAAGCAATTATTTTGTTTTTTCATAAATTTTATATCGTTGTAGTATTTGCTCCTTTTGATTAGTTTGCGGTAAACCCTCTCTATCAGCTTTCTTTGAAGTCTCAACTATTTTGTTTTTTTTTATAGCATATCCAAGGTTTCTCCAGACAATTATTACTAGCAAATGAATTTAAAATCAATATTTAGAAATTGGCCGTATACCACTCACTCCTTTACAGTATGGTATTATGCATAACAGGTATGGTTCATACTGGTTCAAAAAAATTAATAAAGTTGAGGTGGGTTCAGTTTTAGTAACTTCTACAACACGAGTCTTTAAATGATGCAAAATATGCTAGAACTTTGTAACCACGTTTTAAACGGCTATAAAAAAAAAACTGATAATGTTTGTCTTTGACGACTCTACCCCTATTTACATAATTTCGCAAAGTTTCTAATGTATTTCTATTCTCCAAGCTGCACATACATCACAATCTCTTGCTTGGCATTACTTGAAGAACCACAAGTAAATGTCAGCCGGCTTATATTGTAGTTAGTCTGTTTTGTAAGACATTAAAGCGAGACTAGTTGGACTCTTTCTAACTGGTTTTAGATAAGCCTACCTTTATCTAAAAGCTAAAATCTGTATTAAAGAAGATTTCGCCTGACAATAATAGCTTGCACAAGCTTGTAAAATATGCCAGATAAACAATTTTCTTTAAATTTAGTGGTATGTGTGTGAGTCTTTTCTTAGCGGCAACTATTTTTACAAAAGAATTCACTTGACAGACTTCCTCTTCCTTTGTTAATGAAATACTTACCAAACATATGCAATCAATTTGGAAGTCTATACCTATAAACAATCCTAAAATAATGAAAATATTTAAGAATGTTCTCCATTGTCAAGTGTTTTAAATATTTACTAATACCGGCCTTCAAACCCATCTCCAGAATATATTTGCTAAAGTTACAAAGTGGCAGTAAAAAACATTCGCCTTCAGCAGAAAAGCTTAGATCCATTATCAATTATCATTATCTTTTTTTTAGAATAAAAAACTTTTATCTTGTTTATATATAATTGGCATCTTTATCTTTGTATAAAAAGACAGTAATTTCATTCAATATTGTCTTTATTCCTGAGATGGTTGCCAGCAAACATAATTGTCCAGGGGTACACTCTGACGTCTTAATTCTGTTCTATTTATCAAAATCCTAGAGCTTCCGTCAAGAAATTGTCTTCAACACTTTTTTAGTTAATTTGTGCTTGCCAAAGTGACAAGGTGTATGTTATATTCTATTCACTCAACGAATGTAACAAAATTTCTTTGTCCTTCAAACATCCAGAACATAAAAACTTTAAACCGCTTATGTTTCTTGATTCCCGTTTTATGCATATGCTTATTCAAACAACCGTGTCTAGTTAACAGTCCTGTAAGCTTCCATAGTTTAATTCCACTCATGTGATATCAGCCTATTGGGATTTTTTAATTATCCTGGTAAGAATGTGCTTTATTCTCAAACAGTTTTTCCACAGGTTGCTGTATTCCGCTGCAAGTTGCATATTTCTTTTTTAGTCGTATGAAATCCCAAAATGTCCTTTTTATCCTTTTTTGGAACGTGGTCGCTTTGTGGTATTTTTCTATACCCTGGTGTTTTAGTAGCTAGATAGGTATACTCTATTACTTGTTGCCAACGCTTCCAGTCTGTTCATAACCAATTTAGATTTTATTACTAACCGTCTGTCTGTTAAAATATATTCCCAACACAATCATGCTAGTTTCAGTGCCATTTTGGTATTTAGCTCTATCTGTATATGAGATGGTTTCCTTGATTGCTACTTTGTTTGACCATTCAACAATAACCTTTTACGAAATTTTACATTTGTTGTTCTCAATCTGCGAGTTCCGTTGTTTGTCTCGTTTTAGCCATTATAACTATTGTTATCAGCAAACATGCCTCGTACTTGGCCTAGTTCAGTAATGATAAGTCTACCACCGTATATAGCCATCTGGCCATATTAGATAAAAGTCCTCAAGTTTGTGCAACCATCGTTTTGCGTCGAAAAAGCGTCCGAATGGCCTTTGTAGTCATATTTTATCAGGCAAGTGTTGAAAATTAGTCTGGCGTAAGTTCCAAATATTTTACTACCTTCGTCTACGGAAACAATGCTCCATACATACATAGGTTTTTAAAGTTTTTCCTAAATTCACTAATAGCTCCTCCTTTTTGCACCAAATATCTACAATGTTTAGAGCAGTTTGTATCACTTTTTATACGGTTTCCCCAAAATATCCCAATTACAAATATAGTGAGATCATCGCCGTTACCTGAAAAAAGACGTCCTTGTCATTAATTTGTAGTAAATCTTCCATAAACACTACAGTAGAGATGAAAACACACCTTGTGAGCACCCGTTCTCAACGTTAACTCTCACAACCAAGTATGATCCAAATTAAGAGCGCTGTGTTGCTAGTCTCGTTCAAAAAAAATTTTGGTTTTGGCTGATCCACTGCTTAAAGTGTGTTCAATTTTAGCAACCAGTCATATGCGTGTATTTCCCTTATGCAAATTATGCTAGTATCCACCGTTGCAAACAATATCCTGCTTTTCATGAGGTTCTTAAAAAACACGTTATTAATGACTATAATAAATGTGGCTTTTCATCGACGCTTTCTTGTATGAGTAGTTTAACAACGTTTTAGATGTGTTTTCATTCTCCAAGCCAAAGCAAACATAACTTTTTCTTTGTAATTTACTTGGCGTAAGGTTTTGTTTAGTACATACGCTCGTTCCTAATTAATCCTGTGTTAGTTGTTTAGTTCTTTAAAACTTTTAAGTATGTTGTTGTGACTTGCTGATTTTGTCTTTCTAACTAGTTTTAGATGAGCAAAAATAAAGCCAGGTACAAAAACTGCAGATAAAAAAAAACATGCAATATCAACATCACATGTAACACAATGCGGTAACAAGCTTACTACGGGTGCCTAAAATATCTTATCAAAATCACCCTTTACTTTCCCTTTATAACATTCCACCAAGTCATCTTAATTGAGTTGATGTTAACAACCCCAATCAAGTTTGACAAATCAAATATTTGTTGACTAATAATTGGCTAAGATACCAGTTGACTACGCTGTTTCGCCCATACATCCACTGCAAAACAAATTTGTACTGACACACAAACGAGTACATGCGCATGGTAGACAAACAAACCAAGTTGACAACTCTAATGCACACAAACCCACAGCAGCAGTAGAACATGTCCAAGAACACATACCGGACAACCCCAAAACATTCCAGTAAAGTTTAACAAAATTACTCTTAACATCAAACTAGCAAGTATGTCACAATCACCATCATTAATAAGGATAAAGTCAGGCAGAACACTTTAACAATGCCCACATGATGTAAACTACAAGAAAAAAAAGAGAACAACCAACACCAACCACATCACTTGAAACAAACAAACAAACCCCTAAAACTAACGCCAAAACCAAGGCCATAAGCCTTTTCGGACCAACCTTGGCAAAACTCGTCCAATCATAAGCTTATTGTTACTCTAGCACAGAGTACAGACGTAGCTCGCACTGGCTTATAAATTAAAAACATGCAGCGGTTTCTTTCAAATTAGTGATCTGTGTGGGTCTTTTGTTTTAACAGCTACTTCTGCAAAAAAATCACTTAAAAGACTCCCTCTTTGTTAATAAAATACGTACTTTGCAACCAAATGCAGGCAATTTAAAAATCAATACCAATCCAGTAATAAAGTACTTGAAGTTTCTTCGGAATTTATAAAGCCATATTTCAGTCAAAAACAAAGATCAAAGTGCTTTAAGTATTTACCAATACCAGCCTTTAAAATCATATAAAAAAATATATGCAGTGGTCGTATTAGATAATTACCATCAACACAAAAGCTTTATTTAACAACAACAACGTTTTAACCTGTTTATAATGGCAGTCTTTATTGTATAATAAAACTATGATTTAAAAGTTCCATGAAACAGGATCAAGTCTAATACATGTCTCTGTTCTTCCCTTTTGGCATGCTTCTTTACCGTAATCCTTTGATATCTAGACCGGGTGCTTCCAGACTGTTTATATAAATCATACTCAGTTTAGATTTTATTACTTAGAAGTTAGGGTCTGTAATTCCGCTTAGCTATCGGACATACGGTCTGTTAGAGAATAGTCCTAACTCGATCATGTTTCTGGCATACTATTCAATAGTAGCCAACTCATGAAAATCTAAAGCATGTTTGCTCAAGAATAGCGTAATCCCCTTCCCCGTTTTAGTTCTATATTATAGCCGTATTCTGAACTTTTTTTACAGCGATGTTAATTAACATTTTGAACGTTGCTAGGCAATATTTAAAAAACTCAATACCTGATTGGTTAAAAATCAATTTCTACAGCGATGTTAGCTAACATCGATGTTAAAATATGTTCAGAATAGACCCATTAATTTCCCGTTTACAAAAATAGTAAAATCATCAGCGTAACCTAAAGAAAAACGCCCTTATCGTTAAGTATCTGTAGCAGGTTGTCTATGACAAAGCAAGCACTGGAGTAGAGGTGTTATATGAGGTGGAAAAAATTAGAATCTCACAATTCCAAATAAATTAAAAAAAAAACGGTACAAGTTCATTCAAAGTACATATACAGGGTAATTCAGAAGAAATGATACATACTGTAACAATTAAAACTATCGTGCATTTTGAGCAACAACAAAATCATATGAACAATAAACATATGTCCAATTTTAAATGATAATTAAGATACATCAGTTGGATTAAAAATATTATTTGATTTATTAAATTCAAAATTAACTATTCTATAACTTATTACAGTATGTAGCATTCTTCTTGAAACACCCCGTAATATAGTTTTTTTAGTTAAGTTTTAAAAATGATTTCTTTCAACTGTTGTTTTATATACACATATGAACCCCTTCCTTGATGTTTCTTCAACTCCTACCAACATATCTGAAAAAATCCTAGCAATTTATTCAAAAATAGTCTCCTTGAGTTCTTGTAATATTTGAGAACAATGTTTAAAAACCTCTGCCTCACAAAAAGAAGTAGCAGGGGCTCAAATCAGAAAAGCAAATGAACCTAACGGCTTCTTGTAAAAATATCAGTCAACCGGAAAACATCTCTTGTAAAGTGGCGTAAAAACAACGGTCCGTATGAGCTGTGGCTCCTCCTCCAATCCAGTATGTCACAGTATCGGTCATAAACTGCAGCAACAGAGTTCCGCCCTCTAAAAAAAGCACCACAATACCCGCAGAGAACAACACACCAAACGGTGACCTTTTCATCAATCAAGGGGTCAAGTAGAGTTCTCGGAGTTATAAACAGCCCAGCATTGACAATTCTGTTGTTAACCAAACAATGCAAATGCGCTTCGTCGCTAGTCCACACAATAGGAAGCACAGCTGTAAAGATCTCATTACAGCAATATCTAAGTCTTACCCAATCTGCTAACCTATTGACTACTGAAACCTCATTGTTTATCCCACCTAACAGGACCAACCACACCGCTAATCTTATTCAAAACCCCTTTAAGTAGTTATTTGAAATGTGACACTCTTTTATACTCCACTCAGTTCAAATTTTAAACATAGAATTGACACAATGTCAAGCATTGTATATTCCTCGGCTCTCCATTACCATTGAAATAAATTTGAAAATAAATAAAATGCTCCTTAAATGTCCAAAATAGTACCAAGAACAATTTCTTTGCAATGCATAGTCATTTCGTGCTAGTGCTCCATCTCATATGTACCTGTCAGACATATTTTTCAATATTTTTTGTATAAAAAATGTCAAGCTGATTGCTTTATATGATTTAACTGGCATTCATAAGTCGCTTTATATAAAATATCACCTTAACTACTCTCCTGCTGCTCGGTAAGTATAAAAAATCTTAAACTGTTTTAATTATCTTCTCAGAACTGGTAACCCTTTTTGTAACATGTTGTATGTCATCAGTTCTTGGCGTCTTAAATAGTTCAAACATGTTGACTTCCTGTTCCATTTTCCATAAATCCAGGCTGTTTTGTGTGCCTTTTTGCTTAACAATAGTTCCATTTGATCAAAAGCTTACATGAAAGTTGTACCGGAAAAGTGTGCCTGCATTAGCTGCTGCATAGTACTTTCAACTGGTTCTGTGTATTTTCCGCTTTGTGTCAGCAGGGATCCAATGTTCCTACTACAATTTTTGCTTAAAACCTTTTGTAGACAGGAACATGTCAGTTTGTTCTAAACATCCTTACAATATTTCCTCAAATAATCTCTTTTAAATTTCTTTACAGTATTATTTTTCTTGGCTGTATTACAAACTTTGCCATTGCCCTGTCAGTCAAAATTCCTATTCCACCAAGTAACTTTGTTAAAAGTGTGATTGACAATGTGAGCTTCCTTTAAGAGCGGTTCTTATAGAGTTGCCAATCGTCTGTCATTATTTCCAGCTATCGATTGATGCACCAAAAACATGATCGGGTCGGGACTATACTCGAACAGACTCTTTTGTCCAAAAGCCAAGCGGCATTACAGGAAATAATTTCGCCAGTAATAAAATCTAAACTGGTTATGGTCTGGTTAAGCTGTCTGAAAGCATTGACCTAAACCTGCTTCCAAGAAACAAAATAATTCAAAGAAAACTTGCAGCTGAACTTAGCAACCAACGAAAATGATGCCAGAGAATGATGCACACAAAACTGTTCCTGACTGAACCATCAGAAAATACGAAAACATATGAGCCGAATCAAACTTACAGAATTGATCGTTGAAGGACAGAAAGACTATTTTATCTGCTGAATGAAAGTAAGGCACAGCTCACTTTAACAAGCACAAGCTAACTAAAAAAGAACTGAAGCAATCGCTTGGCAAAAGCTCTTAAACTTTATTTAAGAAACAAAACTACTAAAAGATTAAGACCTCAAAAACTCTAAGACCATCATGCTCGCAGTGCATGAACGCGAGGCAAACCACCTTAGAAAGAAAAAAACTTTCAACTAATGTGACGTTTTTGCCACCTTTAGACAGACCCCAAGTTGACTAACTAATATTTTGTTAAATAAATCCTAATTAGTTTTACTTAGATTCCTAGACAACAAAGGTTCGTGGTACGTCACTATTTTTTATCACCAATACAGTATAATAACAATAATAGATTACAAAAGTACTTACATAAGCAATACTTTCGTAACTCAAAGCTTGTTTCTTTGTTTGAACAGTCTGCAAACAGAGTTGCTTAAAAATAATACAGAAGTGTTATGTACATTCCACATATTGTCAGAATATTTAGTTGCTCCAATATAAAATTCATTAATTTAATATGTTATTCGTTTGTAATTATTCTAAACACAGTATATGATTTTGAGTCATCAAAGTTAACTTCTTTCTATAGAACACAAAGTGTATAACATTTTGCATTTAGGTAGGTAATGTGTTCGCTCCAGTTTAAGCATTTACTTGAATTCCATGAAACTTTGTGAATGACGTACTTGCTATGCTTTGTCCTAACAGTGTGATGTGATTTGGTGTTATTGTAGCTCTAGTAGTTTTAAACAAAACATTACATTCCTTTCTTCAGCATTTAATATTAAGTTATCTTTTAACCAATTATCTGCTGGTGTCATATATGTATTTACATTATTATCCATAAAAAACTGTTGTCGTCTGCGTAATTAAAAACTTGAATAATTTTTCTTTAGAATAGTGATGGCAATTCATTTAAATAAACTGCAAATTATAACTCAATTTTATTACGTTAGTTATGAAAACTTTATTTAGAAATTTACTGAAAATAATTCTACTGTTAGTAAAATGCTTATGCTTATATATGCCCACAAACTCATATTAGTGACAACACAAAAATCTGTATTTATACGTACACAAATAATTATGTAAGTCTCACAGCGCAGACAATTTATGATTACAAAAAAATCATATTTATAATTAAATATAATTACTATTTCATTAATTATAAATCCATTAGACCACTCCTAACAAAATAAAATAAACATAATTACATGCGTTAACAATTTATCAAAGCCGCGAAGGAACGAACGAAAAACTACACTTTTTTTTATCGTCCGCCCCATCAACGTTATTAAAAATATACGCGATGTAAGGGTCACGGCCATACAACCGTTTATTTATTGCCACCGGATGGGTATTTTCCGCCTTTATTTTTTTATTTTTATATATATTTTTTTCGACGTTGGAAGTTAACCCAGTTAAAGCGTAATGTTTATTATGCCTTCGTAATCCCCTTGTTTGGCGAATGTATGACGGGAACTTGTCGTGGGAAGTTTCATCTTAATGAATAGAGTAATCAGTGTCACCCGGGCAGACAACGCGAGGAGAAAACTTTACCGGTGCGAGCACAACAATTTTTTTTTGTAAATATCATTTTTTCTGCGTTGGGTTGCAGGGAGGAAATAAATTGGGTTTTAAAATGTTTGTGTGATAAATTGGAGGGTGATATCGTTTATTTTTTAGACGCGCACAAGTGATGAGAAGAGGTGAGAGAAAGTAATTTAGAAGGAAGTGAGTTTATGTCGTCGAAGAGTTTTCACGGGAGGAAAATATATCTGAAATATAATTTATCGTTTTATTTAAACTTTATAAAAAATCTTATAAAACTACCCCCAAAATAATGATTCTATAAGATTATATACTTGTTTGTTTATGATAGCAATTCAAAAGTTTTCTGAAATATTTTTTTAATTTAACAATTTTGATCAATTCCGTTGAATTCAAACGTGATGGAATTGTAGGAAATATTAAATTATAAATCAATCCAATGGTCTCATAACCAAAATTAACATATCAATCTGATATCCTATTCAATACATTTTATGTGTATGATTCGATATAGTGTCAATTAAATGTAAGTGAATAGTGTGCAGCATCTGTCAATTGGGTGGTCAAAAGCCAGAATTGATATGCTCGATGCACACAGCAACTTAATCAAATGTGATTTATAGAATAAGGCGGAGATTACTGTTTTGCCGGCAGATATATAATTAGATTAATTGTAACATATTGACGACGTTTAATTAATACATATTATATTAAGAATGTGATGATAATTATATATTGAAAAGAGTTTACTTACGCATACGATAGATGGAAGTTGTTTCTATGGAGTACTAACCTGAAATAAAATAAAATAAATAAAGTATAATTATTCTTAAAATGATAATAACAAATAACCCTAATCTATCGCATTAGAGTAATTTGTTGTGATTTTGAGTTGTTTGTTACATTTTTCAACGAATGTATTAGAATAAAGAAAATAAAATAAAGAAAAGGAAATCGAGGAAAACGACTATTTCAATCTCATAAAATATTATCTATGTTGACATAGCTTCTCTTCGAGGATATACTACATAGAACGACTTTCTCTAATATATGATGTGGGAATCCAAAAATAAAACATTGTTAGCAGTCTAACTTTACAAAAAATATATAAATATAAATATAATTTGTATTATTATTAAGTAATCTCATTTCATATTTTAATATTGATTACAACATTTGAGTGATGCTTTATAAATTAATGTAATAAAAAGTTCAAAAGTTAAATCTAATCTGCGATTTTTAAAAATACACCCAAAGTTGTTTGCTTTATTGTAGATTCATAGTGGTGCGCTTATTCTAAAGGTTGTATGAAGAGGAAGATACGATCTAAATGTAGATGTAAAAATTTGAGAGTATTGACAGTGCTGTCAGCCAGCAGCGGGCATAATTTCCGTAAAAAAATCAGTTTGTAAAAGAAGCTTTATCGAAATATTTTTAGAAGTTGGTGCTATGTCAAAATCAAAATTATTATGTCAAAATCAAAATATGATCTGTTTCTCTCATATGTGAGTAATGTATTCATATTAAAGTTCAAAAGTTATCCTTCATTTTCATAGTCACATCTACTTTTGAAGTTCGAATAATTTTTCTGTCAATAACCTTCCCAAATATTGTTAGAAGACTTATGGGCTTGCAGTTTTGTAAAAAAATTATGGATGACTAAGTTATGGTTTACCAAGCGCGTCACCGGTTGGTGGATAAGAGAATCGCTGACCAACAACATTGCTACACACTATAAACTTCTATAAGGGTGCGCGACTGCCCTAATTGTCACAAAAAAAAATAAACAAAAATAAAACAAAATGTTATGACCAAAATAAAGTACCCCAAAGTAAGACCAAAAACGGAAAACCCTCCACATCCACAGATTCTGGAGGAAGCAAGAATCTAATAAAAATGATATGGATGAAAAAAATAACGCTGAAAAACAGAACACTGGCACACCCAAGACAGCTGACCTCATAAAAGCAGAATTAGAACTACTACAGGCACATAGCAGACAAGAGAGCATCAGTAGGTCACCTACCAGCTCAACCCCCAAAGTAAAAATCAGCATAGGTACAAACATTTTCAAGACCACATAACTAGCATTGATGCTGGGATAAAGAAATAAAACCCCAAATTCGATCAAAGCCGCTAAAGTTTTTATACAACCAAGAACAATTTTATGCAAAAACATCCAAATGGAAAGCACGGAAAAAGCAGAAACAAAAAAAACTCGCCACTAAGTAATGCAAACAATAAAACCAGTTAAAAGAACTAAACCAGATAATAATACGGCGATGAATAGGCTGCGAGAAAAAAGTTGAGATAAAAACTGTATCCGAGAAGTAGTGAGCCTAATTAATGTAGTACAGAAAACTCATAAAAACACGAAAAGAAACGAAGCTCAAGAGCTGAAAGACAAACTGGTAAAATGTGAAGCAGAAAACGTAGCGTTATTAAAAAATATGGAGTCAAGAATGAAAGGACTTTAGAAAAAAATCGCTAAACTTAAATCCCAAGACAAAAAAAACTCAATGAAAAAAAAAAATACAACTGCATAGAGCCGTCTCAGAGAGCATAGAAATAGAAGCTATGAATCAACTAAGCTTAATTGATAGCAACAAAAACATAAGGCTGGAACAAAAAAATGTCGCAAACTTAAAAAAACACCTGTCGATGCTAACACGTCAGCACTCACATTATTGTATGCCTACCACCCAGGTACACACAGAAACAATAAACAAGCAATTATTAACAAAATCAGTAAATGTATTAAGATTACCAAAAAGGAAATTGTTATAGCACTGTGAAAAATTAAGATAGAAGACTACAGAAGTAAAACGCTACGTAAATAGATAGCCCAACATAACATGAGTAACTGGATAGTGTCTGATGATAAAAATCTCAGCAAGCATCAGAATAACTACTTCACTCTGCAACTGTGCAAAACGAGCTCAGCAAAAAGAAATAAAGACAGGCGGATAGTATATCGACCCTAAGAAATCAGATGTATACCTTAAACACTTACAAAAAAAGTTTAAAAATAAGCAAAAATCTCACTGCAGACAAAATTATGAAGGCCACAATTCCAGCCTGCAATAAAACAAAAAATACTGACCAAGACCCAGTATACTGGTAAAACCCAGAGATTAGAAAAGCTAAAAGAACACAGTGCAAGAAATCAGCTAACAACAGCCAGAAAAAATAAAAGAACAGACCAACAAACAATGAAAAACGTGAAAAACGTATACAGACAGAAGAAGAAAAGTCCTTAAACTAAAAATACTGAAAACCAAAAAAGAATGCAGGAACAAATTATTAAGCAAAATAAACACCAACCCTTGGGGACGAAGATACAAAATATCAATAAGAAATTTCGATTGCAGACAATCGACCTTAAAAACAAAGATATGAGTAGCATAGTCTATGTGCTATTCCAAAACGAACCAATAACGCAAAAGATAGCACTAACTTGCGGTAAACCATTACCATTCACTTAAGAGGAACTAAAACCAGCGGTAAAGAAACTAAAAGACGGAAAGGCTCAACAACCAAACAGAATCCCTGCATAAATAATAAAAATCGGGGTGACGGCCAACCCTCAAAAGTACCTAGATACGATGAGTGGTATACTTGCTAATACAAGAATCCCAAAGGAATGAAAAAAGGCGCAGCTGATATTAATTGAGAAGCACAACGGATGCACTGAAAGAGGTATCCAAGACAGCAAAGGCAGCCAAGAAAACAAGAGATATTGCATGCTCATCACACTGAATATTAAGAACTCATTAAGCACGGCAAATTGGACACGCATCCTTGAGGCAATGAAAAAAAAAATGTAAGAAACCGTACCTGAAAACGACCCAAAATATATAAGAGCCCCGCAAAAGATAGAAACTGTAATACTCTACAAAGGTTACAAGTTAAAGAAGATGCATACTACAGTAAAAGACCAATTAATAAGAACCAAGAAAGCCATTAAATTATAGAGAAACAATACAATGAAAACCCATCTTGAAAATGCTGCCACCAGAGCAAAAAAATGCCATGTACATGGCTACAATCATGGCCAACTTGAAAGAAGCTAAACTTCATACAAGAAAACTATTAAGCTTAATGACCCATTCGGCATATATGGGGTTCCAATCTAGTGGGAATCGCTAAAAATTACTAAATACAGACAAATAGTAGACAAAGCACAGAGAAGAGTGCTTATAAAAGTTGGACAGACTTACAAAACTGTATCAAATGAAGCAATACAAGCCATCACTGCCATACCCCCATAGAACTGCAAACAGCAGAGAAAAGGCTGGAATATGAGAGTAAACAAAAGGTTTCCTACGAAGAACGGCGCCGCAAAACTATAAAGGAGAAGACCAAAAAAAAAAATGGTCCTTGCGCAAACACGGAAAAACTGACTACTACATGTGCCAGTTCATAGTGAATAAGGAGCGTTTGGTTCATACCAAAAAGATTCCACATAAGAAATAAAGACAGCTGCAACTACTGTGGAAAAAAAAAAACACTCCAGAACATGCCTTCTTCAGATGCAACAGGGTTAAAAGAAGCAAGAAACAATATCAACAAAGCCACAGACACAGTAAGAAGACCTGAGAACATTATCAAATATATGCTCAAATCGCAAGAGACGTGGAATATGCTGCATATCTGGATCAAATTGAAGATCACAAAAATAAAAGATAGAAAAGAAGACAATCAAGTAGTAGCAATAATATGCAAGTGCGCAATTCCGCCCAAAAGAAAATTGAAATTAAGGAGAAGAAAAACTGATTATGCTATCAACTTTCGTAAGGCTGATATCTGATATAGATTTTCATTTGCTCTTATTTTATTTTGAATATTTTAAAATATCATAAAGTCAAGCTTTTAATAAGGTTGTATAAACAAAGTTTAGTTTAGTTCTCAGATATAAACTCATAGACAAAATTAATTACAATACTAAAGATGATATTGCATTAAAATGTTCATAAAAGCTTATTGTTAGGTACTGTCTAGTAGTTTTTAAATAAAATCAGCAAAACATGGCGTTATTTCTAATATTTATTTATTAAAAAACTTTTTTTCTTAAAAACAACGCCAAACATGCAAACAAAAAACGAACGGGACTTAGAGCTATTCTAATATCGTGTATGTCCTCCTCTACTCCTAATTACAGCTTCCATGCGTCTTGGCATACTAAAGATCAAATTTTGAATGACTTCTTGAAGAGTTTTTTCCATTTTTGAATTGCTGCGTCTACCAGTTGATTGTGGTTGGGTTCATGTCAGGACTATTGGCTGGCCATAACATGAACAAAATAGGAACAGCATTTAAGAACCGCTTTTACAATTGTCAAATAAATTAGATAGATAAAAATCATTTATACGCAAATAAGTTGTGCGCGTTACTTGGTTACAATACTAGAGATAACTACTGCTCCAAGCACCGGATAAGTTATGATTGTACCTATGCAAAACTTCAATCACCCGGAAAAAGTGAAACTGAATATTTTTACAATAAAAAAGGTTATTTTTCATTAAATGTGCAGGTGATATTTGATGCAAATTTCTATACAAGAAATATTGTTGCAAGATGGCCAAAATCAGCAAACAAACTATTTTTAATAATTCAAGTAATAAAGCCAGGTTTAAAGCATTTCAAATAAGAGATTCAATTTTATTAGGCGACAGTGGTTAAGGTATGACAAATTATTACATCTTTGCTCCACCCACATATTCGAGTAGAATCTCTAATCAATGAATCCCAAATTAGAACTAGAAGTAAAGACGAACCACCTGAATATCCCAATGGTTAGGTTAGGTTAGGTTATAAATTGATGTATAAGTTGTTTATACACTAATTTGTTGTGCGCGTTACTTAGTTACTATACTAGAGACAATTATAAGGGATTGTAAAAGCGCATTTTTATATTTATTCCTTAGATAGCGCTATTCCTGGT
The DNA here is from genome assembly GCA_963932245.1 of Tachinus rufipes. NCBI lineage: Eukaryota > Metazoa > Arthropoda > Insecta > Coleoptera > Staphylinidae > Tachinus > Tachinus rufipes. The sequence continues at coordinate 33,506,537 of OZ010746.1, read as the reverse complement.
TTAACCGACGATTATAAAAGCGGCCCTAAGTAGCAAATAACTTGCCTAACCACATGAGGACAAGCATTATTCTGAATAAATAAGAAAATCGGCTCCACAAAACCAGCAGATAACATTACATAGGCAACAACGATGTGTTCAAGTTAATAATCCGCATTCATTGACCTAACGCGTGAAGAAACCAACTCTGTGCGGCCATCAAAACAGAAAGCCACCACCAAACAAGACTCTTAGAGAGATACATCTTCCAATCATTACGAGTCTAACCTTGATAATTTCTCACAAAACAATCTTTAAATTTTGTGCTCTCTGGTGAGCAAAGGTTTCTTGGACGGTTTTCTGCTGTCCAATCTAGTTTCATTTAAGCGCCTTCTAATCGTTCGAGAAATTCAAGAAAATTGTGAGCAGCTACGAAGTCGTTTTTTAAGTTCTTACTAGTGGTTCTCCTGTTTCAGAGAACTAACCTCTTCCTAAGCAACAGAACCTATTGCATAAACTGAAGCTAAACAAAAATCTAGAAATTAACGACAACACATTATTTCCCGAAACCCAGCACACAAAGTTGATAACATACTCATTATTTATATATATTATTTCAATATATCAAAACTTAAAAATGATCTATATTTTATTAAATAATTTGAAAAGAATATTAATCAGACAGGTTGACTAAACCTAACGTACAAAGTTCAGTAACCCAGCTTTTGCCCACACATACTAAACAATGTAGCGCTGTGCTATTTACTTTGCTATTCAAAGATTATTTAGAATTTGCTCTGGATAGAACATATAACAACAAAATTTACACAATTTCAAAAAACTTGTTAAAATAGAACATCAAAATTATACAGGTAATAATAATCATATACTTCTATAACAATATTTTTCCTAAATTAAAAAAAAACGTGTTATTTGTTTTTACATTTAATGTCATTGCAAGTACAAGGTTATTATAAAAGTTTGGGATTATGTAACCATCTAATGTGCGTTTGTGCCGCTCTAGTGAAATTGTTCGGTGGTCGTACGCAGTTGAAATAAACTGTCAAAACAAAGTAAATAGTTTGGAAACATTTTAAAAAGGCGGCACATTTAAAGTGATTACATAATCCCAGACATGTACAGAGATCCTGTATGTATAATATAACAAAAAATCTTAAAGTACTCAAAAAATTATTTCAAATGGTTTTTGAATCATTCAAATTGCTTAAAAATAACAGAGTTAATCAGCCGTACGTTTTTTGTATAATACCCTGTATATAATTTTTTGTAAATACCGACTATAAATTGAAAACTTTTATAGTAAATTCATAAAAGCCCCGTTTGTAGCCTCTTTGCTCTAGTATGAATATTTCAAACATTTAATGATAGTTTTTTGCGAAGCATTATTAATTTTGAACAATTTCATATATGAAATTCTGTTTCCAAATATCATATGTAACGAGTTTTTTGCGCATTTTTTTAGCTAGTTCCACTCATTTAATTATTTTTTATTGTTACCAACAATTTAATATTAAATATTCTATATCGTAATAAACTCTTCACGATACTCGTTGTATAATAAAAACCTGTTTTAATAAGCTTTAAATGGCGTTTTATGAAGGCTTTATTATAAACGCAATATAGAAAAATACTTTTAAATTCTTATATAAATATCTTAATATGTCGAAAACACTACACAGATATTGACGTTTTAATTAAATCGGAATATTCTAATTACACGATACACTTGACAACATTATTTCCATCACATTAACCTGCGACATTTTTTTAAATAAAAAACCCCATAATGCTCACGTTACTGCGGTCTCCTGAAGCGACTCCCTCGGATTTATGTAAGGGCGTGTGTGCTGCCGCTGACAAGCCCTGCTAATCACGCTTTATTTATTCCTAATTACGTTCGCAATAATTATCTACATAACCGGCTGTGTGGGTGGGAAAATGTGAATTTGTGGGGGCTGCGGCCACGTGACTATGTTAATATTTAAATTTTATGTTCGCTAGTAGCAAGGATTATTTATTAAGGTACACCTTAGAAGGAATAATGATTCTAATCATACACAATTTCTATTTAAGGGACTAGAATGTATGTAATTAGACAGGTTTGTGTCAGAAACTGATACAGGCATCCGGGTTAAAATTGGGGAGAACAAAGATTAAACGGGTTGTTCTAAGAAACATATTTATTATGTATGTTGAAACAACTCACGTACTAAAAATAGGTTGTTCTCTATTATATAATTATAATATAATTTGTTATATTAGAATTAATCACTCAGTTGAAGCATAAAGAAAATGAATGCGCTTGTATGTATTTTGCCAGCAAAGCAATATATTTGAATTTAAAGTACCTTTAAGAACATACCGACCGCTACCTTGATTTGTAGTATTTTAACAAAAACGGCAATTTTGGCTTCATTGCTGCTTCTACAAATAATTTGATAATCGATTTATTTTACCAGCACATTAAGAAAGGATTAAACTATGATATGTCGAAGTCTTTTAGTTTTTCTGTATTTCTGTATGCTTTTTGTTGCTATTTGCAAATATAATTTCACAAAAAAGACTTCGACATATCATATTTTAATCCTTTCTAAATGTACTAGTAAAAAAATAAATTGATTTTCAAATTATTTATAAAAGCAGCTATGAAGCCAAAGTTGCCATTTTTGTTAAAATACTACAAATCAAGGTAGCTGTCGGTATGGTGTTAAATATTAAAAGAAACACAAAAAAAAAACTCAATAAATGATTCTACAGTTGATACAGTCTTCTAAAGCCGTATTTAAGCAATATCTTTGATTTTGATGTCTATAAAACATGAACTTTGCCTTCAAATATACCATGCGTTAGACATATTTAAAATCAGATACTATATACATAATGAAATCTGATAAAATTTGCAATAAAAATAATATACATTTTTCTTGTATTCCCAGCGGTTACAGAGTTGCTAGGTGCTAAAGAATAAAAAAATAGGTTCTTAGTATTGTTACGAGCCGATTTGCCAATGTTATGTCGCCTATGTGCATTACGCCGGCAAGAGCTGTAACGTTGAGTTTGATGGTTGTTCAGAACCAAAAGTACAAGCTGAAGAATTCAGTTGACATATGATTTTCTTTCTAATGAACACAATAAATCTAGACTTATTTCATTCCTTTTAACAACGCTTCACAAGCATGGAATTAAAACAGAACAAGCATCTAATGACGCTGATACATTGATCATCCACACAAGAGTCATAAAATCCTTAACTAGTGACAAAGTAGCAATAGTTGGCAAAGGTATTGCTATTATTGTCTTCCTCATTTCCTTAACCCGATCTAAAAGACAGATATTAGTTGTTAAACCAAGCTATTTTAAAATAGAAATAAAGGTATATTCGAGTCAGTTATGAAAATAAAGGACTGCATATTTCTTATGCATGCGTTCAGCGGATGTGATACAACTTCCACTGCATATCGAAAAAAGAAACTTGTCTGTTTCAATTTGTTCAAAAAGCTAGCTACACTGCAAAGTATTACTAATGTATTCAACAACCCCATAGAGCTGTGGACAAAGCTAGAAACAAAATACTCCTAGCATTGTACAATGCAACCCTTCCTTAACATGCATTGTTACAATGGTTTTACCAAATCGGTTTTGAATGCTAAACCGGACCTTTTTGCGCTGCCGCCGAAAGAAGGAACAGCAATGCAATATGCTTTTCGTGTATACCACTAAATTCAATTTTGGCTAGAAATTGAACTTCTTAAAGAACAGTGGAGTTAAAAGTTTGAACAGCACGAGAGGCAGTTCTGGACCTCATTTCTTGCAAATGTATAACTGGATGTGGAAACAGATGTAAATACCCCAAAAAGCAAAAATAATGTGCACCTCTAGAAAAACAGTCGGTGAAAAGGTTTGTAAATGAGGCTCAAAAAGCTGAGTTTACTGGACCTATAACCAGAAATCAGGTGAGACTGCACTTTCTTATTCTTCACTAATTACGTGCAGCAAAGTTTGTCTCCACAATAATCCAACATATCCATAAGTGTAGGTAAAACATAGTCAAATATTGATTTACAAAAAGTACACTTCATTTTTCTTGCTTTGGCATTTTCAATAAATTACATATTATGCCGTGCTATTTTTTTTGTTCTTTTCTTTATTTAAAAAGCAATCTTTAGCGCCCTATAACTAGGTAACTGCTGGGAATACAAGAAAAATGAATATGATCAATTATATCAGCTTTCAATATGTATATAGTCAACTTTTACCTCCGGCCTACAGTTCTCGAAATATTAACAAAAAACCGAAAAAATTGCCCTGTTTTGGTCATTGCCACTAGTGGCATACTCGTCAAGACTTTTAGTATATTCTTCACTAGGTACCTATAAATCAATGTAAAGATAAAGGTAAAAGCTACTTTGACTAGACTAAAAGTAATAAAAATAAAAGATTTTATAAAATCGTTTTATTTCTAAATTAAACCCCAAATTCAATTAAAGATTTAAAATGTCATAAAATATTGAATTTTTAAAATCACATCAAAACTCATCTATAAATGTCACCGTGCCCTAAATTAAAAAAAACATTCTAACAGTAGGAAGCGTTACGGACTGACGCGTAAAGAGTAAACCCTCATGGCGTGTGGAACTGAACCCTGCACCGCTTCACCACTCAAAAGCTTTAATAACCTACTAAAAAATTAACAGGCATAACACTGAGAAGTCGTTGGAATTACACTCCGAGCTGCAGACAGACAAAGAAGGCAATGACTGCCTAAGGCTAAGACAGCCAATAACAACTTGGTCATGATGTCAAAAAAGAACTTGCAAATTATGACAAAAACATGCATATGATTGGTATTGAAGATAGTCCAACGTGTACAAGATGTGAAATGAATGACGAAACGATTAACTTTTAAGAGAGATTTTTTAATCATATTATAGATACATGGAATAAACTTCCAAATTCAGTATTTCCCAAGACTTACAAGCCACAAATATTCAAGGTCAATCTCAAAAGACTGCTTAAATCTAGTATTCAATGTGATAGTTGTGGTTTCACTCGTTGAAATTCCTAAATATCATATTTTAAAATTAAAAAAAAAACCATTCGTGTGCTGCTTGCAACAGAATCAATGATCAGGCAAAAATGAAGACTAACACATACTATAAGCAAATAGCTATATATTTTGGTGATCCAACTCATCATCACATATGGAACAATCGTACGATTATATTAAGATAACGGCAACAAAACTAAGTGAAGTACAAATATTAGCATGATTGCTGATAACAGAAGCGATAAGCACAACTCTTACAGCAGTAATAAAAATACTGCTCTTATTACAACAAAACAACAGCGTACAAAGTATAAATACATAAACACACTTTAAATTTTGGGACTCACAGACCAGGAATAACAAAAATGTGTTACATGAAGAAGAGACACTATAGATGAGATCAAACTTCATAAAACGTTAATATCAAACAGAACATTGCCTGTAATAATACCGTAGCAAAACAAACAAACATATAAAAAATACATTAAAAAAAAACCATCTGGTATACAAAAGCTGCAATATATAAAGAAACATGATCAAATCGGGAAAACTACTACAAACAAAACGCTCGCCAGAAACAAAATAAGAAAAAAGTAGTAATAAACTGCATAACCAGTTTAGAGACATTAGCTACAAACAGAGTACGCCTCAACTGAATAATAAAAAATCAGCTTATAAAAATTAAACTTCAAACCTGCTTCAGACCTGCTGCCAAAAAAAACCCAGAGATCTTCACTAAACCTAAATCTGCTTTCTGAATCCTATACAAAACCGAAAAACAATATGTAGTAAACTTGTCATAAAACACAGTAACTTGTAGAAAAACTTCACAGAGTAAAGCACATCCTAAGAGGACTATCACACATTACCAAGACTATGGTAATGCAGATGAGCAGAACAAAACTGTAAAAGCTCACTGTAGCCTTAACAAATATAAGCATAGAATGGGTGTCCAGTCGGATGTCTCGGGAATGAAAAAATTCATTACGCAACGTAATGCCTTCCTCGACAAGCTTAATCTAACCAAAAATAAACCTCAAGTCAGTTGGCAAAAGTTTTTAAATTTTATTGAAGAAACCGAACTACTAAACGATTATATTCGACAAGTTTTAAATAAATTTATAGACAAAAATAGTAATAAAATTTATGATTATGTAGTTAACAAATAAAACAATTCCTATGGGAACAAAAAATATAAACAGCTTATACTTGACAACAAAATTTGAAACTAAATTAATATTACAATAACTAGCATATGTAATAATAAGGAAAAATTATAATAAAAACACTTATCAATAAGGCCAACCTAGTAGAGGTGTATGTACAAGAAATGGACCAAAGTCAACAATTAACGCCGCTTAATCTATTATCAACGACTAGCAAAATAAATAGTATAGATCAGTCTGATCAACCACATAATTGCATTCAACCGACTAATGCCACCAAGATCAATCAACAGCAAACATCAACACTAATTAGTCTATCTCCCAAAAAAATAACTATAGATATAGATCATCAACAAGGAGACACTCAACAGATGGATGTCACAAAAACTTACAAGAATAGAGAATCAATGGAATCTCTATCAGTACTGCCTGCACAAACTTTTCACAAGGACCAAATAATGAAAACCAACACTTAAGAATGTTACTAAAATATAGAAGTAAAAATTGATGTACTATGTATTTCTGAACGTTGTTGGTGCAAACTTATAGATTTGGAAAATATTAAAGTTCAAAATACAAAATAATAAGTCTAATTTGTCGAGTGCGCCATATTCATGTGTATTAGTTAAAAATAATTTAAATGTTTACACTTGCAATGTTATAAATTATTGCCAAAAATTACACTTTGAAGCATGTGCAGTAAAGATAGTTTTAAGTGAAATAAATGTATTATTATTGTCTGTGTATCGATCAACTGAAGGAAATGTCAATTTGTTTTTAGAAAGTATAAATAATTTTTTAACAATAATTTTTAGTTTAAACAATCATATAATTATATGCGGTGAGATTAACATAGATTTTCTTAAAAGTTCAAATCATTAAAATCTATTGTTTGATATATTTAACTCATTTAGTTTAAAACTAGCAAACAAAAATCCTACGAGGTATTTTACAAATATTAATGGTCGTACGTCTATTAGTGCAATTGACTATATAGTTACAACAATAGATTCTAAATTATATAAATGCAAAACTATCAATTCACTATTAGCGGATCATCTATCAATAATATTAGAAATAGACACTAATTTAAGTTGTGAACAAAAATTGCAAACAATTAGAAGTAGAAACTATGCAGAGTCAAACTTAGAAATGTTTTCTTTTTTGTTTCGGTTCAAAATTGGAACACTACATGTAACAGTATGGATATTAACATCAGCTTTAATAATCTCATAAGTTCTAGATTTATCATGTCCATTTAAGACATTAAATGTAAAACAAAAACAATGTCCTTTTTTTAGAAAATAATAATATTCTCCATGAAGCATAGATTTTTAAAAATGTTTTTATGTAATATATTTTGTTATATGTATTTTTACCTGTATTAGTATGTTTTTTAAATGCTATTTTATATTTTATACTTTAATGACGTTTGCACTCTATAACTATGTATTACTGGATTGTGCAAATAAAAATCTATCTAACTATCTATCTATCTATTAACAAGCAGAAGTGCACAGTAAGACCAAGGATACAAACCACCTAAAAAAATCTTTGCAGTCCAACTTACCAAAACTTGTTTATCTACATACCGCCGCTACAAGCAACATCAATACCAAACTGGACTACTCAAAAAGTACCTGCTAGTATCTATATTTAAGAAGACCACCAACTAAGAAACATTTAAACATTTTTTTGTTGAACAACATATTGCATTAGAAAAAGTATACAACAAAAATATAGACTTGTAATGTATAGACAAAAAATTATTGCAACCGCAAAGTTTTCTGGTCCTTAGAATGATGCATTCTATATTAAAAGCCGGAATGGTTTGTTCAATTCTAATAAATAGTAACTCATGTATTACTAAACTTATTAGCAACATATATAATGCATAATAAAGAGTTCTACTTCCTAAATGTTGTGTGTGGTAAATAACTGCTTCCGATATTCTAGCACTCTTCCAAACGACGGACAAAACCAACCATAACTTGTTCAAGCATATTCTGAAAATAAATTCAATTTCTTGTTGAAAGTTATTTTAAGGTTGCTCATAAACACTATGCTTTTTAAATAACTCAAAAAAAAAATCAGGGATAATGATGTCACGAGATCTCAAATGAATCTGTTAAATAAAAATGTCTGGCGCACAATCTCCATACTTTGCATTACAATACAAATTGCATCGTCTTTTTAGAAAAAGAAATTGCTTTCTTCTTCTTCTTAGAGTCGCGTAATAAAAAATGTCTGAAGCAAATATGTTTACCGTTTAGAATTGAACTACTGAACTACTGAAATTTTGTAAAGATAGAACTTTGTCAAGTGCATATATCTTCCAGTAAATGTTACTGATAAATTTAATACTGTCTTATATCGTCTCAAAAATCAAATTAAACTATAAAAAAATTATTGCCTCTCCAGCTCTTTATTATTAAAGTTACATGCAAATCTTCTTCTGCCAGTTTATTCGTTTTCAACTGACCCATTATTTTTCGCATACACAACCAATACAAAATTACATTTCAAGCCGGAACTTCACAAATGTTAAACTGGCAACGACAAAGTATAAAACCAAATTTACTAAAGTTTTCAAACTCAATACTCCAACAATCAATTTTGACAACAGTAGAAATATCTCCAAATTCTTCTTTTTCGACTGTTATCATTATTTTTTAATTTAAGCATTACTTCCAACATCAAACTGTTTTCTAGCCTGTAGCTGTCGGAAGCATTACGTGTTATATAAAATCAAATTGCGAACAAAATAACGCTTAAGCATTTGTTCAAAATTGTCCTCAGACGTTAAACCTTGAAACAACAAACTCATGATTAAATGGTCAACACTATTTATTTAAGTTAGATTCAAATGCATATATGCCAATCAGTATTTAAAGTCAACATCTATTACGTCAAACGTTTAAACTCTAATTAAAATTCTCTTACTCCAACCCAAAACCGCTTATTTTGTAAACCACGTCATTAGTACTTGCACATTTAATGATTAACTTCTGCCAATACTATTATTTTCAATGTTATCCATTTTTCTATCTTACATACGATAAATTTTTTAGTAAATGTATAGAAAAATATGTTAAATCTTTGTATAGTTGAAACCGAGTAATTCTTCGCATCCCCTTTTTACAACCTGCCTGAGACTAGGGGCCATTTTGTTCCTTTTTTCAAACATAATAAAGTTTAATTGGGAAAAAGTTTTCCACTATAAAATAAATCATTTTTTAAAATATAAATTGTCTATATAATCCATCCCTAGTGGAAAACTTTTTCCCAATTATCAAATAAAAGACAATCAAATTAACTGCATTAATAATAAAGTTTGATAAACAATGTCCAGCAAATGCTCTAAAGGCCTTAATGCAATAGTTTTTCCTCTTTTTCTTCATCTCTATGCTGTTTCCAAGACTAGTAGTTGTTGTACCGGCAATTTCTCGATCGACTGAACCTCGTTAGTTCCATATCAAGAGGTACTACGTGGAGGTGAGATTGTCAGATGAATTGGCTTTGCCATCATCCTTTACTTCTCTAAAGCCTCTTCAAGTAGACTAAGAACTGATAATAGTTTGGGGCTAAGTTAGAAGAACAAAAAGACTGTAGTACACACTAAAATTCCTTGAATGTTTGCAGCCGTTGCACGCGATGTATATAACCACGTATTTGCGTCTTGCAAAAAAAATACTATTGTAATAGTGAAGTTGCCGATTTTGAAACTTTTAATGTGTCAACACTTTTATTTGTTTCGTTCGGTGCATGATTTAGGACACTTTTAAGGTTTTTATTTGCTCTGCCTCGTATAAACATACATACATACAAACATGGATAAAACGTCTATGGTAATCAGATGAAATATCTCTATTGTTTGAGCTATTGTTATGTACTGGGTGGTCAACTAAGGAATTCCGATTTACAAGCGCTCTAAAATTGTTTTGAATAGGAATAGAGAAGTGGGGTTGGTCTTAAACGAAGGAGGGGCTCATGGAAATTCAGTCGCCATGGTTCGCTGGACGGGTGAGGAGCGTTCGTTCTGTGTGCGCGCTTATTACCAAAATCAAAATTCTTGCATTATTGTGCGTCGTCGTTTTCGTGCACATTATGCTTTGCACAATCTTAACCAATGTCCGAGTGCTCAACTCATTCGGAAATGGGTCAGAACATTCGAAGAAACTGGTTCGACATTGCCCCAGCGAGTGATAAACCGTCGACGGTCTGTGAGAAACGATGCAAACGTAGAGCGAGTGAGAGCATCTGTTCGCAACCAACCGGGTCTCTCGACACGCCGGCGCGCGGCCACTCTAAATGTGAAGAGATCGTCATTGATAAACATTCTTCATAAAGATTTACACATGCACCCCTACAAAATCCAATTAGTGCAGGAATTAAAGCCAGGGGACCATCAACAACGCCTTGATTACGTCAATGAAATGGTGAACCGATTTCAAGCGTACGACAACATTTTTTTCTCTGATGAAGCCCATTTTCATCTGAACGGCTATGTAAACAAACAGAATTGCCGGTATTGGTCTTCAGAAAACCCCAAACAGCAACATGAAACTCAATTGCATAGTCTGAAGGTCACAGTTTGGTGTGCAATACACGCACAAGGCATTATTGGCCCGTACTTTTTCGAAGACGGACGCGGCCGAGCAGTAACAGTGAATTCTGATCGTTATGTGGACATGTTGAACATTTTTTTTGAACCAGCCCTTCAAGACTTTGATGGATACAATCGGGACACTTGGTTTCAGCAAGACGGGGCCACTTGTCACACTTCAAATCGGTCTTTACCTGTTATTCAGGCGCTTTTTCCTGAAAAAATGATTTCTCGGCGTGGAGACCATCCATGGCCCCCCAGAAGCCCGGACTTGACACCTTGCGACTTTTACTTATGGGGATACCTCAAAAGTGTAGTCTACCGCAACAATCCCCGCACTCTAATTGCGTTGAAGGAAAATATCCGCCAGGAAATTCAAGCCATCGGTCCAGAAACTTTGCGACGTGTTTTTCTAAATGTCGGGGTTCGACTCGAAGAGTGCCAGCAGAAAAACGGTGGACATTTGGACAGCGTAATTTTTAAGAAATGAATTTCCAAAGAGCTGAACGTTATTTGTAAAAAAAAAAATTATAATTGACTTGATAGTTTTTGTTTTATTTCTCTTTTAAATCGGAATTCCTTAGTTGACCACCCTGTACATTAAATTTCCCCTATATTCTTATCTTAATACATTTATCGACTTCTTAAACACTTACACCGTGTCCTATATTTGCATAAATCTTTATTACCTTGTTTACCCTCCTTTTTTAATGAGTGGAAGTACATTAGTCAAAAATAATTTATGATAAATTATATTGCAATCTTAATCACTTTTCTAAAGTAAATTACTACATTATATAATTTATAATAATTATTATGCTATTAGTTTTACTTCTACTCGCTTCTACACCGCTTCCCTTATTGGATTGGAAATTAATACTTCCAGCAAAACGTCTAAATTAGCTACTAGGTTGTCTTAGTTCTTACATAATCGACAACCAAGCTTGATTACGCAATTGAGCATTACTAAATATATTATTAGGTTCTGAATGATTGCATTAAAATATCTCCCTGTCAATCTCATTCCACACCTAGTTGCGTAGAGCACATGCTTAGCAACGACAATTTCTCTAACATATTATACAGACACACTTGTAGGGCTTTCCTCCATCACAAAGCACGTATTAATACAACTTCCCCCATATTTACACAATTAACAAACCAATTCTAAAGGTAAATAAAGAAAATGCGTCTTAACGACTCAACAACTAATTAAACTCCTAATTGTCTTCGAAACTACTAATACCAATTAATATCACCCCAACAATTAGACTGCGGGGGTATTATTTATTATTTCTATTAAATCCGTTCGCCCCTGCAGCGCAACGAATTAAAAAGTTCGACCCCCTTTTCTGCTGAAAGATCATCCCACTCGAACAAGTTTGTTCTCTTAGCACAAACCAGAAGTTCATTTGAATGCCAAACTCCTGCGAGCTTTTTCAAGACTAATTCATTTCCAAATCTTATTATGTTCAGCTTTTTTCTCTGATGAAATAACGTATTTATGTTATCTTATTCGACTCCATATAAATTATTGCTTAAGTAAACTTATTTTAATTATGTAACTATTAAATCAACAATAATCTGTTATTATATGGTGTTCTCAACAATTCTACATTCACAGGAATCATAAATCTGAAGAAAAACAATGTTGTTGTTTAATCGGCTTGTAAAGTGTAGCCAATGTATATCCCACTCAGGTCGTTCTCATTTGCCGCCCCTACATTCAGGAATAATTATTACAGCATTCTCCAGGTAATCGCCCGTGTAGGTCCTGTAATAAAACGAATCCCTAAACTGCAGCGTGAAACCCATCTCGCACGAAATATTATATGAAATTACCGTGTGATTTAGAAACGGAATTAGTCACAGGTAGCAATATATGAGATTACATGTAATGGGTCATTGCGAGATAGCAGGTGCAATAAAGAGTACGTGAGCTCGGCTTGGCTCGTTACGCCGCCCCCATTGCACCCCCTCATCACCACGGCTTTATTATTGAACCCGCTATTCTCTATTAGTTTTGACGGCCGCACATATCTATATAGCTGTGGAACATGTGGCTGGTAACACACGTTCCAGAATTAATTCAAATGTTAACAACTTGTTGTTTAACAGAAAATCAAAGATATTAATTAATGATATTAGCAGTATTATTACTTTCACTGATAGTTTTGTGTAATATAACTAAATATTAATGAACTATTATGTTTTTTTAAACAAAATGTAATTTTTTGTATAGTAGGTCAAATTATAGAAGGTTATAGAATAATTTCATGAATAATAAATTATGATATTGTATGGTAATATTTATTTATGATTTTAATTACGCGGATCTCTAATGCAATTCATATTGATTTGTTGCTGTAATAGCTATTCCAATATGTTATAATTTTGTGTAACAATAATATACTGTTGCTATTACACATGAGTCGATATAAATTAATCATCTAGTCATTAATACTTAAAAGGATAAATTACATATGGTAAAGTTATTTATTATTTATAAATAAATTTGGTTTAAATGCTGAACTAAAACATTATTAGCTTTATATTATGTATGTTCAATCAATAACCTGTATAATTTTAAATAAAATGATTACTTTAACACAAATTTAATAATATATAATAATAATCAACGATGAGACCAAAAGGATCGACATCGTGGCCGACGGCATCAAGCAGTGCAGGCTAGATCTACAAAAAACCCTCCTTGACCTACGCAAAATTATTTCCCAAGAGATAAGAAAATGCAAAGCCACCTAAAACGCGGCCACGATTTCTCTATTCGCTACGCATACTACCCAGCCAGCCACGTTACCAGAAGTTCCAGACCAGACCTCTGCCAAAGAAGTTCAGATGACCCCTGCAACTTCTACAGCTGCTGCAGCCTAGCTCAAGCCCCCGACCCTGGACACTCCGATCCAATCCTCCCTAAAAAAACTTCTTAAGAATTCTAGCCCACCCGAGGATAAAAACCAAGGCATCCACCTCTGGTCAAGCTAATAGCTGCTTAGGCCATCCATCAAGACCACACACTTCGGTGCTGCTTCAAAAAGCTTACCTTCTATTGTTATACGTTACACTCAACTACCGCAGAACCCACAATACGAGCGGTCATGTATCTCTCAAAATTGTGCGACCTTACAAATCAAGTAGAATAACGACGTAATTCTGGTGACATTGTACAATGCTACCGTTGCCAGCGTTACAGCTTCAAAGTGTAATTCACCGTATGCTTGCGTAAAAAGCTCATCCCAGCTCTACCTGCATCAAGACATGTAGCAACATGCGCCGCGTATAATGGGGCGCACACAGCAAGCTACAAATGCCCAGCTTATTTCAAGCTTCATCTATGGCCCGTCCAATGCACCTACCTCTTAACGGATGACTCCTGCTCCTTCCCGGAGCACTCATAATGCACGCAAGGAGAAATCAGGAATTCAAATAGGGAGAAGTTAAGTCAGTAGGCGCCCATGAAAGTGAATCCAACACTTAGTAAGTCTTTAAAAAGATTTTCCTCCCAATCCCCAAAAATCAAAAATCACGTTTTTCTGCTTTTGAACAAACTTTAAAAATTACTGAAGATCTTTTACAGGATTCTTACATAAAAAAGGTTTAAAAAACATTCTAGTAAGTAAGTAGCCAAGTCTACCTACGGTTTTTTTTTTTAATTTCTGGAGAAAATCAGAAAAAAAATGTTCCAAAACAACACGCAGCTCATCAAACCAACCCAAACACAATAATATCGTTTTTCCAAACCTTTGCCAAACCGTCACTAAGTGCAAACTAGCGCAGTGTCCTGCATACCCGTTTTATCAAAAGCCGTTTTTCTAAAACATCAAAATTTAAAATCTAAAATTGCCGTTCCAAAAAGTGGGCCATGTAACGTTTAGAATTTGAACTACCGTATATTTTGTGTTTCAGGTAATTTAGATTTTTGTTTGATATTTACGAAATGGAACGTTTTACACTTGAACAAAGTTGGAAAATGATGAAAACTTAGTTCCAAAGTGGTGAGTCTTCTACTCAAATGGTAAAAAAATTATGAAATAAATTTGATAGAAAAGAAATGCTTTCAACGCAGTTTGTAGACCAATTTGTAAAGCGAGTTCGCAAAACTGGATCGTTAGTAGATAAAACAACACGTTCACGTTCTCCTCCAGTGCGCTCACCCAAAAAAAAATATGCTGTTGCTCACAGTGTGCGTGAACATGCATCATCATCAACTCGTCATCGTTCTCACTAACTGAACATTTCCCGCACTTCTCTAAGGAGAATTTTGCATAAAGATCTCGGTTTGAAGGCCTACAAAGTTCAATTAGTCCAAGAAATAAAGCCTCAAGACCATCCGATGCGTTTTCAGTTTGCCCACCATTTTTCTTCAAAAATGAGCAAGTAGCCGCCGTTACCGTCAGTAGCAAACATTACTGTGCCATGCTAAACAAATGTTTCATTCCAAAAATTAAAAAGAACAAAATGGATGTCAATTGGATTCAACAGGACGAGACCACTTGCCATACAGCAAACGTAACCATCGATCTTTTGCGCACTGTTTTTGGAAATCGAATAATCAACCAAAATGTTGATGTCAATTGGCTGCCTAGGAGCTGTGATTTGACCCCGTTAAATTTTTTTTCCAGAGACAATTGATGCCTTGAAACACAAAATCGAAGTTGCCATTCATGCGATTGGAGCCAAACTATCAAAAATGTATTAAAAAATTGAGTTAATAAGATGGGTTACTGCCAAGCCAGCCGTGGCAGTCATTTGAAAAATGTTGTGTTTCATTCTTAAATAAAAATCTTTCTACTAAACATATAATTTTAAAAATAATTGTATTAGTAGATCGTTTTTATGCTTTACAAAAAACAAGTATTTTTCTTTAAGTCAATACTGATAACGGCAAGTTCAGGATCCATACAGGTGCTCAAATATTTTATCTAAAGATCAAAATAAAGAAACAGACAACTACAATATATCATTGTTGGCAACAAAAATATAGGACATGCATCTACTAACCAAATCCTGTGTTGAAATCGGCAAAAATCTATTTTTCAACCGCCTTTTTAATTGGCGAAAGATTCTAAACAACTATAAAGTATTTTACGCAAAAATCAATTCTTTGTAAGTTGTTTAAAAAATTTCAAAACTGAAAATCATTTTATTTGCATTCTTCGCCAAGAAAATGAATAAGCCAAGTGGAAACACTTGAAACCTAATACAAAAACGAAGTAAATTAACAACAAACAAACTAACATTTCTAAAGTAAAAACTTCACTTCCGGAAAAATTATTAGCGATTAGTATCACCTACACAAAGTGATCGAAAACCACACTTATATCTCAGCTATAACAGCTCCAAGCCATGCATCTCTGCCCTGTACTTACAACCAGTTTAAAGCTAAAAATCGCTGGCTTAAAAATTTATAATAAGTGCAAAAAAGACAAACTGCTCCAAAAACAGATAAACTACAAGAACAAATTTTTGTTTAAACTCAACAAATTCTTCAAAACCCTTTCACAATTTTGCGCTTCTCAACTAAATTCAATCGGCTTTGAAACGCAATTTTATTGCAAAACAGCCAGAATACTGAAACCCAAGTTTCAAAAATAACAAAAACGCGTTTTTCTTTAAAAATCACGTTCGCGCCAAAAGAACCCAAAATTACAAATATGCAATTGTAACCTTTTGAACTTGTCATGGCAAAAAATATGGTTAATAAAACCTGCAAAATCTGCTGTTAATAAACGGCGCCCATTTTAGTTCAAAACTAAGAAATAAAAAAAAAGTGGGTACCGGGGTTAAGCAAAAATGACAAACGGCAAATCAAAGTTACCCGCATATTATGCATATTTGTCCCCAAAAAATTTCAACGGTTTTGACTTTTTTGGACAAATTACTGGCGGCAGTATGTGCCAGCCAATCCCAAGCCCAAAGAAAAAAATGAATGATTGCTTCCCAAAAACCTAATGCGCGGTTGGAATTAAAAATCTCGCCAACAACTTCAATCTACGTGTAGTTTCACCTCCAAAAAATGGTTTTGGGCGCTGCCAAATTTCCAAAACATAGTTAGATCACCAATAAAACCACAGAATTGCAAAGAAAGATAGCGTTGAGTCAGGTAGCATTTAGAAATATTTACAACAAAAATTCCGCTAAGTTTAAAGAGAAAAGTCTACAATCAGTGTATCCTGCCAATAATGACGTATAGCACAGAAACTCTAACCTATGCCAAAGCAACCGCTATTAAACTGTAAATAGCACAACGTAAGATAAAAAACTGTCTCACACTATAAGACAAGGTAAAAGACAAAACAAAAATAGCAAAAGAATAGTAGAGATGAGCGGATATACTGCAAGGCTAAAAAACAAAAAATTGACAATGAAAATAATATAATGAAGACACAGAATCACAAAAAAAGCCAAAAAAAAAAAACTGCCAACAAGATTGGCAAAATGATTAAACAAATAAAAATAAACTAGATAGTCGCTCAAGACAGACAAATATGGAAGCCGGCATTTAGCAATAAACGACAGGAAAGGGCTGAATAACAAATCTTTATTCTAGTTAGATCACAAAACTTTACAAATAAATGCTGCATATTTTTCTACAGTTCATACATATAACATATTAGTTTAGAACTATCAATTTTTGATTTACTGAATCCTGTACGCTCATGTCAAATAATTTAATGATTAAACAAAATTGGCCTTATTAAATTTTATTATTTTCCACAATTAGTACTAATAATAATATTAGGTAAAAACTTCCCTCCAGCTATAACCAGGTTGGTGAGGTCGATACAGTATGAAAACGCCAATTTAATTTTAGTTCAAATAGTAATGAAGTATATTAACACTAGTTTGCATGCATATTCAATACACAGTTTAAAAGTTATAAACAACCTGTTTATTGAATCTAAAATATCTATTTGCATAAGTTCATTTTAAACTTAATCTAAAATTAAGTTGGCCTATTCCAATCCAAAATTGTTCAGCTAATTGCTTATCAAAAAATTATCTCAGAGTAAACTAGTCTAGAAATTTACTGTATCCACCTTGATGTTTTAAGTTTAATGCTAAAGTTGGTATCATAGTAACAGCCGATTTAGTAGCTGAAAACAATCAATGTTAAAAATTTGTCGTCATAATTTTCTTTCCGTAGTTTCTACTTCCACTTCTTTCTCCAAGTTGCTTCTCATTATCATATTATAAAAAACAACAACAAAAGTTGGATAACAATTTTGTCTTATATCATGGTAACAAGATAATTGCGTCTTACTGTAATTACTTGTAATTTTAAAGCATATCCTCACATTAGTGCGCATAGTATCGTGCTTGGTACTAAAATCTAAGCATGTTCAAAAATTAATTAACCCAAAGATTTTTAACCATCTTAGTAATTAGATCCGTCCCTTCAAGTATCATAAAGTGTGTTCCAAAATCAATAGTGTCCTAAGATTTTTTACATATGTTGACACCTGTGTTTTTCTACTTCATCTAGTGTCCATAAGTATATTTACCAATCAAACTAAACTTCACTAAAAAAATAATTAATGACACATCTAATTCAACTCTACATTTTTGGACACTCTTACTTCAGGTCATAATTGTGCTTAACAATGATATGTCAAATAGAATTTAGTAAAAAGTAATAAAATTAAAACTTAAAATTAAAACTATATTCTTAGATTTATTTTGCTCAAACTTAAGTAAATCTATGCTTTCCTGCTGTTCTTTCTTAGATCAACTATCTTGTTGAAAATTAAAGCGTTATTGGTACAAATTATTTTTCTTTCCAACCTTAAATCTTACTTTTGCATCTAATATTTTATCGACAAGTTTGTGCAGTTAACAAATAAATTTTTATAGGAGAGGTGTATTACATATACTCATGAAATAGATTGATTTCATAACCTATCATAATAAAGGGTGGACGATCTAACTTTTGGGAGTTTGAATCGGCTATAAATAAAAACTAATTAATATTTTTTCAAAATTATGAACTAATTAAACTTTGTAGACCTTCAAACCGAGGTCTTGCAAAATGCAAAATTCTCCTCAGAGAAGTACCAGAAATGTTTAGTTCCTGAAAACGATGACAAGTTAATGCATGTTCACGCACACTCTGAGCTGCAACATTAATTTTTTGCACTAGACGCTTACGGTTTGAGTAGAAAACTCACCACTTTGAAAGTAAGTTTTCATTATTTCCAAACTTTGTTCAAGTGTAAAGCGTCCCATTTCGTTTATGTCAAACATAAAACTAAATTTCTGTCAACTCATAAATGTCATTATACCTTTGAAAAGCAAAATAAACGGTAGTTCAAATTAAAAACCATTACATGGCCCACCCTTTATACTACTATATTTACTAAGTATTATGTGATGTGGATAGGTTAGACACAGAATAAATATAAATATAGTCACAACACTTGCTAACACAACAACAGAGAAATGCGACGTGTTCCAATCTACAGACAATAATAGTTAAGAGCATACCAACCGCTACTTTAATTGTCTGTATTCTATCAAAACAGCAACTTTGGCGTTATTCTTATTGCTAAATATATAATAAAAATCAATTTATATTATTTTTTCACTAGTACATTTAGAGAAGATTGAACTATATTTTGACAGATAGTCCGGGAGCCAGCGACGTTTTAGAGTTAGTCATTTCACAAAAGCTGAAAATTTTTTCTAAGCTTTATTTGGTATCACTGGTAAGTGAATGAACCTCCAGCTGGCGCACCACTGGAGGGTGTAGCTTCGGCAGCCTCCCACACGTAAAATAATAATTAAAAAAAAACTAATACCTCAAAAGCTGAAACTTTGTTCACATGTTGATTTTGCTATAAATAAAAGAAAAAACGTATCCAGTCAAATTAAGAGTGGGGGATTATGCCCCAGCTTTTCAAGTAAAGAAGTAAAAAATATGCGCTGGGTAAACTGATACCGCAAAAGCTGAAATTTGGTAAACTAATAGTTAAATTATTATTAATATCTTAAACAAAAAAACCTCCAACTGAACATTTAGTGGAGGAAAAGTGTCCAGCTGATGCAGTAAAGAACGCTGCGCATGGGTATGCGCTCAGGCGCGTCGTATCTTTGACTGCATCAGCTGGACACTTTACCCTCAATAAACATAAAGCTGGATATTATTTTCGTTTAACTTATTCAGTTAACTATTGAATTACCAAATTTCAGCTCTTGCGGTATCAGATATTTATACTTTTCTCATTAAACCGTCCATGGAATTATTATACTAACCTCACCAAAAACAGGTGGTTTTTGAATTTATAGTAAATATTTTACACATTAAAATATTTATACATATCATAAACAGTAAATATGACATAAAAGTGCAAATAGAAAATATTTGGAAAGCCACTTTGTATAATACTGAACCAAGATTTAATACTGCAGTCTTATGATATACCGAATAGCTCAAGCGACCGAAATTTCCAGAAACGAACCGCGTAGCGGTCGGTATATTATATCTTGCATAAAAGGCTTCATTTTTTTCACCACACCGTCCTCAGATCCGGCATCGAATATACTACATACGTGCAGATGTATAGCTGTGAACCGGCCCTGTCCCCTCTCCTACTAGAATTTGGCGTCTCTCTGCTCCGAATATACCAGAGTGACTCCAAGCCATTTTCAAATCCACGCTGGACTAATGTAAACAAAACAGCGTGATAAGCACGTGAACACACGCAAGCTTGAAAGCGATTGGTCGTCAGCATAGGGCTTAGCTGCTCAATCCAGATCTCATTAAGTGAAATTTTATACATTTGATGTTGTTAGAAAATATTTATAATCATAGGTACCTGGACTAGGACTTTAATTGTAAATGTAATCTCTGTACTTGCATAATCATTAATATGCCTAAACATATACCAAATAAATATCTTTTTAATTAGTGTTATGCCCGGTTTCACCAACGTCTAATAAAATTTATTCGTCGAATAAATGCCTTATTCGCCCAATAAACGTTTCACCAACGTTAAATAGCGTTATTCGTCGAATAAATCTTCTAATAAACTAACCGGCCAAAATGCATCGAATAACTCGACGTGTGACATTTATATACTGTAAATAATGAATGTCATGTTCAATTCATTTGATAATGTTGATTTTAAAAATTGTATTTGATTAAACAAAGACTATTGAAAATAATTACAATTTGGATTCTTATAATCAGTAGAACAATCTCATTTAAAAGTATGTAAAATTTACAGTAGATCATCAATTTTATTGTAGATTGTAATTTTAAGAACATATTTAAGTTTTTCTGTATAATTACGCAAAAAATGTACTCATTAGCAGTTTAACAAAATAGTTGGGTTTATATTATAAATTCTATTCTTACATGTGCGATTATAAATAAAAATAAAAAATGTACATAAAATTTCCATCTAAAATAAAATTGATGACAATTTGTGCATTTATCTGAAATTATATACCGCCAGTGTAATACGATCATAGCAACAAATATTTTTAATTTTGTGTTGATATATTCTTACTTCACTAATAATTCGAGGTTATGCATGCATAAATACTGGTTCATTTGAACTTATTTGGCGAATTTTCTGTCTACTATATTACCAACTTGATAAAAATCACGGAATAGTTATTTAATCTCTGAGATACCTTGGTGAAACGTAAAATGACTTATTTGATGAATACATTTTATTCGACGAATAGTTATTTGACAATTTATTAGGCGTTGGTGAAACCGGGCATTAGTGTTTTTAAGAAT
Source organism: Tachinus rufipes (assembly GCA_963932245.1). Classification (NCBI taxonomy): domain Eukaryota; kingdom Metazoa; phylum Arthropoda; class Insecta; order Coleoptera; family Staphylinidae; genus Tachinus; species Tachinus rufipes. Next base: position 33,484,950 of record OZ010746.1, on the reverse strand, counting down.
GATCTAAATTACTACAGCAAAAAACAAAGAATTTTAAAAGGTTTGGGATATCTAACTTTTTCAAACTTTTTTAAAGTTTACAGGAAAAGCTTGAGAAGGTTTTAAAATACTATAATAAACAAGAAGAAATTAATTTTAAAATTTTTTTAGAATTTAAAAAAAAATGAGAAAATTGGAAAAATACTTAAAACTAAAAAAAAAAGATCTAAAATACTACATTAGAAAAGAAGAATGTTTGGAGTTTTGATAGGTTTTAGAAAGTACTTCAAACCTTCTCAAGGTTTTGAGATTGTTGGGAAAACTTTGAGTAAGTTTTAAAATACTATAACAGAAAAAAAAGTATTTGAAATCTTTATTGCGCCCATAAAAAACTCTTAGTATAAAAACTATAAAAGATATAAAATATCAGGTACTGTATCTTTTAATGTTTATAAAAAACTACCGCGTTTTTGGCGCAATTGAGAAGTTTGAGAAGAATTTACAAGACTTTTTTCAGAAGTTTTATTATAAGGATAACAAAACACCTTGAGAGATCCGAGAAAATTCATAAAGGTTTTAGAAAGACTGATGATGATTCTTAAAAATTGTTAGAATTGAAACTCTAAATGCTTTTAGTGATGTTTTTTGTCTTTAAATAGTTTGTAGCGTAAATGTGAAGTTTAAGAAGATTCTATATGATTTAGAATTTATTAAAAAGTTTACTGTGTTTAATGAGAACAGTATAGATATCTAATACCGCAAGAGCTGAAATTTGGTAATACAATAATTAACTGAATAAGTTAAACAAAAAAATATCCAACTTTATGTTTATTGAGGGAAAAATGTCCAGCTGATGCAGTCAAAGATACAACGCGCCCAAGCGCATACGCAACGCTCTTCACTGCGTCAACTGGACACTTATCCACTACTAAATGTACAGCTGGATGTTTTTTTCTTTAAAGTTAGTAATTTAACTATTAGTTTACCAAATTTCAGCTTTTGCGGTATCAGTTTACACAGCTCATATTTATCACTACTTTACATGAAAAACTGGGGCATAATCCCCCACTCTAAATTCGGCTGGATACGTTTCTTTTCAATACCATAAAATGGCGATTGTGTGTGCTATGTAGCAAAAATATTGGTCGTTATGACGAGTATTTAATGTGCGGAAAAAAGTGCAAGTTAAATTTTCACATTCTTTTTGTAAATGTGTCTGAAACACAATATTGTGAAATGAAACAAACCAACAAAATAAAAGAATGGCAATGCAAATCTTGTGAGGATACTAACTTAACCTCAAAGGTAAATAATGTTGTTGTCGAGCCATGTCCATCTTCATCTAATGTATGTACCGTATCTACTGAACCAAGTGAGCTGATGATCATTATACAAACAGCAATGAAATCTGCATTTGAAAATTGAATGAATCCGGAACGATGAATGCTTCAGGCAGTAATAACAATATTAATAATATTATAGAGTCCGCAATTACTTTTCAACCCCAACTGGAAAATGTTTCAATACAAGCGGCTCCTAAATACTATCATTGTCATGTTTACAATCTGGCACCTAATGTATCAAAGGAAAATATAGCTGAATTTATTACAAACAAAAACATTGTAAACTTTAAATGTGAAACAGCTCGCCGGCCTTCGGATTACAGTTCTTTCCGAGTGTCAGTGCCTCTTGAATTTGCTGATACCATACAAAATATATGGCCCACTGGCGTAACAACAAAGCGTTTTTTATTCATGCGGAACAAAAACAATCAACATATTAAAATAAAAATGTAAACAATAACAAATATAAAGATCACATTCTTTTTATAAACATGCAATCTATTAGATCTAAAATAAATATTTTTGAAACATTTTTGATAGACAGTTTAATGAAATATAATGTTATCTGTGTTTCTGAACACTGGATGAAGGAACCAGAAACATCATCGTTGGTAATCAATAATATGACGGTGGCTGCAAATTTCAGTAGAATCAGATATTCACGTAGTGGTGTGTTAATACTCATTAATAATAATACTTAACATATACCTATAGATTTTAAAGATCATTGTAAAGAAATTGATTGCGAGTTTACGGGCATAAAACTAATTCATTCGAAATGTATAATTATTGCAGTATATAGATCTCCTAAAGGCGATTACAATGTATTTATTGAGAAATTAATAGAGCTATTGAATAAAATATTGTCTACTAATAACTGTATCGTATTAGGCGGCGACTTTAATGTACATTTTCATACGGATGATCCTAAGGCTATATATCTTTTAGATCTTTTGAAAACATATGGTTTTCATCACACTATTAACATGCCAACTCGTGAAAAAAATTGCATTGATAATGTTTTTACAAATAATCTAAACTTTTTAAGAAATGTTTCTCTTGTTGATACTAATATGGCTGATCATACTGGCATTCAATGTAAAACAAAAGAATGTGATAACCATCAGGCGAGCACCGTCATTAAAAAGAATCGTCCAATAACGGAACATGGAATTTTTAATTTATCTAATTATTTAGGGGATGTAAATTTTAATACCTTGAATTATGATTGTGATACAAACACATTATTTAACTCATTCTTAGATATTATCGTATATAATTTTAACTTATCATTTCCTGAGAAAATCAGCAAAGTCAAAAAATTCATATCAAATGATATAAGCTGGTATACAGATGATTTAAAAAATATGCGTTTCACTCTCCAGTTTATACGGGAAACTTACTTAAAACATTCTACTTTAAATAACAAAATATTATATGATAATTACAAATTAAAATATGATAAATCTGTAAAAGAGGCTAAGATTGCAGCAAATGATAATTTTATCTTTAAATCTAAAAACAAAAGCCAATCTATGTGGAAAATTATCAATAGTAAAAAAAGCAAAATTAGTTGTGATGTTACTGACCAACTTGACACAGAAGCATTTAGCCTGTTTTTTGTTAATGTTGTTGATAAAATTGTTGAGTCATTACCAACATCTAACGTAAATCCTCTTGAATTTATCAACTTCACAAATAAAACCATATTTTTTGATTTTCACGAAGTTTCACCAAACGATGTTCGTGATTGTATAATGAGTTTGCGCAACAGTTATAGCAGAGATGTTTATGGTATGAGAGTAGACGTTGTCAAAAGAATTGCTAATATTCTAGTTAGTCCATTGACTAAACTCTTTAATAAATGTATTTTAAATTCAATTTTTCCCGATGCTTTGAAAATTGCGATCATTATTCCTATACATAAAAAAGGAAACATTGACGACGTTAACAACTATCGTCCAATATCTCTTTTACCAGTATTTTCTAAAATACTAGAGAAACTACTTTACCAACAAATTGTGCAGTATTTTAATGAAAATCAGCTTTTTTCGAACACGCAGTTTGGATTTAGAAAAGGACTAAATACTGTATTAGCAATTGACAAACTAATAAATTTAATACTAGATGGTTTTGAAAATAAGGAATTTACTATTGCTTCCTTCTTAGACCTGTCAAAAGCATTTGACTGTGTTCCGCATGATTTCTTATTAAGCAAACTTAGATTATACAATTTTTCTAATAGTAGCTATAATATAATGCAATCTTACTTGTTTAATCGTTACCAATATGTTCTATTTAATGGTAATATTTCTAATAAACAAATTGTTAAACAAGGTGTTCCACAAGGTTCTGTACTTGGTCCTTTGTTGTTTCTAATCCAACATTATATTATTTGCAGATGACACTACTCTTATACAAAAAGATCAAATGTTTGAAACGGCAATGAACCATTGTACAGACCTACAAAACAAAGCAGCAATATGGTTTAACGCAAATAAATTATGTCTTAATTCTGCTAAGATGGCTACTATATGTTTTTCATTAAAAAAAATGCCTGTTAACTCACCACAGTTTAACAACTCTGTGAAATTTCTTGGACTCACTCTTGATAGTTCTTTTTTGTGGTGCGATAATGAACAATATCTAGCTAATAAACTAAGCAGAAACATATATTGTTTACGTCTGCTCTCAAATTGTGCTTCGTTAAATACGCTGCGTACTGCATACTTTGGTATTTGTCATTCTCTCTTAAGCTATGGCATTCTATTATGAGGTCAAAGTACATCGCGTCACCAAATATTTGGATTACAACGTCGTGCTATCCGTATCATAGCTAATATTGGATATAGGGATAATACATTCAATTACTTTAAAGAGTTGAATATTTTAACTGTGCCCTGTTTGTTTGTACTTGAATGTTTAAAACATGTAAAACTTCATTTAATGAGTTATACTGGTCACGAAGACATACACAACTATAACACAAGAAATAAAAAAAATTTTGTTAACAACTACTCTAGACTCAAAAGGTCACAAAATGGACCGAGTTATTTGGGAATAAAAATTTTTAATACTCTTCCAACGGCTGTGAAAGATCTTCCGTTTAAAACATTTATCAACGTTGTCAAACAGTATTTGTTAAAAAAAGCTTTTTTTACGTTTGAAGATTATTTAAGTAACGATTTTACCAATTTATTATGTTAATTCAAAATTTGCTTAAGTTTTAAGAATAATGTGTTTGTACTTGTTTTTAACTGTAATATGTTTCTTTTCAGTACATTTTAAATTGTACTGCAATGTTTATTTTTAATATGTTTTAAATATTTTGTCAATTGTATTTTAACGTGTAATTTTATTGACTAGTGTAACATTTTTTTGAGAGCACTAATAAACATTATTATTATTATTATTATTTTATTTATAGCATGATCAACATGTGAACAAAGTTTCAACTTTTGCGGTATTAGTTTTTTTTAAATTATTATTTTACGTGTGTAGGAGGCTGCCGAAGCTACACCCCCCGGAAGTATGCTAGCTGGAAATCCATTCACTTACCAGTGATACCAAATAAAGCTTAGGAAAAATTTTCAGCTTTTGTGAAATGACTAAACGGTCGCTGGCTCCCGGACTAAGAGTATTTTAGTCAAATTATAGTTGAAAATAAATAAATCTAAATATAAAAATAAATGCTTTTTTTAGTAGCAGTCCTAGAAGCCAGAATAATAAAAGCATAACTTTCGAGCACAATATGAATGTTAGTATTTAAATTGAAGATCACTGTGCAGCATAGTAAACTCGATAATACGGTGGCCCAACCTAGACTGAATAATTAAAAGATAAATAGAGAGAAATAGAGAGAAATCCTGGCAAAAACACACAGAAATAAAAAGAAAGAATTTAGTCTTTGTATAAAACAGCTTCTATCGATACAGTTTTATTCTTTATGTGGTTTCAGAATAGTTTTACTAGGCTATGTGTGGGCACCCACTAAAATCCTATTTTCACTTAGCGTTAAGTGCTCAATCTTAGAATCAGCCAAAGCCTAGCATAAAAATCTTTGAAGATCCTAATCCTTTAAACGTTCCCCTAACAAGATACTACTAACTTGCACTTTTATGTATCCTTTTTGGTCGTTTTCTAGCATTCGCTTATTTGTGATGTCTATTAACGATTTTTTTCGAATTTCCTAAGGTTTTTGTGTTTTGTTTCCTCTTCATTATATTTTTATAGTTAAATCCATATTTGCATAAATTAGTTTAGAAAAAACTTTATTTCTTTTTATTAGTACTTGATTTAATCTTCTCAAATCTTCCAGCAGTTTCATATACGCTAGACAGCTTCTGCTCTTACAACTTAGACATTTATTTAGCCTCTGCAACCTTTAAACGCATGATCTATCTCGTCACACTTGTAGCATCTCCTTTCCTGTATATTCTCACACCATCATCATTTCCAACTACACTTATCTTTAGGCTTCCTTCATTTGTTTGAAAAATCTTGCTTACATTCCCATTTTTGTTAGGATTTTACACAACCTTCCTTTGGCTTAATTTTGATCGAAAACAAGGTTAATTAAATTTTGTTTTTCTGCAACCCTTGTTCTTTATCCGTCGCCTTATTTTCCTTCTGTCTATTAATTTTTATTTTATTTTGTTTTTCATCACGTAGTCTAGTATTTTTCGGATACACCTTGCTTCTTTCATATTTCTCATGTCTTAACTTCCTTTAATATAACAATATTTCTGTACATTTTCTCGAGGCTAATATTTTAATAAACGCTATCTATAGCAATAATAAAAACCTCCTTTGTGTTTGGCGTAAGCAGCTTGATTCCATCCAGTTCTAGTGTGGTATTACTACTACTCAGCACAATTAGTCCTCCGATTTAACACAATTTTTTTTAACAATATCTCTTCACTAATCACTTTCAGATAACTTTTTGCTATTTTATTTTACTTATTGGGCATTTCCACGTCAAGTGAGCAGTCCATTTCACGCGACCCTCTCCAATTTAGCTCAAATTTTGTACACTTATTTGAGTACCCAAAATATGACTTCATGCCAAATTTCAGATCTCTAGGTCACATAGTTCGCCTCGTAGAGCCAATTGAATTTTACGGCAATTTTTAAGTTCAACTTTTAACTTTATTTATCTTAATTGCATTTCAGCCTGAAAACATTTTAGAATAGTCATAACTGATGGGAAATTTTTCAAGGAATCGAATGCAGCGGTCAGATTTTTGTTATCTTGTCCCGCACGCGCAGAAAACTCAAAAAAACAGTTTTTTTTTCAAAAATTCATTTTTCAAAAGTTGCCACCGATTAAGACTCCAAATTTTAGGAAAAGGCAGCTAAAAGTATGTACTTTAAGATGCTTAAATAAAATTTTCCCACACTAGTGGTAGTTTTCGCTCTAGAGCCTTTTGAACGCACAAAACCATTTTTTATTCAAAATTTTTGATATTAGACAGGTTTCTAAATTTTTTTGTGGAATTTGTTTGTGTGCACCCTCAGAAAGTGATTTTTATACAAAAAAAGTATGCCATGAGAAATTTCAGACCTTAAATTTCAAAAGAACACTACCATTGATTTTTTAAAATTAATATACTTAATAAGTATCATTAGCTTCCAGATTTGAGTCAGATGCATACTTTGTGTCCCCAAAAAAGCAAATAAGTACTTGCTAATTAGGTTCCACATGAAACTTTACATCAATATACTCAGTATATATATTTTTTAAATTGTAATATTTTTATTATATTTTAAATTTTTAACATAAAATTAGACTCGTAAACTAAAATGATTAGAATTTAATAAGGTTTAGGCCTATAATTTTTTTTTAATTTAAAAAACTTTTAAAATGACGTATTGTACAAATTTTTTTTATTTTGTCAAATTTTTAAATTCTAATAATGTTTTTTTTAAGTAAGGTTAAAAAATGCTTGAAGTTTTTCTTTAATAGCACACAATCGGTAGGAGCTACATTAAAACATGTTATTAGGTGAAAAATGAGCAACTGAATGGCCTTTAATTTCGAATTTGATTTTTTTTTAATTTTTGACTTTTAAACATAACTTTTAACAAAAACAACAAAAAAAAATTTAAAAATCATTCTTTAATTCATGGCATAAGTACTGTTAGAGATAGATCCAGATATGCTGTTCAAAAAAGATAAATAATTTAATTGCCTATAATTTTTATATTCTATTGTTTTTTTTTATTTATACTTTTAAAAGAGATATTTCGAATATTGTATAAAAAAAAACAAGCTTCTAGTGTGAACATGTTTGCCTATAAGTTTATGATTAAAAAGTGTCTCAAATAAACCCCCCTACCCACCCTAAAAGTTTGTTACCCCTATTCATTAACACCCTGTATATTAATCAATATGTGCTAAAATTTTGATTAAAAAATGGTTTTGTGCGTTCAAGAGACTCTAGAGCGAAAACTACCACTAGTGTGGGAAATTTTTATTTAAGCATCTTAAAGTACATACTTTTGGCTGTCTTTGCCTAAAATTTGGAGTCTTAATCGGTGGCAACTTTTGAGAAATAAACTTTTGAAAAAAAACTGTTTTTTTGAGTTTTCTGCGCGTGCGAGACAAGATAACAAAAATCTGACCGCTGCATTCGATTCCTTGAGAAATTTCCCATCGGTTATGACTATTTCAAATTTTCCAGGTTGAAATGCAATTAAGATACACAAAGTTAATAGTTGAACTTAAAAATTGCCGTAAAATTCAATTGGCTCTACGAAGCGAACTATGTGACCTACAGGTCTGAAATTTGGCATGAAGTCATATATTGGGTACTCAAATAAGTGTACAAAATTTGAGCTAAATCGGAGAGGGTCGCGTGAAATGAACTGCTCACTTGACGTGAAATTGCCCTATTACATTCTTCCATTTTTAGATTTTTTCACCTTCTCCTTTTTCAATATCTCCTTTAAATTTGTGGTTTTACTCATAAAGTCTTCTTTAGACCACCTTCTTCAAACATTTTCTAAAGAACATTGCTAAACATTTCTTTTTATAAAGTTTAGCAATACTATTTCATACTCGGTCAGTTTGACCATAACTTTCCTTCCACTGAGTCTTCTTTGTACCCTATTACCGGAGACTTCACTCTTTGCTTTTGCAACTGTCTTCCAAATCATTTTCTTCTTTACTAGAAATGGCCAATTGGTTCACTCTGTCGTCAACATCTGCCTTATAGTTTTGTGAAATATAAACAAGAGCATACAATGTGCGGCAGAAAGACAATACAATAGATAATCCTACTGCCACATAAAAAACAAATATCTCCCAGGATGGCAATTGAATTAAATAATCGCCAATATCTACGTAATTTTAATTCAATTGTGACGCATCTTGTATAAAATGTCAGCACTGGCTAAAGAACGACCCAAATAGAGATGTAGTAAAGTTCGATTAAAAGAAATCCCATAGTGTTTAACATTCTATGTTCAGCGAGTGCGATTGCAACGTCGCGAACATATGACAAAAGAAATATTAATTGTATTAGAAGGTATACTATCACCTCACAGACTGCTTAAAATAAAAACGTTTAAGTAATGATGTATCCAATTCTAAATCAATAAAAAAATACAACTGTTTATAAATAGTGCGTACATCATGATAATCGCATGTCAGATAACATGCTGTATACCCATATATGTAATATCGGCCACAATCTTCAAGTGTTTGTTAAAGAACTACATTCAACCGTTGGATAAAAACCAAAAACCCAGAAAAAAACTTGTATTATTACTAGACAATTACTTAACCATTTGCCTGCAATAATATATTGATATTTCAAAAACTTGAAGCAAGATCTATCCTTTAGGTTAAAATAGACGGAATAACCTACAAAATAAAGAAAAACGTAACCTAAAGCATATCTACCAAAAATGTGCAAATTGGACTTTGAAGAGAATAGAGCAAACATTATAACAATCAAGTATTCAAAATAACACCGAAAAAAATACTAAAATACCATAGGCAGGCTCCGTCAACAAGATTAAGCTGCGCTAAGTGTAGAAACATCATCTGTTTGCACAGTCAACACTCAAAATATCCAGGGGAGCGGGGCAAAAAATGTCCTTTTTGATAATTATATAAAAAGCGACACTTTACTGAACATAAACAGGTTAATAGTTACTCTAATTTTATGTAAATTGTCTCTTCGACCAGTAAGATGCTAGGCACACTGATGATGGGTGCATACCCTAAAACACAAGTGTCTATGTCTCATATTGAATAAAAAAGCAACTTTTATAAAAAAACATTATTTATTAATTTTAAATATAAAAAGCGTTTTAAAAATCTTAATTCTTATTTTTTGCCTGCAACACAACAAAAAATAATTGCTCTTTTAAATATCGCCCTTCATTGCCAATACAATTAATTAGTTAAACTTGAAAGCAAGTCTCGGTCCACTTGTAGCAATTTCTGCTATGATGTAGGTTTTCTGCGAACAATCGTTATAAACTAAATATTTAAATTAAATAATCACGGAGCGTTAAATCAGGCAAGCACATATCAAGAATCCATAAATGTCTATGTAGGTTGTAGTCTCATTTTGCTAAAGCAATATTTGTGTAGTTCTATTTCTTTGAACAACCAAAAATCATTTTGGATTATTCCCAAATAACGGTTTGAATAAATAAATAGTTACAACACGACCGTTTTCTTAAAAAAGTGAGAACACATTACACTATAAAGTATCCTAGAATTTATTTTACTTTAGTACTGCTCATACTCTTTGTTAAAACAGCCACTAAAGTAAAAACGTGACTCGTCGAAAAAAAACACAAGTGCGTTTCTGGGTAAAGTGTCAACCATCAGCTCACATGGTATTTGTCGAGACAAAACGTGATTATGTACTTTTCGTCAGTTCTTTTGCATAGATAAAAAAAATAGATAGCAAAAAATCAACAATAAAACTTCCCGACATGTCAAAGACAACTGCAACTTTAGGTTAAGTGCGTTTAGACAAACAACTAAGTCAACATTTTCAAGTGTTGTAACAGTCCTCGGAGATTTTTCTATTAAACTTAATCCCCGATTCCCTAAAGACATCCACCCAGCCGTTAAAAGCATTTTTAGAAATAAAACAAGTAGAGATACAAAACTCCTAACCTACCACTTTCAATAAATAAATTTCACGCTCCACCCTGTATAATAATGCAAACTGTAGATAGAAATAAAGGTAATAATCATTCTAAAGCAAACAGCAGACTTACAACTCTCTAGAAAAAACCTGCAAATCTTTACAATAATTTTGATTTTTTTAAATTTAAAACCTCAACATTGACAGTGCACTCTCAACTAAAAAACTATATTATATAATGTGCATCGTAAACAATATGTAGAGGATGTAAAATAGAAGACGAGACAACCAAGCACTTACTTACTATATATGTGTCCGGCACTCCCTTATACAAAGAAGTTCATAAATTGACTATATATACAAGAGAGTGTGTGTTAAGGAATTAACATAAAAATACCTATAAGCGTCCTACCACACATCAATAAACTGATATACCAAAAATTTAAACTAACTTAATTTTAAACATTTAAAGTCATTCCACCTTACCGAAATGTGTTAATTATAATAAAAAAATGCATTTTAGAGCTTCTATATAAACTTTTTTGTTGATAATTAATCAAAATATCATATCATATTAAAGTTTTAGACTGAAGTATAATAAAAATAAAAATTATTTATTTAGCATATTCTATGTTCTAACTGTATTATTATGACTTACTTTGTTATGGTAAGCTTTGATAAAATCAATACCAATATTTGTTTTAAATTTATTTTTAGAAGAATGGAGATTATTATATAATTGAATGAATTGGTAAAGGTTTAGAATAAATCTTTGTCAATTCAAAAACAAATAATATAAAAATTTATCTTTTTATAAGAAATATCAGCCCAATTTATTTCTAAGAAGTTTATATCCGATTGCCTCCACACTCACATAACAGAAAATTCGTAGTGTCCCATTCGCTTTGGGCCAATCCTATCCAATGTCCATCCCATCGGGTTTACTGAACCAGTTGATAACATGTATAAGATGTATCGATCTAAAGAAGAAGTAACGTAATGTAATGTATCTCAAACAGGTCGGGCTATAGAGAGATATAGTATGCTTAGGCCGTATTCACTCACCCACTAACCCCTTTCAAGGAACATTTGTTTGATGCCCGTATTGATTTATCTATCCCGTTATACATATTTTTCTTCCTTCTTGTAAACATCAGCAATATTGAAATCTTGAAATATCGACAAGATACAATTATTTATATTAATAACAAAAGTCCTTGAACATAAAATGTTTTTTTTTGCATTTATCCATAAAGAAAATCATTACGTTTCTGCTTTGAAATAAATGCAACCGGTTTATTTTATACAGTAACTAAATATAAATAGAAACTTGGTAAAGCACATCGAGTTTACTTACATTTTTAGAGAGGCGCCTCTGGCTGTATGAGAGTTTCCAATCAGATTTTGCAAGAGCTTCGAATAAGTTCGCCGAATATATATTTTAGAAGAAAACCCGTAAAAGTTTTCTCAACCAAATAAAGATCACTTCCCGGTGATGTTTCAATATTTATTTGAAATTATTTGCCTTCGACATTCAACCGTGAATATAAATATTTAAATTTTACATTTCCTACATCTCACCTTGTCTATATTATATATACAAAATAAATAAGAATTGTAATAACGCAATTATATAATGACATTAGTGGTTATGTTGCAAGTTGTGTAGGACTGCAAGGACCATAGATCCTCTCGTTATATCTCTCGTCTCCGTGCGCCAATTTAATAGACACTTAGAAACAGCGCTATATTCTGAATCGTGCCATATTCTAGGATGCGGCCCCATTAACCTGTGAACCGGCAGCAGTTCCATGAAGGAAATGCAGCAATCAATAAGCTGACAGATTGCAATTTCACAACAGCGTTTTTTTTATATTGTCTATTGGCACGATCACACAAAGTGCTCTATTCTTTGCTTAACGAATTTCATAAACATTTAAATCAGTCCTGCAATTCATAAATTGTTAATCAATACATCAAAGTTCATCGTAAATGTATTCAAAATAACATAACAAACGCTCAGTATTAGTAATTGAAATTAAATGCTTTGTAACGATAGCGAGTGAACTCTGGTGTTTCAATTTAAATACGTATAAAGTCAATTGATTCATTAATTTATTCTACAGTAGGATACCATTATTTATACATAATCAAAATTTTTATTATGTTAATTAAAATATATATATACATATTAATTTATATTAAAAATCTACAAATAAAATTTAGTTTAAGTAGCGTTAATGAGTGACATAAAATCTGTTCCATCCAACACATTATTTAAACAGTTTGCAAAACAAATTACATTGTATAAAAAACTATGATAAACTTTGTTTGTTGTTGAGATAGACCTATAAAATTAACCAACAGGAATAGTAGAACATATTTTATTTTCAATATAAAACTTCTTTAAGTGGATTTTAATAATTAGTTAAAATAATTAATTATTTTTTCCTCTAAAAACTGATACTAAATGGACTAGTTGTAAAAAATAAAATTTTGCAACAATATATGTATATATACGAAGCGACCAATACCAAGTTAAATTACATACAGAAGAGAAGAAATAAGAATTAATAGTAGTCCAAAAGTACTATTTATATTGCAATTTTAACATAACCCCACCCCCAAACATCAGTTTTTTGTTTTGTAAACACATGTACACATATACACATAAGTATCATAAAACACATCCTTAACTGTCAATGTTTTTGATTACTCATAAATATTATAAAACTGTAAAAAGTTTCAAACTGTCAAATAATATGTAATGTTCTTAAACTGTTACAAAAGTCATAGAGTTTTTAACTTATTCTTGAGCTACCAACATTTTACTGATGTATAACAAAATATCTGTAGCAAAGTCCCTGCAATGTCGCAAATTTTCATCAACTGTTAAAAACAATCCTGGCAATATCATTAAAAGTTTATAAACTGTTAAAGTCATAGATGTCATCACTGTCAGAAACTGTCTTAAACGTCATAAATAGTCAATCATCTTTCCATCATAGATAGACCAACACGTTCTATTGTTTCCTTAAGCTTTTCTAACATAGATTTTAAATCATCTTTATTACCATTGATCAGGACCACATCAACTGCGAATCGTGGTGGTTCAAATATCTTAGTTAGTGACACCCAAATGGTCCGGATCAGGACAGTTCCCAATCTATAGTGGAACCCTATCACTTCAAAAATGACAACAGTGGCCACCGATATGGATTCGCAATAATACTAAACAGAAATACCAGTAAGTCTGTAGTAAACTTTTGACCAATCTTCGAGTCATAATGCAGCAATTACAAACCAATGTGGGTAGAATAAACATCATCCAAGTATATGAACCAACAGCAAAAAAAGAAGACAACAAAATCGAGCAATTTTACATCCAAATAAATACAACCTTGCATATGACAAAAAAAAGTAATGTTACGTTCATATTAGGTGACTATAATGTAAAAATTGGAAAAGATATAGCAAATAGCTGGATCGGTAAACATTGGCTCGGTGAACGTAATAAACCAAGCGACAGACTTGTTCAATTTTGCCAACTAAACAAACTAACAGTAATGGACGAGAGGTTAGAATTCTCGGCCATTTTAAAACGTATTTCTCAAATCGAAGAAGACGTAAACAAAATAAAATCAAAAGTTAATGTAGAGGACCAACCAACCATGTACGCAACCATAGTAGGAAAACAAAAGAAACTTCCAGATAAAGTACAAACAAAATCTACAAGGCAAACAAGACAAAACAAGCAGCTTGAAACAATAATATTAAATGTTGAAGACAAAAATGCACCATTAATTAATGACGCAATCTATCAATATTTATCACAGCAGCCTATCGCTTCTGAGAACGTAGACAACAACATACAACTCAATAAGACGGAAGAAACTCAGGATTCTAATGCATTTATAAAAGTAAAAAATAAAAAATATATTAGAAAAACAAATAGAAATCCATTGCCAACTATACAAGGAATTTCAAACGAAAAAATGGAGATCCAGAGCGCTCCCAAGCTGGCACATTTACATTTGTACGGCCTTCACCCAGCTATGACGGAAACTGACATAGGAAAACATCTTAAAAACAAAAAATTCACAAACTATTTTTGCGAAAAAATGAATTCTAAGCATCCTAAACAATATGCTTCTTTCAAAATCTCGTTACCCATGGAACAACTAGAGCAAATTGAAGATCCTATCATTTGGCCTTCAGGAGTCTCGATAAATCGTTTTTTATTCCGGCGACCGAACAATTCAGTTCAAAGATAAAACTCGTACATCAAAACGCGCAATCTATCGGAAACAGCGCAATTCAATTGGATCATCTAATTGAATATACAAACAGCGACATACTCACAATATGCGAACATTGGAAAAACGAAGAGGAATTAAAAGCATATCCTTTACAAAACTTTAAACTAGTGTCGTGTTTTTGTAGAACACCAGGAACACACGGTGGTAGTGCTATTTATTGTAAAACAGACATTAAATTTAAGACTAGGAATGATATTAGAAATGCGTCAGTAAGTGATGTTATTGAATGTGCTGCTGCAGACATATTTTTTAATCGGAGAATAATAACTGTGATTAATATTTATCGCTCTCCAAATCATGATTTAAATGTTTTTTTTGAAGTGTTTGAAAATATTTTACTACGTCTATTTGAGGAGAACAGTAATTTTATTATCACTGGAGATTTAAATATTGACATTTTAAAAGAAACAGATGGTAAGAAGCAATTTATCAGTATTCTAGAGTCTTATAATTTAAGACCTTTAATTCATAAACCCACAAGAATAACTCATACTTCATCGACGTGTATAGACAATATTATATCTAATATTGATATTTTAACGCCGAAGTTATTCATACCGGTATATCTGATCATACAGCTCAAACTATTGCTTTTAATCAAAAAACAGAACATGTAAACAAAAAACAAAAAATACGAATTTACAGTGAAATAAATAAAACACATTTTATACAATCACTTTCGTTTGAAAACTGGTTATCAATATTCGACATACAAGAACATAAGGTCGACGATATGTGGAATAAATTTATATCAATCTTTTTACATTTTTTCAATGATAGTTTTCCAATAAAAACTGTAAACAATAATATATCTAAAAAACATTTAAAATTAAATACTCCAATAATACAATCTAAGAAAGAAACTCTTGATATTTTATTTATATTATCAACTAGAAATATTCTGTTTAAAAATTTATACAAAGATGCTAAAAAGGATTATAATAATGCTCTTATAAATGAAAAACGAAAAGTGTATGGTAGTATGATTGATAACTCGGATAATAAAACAAAAACAATGTGGAACATTGTAAAAACCAATAGCAATATAAACAGTAAAAAGTGTTGTACCAGTTTTGAGGAAAACAACAATTTGGACACATTAGTAAATGAATTTAACAATTATTTTTCTTCAATAGCCAGTAACCTATTATCAGGAGAAACATCATTAAATTACCAGTGCACAATACCTTTAACTGAAGAATCAATTTGTACTGAAGAAGTATCGGAAACGGAAATAATTCATATAACAAATAGCCTTAAAAATAAAACCACAGCAGGTATTGATGAAATTCCACTCTCATTAATTAAGGAATGTATATGTAAAATAACAACTCCTTTAACACATATCATAAATAAATCTTTAAAGTATGGCATATTTCCACAACAACTTAAATATGCAGTAATTAAGCCTATTCATAAAAAAGGAAAAACAAACTCTCCGGCAAATTACAGGCCCATCAGTATTTTAAATTCTTTTTCAAAAATATTTGAAAAAATTATGTGCAATAGAATTATTAGTTTTTTCAATAGACTGAAATTGTTTAGAAGCAATCAACATGGGTTTTTAAAAAATCGAAATGTGCAAACAGCAGTGCAAGAGTTATGTCAGAATATAACGGATGCTTTGGAGAGGAGAGAGATACCCTGCGGAGTTTTTCTTGATCTTTCGAAAGCATTCGATTGTGTGAGTCATGATATACTAATTGCGAAACTTGATAGATACGGTATACAAAATTCAATTTTAAATTGGATCAATTCATATCCGTCAAACCGTTACCAGTGTGTTCAAATAGAATCTACTACAAAAAAATATACGTCCAAAGCACTTCAAACAAAAATGGGTGTACCGCAAGGAAGTATTATTGGCCCATTATTGTTTATTATATATATAAACGATCTAGCTGATATACTTGTAGATAGTCAACATAGTACAATTAACTATGCAGATGACACTACTCTATTAATACATGGAATTGATTTTGATAACGTGATAGCGGAAGGTAGTATTTACTTAAGTAAAATGAACGATTGGTTAAGAACAAACAAGTTAATTTTAAATGCTGATAAATCAACTTGCACTGTTTTTAAGACAAACCGCTCGAGACTTATTACTCCGGATGATGCTGTATTTGGAAATTTCATTTTCAAGGTTTCTAAAACCAGCAAATGTCTTGGAATAATTTTTGATGAAACATTAAATTGGCACGATCACATTTATTATCTGATTTCTAAACTTCAATCTGTTATGTATGGCTTAAGAGTTCTCAAAAAACAACTTGATTTACAACACTTGAAAACTATATACTATTCGTCTTTTCAATCGGTCATGTCTTTTGGAATTATTCTGTGGGGAAGCAGTTCACATATGAATAAAATGTTTATACAACAAAAAAGAGCTATTAGAATTATATTCAATATACCACTAAAAAACACCTGCAGAAACAACTTTAAACAAAACAATATTCTAACGGTATATGGATTGTTCATTTATGAGACACTTTTATTTAATCACAAACATAAAGCCAAATTTGAAAGTTATTTAAAAAACCATGAACATAAAACAAGATCAAACATATTTTACTATCCTAAACATAGACTAAATATTACAGAAAAAAGTCCTACCTATATATCTATAAAACTATTTAATCAACTTCCAGCTAAGATTAAATCTTTGACAAACTACAAAACATTTAAACGTGCGTTATATAAATTAATTTTAAACTGCGAACCGTATAATATTGAAGAATTTTTGACTTTTTGCGGAAGCGCCATTCAATAACCTTATCTTACTTGACTTGTTTTACTTTATTTACTTATATGTTTTATATACTATGTACCATATTTTGTAAATCTTGTTAAAATAAATGTGTTATTATTATTATTATTATTATTAATACATTCTTCAAACTACCCAGACTTTATACTTACAGATTAGCTGAATAAAACACAATAACCTGTGGAAAAACTGTCAGAAAATAAAACACAGAATTCTATTTTAAACAGGACCATCGTATATTACCCAAATCATAGTAATATAGATGAATTAAACAAAACAGCAAAAGTTTGCAGGACTTATAACTTAACATTGTGGTTTGAACAAACACATGCATAGAATGTCTAAGAAAACCCAACTCGCAACTTCTGTTGAACAAGTGCAAAACTTACAATACAAAACGTAATGCGATCAAAAAGTTCAAAATAACCAAAAAAAAATTCAAAACAGTCCTTCAAAAAAAAAAGTTAAACAAACAAAGCTACTACAGTCCACATAGACATGCAACATAAAAATCAAAAACCCGCAGTGTAAAAACACTAAACGTATCATCTCAATAATTTGGTAAAGAAATTCAAATTTATTTTTAAATCAAACTGGTCCAAAGTGTAGTTTGCTTAGCACAACTTTGTTCTCAAATAATGTTTCAACAAAAAATGTAAGTAAAAATTATACTTAGACTTAAACATGAATACAAAAATAATATAACTGTAGCTAAAACCTATCCTGGGGCAGATATCGCATCAGACTACAATCCGGTGGTAGCTGTATTAAAAATAAAATTAAAGAAAATCAAGTAAAAAATGCCGGCTGACCAGATACACGTACATAGATTAAAATAACACAAAACCAGAGAAGAAGTAAATTTAGATATATTGACAACTTAGAAAAGACCGAAGAACAAATTATCTCCGACATAGAAGTTACCAAGAATTAGAAATGTAGAAAGAAAGCCTTGCTAGACCCAACTAAAAACAAACTAACACACAAAAAAAAACATAACGCATAAAATAGTGCAGCTTCACGCACGTATAAAACAAAAAAATTTAAAGACATAAATGAATCAATATACCGCGAAACAAATTGTACAATAAGAACAAAAATTAGTGAATGAATAATAAGTGTACTAAAATGGAAAACTTGAACGGTAAATATGAGCTTCAACATACATAAAAATACCAAAGAATCCAAACGGCAACATAATCTTCGTTAAAGAGCAGAAGCTACGCAGTTAGAAACAATATATTGATTAACTTTTCGAACAAACTAACAAATGTCAAATACAAGATGATCTAGCGCATGAAGTAGAACAGCAATCAAAAAAATAAAAAGCGCAAAAAGAAGTGATAATTTACCTATCAAACTCTTCAAACTAATCGATAAAGATAAAACAGACAACTTGGTAGATCTATGCATTACAATTTATAAAACAGGTGTGATTCCAGAAGAATAGTTGTGATCCACATTCATAACCTTACCGATATAAGCTTAATAAGCCACACATTAAAGCGCTTACTAAAAATTATACACAAAGTTAGAAAAAGAGAACGGCGCAACACAATTTGGCTTTCTAGCAGAGCTAGACACGGATGCATCCTGTCTCCATATATTTTCAACTTATATTCGGCTATATTCAAATGAATATTAGCCAAAGAACAAACTGGTATAATTATTAACGGCAAACGCATTAATAACATTGATAATCTACAGAAAATAGTAGACACACACTAAAAAAGTGAGTGAAGATTATGGTCTTCTTTAACTCCTTTTAGCAGAGTTTCTCCACCTTTTTTTTTGAGAAGGAGGTAAAAAATCTTCATAGACGTTGTGCCGGATTCGTCTGAAACGCTGCATCTTGTACAACTGCCAGACGCCTACTGACTAAAAAACCCCTCCTTCTTATCTATCTAAGTATTTTGGTATCACCTTTCGGCATTTCATCTCAGTTACTTAGACCCATATATGGTTTACTTTGCTTGCTTTGCTTTTTCTTTCTCTTCTTTCTTCTTTATGATAGATACCACCATTGCTTCTATCACCTGCCAGTTTTCCGGGCTGCCCAGCATAATTTCGGATTCCCTGATTGTTGCCCACCTGTCGCAATAAAAGATTGTATGTTCCGGGGTGTCTACTATCAAACAGTAGGCGCATGCATCGCTTTCTATCTTCTCTATCCTTTTTAGATATAAAGCAAAACAACCGTGTCCTGTTAAGAATTGGGTTAGGAAGTATCCTACGTCTCCGTGTAATCCACGGTGTTACCTTCTTGATTAGTTGTCGACTCCACCTTGCAGTGTCTCCTGGGCGACTCCACTCTTTTTCCCAGCTCTCGATGGTCTTTTGTCTGGCGTTGTTTTTATCCTCTTTGCTGGTTTTATCAGCTCGCTCTTTTGCCAAAAGGTGTACTGAAGAATAACCCCTGCTACCACCTGGATAGCTCAAGTAGACGTTACACGACACTTATTATATATACTAAAATTCTTAATGCTGATTTCCGTTGCAATTTTTTAAGTAGTTTCCTGTGGTTGGCTTTTTCAAGTTGGTCTCCCCATATTTGAGCTCCGTAGAGCATAATGGACTCCACCACCGAGCTCATCAATCTTCGTTTTCCCGGTCCTGCTCCTCACACGTTTCGCATCCAACGGTTAAGCGCGTCTGCTGTTTTTTCCGCTTTTTTTGAAGTTTGTTTGAGATGATTCCACATGTTCATGTACCTCCCGATGTGTACTCTGAGATACTTTACGCTGTTTTGCTTTGGATTTTGTCCAGGCCAACTTTTACCATCACCTGTTTAAGCGTGTTTTTCCCGGCTATAACAACGGCCTCTGTTTTTCGGTGTCCTAAGGTTAAGCGCCTGCTTTTACCGCAAACTACGACACCCAAATCGTCGGCAAACCCAATCAGAGTTACGTCCTCGCCCAGATCCAGTCTCAGCACGTCATCATAATATAGATTCCACAGCGTAGGACCGAGAATTGAGCCCTGTAGAACCCCACACGTCATTTCCATAACGCTTTCTTCTCCTACCTTTACTTTCCGGTCCTCCAGATAAAAGCAGATGATGTCTTTTAAGTAAGGTAAAATTTTTTTTTTTTCTAGCACTTCTATTATGCCTTTCAACGGAACGGAATTAAAGGCGTTTTTTACATCTAGTGTAAATATTGCAGCAAAGTTTTTTTTGTGGTTTCTAGCTTTTTCCGCTAATTCTTTAACTTGTTTTAGAGCACCTATCGTAGAGCGCTGTTTGCGGAACCCGTATTGGTTGTCTGCTAGTCCGCCCATTGCTTCAATTTCGTCGTAAAGTCTCTGGTTTATAACGTGTTCAAATAATTTCGCCATAGTGTTGAGAAGACAGAGGCGTCTGTATGCAAGTTCTTGTTCCATTTTATTGGGTTTTTCAAGTAGCACCAGCTTGGCCGTCTTCCGGATATGCGGAAAAGATTTTTCCCTAAACGGTTTGTTAAATAAGTTTACTACTATTTTCGTGTTTAGTTCTGCTACTATTTTTGCGATTTCTGGAGAAATACCGTCTGGGCCGGCGGCTTTTCCTTGTCTATTTTTTTTCCGGCTACTCTTACTTCCTCGTCACTGCAGATAGAAAGCTCTTCGTTTGTTGTAGAGCTATACTGCCATTTGGCTTTGTCATGGCATGGAACGAGTTTTTTTGGCTATGTCCAGTTGTTCCTTGTCGCTTAATTTAATTGGGCTGCGTACTCCAAGTTTGCCCGTAACTATCTTATACCCAGTATCCCAGATGTCTTTGTCCACTTCTTTGCACAGTTTCAACCAACATTTTTTTTTGGAAACTTTGATAGCTTGTCTAAGCTCCTTCTTTTTTTGTTTATAAGTTTCGTTTCGTTCGGATGTACGTTGCTCATTTGGCGCTACTTTATTTGCCCTCGTTGAGCTTCGCCTTGCTATGATACAACTTTGACGTAGGGCAACAATATGTTTTGTCCACCAAAAGACTGGTCTTCTCCCAACCTTATTGTCATTTATCCGAAAAGTTTTGACGCATGCCTTTTTTACAGCGTCCATTAGCACCGCTGCGAAAGTCAGTTTGCCATGGCGACTCATTTCTTGCTCGATGTGTAACGAAAGAATAGTTTTTTGTTCTTCTTTAGTAGTCTTGGTTTTTTGGTTGTTTAACTCTGCTTCGTTTATGTCCATAAAGATGTTTTTATGGTCACTGAGGTTTTCTGTCTCACTTACATGCCATTTTTGTACCTTTTTTCGTAGATTTTGGGTGCAGAAAGACACATCAACGTAGGATCTTTTGCTGTTTATTTGTATGTTTATAAAAAAACATAAACTTTTCTAGGCGATTATAATCCACCCGCAGCGGCATGGGTACATGATGAGTTAAGCATAAGTGTTATTTATAATGATAATTATTCTGCTCATTTTGTTTCCAACTGTTATGGATTTCTAAACTGCGCTCAATGTATTTCTATACCTAATGATGGTGGTGTGTGTGTGATTAATGCTGTGGATGTTTTGTTAAAACTTAGCCAACATCATATTGCTTATGTGATTGATGTAAAATGTGATACTAGCCGTAATATTTTAATGTGTAATTATGTTTTTAATGATTTTAAATATGCCGACTTTAACGCAATTAATAAGTTTTTGTTGAAGGTTGATTGGTCCGCCCTTTTTTATAATTGTGATGTTGATAATTGCGTTAATTCATTTTACTCTGTGTTGCATTTTGCTATTGATTGTTTTGTCCCCAAAAAACTATGACAAGAAAACAATTTTCCAGTTTGGTTTAATAAAGAATTGATTTCACTTACTAGACTAAAAAAAACTGAGTTGAGCACTGCCAAGTCCATGCTGTTTAACCACTCTGTTAATATTTGCCCTCTTCTGTCCTCAACCGTTGATCCCCAGATGGGCGATTTTGCATTAAAATCGCCACATATAAGAATGGGATTGTTTTTTGTCATCTTTTGGTTTGGTTTCTCCACCTAACTTGATCATTTCGGTAGTAACTTGAACTTCCCCTAGTGTTCGTCTGTTTTTGTTTTTGTTCATTTGACTTAACACCTTTTTCTATTTCTGCGTGCGCTTAAATTTAAAAATAATTTACATAAATCAACAACAGCATATTGAAAACAAAAGAAAAAAATACTACCCTAACTGTATCCTTGTATGGACTGTACTTTCGTTCAGCAAACCTTTGCATTCTGTAAAAATCAAAAGCAATAACTGTATCTTCCACATTTATTGTCAGTGAAGTTTGTGGTATTTTCTTTTATTCTAGCGGTAACTCTTGATTTTATAGAATGATCAAAGATAGTCAAAACTCCTTAAATATTCAAGCAAGTCAGTTTCTAGCTTTGATGTTTGAACAGTTTTCTTTTTTATGTATCTCCTTATTTTAATATTGGCTAATGTTTAAATTTTACTTATTTTATTTGCTATAATGTTTTGTATGTATATTTGAGAGCATATACATATAGTAAAACTTGTTAAATTCGATGTTTAAAGCTGCTGACTACATAAGATTGAGTAAAAGCAAAACACCGCACAACTCTAATTCAAATCAATTACATTTTGAGTGGAGCAACTCTAGACTTTAAATAAACAACACTGGAATACATATTTATACGCCTAGTTTGTTCAAAATCAATAATTACTCCACTCAAAGTGCAATTAAGTCCTCAATTAGGCTTCTATGTAGTTCAATTCTATAGAATACGCTAATAAAATAGTTTGAAAAAGGGTTTAAAGCTTGTAGATAAAAGTCGCCAACCCATCGCCACCAGTACAATGTACTGTTTAGTTTACAACAGAGTATTATCTGAATAGTAAAAGTTTGGATCAAATAAAGTGAGCTTTTCAGCGTCATTTCAATATAACGCGTAACCACTCTGTTTCGTCAGATAACGCAATTCAAACGTAAACAAACAACCTCAACAAAAACAGATCAAAATCTAAACAAAAAGATGGAAGTATAAAAACTGTTCAAACTCCTCAAAACATCGAAGCTGTTTAACAAGCAAAGCTCAGAAAACTACGATAATTGCTCAAAGATCATACCGCACGCCTTAAAATAAATGATACATCGGTAAGAAAGATTCTCTACTAAGCTCTGAGATTTCACCTTTACAAAATTCAGAATATCAACAACAAATCCAATGTTGTGAGGATGTGCTCAAGAAATTTGTAGAAAACGACGAACAAATAAACAAAACAAAAAAATACTACGCAATATAAGCAATGAAGCACCTATTTACCTCTCTGAATTGGTGATAAATAAAACTTCAAATTTTGAGTGAGGTCAAACCCTCTGTTTCTTCATAAAACGCTTTTTCATCCTCAAAAAGTAGCAGTGTGGTGCGCGAGTTTGGAAAATAGAATGATCCGTTCATTTTTTTTACTGTTAATTCTGAGTATTATGTAGCATTAATTCATAAGTTTCTTAAACCTCAACTTGTCCGTTTTTCAGTAAATAAACTTTTTCAGTAAGATAAGACCACGATTTTTGTCAATCCATTTAATAACCTGCAACTTTTTATGAAGATGTTTATATCTTAAAAGTATTTAGGACTGATACTCCCAAAACAATCTCACTTCTCAAACAACGTATTCAGAACATAATTACAGCAATATCCGAAAATATGTTGTTAGAAGTCTTGCAAAACTTCTAGACCCAAATCCAAAAACGCCTACATTTCAATAAAAAACAATTAACAAACGTATCAAAAAATGGCTAATCTTGTGCTTAAAATCTTCCCGTTTCACTGGCAAGCCTTATGGATGTAGATTGTAAAACTAAGCTTTGTATTTTGATGCATTTGAAGGTACTACAATTATTGCATAAGGTTTGCTCGTAAAGTTTTTTCAATAATCGTTTTCATAAGCCAATACTTTAAGTCTTACGCTTGTGTTACCACCTTACAGCTGATTTTAAATATGTACCTGCAAACACAAGTCATCACCACCCAGCCACTCGCTTTAACTGCTTAATATAGGCCTCCTCTAAAACCTTTGACTCATTTTTACTTTGAGCAGCTTGTACCCAGTTTGGAGCCACTCTTTTCAAGTCATCTATCCACGTAATCGAAGGTCTACTCCTGTTCCGTTTACCTCTTCAAAGCCTCCACTCTAAGAGTTGTTTGTTCCAACGCCCGTCAGTGTATCTAGCAAGGTATCCTGCCCATCTCCATTTCATAGTTGAAATCTTCTCAACTATGTCACGTTCTTCTTCTTATGGTGCCTGTCCGTTTCAGAGGTTAGCAATCATGATAGCTATTCGAACTTTGTCGGTTTCTGCTCTGAAGAAGCCTACTGTTGATGTATTGAACCATGTGCGTAGGTTCGTCAACCAAGACGTTCTTCTTCTTCCTGGTCCTCTTCTTCCTTCCACTCTGCCTTGTAGAATCAGTTGCAGCAGTCCGTATCGTTGATTATTCCTCATGATGTGCCCCAAGTATTCCAATTTTCTTGCATTTACTGTTAATATTAGTTCCTTTTCTATGCCAATTCTTTCAAGGACATCTTTGTTGGTTACATGTTCTGTCTTCAAGATGCGTCGGTATAGCCACATTTCGAATTCTTCTAGTTTCTTACAACTGGTCTCGATTAAAGTCCATAATTCTACCCCATACAAAAGTACCGGAAAAACATAGCATTTTAATAATCTGATTTTTGTTGACAAGGGTAGAGCGTGAGTTCTGAACAACTTTGACATTTTGAGAAATGTGGATCTAGACTTCTCTATCCGGCATCTAATTTCCAGTGAGTGATCCCAACTGTTGTTGATTGTTGTTCCGAGGTATGTATATGTTTGGACTTATTCGATCAATTTGTTATTCACTATCAGTATTTTGTTTTTTTTAATGTTAAGTGGAAGTCTATAAATTTGACTGGTTTCTGCTATCTTAGTCATCAGCTCCTGGAGGTTCTCAAAACTGTCTGCAAATACACCTGTATCATCAGCATACCTGATATTGTTTACATGCTGGCCGTTTATTTTGATACCAATATTTGAGTTTTCTAGTGCTTCTTGGAAGATTCGCTCGGAGTATATGTTAAATAGAATTGATGATAGAACACATCCTAGTCTGACTGAATTATGCCACACATACTAATTTATTGTTAAACAAAATCGTCAGTGATTCGGTCTTGTATTCATGTACCAAGAGTAGCTCGCTCCATTGCTTTTTGCGCTACCCTCAACTGTCAACAAATCCTTTAGTTAGAGTTAAAGTCTCTGCTCCGTAAATTTTCCGTTTAAGGCATACTAGTAACTCACTTTTAAATATATTGCGTAGTTAACCAAATGCAATTCAATCCCTATTATTTGCTGTATTTTGCAATTTTGGTTATTGCGTCGTAAATAGATAGTAACCCGCTAAGTACAAAGTTTATAATTACTTTAGTCTACGTCATGTTTATCTTGAGTCCTACACTTTCCAATGCTTCTTTAGCATGGTTTTTGTATCGCCCATATGTCTGCTATCAAACTTATATCGTCAGCAACTCTTAACTAATTTAGTTGTTCACCATCCATATCCTCCTATATCATCTCAAAAAACATTTTAAACAATCAGTTTTATAATATTTTTAATAATTTAAATTTAAGAATATTAGTTATTATTGAATAACTTCAATTTTATCTAGCAGTTCTGTATATGGCCATGTCTGAGTCAAGTGTACGGATCAAAAATTTAATTTTGCTCATACCACTGAAATTGCCTTTCTCTACATGAGTCCTAATCTTGTGAATTTTTTAAGATTTTTTTCAATAAGCCATTTTCGAGCGATAAATAAGCAATCAAAATTAAAAAAAAAACAATTTTTCTCAATTTTTTCCATTTTTTGATCGTAACTTCTCAGTGTTGCATTTTTAAGAAAAAACTCTAATAAAATTTTTTTCAAAATTGTTCAAAGAATCATGCAAAAAATACTCTAAATATTTCAGAAAATGCCGTGTGCTACGCTCCTAAATATTTTACAATGTATCCACAGAAATACTTAAAAATAACAAAAAAGGCTTAAATTTCACAATTTTCTGTAGATATATTCTAAGATACCTCAGAGCGTAGTGCGCCAAACTTCCTAAAATTTTTTAGGGTACCTTTTGCACATATAAAAACGCGTTTTTATTCATATTTGAAAAAAAGAATACTCGTCTTTTTATTTTTAAGAAAAACTGTCTTTTAAATTTCAGCAAAATTTTCAAAAATGTTTTGGCTATGAAAACTTATTCTTAGAATAATTTTAAAGAAAAAAGTACCTTGTAATTTTTTTCTAAGAATGCAACCCTAAGTTACAAACGATAAAAACATTAAAAAAGCGTAAATTTGAAATTTTTAACTATTTCTGTAGATTCTAAGATATCTCGGATCGTAGTGCACGGTACATCCTAAAATCTTTTGCACTTTTTTTATTTATAATTAAAAAAATGCTCATCTTTTTTTTAAGAAAAACTATCTCTTAAATTTCTGCAAAATTTTCAAAATGTTTGGAAAAAAAATTTTGGCTGTTAAAACTTAATTCTTTAGGGACCAAATATTTTTTTTCTAAAAATGGAATCCTGAAAAATTACAAACAATCAAAAAATGAAAAAGGCTTAATTTCAAATTTTAAAGTATTTCTGTAGATACATTCTAAGATATCTCGGAGCGTAATGCACGGCACTTCCTAAAATTTTCAGGGTATCATTTGCACATATAAAAGCATGTTTTCATCCATATTTAAAAAAAAAAAGATAATACCCGTTATATTTTTTTAAGAAACACTGTCTTTTAAAGTCTGCAAAGTTTTCAAAATTTAAGAAAAAAAAAAGTTTAATAAAAACTTATTTTTTGGACAATTTAAAAAAAAAGTTCCTTATAAGTTTTTCCTAAAAATGCAATCCTGAAGAGTTACGAACAATCAAAAAAAGTAAAATTAACGTAAAAAACTCAATTTTTTAAAAATTTGATTGCATATTACACGGAAATGGCTCACTGAAAAAATCTGAAAAAACTCACATAATCACTATTCAAGTAAAAGAAAGCATTTTCAGTGGTTTGAGCAAAAACAAATTTTCATTTCGTACACAACTCATACATGGTCATATCTATTATGCCCAAAAAAATTCAAAAGTTTCAACCCAATCAATTAATTCAATGATGTCACTTTTAGGTATAATAGCAATATAACAATTCTAAATGTTGCCAATTAAGGTTGGTTCAATAACTTGTACAGTAGTTAAAGGTATCCAGCTCGAAAGACCAAAAATGTGTTGAATAAGAATAATTTTTCTTTCTATCTCTGAATGCAAAAACTGTACCTACTAAACCACCACAGTACAAAAAAAGTCTATAATGTAAAGATATAAGAAAAAAAAAAGATAGTAGACTTTATCATTATTGAGTTTCAAAAGTATTAGGTTTAAAAGCAAAAATAAAATATTTTTCTTAAAAAATAGTATATTAATGTTTTGCAGACTTAAAAAACAATTAACTCAAATTATTTCACAAAAAAATATATTTTCCTTTATTGTATAGTATAAAGTTAAAATTAAAGAGTATTAAAACATGTTTTTTGTATCTTTTAAAAGAAGAAATAATTATACGCAACAATGAATCATATAACTTAATAACAAACCCGTGTTTTATGTTTCAAGCTCATACAATGCTCGGTAAATGTTTTTATTTTATTTTACAAAATTATTTTATTGCAATCATATAACATTTTAAAAATTTATTTTTATATTGTAATTTATTTTAAATCATAAAGTTAACATTTGATGTTAATCCATAGAATACAAGTTACATATTGTGTAGAGTTCGAAATAAATTCTATTGACGTGCACGTCATAAACGCTTTCGAAATATAAAATTGCGGGACCGTAAACTAGTTTAATCTTCTGGCAATAAAAACCGGGGAAAATACGCGGATAGTGCGCCCGCTAATTCCAATTTATCGCTCCGCAAATAATTTTCAATTAGCTTGGTATAATAACGCCATATTTTTTTGCAATTTGATAAATAATAATTTTACTATTAATTTTATAGCCGGCAATAAGATTTTTAATAGGAATGAAAATTGTGCAGAAATGAGTATTTATCTTCCAAAGAATTTTATTATTCGTTTTACATTTTTCATTGTTACGCGAATACTGTGTTGCGAAGTGTACGTTGTATGTTATTGGATTATTTACTTTATATCTGCTTTCGTTTCAAAACCAGTTATTATATTAATACCTAAAAATTGAACTAATTGCCAACGTTAAATAAAAAATAATTTACCTATGCAGGATAGAAATAACTCACAGCTTTTAACGTCAACACAAATTTGTTTCTTTCAGATACGATTGTTTTTATTTGTGCACTACAACAGTACCTGATTTGTTTACTAACACCTTCTTTAGAAAAAACTACAAATTAACAAACAACCTAAGCAGAAATTAAGTTTAAATTAAGTAGAATACTTTGTACCTGACCAAAATCAGCAGATTAGTTAAAATATATTTTTAGAAGATTACTGTGACTTTTAAATCCCCTACTAAGTAAAAGAAGAGAACAGTATTTCATATTTCATCTTAGAATTTAAACTAGTTAGCAAAACAATTAGTTCTTCAAAGTTGCGTTCGCGAAAGTCCTACATAATAAAAGATAAAACAAAGTATAGGAAGATCAAACCCAGAACGTACAATAAATATACCATAAACTTCACACAATCAGAAATGCTACACAATTATTTTAGACATCCTAAAAGCAGCACTTAACTAACAAAATCTCGGAAAAGCCATAAAAAAGAATTAAAAAAACTTTAAAAAAATTGTAATTGTAACTCCAAAAACTTTAATCTTAACGCTAGAGAATTGCCGAGTTAGTCGCTCCGTCCTGTTGTGGTGCCACTAGTAGTATTGTTATGGAAATATATTAAATCCTATCACATCTACGAGAATATCAGTAAACTTTTCTCTCTAGAAAAATATTAACACGTACAGCGCCGTTTTTAAATTAAAATTAGTTCTTATAGGACAAAACGCCAACCAACTCAATATCCAAACGATAAGATTTTAGTCATTACTTTTTTTATATGTTGAACTATATACAATATTCTATGTCTCCATGTTTTTAGATAAAGATTTGAAGTTATATTTAAAGAGTAAAAAAATAACAAAAAACTAATTAAAAACGTAACTTTTTAAAAATTAATTGCAAAGAAACGACTTATTGCATCAAATTTCTACAAGTTTGAGGACACAGATTTCACACATTCTACAATGTGTGAAAATTTTATTCAATTATATTCAGGAGTTTTCTTGCTGAGTTGGATGCTGTAAACCCTTAAAATAGCGCAATAATTCTCCCCCCTTAATGTAATATATGTGTGAATATTCCGACAATTTTATAATTATATCATGTTTTAACTATTGAGTTAAGTTTATAAGTAAAGTGGTAAGAAAAGGTCTAAAACCTTCCAATTGCTATTTATAAAGAGAGAGCGCACATCATACTTCTGTCAATCGCCATAAAGTACAAAAAACAAATATTAATTTTGATGTAAATTGATGATTTAGAATAGAACTTTATCAAAAACTGTCACCTAAAAAGTTAAATAAAGATGTTATAAACAATCACTTAACTGTCAGAAAAAGATATAAATTGTTCAAATACTTACATGGACATCCATGACGTAAATTTGATGTATAAACAGAAATATTTGCCATATGCTTACCTGAAACAAAAAGAAACAAATGTGTTAGATTTAACTAATAAAAACCAATCAGTCAACAATAACCATAATGTAGTTTTCATCGTGTAATAATAGTATTAAAAAAAAAAAAAATAAATATTGTAATCTAAATTAAAAACTATTTGTTCGCACTGTAGAATTCGTTTTCTACCAAAAAAAAGAATGATATTTAAAAATTTAAAAAAAATTGTATAGTCTTTGCTTTAGAAGATAATGAGCAAGGTCAAGAAACTGGAAGAATACGTAGTCAAGCTTACAAACACTAAAAAAAAAATCAAAAATCCATTAATAAGCTAGTAGGATCTATCAAAAAAATAAGTCCCGCAATTGTATTCACTGTGGAGCTTATGAACGCAGTCAAAAACCAAGCAAAAGTTTGTGAAGAAGGTAATGCGACCCACATTACCACAACAAAAGTTGCTACGTAAACAACTAGTAAACACAGAGAAAAATAATGTCATAGACAGGATAGATAGCAAACTACCTAAAAATCTCGGCACGTTCACAACATAGCGGCAGTCAGACTGAAGACTAAAACGTTCATAAAAAACGTAGTCATAGTCCAGTTCGGAATATCTCAAGTCGTCTTTTATCACCAGTTGCAAGCGACTAAGAAACTCGTAATTGCACTGATAAACATCTCAGTTAGAATATACTCATAAAGACTAAATCATGCTAGATCCCCACTTTATGTTGCGTCCAGAAACCATAGTAATGTTTTCGATCTGAAAGTAGTTCGTAGAGTTGGAAAACAAATGTTCTAGTTTGCGCGCAATTTGTTGCCAGTTTGTAGTATATCTATGCAGATGATCCAGTTTAGAAGTCGGTTGTGTCGCTGTTAGAAGTCAATCCAAAGTTACTGATCCGGGTTTATGAATTAAAAGATTATTATTTCCAACCTTGTATGATAATAAAGTATGGCCCGTCTGATAACAAGAGAAGTCGCGTGGAAGTTTATAAGATGCAAGATGAACTTCTCCAGACTTGATTCGATATAGTTTCAATTGTTGCCTTTGAGTTAGGTTAGGTTAGGTTAGGTCGTTGCTTGAAACGCTTGTCTAGTAATGCAGGGAGCGGTTACAGTTATGAGCAACTTATCTGTAGACAAAATTCCTGTATCAAATAAAATGCTGTTGCAAATATAAAAAAAAAATGAAATAAAGTTCTAAAAGAATATGGAAAACTTAAAAAAAAAGGCAAAAATAGATAACACAAAAGGTACTAAACAGAATAAAACAACAAAACAACATCAGAAGAAAAATAAGACAAGCTAAAGAAGTACAGATAGCATGCGCAAAAAGATACAAAAAATGAGCAAAAAGTTAAAAACCTGCCAAACCAAAGTATTACTAAACAAAGACGGTAATCTAATCATAGAAACGGAAAAAAAACTAACAAAGTGATGCAAATACTCAATGAAAATTAAACAAGACCGACAAATTCAGAATGCACTGGGTCCAAAAACTTACAACAATACCAAATCCGGAAAACAACTAGATCCAACAAAATGCCAGCTGAATTAATAAAACTTATTGATAAAAACTTTATAGGAATCCTACTAAAATTTAACAACATATAAAAAAATTACAACATACTAAACAAACAAATCGTGACGCTACCAACAAAAAATAAAACCAAAGAATGCTCTGACCAGAAAATCATTGCCTTATTAAGCCACGCCCTTAAGATCTTCCTAAAGATAATACAAAATCTTCAAATATCTAGAATAGGCATTAGCAACACACAAATAGGATTGAGGAAAGACATAAGAACTAGAGTGGAACTCTTTAAATGCATTAAAACAAAGATATTTGAACATAAACCATGATACGTATGTACATTTGCTTTATTGAATTCCAAAAGGCAATTGATCATGCACTTTAAACTACTAAAAATATTTAAAAAACATCGACAGCAAAAATATACGACTAATTTCCAACCTCAACTGGCAAACAGAAAAGTCAAAGTCAATAAAACCTAAACAAAAAGGTTAAAATACACCGTAGAGTCATACCAAAATGCGTACTGTCGGCTCTCCTATTAAATTAATGTATACAGCAAAGATATATTTAAAGAAGCACTGACAGATAAAACGGGAGGTAATATCATAAATAATAAATCAATTTACAACATACCAAATAAACAAAGCCAAAAAGATCACTAATATAAAAAAAAAAAAGATTATATATAGCTTTCTCAAACTAATAATCCAAAAAAAATTTAAAAAAAACAAATAGTTTGTAGCAAAAGAATCTCGTGGCTTCTAAACCTAAAAGAATGGTTTGGATGTAGATTTATCAAACTATTCAGAGTAGCAGTCAACAAAGTTCACAAAATAATAATGCTTTTCAATCTCCAATAATACCAAAACCTAAAAAAAAACAAAAAAGAATTAAACAAACAGTGTTATGTGACGATTGCGCTACCTAACAACCTTAAAACTCCAAGTTCATTTATCTCAATTAACACATAATCTGCACGCTAGTCACAGCAAAAGCTAAACCAAAAAGACAAAAGTTATTTTTATTGTGTTACGCTCACTATAATGTAAACACCTGCAAAACTCTTCCACCACAACTGCCACTGGTTTTGTTACATCGCCGTGGACATCACACCGCATCCATAAGCATCAAAATCTCTTACCCGGATCTCTTTGTCGAGTACCCAGGTACCTGTAGAAACGCTATACCAAGCACATTATGTAATCCAAAACAACAATAAATATCATGGTCACTTCGTTCTCAATAAAGACACTAAGAGCGCTTTCTCAAGCAGATAAAAAATGAAAATCGCTTCAAACCAAAAAAATGTATACAAATTCTGCTAGTCCATAATCAACAATAAAATTTAAAAAAATCGGAAAAAAATCTAGAACTAGAACCTAAAAACAGTGCAACTTACTTGCGTAACCAAAAAAACAAAACAAAAATT
Organism: Tachinus rufipes; assembly: GCA_963932245.1. Taxonomy (NCBI): domain Eukaryota; kingdom Metazoa; phylum Arthropoda; class Insecta; order Coleoptera; family Staphylinidae; genus Tachinus; species Tachinus rufipes. The sequence continues at coordinate 33,451,787 of OZ010746.1, read as the reverse complement.
AAACCAAACCAGTAAACAAGAAAATATTAATAAGCACAAAATTTGGTTAAATTCATTCTTCACCTAGCCACAAAAATGCTATGGCTACTGTCTAATACCATGTGTATCTCATATACACCAGTACCAGCACCAAACGTCTTACAATCCTGCTACTATCAGCAACGCCTAAAAGCCCAGAATCAGCAGGATCGCCACCAAGTTCGGTCCAATCTCTTGTAGTAAATTTAATTTATGTCCTAATATTCGATTAATGTGTTGCCACTTTACCCTTTATGCACATTAATTAAATTTTGTTTTTCATCTAGTCAAATACTGCTTCAGAAAGGCTACCTGATTTGTGCAGCCTATGGGCGTCAACTACGTTATAATTCACAAAATGTCTTTTAATCTCGGTGCTGTAAAAAATGACGTAAAAAGCATATAAAATATATTCCAAACCTAGAACCTATACGTTTCCAAAAAAGAAGACACAAAACTATAAAATAAAATTTGATAAGGACCACCATGCACCTTGCAACCAAAACGCAAGCTTCTTCACAACTAAAAATTAATTATTACGACATTCTACCCGCGCACATAGTCTACCAAGCAAGCTATAGGTACCTAGACGAAGAAATCATATTCAAAGTGTAGCACAAAACTAACAACGGAAAAAAAATTAGTAGACAACCAGCGGTAATGTCATCTCCCAGTTTAAACGCACAGTAACCATTTTTGAGTAAAACAAAAAAAAATTAAAACAAACAAACAAACAACCTAGTTCTATTTTATCTTACAAAGAACGTAACACAAAATACGATTTAAACAACAAAAACTTTATTTTAACCGGTTTTAAAATGTTGGGCATATTGAAAACGATACTTATTTATGATATAAGAATAATAATTTTCTTCTATAACATAATTATTTGATGTATCATCAACTGTACAAAAATTATTTAAATTTATTTATAGGTAAACCAACACAGATAACAACATGCTTTTAAAAAGCCAGAAAAAATCCTACGTAACCTAACCTAAAACGCACCGTGTACATTTAAAAAACTCAATACCTATTAGCAAAATGGGCCAACTCACCACAACAAGAAAAATATAAGCAAAACGGACAAACGATAACGCACAAAAGCCACTCCTTAGTACTTTATTACATTATCTCTTTTGACAAATTTGATTTAAATTCTAAAAACAATGATAACCGTCACCATTTTCTTTGCAACTAACTTGGTAAGTACCGATATTCTCACAGCGCCATGGTATTAACTTCTGTTTTGATTCAGAGTCATAATAATATATCGTCAATTCTCTGAATTAGAACAAAACTGTCAGGAAGTATTCGAAAATTACCAAATTAATGTTTCAAACGATTTAATTATTTCTGCAAGTTGATTTTTTTTCCAATACTAGACTCATAACGTTTTAATTTGTACCATTAAGGCAAGCGTCTAAATAAATTTAATATTCATTGTTTATGCTATACTCTTATAAAAATTGTCGCCCACTATAGCAAAGTATATAAAACGCGCTGCAACATATAGCAACTTTTATCAATCAAAACACATTCTTCGTCATGATACAACACCCACTATGCAGAAGTGACGCAAACATTAAGTTGCTTAAACGCGCATCGCTCTAGTAGCCGATAACTAATTATTGAACTCAACTCAATTTTATTATATTTAGTTTATTTACAATACCATAAATGAATAATTTCCACTAAACTATTAAACAAATTCAAATAAAACTTTACGGTATTAGTTTATAAGCATGTGTTACTAGACCTTTGTTTGTTTGAAGAAGACTTAATCAAACGCGCAAATTATTAGTTCTCCCTCGTATATAAAACAGTTAATAAACTTCAGTCAGCAAACAACTTCCAATTGTTTTCCAAACCAGCATTACTGTTATTGCTTACAATTTTAAATCTGAATTAACAGCTTGTCGTTAACTAATCGCGCAAGCTTTAATAGCAAAATCGATAAAATAAAGAACGGGTTTAAAACGTCTCTAAAGAAAATTAATTAAACCTGAGAAATTAAGTGCCATTTAGATATTAAAAGAAGTGTACAGTAAACAGATATAATAACAATAAACAAACATCTAAATCCATTAAGCCATAAACGACCATCTCAAATCGATCAGTTGTTACTGATATCATGCTTTTATTTGCGTAAATAATGATATCCTGGTAGAACAAACAAAGGCAATTATGTTGAAAGTAAGCAAATGTTTGAAAATTTGAAGTAGCGTCACATCGTCTACCGGCTTATTTGTTAATAAAGTGGATTATCTCGCTACACCCCTTTTATATGATGATCCACAACACCAAATTGCCACTTTTATTTCCGCCCCGCGCGCTAAAAACAAGTTTAAAGGCTTAATGCACGTCACATTTATTCACCCCCGCAATTGAAACTTTTATTCATTACCACTGTAAATGTATGCGTGTCGCAACATTTATCTCAACAAATATTATAATAATTTTATGTATCTACTTATTTAGTTAAGTTTGTTAAAATTATGACTAAAGGAATTGTTGCAATTACTAAACTTCTATTAAATCTTTACACAATTAATCAAGTATTATTACCTTTAGTCAATTTAAACTTTCATTATTATAAAAGTTTAGTTTACCTTATCGGCATTCATTTCAAATAAACTCTTCCAACAATACAGAATCGAGTGCATCTCTGAAAATAAGGGTCCGTCATTCGGAGACGGAAATATATGAAGGAACACGTCGCATTTTCATTTTCGCGTTGAGACCCGAGACGAATAAGAAGGAAAAAAATGGTCTTAAAAATAATTGGACTTGTGTGTATGAATGTGTGAAAGCAGAACTTGCATTCATTCAAGTGAATCAAACTAATGAGACATATGCACGTATAGATTGCAGATATAGCAGGCTGCGAAATAACAAGGCGTACAGTGGCGTAACTAATAGGACAGGAATCGATTTGCAATTTACATTTTAAGTGATGTATACTCGTATATATTGGCATGCTATGAACTGGAAAAGAAGGTAATTTTGAACTAAATTAGATGGATTAATTTTTGTTTTAGTAAATAAGCTTAATAGGTATTAAAATAGTTTGTCAGATGTGATTAATGCATCTCACAAAATATTTAAAACAGTTCACTCTACATGGTGTGGAATGGATGAATCAATTGGAAGTTCAGTTAGATATGCAAAACGACATTCAATGGAATTGCTAATAAGAAAATTAATCAATTTTAGTTAACGTTAATTCTTAAAATAATTCTCCAAAAAAAAGCATGTAGCATGGATGCATTGTTACCTGCGGTCAGAATATGCTAATATTTTTCTAAAAATCAACAGCAACACTGACACTAATCGTAACACTAATTCAAATATTTCTTAATAAAAGTTAATTAAAATTTTGTTTTAATAAAGTTGAAATGTATAATATAGAAAAACGTAACACAAAAAACTAAATGATCATTAAATTCAAGAAAAAATTACTCTTCTAAAATTATATAATATATATCAGCAAACTACTAAATATAGTCCCAATAGACCAGAAGCCAAACTGACTATATTCTAGTAAAAAAGTAGCTAGAAACGTATCTCAGATATAAATAGGTATTATTATTGAAGAGAGAAAGTGACAAAGCAAGTGTTAATAATAGTAATCTAATTCATTGTAGTGTTAAATTAAAGTATGTGTTATACGTTGACGGAAGTTATATTTTGATATACAACTGTTTAGAGGTATTTCTTAATTGTTATCTGCATTAATTATACTTAAAAATGTTCTTAAAATTAATTCTAACCTAAAAGTTTGTTTACTTGTTATATGAACAGTATTTAATAACAAAATAGAATAATTGGAGTTCTATTTGTAAATTGTTTTATAAACGCATAGCCTCCGTAGCTCAGAGTTAACGTCCTATACATCGAACTGGGGAACTCGGGTTCGATTCTCAACTCAGGAAATCCTTTTTTAAGTATAAATACCTATTTTTAATTCCTATAAACACTCCATTCCGTGGTCTTTCTTTGTTTGTAAATATTTATAGTCACCATAACAGGCCCTATGGTGTGAAGCGTGTATCCCTGTCTCTTGTGTTAAAACTATACCTTTGTTTTATACCTTTTGTTTCTTTATTTAAATTGCAGTATTTATTCTGTTAATAATTATCTGCTAAATGGCGGGTCCTATAACTCGACAGAAGTCTAAATCAGCAACCCTTGATCCCGATATATTAAATCAAACTCTGATTGAAAATGATACTAATATCACAGAAAGCGAAGACGAAGAAATAGAATATGATAATTTATTATTAGAATTAGAAAACTCATTTACATATTCAAATGACGAAAATAATAGATTAAATAATGAAATTAGTAAATTAAACAAAAAAATATTCTACTCCAAAATGAATTGGAAGACAAGAACAATATAATTTATGCTTTAAAATTAAACGAAACTAAGTTGCAAGCAATAAAATCAAAAAATGCATCAACGCAAACTGATAAAAATAAAAATATACCAAAAAGTAATGTAAATGCTTTAACTCAAACTGAAACATTAAATTCGGTTCATAATGTTGTAATAGAATCAAAACTCTCTAATAAAAATAACAAGTCCAAAGCTGCACTGAATCGCAAATTAAAAAGCACAGAAAAAAGAAAAATAAACGTCGATACAGAAAAAAATGACTCCGCGGCTATTGAAAGTGAACATCAACCACTGAATCAAGAAGTACCAACTTACAACAACAATTTAATCGAATCAAATCACGACCATAAGAAGATATTTGATAAAACCGAGGAATATAAACCTGGACATGACAAACACCGACATATCTTAATACTTGGGGACCAACAAGCTGGAGGATTATCAAGTATTTTTTACAATAATGGATTACAATCAGAATATGCAATAACTAGTGTAGTAAAACCAAATGCTTTTATTGAACTTATATTAGACGATAACCTAAATCAAATAAGTTCACTCACAAAAAATGATTTTTTAATTTTAGTAGCTGGAGTAAATAACGCAATTAAAGGTAAAAATATAGATGACAGTCATATAGCAATAATTGATAATTTGACAAGACATACAAATGTTATTATCATATCTACGCCCTTTTGGAATAACCGTCCGATTTTAAATAAATTTGTATATAATTTCAACCAAAAAATGTATCAATCATTAGTACAAAATAATGACAATATCACTTTTATTGATGTCAATTCAATGTTCAATTCAAGTAATTTTTTTCAAAACAAAGAATTATATATGAAAAAAACGGCTAAAAACTCATTAGCACTTTATATTATTAATGTAATTAAATACACACAAATAAATAAAATAGAATCTTCAAATTTAATTTACATTGAAACGGTTTGTAATGATAGATGTGAGAATAATTTTTTAATATAAATACATCGAATAATAAATATATTAATATAGAAAACAGCTACCAATTTACGTTATTAAATTTAAATATTAGATCTCTCTTAAATAAAATAAACTATCTAGATTCACTAATTTCAGCTACAAAAAGTGATATAATATGTATTTGTGAACATTGGATTACATCAACCGACCAAATAGCATGTTGTAAATTGTTAGACTACGCACTAATAAGTTCTTTTTGTCGTCAAATTTATATTCATGGTGGGGTGGCAATTTACGCAAAAACTTCTATTAGCAACAATTGTAGTCATATATTAGATATAACAAACCTAACTATAGAGTTAAGTTTTGAGTGTACGGCGATTCAAATAAACAATATATGCGTTGCAACTATATATAGATCTACTAATGGCGATGTAGATACTTTCTTTATACAACTCTCCAAATTATTAGATATAGTAACAAAGAGATACATGTATATATTTATAAGCGGAGATTTAAATATTGATACTTTGGATACAAACAACTCACACACAAAAACGCTTAATGATTTATTAAATTCCTACAATTTAAAGTCCCTTATAAAAGAACCGACAAGAATTCAAATAAGCTCATCGGGCAATGGTGTTAGTGCAACTGGAATAGATTACTTAATCACAAATGTTCCATTCTCGGCAAAATATGAAATATTTGAAACAGGGTTTTCTGATCATACTGCGCAATTTTTAACATGCAGCATTCACAGTAGTATCAAATCGGCCAAACCTAAAATAGTCACAAAGCGACTTATCAATAATGCATCAATGTTAGAATTTCAAACATTATTTTCTAAAAAATATTCCACATTAACACCGTTGGAAAGTATTAATATAAATGACCATTTTAAAGTATTCTTTGATACATTTAAATGGTGCTTCGATGTGTCATGCCCGTATAAAACTTCAACAATAAATATTTCCAGTAAAAATACTAAGTGGATAACTCCCGAAATCATCAAACATCGCAATAAACTTATGCAATTAAATTGGCTAAAAAAAACTACCGGTGATATTCAGCTAACAGCAAAATATAATCATTTTAAAAAATTATATAATAACTTGATAATAACATCGAAAAAAAACATGTATTTGAGTAGAATTAACAAATCAAAAAATAAAAATAAAACAGTTTGGAATATTGTAAGAACAGAAACTGGCAATTCTAAAAAGGCTCAAGAATTAATTAATATTTCTGCTAATAACAACGTCATATCTGACAAAAAACTAGTCGCTAATGCGTTTGCTGATCATTTTGCCAACAACACAGCTAAACAAATCAAACTAATTAAACCTAGCCATTCCTGTACTTCTCAAAGTATATCTGAGAGATCATTTTACTATGAGAAAGTAACTAGAAAAGAAGTGGAAAACATAATACGCTCCTTACATAATACAAACTCAACAGGAACAGACGAGATTCCAATCCAATTAATAAAATTTTGCGTAGTTGAATTATGTGAGCCTCTTACTGTTATAATAAATAAATCTGTCAAATTGGGACAATTTCCAGATATTTTAAAAATTGCTAATGTACTTCCAGTACACAAAAAAGGAAACCCCACCGATTTAAATAATTATAGGCCTATATCATTGCTAAGCATATTGTCTAAAATAATTGAGCGCGCTGTTGTAAACAAAATTGTAATTTTTTTAACTAAGTACAATATATTAGCAGATGAACAACACGGCTTTAGGTCATGTAGATCTACTGAAACGGCTACAACTGAGTTAGTTCAGCATATTTATGATAAAATAAACGATAAAGAACTTATAGTTGGAATTTTTTTTGATTTAACTAAGGCCTTTGATTCTCTCAAATATGAATTTATTTTATCAAAGCTGTATAACCTGGGCATACGTGGAGAAATGAATAACTGGGTAAAAAGTTACTTACAAGGTAGAAAACTAGCGGTATCAGTCATGGGAAATAAATCGGATGAATTCAATGTTGACATTGGTGTTCCTCAAGGAAGTGTAGCTGGACCCTTGTTGTTTTTAGTTTTTATCAACGATTTACCTAGTTTTATAAAAACAGGAAGAGTTTTTATGTTTGCTGACGACACAAGTATTATTGTAAGTGGTAAAAATATTATTGATTTAAATAGCAACATAAGCATTGTGCTTTCACAATTCAACAACTGGTGTAAAACAAATAATCTGCTTATTAACGCTTCAAAAACAGTTATTGTTAACTTCCACGGCGTACACAATGAAAGAATTGCCTCAACCGGGTATGAACTGAATAGTGAAATAATTAATTTAAGTGGTTCAGTAAAGTTTCTTGGTACCATAGTAGATGAAAATCTGAACTGGAAAAATCAGATTGATGTTGTTTCTATAAATTTAAATAAATGTTGCTACGTACTGCGCCAATTAAAAAATAGTCTGTCTCAAGTAGCTCTTATAAATGTATACTACTCCTTGGCCTATTCGGCAATGAGTTACAATATCTTGGCGTGGGGACAATCTGTCGACATAAACAGAGTTTTTGTAATACAAAAACGACTTATAAGGCTTATTTTTAATCTAAATTACATAGAAACATGCCATAATACATTTAAATCAAAAAACTTATTAACTGTCACATCTATTTATTTGTATAAATTACTATGCTATGTGTTTAAAAATAAAAGCAAGTATCAATTAATAAACAACGTTCATAATTATAACACAAGAAACCAAAATAATATACAATTACCTAAACTTAAGCTCACATCTTATAAAAAATCACCAAAATATGCAGGTGGTTACCTTTTTAATATTTTACCAGAAAATATCAAAACTATCAAATTGCCGCAAATATTTAAGAGCTGTTTAAAAAAATTTTTAATTGATGGATGCTTTTATTCAATAAACGAATTTATTTTATAGATCAATGTGAAAACTATTTTATTTATTTATTTATTTTTTTATGTTATTTTGTAATGTTTTTTTAATGTTTTTAATCTGTTGGTTCTGCAAATATTGCAGTGATTTGTAACATTTTAATATGTATTTATGTATTGTATTTATTTAACGTATCCTATCCATGATTTTGGCCTAAAGGATGAATAAATTATTATTATTATTATTAATGCAAAACTGATATGATTATTAATAAAAAAAAATCATTAGTGCTTTTAGAGCAAAGACTCAATACTATTCTCTAAATTTAATTAAAAAATAACATCCAACATACATCTAACCTATAGTACATACTTTAAAATCTTTAAAATTTTGTATATTGAGCCTATTACCAATTGTACGCAAGATCTTTCTTAATTGACGGTGTCTTTAAAAGTTTCTGCTACAATATGCAGGTTTAGAAAATTGTAAAGAAAAATCACCCATTTGTAATTTTGAGCAATGATTGAGTCTTTAGTGTAGTGTTTATTTACCAACAATAGCTAGTTAACACATGCTGCTAATGTGACGGTACAGTAATTTTAATATTAGTGCTATTTTTTCTGGAATTGCTACAGTGTTGTCCAATCGGATCTGCACACTTCTACTATGTATTTTCCACTATTTATATCTCAACTATGAGATAGTTCAAAAGAAAAATAAATTCCTCTACCAAACAAGTGTTTTGTGGTGTTCGTTCCGTGTCTGTTGCTACTACTTAATTTAACATTATTATTTACGTATGCAATAAAAATAACTATTAATTTAATAAAAAATAAGTATGTATAATACATATATTTATAATCTAATAATTTAATTTATTAGATATTCTGTCCAATTCTCTATGAATATGTAACAGTAAAATAGATTAGTTATAGAGCGTTAGCGTAGCACGCCAACAGTCTGGGGTTCGATCTCCGAATATGACTAAAATAATAACTTTTATCCACCGGGGTGATTCGGAAGTCACCTAATAAGCCGTTGGTTCCATCAACCCTCTTTGTCGTAAGACTTCTGAAGCGATGTAAAATAGCTGTAAAACGCGCAATAAAGAAGATATTGCTAGATAGTAATTTTGTTATCATGTAACAAAAACGACAACTTTTTGTAAAAATTTTTGTTTGTTTTTTTTTTCAACCAAACAAAATAAAAAATCATTATTTGAAATATTTCAATTTTTTTTTGTTTTTTTGTCAATCAAGCAAAAGTGAAAAAAAGTTAAAAAATATGATTAAATATGATATTTTTTTTATTTGAAAATTTTTTTTTTTTATATATTTTTGCAAATAAAATTTTTTTTTTTTTTTTTTTGAAAAATATATTCTTTTTTAGAGGGTTGCAATGGATTTTGGCACCTTTGCTTGCTTGTAAAGTAAAGTAATACAAAAATCTTTAGCTAGTAGTATTTACTTTGCTGACTTCTAGCAATGTGCTTAGAGAATAGCACCGTATAATATTATTATTGACTATAATATTATTATAATACGGCTATAACAATTATATGCAAACACGAAAACACACCCCCAATATATTCACACGTGGTCGTCATCTATAGGATTTGACTAAATTTCGAAGCGCACATCCAATTATTATTAATATTTAATTTCGCAAATAACTTCAATCATTATCAACATATAGATTTGAATTTTAGAATTGATACTCAAGTAATTGTTTTCTAGAGCATAAAACCAAAATAAATTTTTATAGTAAATTTATTCATTTAGAAACAATAATAAAATTTTAAATAATTTTTTTTTCAAAAATTAATATATTCATGCCTTTCATTGTTTATTTCTACATATAAATTTTGTTTTTTGAATTTGTTATAAATAAAACTTTTTAAGAAAATTCCCTGCTCTCCAAATCTTTAACCCAAAAAAATGAAGACATAGAATATTGTATGTAGTTCAACATATAAAAAGAGTAATGACGAGAACTAATTTTAATTTAAAAACGGCACTGTACGTGTCAATATGTCTCTAGAAAAAAGATTCACTGATATTCTCGTAGATGTGATAGGATTTAATATTTTTCAACAATACTACTAGCGGCACTCCAACAAAACGCGGCGACTAAACCCGGCAATTCTTTAGCGTTAAGGCATTTTCTTCCGTTTTAGAAATAAGTAGCTAACCTTGTTAGCAATATCAAACATTTTTAAATATTCCGCCCATTCCGCTGTGTGAGATAGACATTGCGTTTCGACATTGTCAAGTACATTAGTCAACAACGTATACTAAAAAGTCGGTTTGGATCCATTGACCACGGCATATTAAAAAAATTAAACTCTAAAACCTTTTAAAATTGTTGTACAATTTCCACCTGCTCTGAGCGGTTCTCCTCAACACGGGTTCATCAGCTCATTTTAGTGCCAGAGAATTAAGAGATTTTCAGCAATTAAATAAGATTTTTCGTCCCCCATCTTACGTGGTATGTTTCAGATTACCTTCGAGGCAGCAATCATTGCCCGATTGCTGTTAAAAAGTTCCCCAAAAATGATATCGTGGCCTATTTGACTGGCAACGTTTTCAAATCAGTTTAGTCTTACCTCCTTTAAAGAGTGCAGATGTCAAAAACACCGCGCAAATGTTTTTCTATATAAGCTGCCTAAAGTTCATGGTATACCCTAGCCGGTACATTTGTTCCCTGTTAGAAGAAAACATTAAAAATACGGACCGCAATAGCAGAAATCTATTGCCGCCTGTATTTTCTTGGCCACAGCGATACAAACAAAAATAATTATTTTAAAAAACTGCGTAATTGCGCGGCGTAAAAATCTTGAAACCAAGTCATCTACGACACCTTGTCCAAAATATGTTCCATATCAGTTTATCAAGCAGCTGTCTTTCCCTAACACTAGGCACAATTTAGACAGTACCACAGTACCGTTGACCTATTAGTCAATTTGCAGCTTTGGTGCCTAAAGACTAAGCTGACATTTTGATGGTTTATACAGCCGCCATAAGACATCAACTTCGGCCAACCATAAATAAAGTAAACCAAGAATTTCCATATTTTATTAGCAAAAACCTCCTGCAGATAATTAAACTCGTCAAAACCTTGTGTTTCATAGAAATTATGTTTGGTAGAGCTTTTTACTTTCAACACATATAAAAGGTCACTCGTTGTCAGTAAACTTTACAAGTGATTAAGTGCGTATCCAGTTTAAACGCGTGATAAAAAGTACTATTGCAACTTTGATACTATTCAAAACTCACTACGGTTGCACAGTATACTCATTAGGATAATACTCTCAATAAATACGCTGTTCACAATGCAAGCTTAAGACACGCCACGAGAGCATTCCAAACAAGTTCCACTCCAAGTCTCTGCTGCAAGTAAAATGTTCCTCTGCTAGCCATATGTTGTACAAGTTTTACAATTCACTCATGGTCACTTCCTGTCTCGACCAGTGTGTACATCGCAGAATTTTGCGCATTATATAAGCTCTGTGATACTCTAAAATGTCCAATCATAGTTCGGTCTTAATTTAATCTGACATGATTAGTACCATCCTGAATATTAACTCAATATATTTAGCCGATACGTTGGTTCAACTCATATATGCCTCGGTATACAAATTAACTAATTTTTTTCGTAGATTTTTGTAAAACATTTTACAGAATCTCTCAACTGTTGAAAATTCTAAAATGTAACTTGAGAAAATAGTCTTTAACTTTCGCTTACGTAATATACCATTTCCTTTGTATATCACTCACAACAACAAATAATATCACAAAAATAAGTACTTAAACTCTACAACATAGTAATCCTCAACAAATTATGGTGCGGGTAAAACACCTACACCTATGTGATTGCAAATTTAAGCAACCCTAAAGTTAATAGAACCAATAATTTAAGTTTGTTTAAACTGTTAAAAACCAGTCAAACAACTGCAAGATACTCTTAATTTTAAACCTACTACAAAATTTAATATAATTTTTGTCAGAAAAATTATTATAAAATGCAAAAATGTAAGCGGATTTAAAGTGCGTAACATCTCAGCATATGAAACTATTAACATAAAGTAACACTTAGCTATAAAGCGTACAAGACGGCAAATTAGTACAAATGATCAATAATCCTCACCGATTTGTAAGGTTTGATTGGTATTTGTTGTCCTTTTTAAAAAAGTACTTTTTTACGCTTTGTTGTGACAAAACAATAGGCGCGTACAGGAAGGCGTGAGCAAAAACCACTAATCTTCCGCCACATCAGTAGCGGTCACTCCTGATTGGTTCCGCGTTTCATAAGCAAAAGTCGAAAGTCGAAAACATTGAGCATTATGCTTAAAGAACGTCAATAATTTTTGTCACCCTTTGCGATTACGGTGAACAATATTGCAGCTTCGTGGTGACACCTGTTAACAAATTCCTGTACATCGACAATTTGATCTACATAAAGAAAAATACTACACCAGCTATAGCACATCAACTACAGAACAAAACTAGCGCTTGTCTTGTAAGGTTCCAAAATTGCAAACCGCAAAAAGCCATTAACGTGATTACTAGATCACTTTTATAAAAAAATAAAAAAATGAGTCAGACTCCACTTCATGCCTAGTGTTCAGAAAACTTGTAGACCAGAGTAGGACACCAAAATGTCCTCCAAATTAACGTTGCCAAAAAAACCAACTCCAACTGCGGGCGATTTGAAAGCAAGAACAAAACTGTGGGGGGACCGGATAGATGAAATAAGGGCTCACTAGTGCAGGAGTGGATGGCGCAGCTAAACCTAGCAATAATAAACAATGGGGATAAATATTGGGGATAAACAGACTTTTATTAGAGGTGCTTCAAAATCTTTTATCGATTTAACTATCTTTTCGGATCAACTGATACAGAAAATACATAACTGGGAAGTGGAAGATAAAGAAAACCTCAGTCTGCACCAAAATATATATTTTGTGCTTACCACAATAGAAAAAAACACAAGAGGCACAAAAAAAAGGGTGAAAAATTAATACCCACGCTCAAAGAAAGATTTGTTAAAGAAATAAACAAAATAAACAACCCAACCAGTAGTGATCTAATGAGTACCATAACAAAAGTTATGAATAAAACTTAAAAAAAAATGAATAAGCAAAGATAATGCTGCAGCCTATTGGTGGTCTTAGGAACTAGACGTTGCAAAACAAAAATGCAGCCTACCACAAAAAGAACACTAGTACAAAAGAAACAAAAGATTTCTGCAAAAAATATGAAATAGAAAAAAAAAATTAAGTTTAAAATCATAAAAGCTAAAAAACTAACATAAGATAACAAAAAAAGTAAACCTAATACAACAATCCACATTATAGGATATACCACAAAAAGAAATAGCAATGAAACTGTTCCCTTCTTGCCCATCTACTACTTAGGAAAGCATATAGCAAAAAGACAGAGACGTAGATACATTTACAAAAGAGGAAATGGAAAAAGCCCTTAAAAGCTGCAAGAATAACAAAGCCCCAGAGCCTGACCTGTTGCCAACAAGGATGATCAAAAAATTAATCAAATTCCCTCCGAAAAAAAAGCTGGTAACTTCCCAGACGTATGGAAGGAGACATGATTAGTGCTTAAAGGAAAAAGCAAAAAAAGTATGAAAAACCAAAATATAGGCCAATATGTCTTCTCAACGCAATGGGAAAAGTACACAAAAAGATGATAGCAGAAAGGCTGAGAACAGAGATAGAAAAAAGCTAAACCCAAATAAAAAAACTATGCATATAAACATAAAAGATATTGTATACTAATAACATTGGATATACAAAATGCGTTCAATTAGGTCAAACTTATAGAAGCACTAAAGAAAATAGCATATGGCTCAGAAAGATTATAACCAAGTATCTCCAGAACTGAAAAATATTGATAGGCAAAAGAGAAGCGGTAATACTTAGTTGCTTAGTTCCCCAAAGATCAACCCTGGGCCCACTTCTGTAGAATATTTATTACAATAGAGTTTTGAAAATAAAAATGTCACTGGAAGATAAGATGCTATGCTTTGCCGATGACACGGCTATCGTTGTTTGAGCCAAAAATGAAAAAGAACTGACGGAGCTGACAAATAACACAATTAAGAAAATAAAAAATAAAATAGCCGAGCTAAAGCTGGTAATTAAAGAAAGTAAAACCGAAGCAGTAGTGTTATATGGAGAAAAAAAACTGAAGGAAATAACATTAACAGCAAGAAAATGTACTGTTAAATCAAAAACGGCCATTAAATACGTTGGTGTGTGGTTTGATCATAACATGAGTATGAAGGAGCATGTCAGACAGATATCTGCAAAAACAGAAAAAACAGTACTGGCACTGGTGAAAATCAAGCCAAGAACACAAGGACCGTCATCGGCCAAATGAAAAATCCTAGCTACGGTAACCCACTTTATCATGCTGCATGGGGCTCAGATCTGAGCAGTAGTTCAAAGATTTGATAAGTACAGAAATATGCTCGTAGGGCAACAAAGAATACTGGCGCTAAGAATTACAAGTGAATACCATACCATTTCAACAAAAGCTATCACTCCAATAGAACTTATGGCAGAACAGAATAGAAAAAGCTTAAAAAAACAGAGACAAGAAAAGGAAGAAATACAGAAAGAATTTAAGTAAATGAGAACAAACGTAGAAAAGAGAAACCGGTAAAACTGGATAAATAGACAAACCGAATACATGAAAACATTACCATTTAGCACAGTTTTTAAGTGGCCATAGCTATTTTAAAACTTACCTTTAACGGTTTAAACTAATAAAAAAAGATTGCTGCACATACAAAGTAAATAATATACCAGAGAACGTAGTTTTCATTTGCAATAGATAGCAAATAGAAAGAGAACAGTTGTATAATGAGTTAGAGAGAGAAAAACTTTCAACAAACAACATCATTAAAACAATGCTCAGTAGCAAAATGAAATAGCACTGCATACAAAGTTATATACAAGAAACAAAGAAACAAATAAAATGACAAAAAAGACAATACAAAAAAAACCATCCGGACAATCTACTATGATGATAGTAATGATGGCGGAGTAGAAACATATATCGTCAAGTAGATTAGGAGTTTAGTGGATGTGAGCTCTACACAAGACTGGCAGAGCTTCACCCAACCACATAAAAAAAAAGATACGCAACAAGAGCATTTTGGACAAGTCCGGCACCGAGCCTCTGCTACGATTATAAAGTACCCATTTACCTCGTCGCAACCGCCTTGTACACACATACGCCATGATGATGCAAGTAAAAAATATCCACAACAACCAATACTTACTTACCAACAATAAAACGCAACAACTCAAATACAGACACAGTCCTACCGTAACAAGGCCGGTGTGCATTTGAGCACATGAGCTGGAAAATAGTCTTAATGTTAGTATATTCAATGTTGGCTCTAACACATTTTCTGCTTAGATGATGCCAGGTATCAAAATTCGTCTTGATCAGATTTTCAAGAGTAAAATAACTTGCCCCGACATCATGAAAAGCAAGCTTTTTGGTATCATTGCCAAATACTCAGACTTTCCGCAGTTGTACACGGAAGATTCGAGGATAGAGCAAGAAATGGACTTTTTTTGTTTTAAAGGTCAACCATTTATGATTTATCTCTAAAAAGAATAAATTATATGCATAACACAAAATCCTGCTGTACTATAAGCTCTTTCCTCCTAAGTTTCCTTGAGTGCTATCTTAAAAATTACTCAGCCAATCCGCTGGTCCACTTGTACAAAACTTAAGTATTTTGTTTGACCCAGTTCGAACAACTAACAATCTATGTCTAGACGCCGGTCATGTAAATATTAGAAATAACCAACTGACCAATAAACACTTTCATAAAACTTAATTACCTCAAGAAACTAAAAAAAATTAAGTCTCCGTGACTGCATGAAAGTCACCAGTAAATTTTAGCAAAAACGTCGCTCTATGTTGCTTGCTTGTGCCCTCTGATCGGTGACAAACAGACCACATGCCAAACATGTCGCAATGTTGCAACCTATCTGACGGTAAAGCATATTTTCAATAAATACCGAGCCTTCCTTACCCACATTAAATAGGCATCTATTTTGTCTCCGAATCAAGTTTCGTTTTGTCTCTCACTGATTTTTAAGTTATTTTATTTATTTGTTCCTATTGATTAATCCGTGTTGTTAAGTAGTTTAAAGCACCGTAGTCTTTACAACTTCGGTACAATCTGTGGTATTGGGTTAAATTTAGTTTGGTTAGGTTTATGTTTAGGTATTGGTGCTAAAGTCACTTACAACTTTCTTGTCTGATGTCTGTGATATTAAGTTAGGTTTATTTTAAAGCTTGAGCAAAAAAATCTTTAAAGTCAATTGTCATTAGTTTTTATTTTTAGAACTTGTGATATTAGATTTATTATTTATTTTGAACATTTAAATGTGTTGTTCTTTTCTCGGGTCTTTAGTTTGACCTTGTTATTATTTTATACAATCTTAGTAATTAAAAATAAAAAATAAAAAATGTAAAGTTTTCAGAAGAGCAAAATTAATCACTAATCAGTAATAAGTTTTAGCACCCATTGTTTCCAAAAACATAAAAGAGCTAAACAAAAACAAAAACTTTGCAAGAAAGTTAAAATTTACTTCAATAAATATATTTTAATGTCGTTTTGCTTCTCTAGATTCAAGTTTTATTTAGTTCAACAATATTCTAATAATATTTAATTTGAACTTCATTACCTTATTAAGTTTAATTATTAGCCTTAAAGCCATACTCGCTTTCTACAATAGAGTATAACATAATAAATGAATGACGTTTATCAAAAAAGCAGATCAAATAATAGAGTCCGAAATAAAACAAGTAGTTCCTATTTTATAGCAATAACTAAAATTTTACTCAGTGGTCGACACCAGTTCTTCAAATTTGTTGATGATTTTGTCAGTTCGTGCTTCCAGAAGTCTTCCACTCTTTGAGTTATAATAAATAGATTCCCTGTCTCATTTAAAATGCTTGGCACCAATATTTAACTCCATACATTGCCACCATTCTCTCATAGACATTCTTCGGGCTAATGCCTTCCTTCTATAAAAATTTCACTCACTTTCGCCTATTTAAACAAATTTAAAAAAAATTTGTTAAGCAATTAGAAATAAATTTGGAAATGACATTATAAAATGTCACAGAAACTTGACATACAAAAATGTTTGCGTTAACATATTGCCTTCATAACAAATATAAAAAAGTTTATAAAAATAAGTAAAAAATGTAAGTTATTAAACAGTTTAATTACTGATGATTCCAGTAAAAAACAATAAATATTTGCATGCCACAAGCCATAAGTGGTAGCAGAAATTTTTTTGAAAAAATAAAGAATAAATGTACAGAACTTTAAAATAAAAAATGACAATACAGAAAGGAATCATGAGTAAATAGCATATTACTATATGGAACAGAAATGTAAGAAATTACAAACGTAGTGCTATAAAATCGGCAGTAGCAGTTTTCACAGGAGGTATTAAGTGGTGTTGAATATTTTTACCAAAAAACCTAAAAATTATTCAAAAGCAACTCTAAACAAGATAGCAAAACTGATCTGAAAAAGTGAAAAAATAGTAGCTTATATTTTATGAATTAAAATTGAATTATGGGCACACTGAGCCAATAAGTATAATAGTAATTAAATGATCTGAGAGTCAGAAAAGAATGGTGAAAACAAAAATAAAATAAATAATGCAAAGTGAGGCTTATTGATTGATATTATATTAGATATTCAATCATTGTAAATATTTGAGCGTGAACAAATTATGCTGAATAAAGGTTTATTTATCCAGGATAAAAGCCGCCACAAAATAAGTGCAAAATCGAATTAAGAAGTGTCTTCAACAAAGCTAATCTATGCAAAAAGAGGTTTATTTTATGTATAAATTTATATCTATTTTTTTAATAAATTTACTTGTGTGTTTAGTGTTTAAATGCGGTTTTATTTTATTTAATTTTTTTATTGATGTAAAGTAACTTCATTCGATTATATTGCGAATTGTGTTAATTCAATTTACTGTAATTCTATAAAAAAATCAATTATTAATGTACTGTTTGAAAAAAATATATCAAAGCTCTTTTAATTCTGGATTATTCTTTTATATTAATACAAAATAAATTAAAGCAATATTTATTGAAATATATAGGTTATATCGTTGCTTCAGCAAGTATCATGTGTAAAAAACTTGATCTCCATGCTAGGGCGGGTTTACTTCACATTCATCCGTTTTATATTAAATTGTTCATCCTGTAATTACCATATGACCGACCTGATATCAGTATTCTAAATCTAATTAACTCAATAATTAACATGACGTAAAAAGATTTGCTTATAAAATTTCATGTTAATTAAAAAAAAAATAAAGCATGAAAACGATTCATGCGATTTTGCTACAATTTTACACAAATTGGTGTCTAATGTATCTTTAATGAGTATTTTAATCCATTTTTTATATAACAAGAGAAAACATCAACAATTTTACTTTCTTCTGTTCGACTTTAGCTCCTACACTTATTCCATTTAGTTAAAAAACTTTGCTTTCAAAACACTAAAATCTTTAATAAATTATAATACAGGGTTAGTCAAAATTACTATACTACCAAAACGTAACTCTTTAGAAATTCTGAAACATCAATTTGCGTAAATAAATTTATTTGCACAACAGGTGTCACGGTTAGGATGAGATATATTTGTAGCGGCATCGTAGGTCTGTAAAATACATTAAAAAATATTTGATTAATGACTGACAATTAATAGTAATGTGGGTTGTTATTAAACAATGTGTAGATATGTTAATTCAACAACTTTAGTACATTTTAAACAAACGGAAATGATTCATATTTCAGCCAACTTTAAGTATCATAAATCATAAATATTTTAAGAAAACACAATAAATTTTATATTAATATCCGCGTTAACAGATATTTATGTCTCCAAATCGTGATTTCGGAAAATTGTAATAAAAATGTATACTTGCTTCTTCGCAACAAAAAAAAAATGAAGCGACATAAATCTTGCTCCTGGCAAGTCGACGGCGGCACCCCGACACACGTCGAATATTTAACAACGTGCGCTCGTAGATCATAAAACTCAAACAAAAATTACATAATTTATGGCGTCACGCGGTAGCTGTAAAATGGGAAAATTATAAAAATACAGGATTATATATTAATTACATCTTCGCAATTTTTTATTGTGATGATTTTGAAGCCATCATGTTTCTTCGCTTGCATTTACGACGTCGTCTCTCTTATCGCTGGCAGTCAGGAAACTGCCCCAAATGTCACAACTTTACTTGCCTTGTCCGGGAGAAAAATATTTACCTCGAACGACGGGAAAAGTGCTACACAATTGAAATAGTTTTACATGCGAAGCTCTAAATGCGATGCGATTTGTTTTTCTTTTATTGTGAAATTGTATTGTAAAATATGCTGAATGTTTTATACCATTTGTATGTTGTCTACTTTACATTTAGTTCTTAACTAGCCTCATTTTTTTAGCATTTTATCGTATGTACATTTTTGTAATGTTTACATTATATTTTTAATAAACATAACAGTATTTACTTTTGTAAAATTGTGTTAAAATAATATGTGGTATAAATCAGTTTTGTGAATTAAACTAAATTATTTAATTTATAAATTCTGTTCCACTATTTGTTATTAAAAAATATTGCAAAAAAAAATCTAAATTTTTATTTAAACTCTTTGAATGTACGCTACAATACTGTGCAAAATAAGTTATCTTGTGTCGTAATGTTAGTATTTTATATTATATATCCATCTCTGGATAAAATCTTGCAGTAGCTCTAGACATTTCCAAAACTTTTGATAAAGTATGGTATCCTAATCTTATCAACAAGCTCCATTGTATAGGTCTTGATCATAAGTCTGTTAATCTTATCAATAGTTTTCTTGACAATAGACAAATTATAATTAAAATTGATGGTTTTAAATCTGAACCCAAAAACATAAATGCTGGTGTTCCTTAAAGTTCTGCTCTTTCGCCAGCTTTATTTTATTTTTGATTTGCATTAAAAAACGTCTTCAAATAACTAAAAGTCCTATTCAGGCTACTTTCCAAAAACCATATCAACAAAAATGGCAAAGCGTCTAGAATCTGCAGCACCTATAAACACTTCCAACATGATCAATTTTAACTCTAAAAAACTCAACTTCTAACTGTTTCAGAATCAAATTCTGAGGTATCATCAGTACCAAATATTAAACTAAACAACAAATCCATATCTAAATCTTCTTTTATTTGTTTTCTAGGGGTTACAATCTCGCATAATCTTCTCTGGAACGACCATGTTGTTGACATAGCTTCGAAAGTATCTAGAAAACTAGGATTTCTTAATAGATGTAAAAAGTTTTTGCATATATACAAAACTTATATTCGTCCTTGCATTGAATATTTTTCCCAAGTATGAGGAAGAGCATCGGAAATTACATTATCTCTTTTAAACTCTATTCAAAAACGAGCTATTTGGATCATTGCCGATCCAAAATTGACTAATAACTTAGATACTTTACAACACAGGCGTAATGTTGCGGATCTTTGCATTTATAATAAATATTTCCATGAACACTGTTCAAACAAAATAATAGACATATTGCCATGTCAATAAATATGTACTCGTAGTACAAAAATTGCTAAGAATTCTAACAAATATTCACGAACAAGTCAGAGATGTACCAAAACTTTTACAAAAGATTTTTGTAAAACAGCTATTTTACTATAATGTAAAACTATTAAAAAACTAAAACCAATAATTTTTATTCCTCATCAAACAAAACTCTCACGTTTAAATTTGCTTTAGTTAATCAAGAAAACTTATTTAATAGATGTCCAAAACACAAGCTTTCGTTCATCTAGTTCAGAGATCGGCAAACTTATTTTGGAACGAGCCAGATCGTAAAAATTTTAAGTTTAAATAAGGACATTTCTTTTCCACTTACATCAAAATCCAAAAAAACGTTGTTGTAACTGTAGTTTAAATTTAAAAAATATATCGCCAACATTTTTTTTTTTTTTAAATGCAGGACGAATTAAAAACATATGACGGGCTGGATTTGGCCCGCGGGCCGTAGTTTGTCGATCCCTGATGTAGATAATAAAATTTTCAAAAATTGATGTCGAATTGTCAAAAGCATATAAAATTAATTGTTTATTTTTTCTTTAATCCAATTACAATTTTTAGTATATTTGAAAACAATTTAATTGTACTATAATTCTATAGAACCCAACAGTTGACAATTAGTAGTACCTGCGTCACAAATAGTAATGTTTCTACACACTTATTCCAACGTTATGCCATTGAAAAAAAAAATGCAAAAGATATTTAGCTAATACCACGACACAGCGTTTTCCAAATCGTCAATCGATAGAAAGCAGTCTCCTTAATACTGCAACATTGGCTACTTCTTAAACAATTCGTGCTTTACGCACCCTGAAGCTGTCATGCATTTACTCGGCGGTTGGCAATCAACACCAAATCTTCAGCTTTGTTAATAATTTCGTCAGTTCATGTTTCAAAACGTCTTCTATACTTTGGGACATCATGAATGAATTCGCTATCTCATTTAAACTGCTTGCACAAATATTTGACTTAAAATAACCAGATCAGATAACCTACACTACAGCTCTTGAAACAAAAACTAATTAAACTAATAACAACCTTCATTATAAAATGTTCTGTAATAAAAAGCTTGCCAATCATATCTCTAGAAAAAGCTACCTTAAAAAAGTCACATAAAAACTACACTACTGCCAACCCTACGGAACAAAAATAATCATACTCTGAAACATGCAAGGTTTCCTCGGAGTAAAGATTCACATAAAATAGATATTTCACTACTAAAAATGAACTCCTTTACTTATTCAAGAACGAAAAGTAAAATAAGAATAATTAACCAGTAATAAAAAATGTAAAACCCCCAAAACATAACCTGTTCAGCAATACTATTCCGTTCCCTTTCGGGGTAGACAATCAAAGAGTCGAGCATTACATTACATTAAAAACGTTAGAAAACAAATTCCCTAAAGCAAATAGACAAAATGTAAGAAGATAGTGAAAAATAATGATTTGCTGTAAAAAACACAAGTCGAAACCAACTTTATTGCATTAGCTTATTACCAAAAGTATTTTTTACGTCACAATATTTTGTACTACAGTATAGTATAATTTGATTTTTATATATTCTTATCAAAAAAACTCCAATGAATTTAGATTCGGAGTTAGCAAAAGCCAAAAATCTTCCAATCAAACAAAAATCAAAAAAATCTGCAATTGTACACAAAAATGTGGCAGCTCTCCATCGTATATAAGACAATTCAATTATCGGATTGCCAAAAACACATCGTTTCACCGTAGTGATCTGACTCTCCTCCTTAGAAGATCTTCACAAAAAAATCCAAATATTAGAAAGCGTTCATTTCACTTAGGAATAAATTTAATGAAAAATAATGCTTACAATTATCTTAAACTGTTGCATACAAATTTTCAAGTGCCTAAACGTGCGTATAAATCTTGTTGCCTACTAGAGCAAAGTGCGGCCATGAGAGCTTCACTAAACACAGTGAGCTTCGTTTCATAAGAAAGAACGTGTTTTGACTGATAAAAGTCGCCATATCTCGCGCTAATAGTAAATAAGCTTTTAAAGATTAGTTATTCCATTACTTTTATTTTAAGCTTTTCTTGCAATAACCATTTACAAAATGTTTGCATTGAACAAAAGTGTAGATACCTCGTACATGCTCGCAAATTAGTTTCCACAATATCTAAAATTTGCTGCTAGGTATTTTAAAAGCATTACGAGCAAATCCGACTTAGTTTTTTCACACTCTGTACCGTAAATTTCCAATAATACCTCCACGTAAATTTCGTATTAAAAAAATCGTTGGACAACCAGACAAAAAACCGTTAACGTATTTTGAATTGCTTCTCCATACGCTAAAACCATGTCCTCCAATTTTATATGCATATGCCAGCAAAACGGAGCATCTATAGTTCAGTAGCACAACCCAAGCTGAACATACTAAAACTAGACTGCATGCGTACAAACAAAGATTTAACTGAGCTCCCGCTCAAGTACTCTCTTTTATCATTTCTACAATTATAATTCTTAAAAGTGGTTTTTGTTAACATTGATTATAATAGTTAATGTACTACATACATTGCAACACATGTATAAGTAAACTTTCCATAGAGTGTGTTCACACATAGACCGAGTAAGTTTTACAGATGTAATAACAAAGTACATTGACAACAAAATTCAGGTTAGTGACCAAAAGTACATTGGCATTGATGTCATCAAAATACTTGACAGTTAGGCACGTAGCCAGAGTACAAAGACATTAAACTTTTAATATTCACAGAATGCTATTAAAGCTTTGTATGTAATAACTGTTGAATCTGGGGGTCTGGGGAACCACCAAAGTGTTGCTTTGGACCAGGAAGTTGGTAACGATGACGGTAGTTTGAATGGGGGCATTGTCATGGTTTAGCTTAACCATGTCTTTGATGTCAGCTCTCCCGCGCGCAATCCGGTGTTTTAATCTTTTGAGCACCTTGAGATAAAAGGTTGAGTTGGCAGTTTCTCTTTGCGGTACAAATTCATAGTAGACGTCAAAAAAGATAATGAGCAACGTTTTGATGGGAAACTTGCACATTCGCGCTTTCTTGAGACGGAAGGGTTAATTTTGTGTGCCACGCGCTGCTCTGCCATTTTGGTGCTGAGTCGTACTCGAACAGTCTCTGGTTACCACAGAGTTAAGAAAATCCGGCTCATTTTGAATCAAATCCAAAAGATCTTGACAGGGCAAAATCGCGCCGTGTTACGAGTTTAAAAACATTATTTTGCTATAATTTGGTACCTATGGTAGAAATCAGTCTAAAAAACAGTTTTTAAACTAGGCCCACATACAGATAACAAAGAATACAATGTAGGTAACTGTTTATTATATTTTATATATGAAGCATATGCAATCTAGTAAGAATAAAAACTATTCTCTACCAATAAAAGGTATCTTCAATAAATAAGCAGTTAAATTTAAACAAGAAAAAATTAAAATACTATTTAATTCTTTAATATAACAAAAACTTCTTCTATGCGGTAACAACTTTTAATTTAGGTAATTTCAAAAGTTAAAAAAAAAAATTAGTTACCCGGCTTCTAAAACTGTTTGTTTTCTGGCACTATTACAAAACTAATTCTAAATCTTTTTTTGTAAATAGACTGAAGATAGATTGTAAAAACCCATTAAGGAAAAAGAAAATTCTACAGTAACAATTTTCAAGTTATGTGGTCATTTTGATGTGCATAATCGTCCATAGTGGCTGATATTGTAAATTTATTAAAAAAAAAAATTAATCACACATTTTTACATGATGAGAAAAGCCGTACAAAACAACCTCTATCCGGCATTTAGATCAAGAATATGACATTGATTGTAGGAAAACACTGCAATCGATGTCTTATTCTTGAACAAATTTTGCAGAAAAATTTAATCATGCATACAAAATATCAATTCAAGAACTAAAGCCGGTTGAAACCAACTAAACCTTAAAACAGAAAATTGAAAAACAATGCATTTTCTAACAAAATCATCTTTGGTAAAAAAATAAATTCGCACTTCAATGAGTACCAAAAATTCAAAGACCTTGGAACAAAAAATCCAAATAACATTTTAAAAAATTTCTGTTTATCTTAAAATACTAACAAATTGGTACAACACTATGTGAGCAGCAGGAATAATTGGATCGTACTTGGCAACGGCTCGGTAACAGAAATTGGTTCCAGCAAAATTACGCAACTTACCTTGTACGCAGAATAATTATGTTATTGTAAACAAAGTTCCCAAGTGTAATTCAGGAAATCCAGCAGTCTTAAGCCAAAATTTTTAACAAACCTTCGTGAAATGGTACGCAGCTGCAACCAATTTAACTAACATTTTGTTTCATATATAATGTCAACATTTAAACTTCACAAATCAATAAAAAATAGTAACATTTCATTTGTGTTTTAACAAAAAATACAATTTTTTGTTTACAAATTATAACAAAACTCTATACGATATAACGATATATTGCCTAAATCGATAGATATTCCAAAACTGTAAAAAAATTTAAAAAAACAAAGCACCAAAACTGTTAACAACTAATACTGCAACCTACTGAACTAATTAAAAACTGCCGTTTTATCATGCGTTCGCAAAAAAAACTTATTGCACAATAAAAAGTCTACTAAATTTGAGGTGCAATAAAATAATACTCTTAAAAAATTTAAACAAAACATTTAAAATTTAATTACAATTAATGAACAATTGAAGGTTTTAAATTCTAAAATATTTCATGTCATTGAAAATTTCATTTTCTATACTTTGCAAAAACCGATTTTGTGCTCAAACACATTCAATCGCGCCTTAATGCATAAATTTTGTTAAAGAATTCAAGAATTAAAATTGAAATTTTACCTTTCCCAAAAACTATTCAGATACTACAATCGGATATCGAGTTCTGTTTAGTTCAGTATTAGTTGCACCTTTCTTAAATTTTCTATTCCAAAGCCACACCCTATGTTTCGAAATAAAAATACATACATACCTAGTCACACCATTCTCTTTCGGGGAATAAAATAGCTTCTTATACCTTACTTCGAACAATTTGTCTCCACGTTTTTCTGTCTTCACAAATTGATCCAATTACATTTCAAACCACATTCGATCATTACTTACTCATTTGTAACTCACTATTTATAATTAAAGCAACAATTGAAAATAAAAACCATAAAAACAAGTATGTAATTTTTCGACGTAGTACACCTCTTGTTAATTGAACTAATGACATAATAATAGCTTATATATAATAATAATGTTATTGAAATAAGAAGGATGTGATTCACTCAAAACTTCAACTCGTGGATAGAAGTGTACATGCTTCAATGACTCAGAGTCCTTGCGTTTTGGTATGTGGCACTAATACTGTATTAGCAATTGACAAACTAATAAATCTAATACTAAATGATTTCGAAAAGAAAGAATTTACTATTGCTTCTTTCTTAGACTTGTCCAAAGCATTCAACTGTGTTTCTCATGATTTACTGTTAAGTAAAATTAGATTATTCAATTTTTCACGCTGGCGTCTTAGCCTCTTCTCTGCTGTAATGCTGGCAACTTACATTACAAGAGAGAGAGAGACAGAGAGAGAGAGAGAGAGAGAGAGAGAAAGAGAGAGAGAGAGAGAGAGAGAGAGAGAGAGAGAGAGAGAGAGAGCGTGGCGCAATGGTCTAGGCATCCGGCCGTTGCACCACAGATCGTGGGTTCGATTCCCATATAGCGTGATACAATTTTCACGTTTATACGCTCTCCCACTCTCCAATCTCAAAATCCACTTAAAACTATAGGTCCCTTGTAATGTAATTTTTTTAGTAGTTATAATATAATGCAATCTTATCTGTTTAATTGTTACCAATATGTTCTATTTTATGGTAATATTTCTACTAAACAAATTGTAAAATAAGGTGTCCCACAAGGTTCTGTACTTGGCCCATTGTTGTTTCTCATTTTTATCAATGACTCAATATATTGGAGAATTCAATATTATATTATTTGCAAGGAATACTACTCTTATAAAAAAAAATCAAATGTTTAAAACGGCAATGCACCTTTGTACAGATCTATAGAACAAAGCCCAAATTTAGTTTAATGCAAATAAATCATGTCTTAATTTAGCTAAAATGACTAATATATGTTTTTCATTAAAACAATTGCCTGTAAACTCACTCACAGTTAAACAACTCTGTAAAAACTCTTGGGCTCACCCTTGAGAGTTCTTTTTTGTAGTGCAATAATAAACAATATCTAGGCTAACAAACTGAGCAGAAACATATATTGTCTAAGTCTGCTCTAAAATTGTGCTTCACTAAATACGTTGCGTACTGCATACTTTAGTATTTGTCATTCTTTTTTAAGCTATAGCATTCTATTATAAGGTCACAGTACATCGCGTCACCAAATATTTGGCTTACAACGTCGTGCTATCCGCATCATAGCTAATATTGGGTACAGGAATGATACAGTTAACTATTCTAAAGAGTTGAATATATTAACTGTGCCTTGTCTGTTTGTACTTGAATGATTCAAACATGTTAAACTTCATTTATTGAGTTATACTGGTCACGTAGACATACACAACTATAACACAAGAAATTAAAAAAATCTTGTTCATAATTACTCAAAAGGTCGCAAAATGTTACTTGAGTTACTTGGGAGTAAAATGTTCTTCCTACGGCGGCAAAAGATTTTCTTTTTAAAACATTTATAAACGTTGTCAAACTGTATTTGTTAAAAAAAGTTTTTTTTTTCGTTTAAAAATTATTTAAGTAACAATTTTACTGATTTATTAAGTTAATACTAAATTTGCTTAGGTTTTATGAATAATGTATTTGTACTTGTTTTTAACTGTAATATGTTTCTTTTCTGTATATTTTAAACTGTACTGATAATTGTTAATATGTTTTAAATATTTTGTCAATCGTGTTTTAACGTGTAATTTTATTTGACTTGTGTAATATCTTTTTGAGAGCACTAACAAACATTATTATTATTAATAATAGTAGTAAAGTTAAAAACGCAGTCCTTCAAAATTATTTCTTTTCCAGAAAAACAGCATAACCCATCCTGTCGAAAGCTTTGTTCAAATATTTTGCTTTCTTAGTTTCAGGTTAAAAATAGTGCACCTAGGACTCATTCCATTTTACAATCTTTGACAAAGTCATCAATTTTTCCTTCATACTGACATGCTAAAATTCTTCACAACACTAACAATTTTTCAATTATAAGATCTATCGATTTTAGAATTGTGCATAATGTGTTGTACACTACCATGACTAATATTTAAACTTTCAGCAGTTTCTAGTTTTTTATCTGATTGTAGCACACATTTTATTAAATTATTTTAGGTTTTGTTTATAAATTATATACTTTAGTATGGTGTTTTTGCTTTTTTACTATAGTACCAGTTTCGGTTGTTAGGCTATGATCAGTTAATACATGATTGTAACACAGGTGTTGTATATAATTCAGCAATTTAAAAGATAACTCGACAATTTTCTTTCACTAAGACTCCATGTGCCGAAATCGACTCACGACGTCAGAACACGATTTGTTTGACCAGATCAGTAACAATTGGTTACAGAAGTAACATGTTTTTAAATTTGTTGTTCCATTCATACAGTTGCTAGAATGACATAAATTTCTATATTTTAGCATCATTCTATAATAATTATCAATAACTCTCCTTCACTGTGCAGAAACAATTAACAGATTTGCCATATTAAACTGTCTATGTGTCATTAGAAAGGCCTTTTAAATCTCAAAAACATTAATTTTGCCAACTTGTAAGACAAGTTTCTGCTCCGTGCATTAATTAATACATATTAATCATACATATTTAACTTTTTCAGAGTTTTTTAAACATTCTATGGTGCCTAAAAACATGTTAGTATTGCCAGGTATTATTATAATACACTTGATTTTGAAACGGATACAAAGCTTATTGCTAAAATTACTTTGATTCAATTTAATTCATCCGGCTGTTTATTATGTGCCAACATAATCCAGCACCCCAATTAATCCAACTACATAATTCCAATTAATATCAATCATTGCACGACAATCATAGGCAATTAGTACCCGCCTTGACCCACTATTAAATCCATCACTTAATACATAGCGTTATTTGAAATCGGACGCGTCCTGAATATTTATAAGAAAATTTCAAGCGCCAAAGGTCCAGATCCAGTAAAATCCAGCGCACCCTTTTGTCTGAACTGAAATTATGTAAACAGGGTAACATTTCAATGGAATTGACTTGATACATGTTTCATAGCGATATTCTCCACGTCATTCATGGTAGCGGTGCGGGGAGGAAATGAGCGAGTACATAAAAGGGTTGCTGGGCCGAACTGGGACACGAAGTAATGAGCACGCGAGGGCCTGCCCCCGTCATAATAAAGTAATCGTTAAGCGGCGAAATCAAATAAATTAAAATATACATTTTTATAGGTGGAGTGATAAAAGTTTTCATTTTATAGCATAAGCTAAAACTAATTAAAATATATTATATATTTATTTTGCAAAAGTGATAATTAAAAAGTGCTTTATTGCAAATATAATAAAATAGTTCATAACTAATAAAATATTTAAATAAATTACCATATAGTTCAAAAATGTTACTTATTGTAAAAAAATCTTTATGCATTCAGAATAATAATAGCAGTTTTAATTCAAATTGAAGTTTCCCATGCGGCGTCAATTCATCCTGCTCGATTAATTGACGCATTAATAACGACAAAATCGCCGCGCATTATGAATTTATTGAAATTGCAAACAGAAGCGCCCGATTGGGTCCACCCACGTTAATGAAGTTTTAATTATAAAATAAGCAATCACATTATGTGATTGTGCACATTGGAAAACCGTAACTCGGCAAATGATATAAAATTGCATCAATTAATTAACAATCGAAATTGTAATTCAATTGGTTGTTAATAATTAGTTTAATTTGAGCATTTGTTTTGACTCATCAATTATTATATAATTTATATCTATCATTTAATAATAGTCGTAATACTAAATTTAATAGTAAAATGTTAGTTATATAATTTAATAAAAATAAAATAATTGTAAATTTACAAAAATATTGCGTCTTCAGATATACTTTTTGGAAACATATAATGTAAATATATCATATTTCAGCTTTTTGGTATATGTGTTGCAAAATATAAATTAGATATATTAATTACTGTCGGCTTAACTTGTCTTGCCCTAGCGTCTCAGTACGTTTCCGTATTATGTTAATACTGGTTATATCTTCTTTTGTAGCAGACCACTCCAATCTGTAAGCTGGTGTAAAACGTATAAATTTCAGTAAATAAGATTTGTCAGTGCTATAATAATAATCAATCAAATGAAAGTTTCTTAGTTGATCAACATTTTCAATAGCGCTGATACTTATCACTATATAAAAAATAATTGTACAAATTGTGCACTTGATTGGACATATGCAGGGTGTTGTATATCAGATTAAAAAAATAAATCCATATCCTATATCAAATTCTGAACAACAAAAAATAATAACGTTATTTTTTATTAAAATTGCTTTGTTTCCGAAAAATTAGGATGGAAAGATTCAAAACTGATATAGTTAAATTAGAAGTAAGATAATAAAAATAAATATTTATTAAAGAAACAGAATGAAAAGATTCATGGGAAATGTTTATGTATATTTATTTAAACATACAACAGCTCTGTAGGACTTGGGATGTATTAATTAAAACATCCAATTGATATAAAATTCATTTAATATAGTGTACGTTTCGGACATACTAACGATGTCCTTCATCAGCACTGTAACATTTACATTTTTCAATTTAAACAATTCTAGATGAAATAAAAATAAAAACTATATATTTATAATTAGCATTAAACATGGCTTACCATTAAAAGTTATTTTTACAATTAAACAGCACAACACTTTAAAATTCAATTTACAATTACATTATGGCCAAGCAATTCATTTTACAATTTCTATTACTCTGTGTGAAGACGGAGGAAAAGTACATTTTTATTTATTTGCTATAAAACAAATACATTCTAATAAAACAAAATTTTTTTATTTATTTTAAAATTAATATGAAAAATACGAGGGAGTTTTAATAATTGAACTAAAATTAACAATTTAAATTTACTATTATAATTCATTAATTGAATAGAGGAATCAATCCAGCACATCTCCATTCGATGCAAGAACAAACACCAATCAATCAAAGGTCTGCGACTCTCATCAACCCAACAACGACAAGGATGTTAATGTGCCGGTAGCCAATTGATGAGAGTCCCAAACATTCAACCGATTGCAACATCTCACATACGAAAAGAGACAAGCCCAACACAATTCATAAACAAATTATTGAAGGAAATTATCTGCCGAGTTTAAGTTTTACAATATTATGGTAAATAACACTTAGATTATTACTATCTGTTTGGAAATTGCAAGTATGGTTATTATTTATGTGTAGCATTTCATTTATCAATCTTTTTTTAAAAACCGGTTCTATATCTAATATTTCAGTTTTATTGAAATTGAAATGATGTCCTTGTGAGATATGATGTTGTGATAGACCCGTTTTTTCGCTTTTATTTATGCAATCTCGTTTATGTTGTTTTAAGCGATCCGTCAATTTTTGACTGGATTGTCCTATGTATTTTGTTGAGCAATTGTTGCACGGAATGGAATATATTGTATTTTTTTTGTTTTCTGTTAGAGTCTTATCTTTGAGTTTGGAGTGTAATGTCCCCACTGTGTTAATGGCTTTATAGGTAATTTTTGTATGTGCGTCGGTTAATATTTTTTTAATTTTGTGTGAGAGACCACTGACAAAAGGAACTGAGTACCACGTTATGGGTGTTGTTGTTTCTATTGTAGTTGTTGGCAAGGTTTTGAGCTTGTTATTATTTAAAAATTTATTAATTAATTTTATTGGGTAATTATTGCATAACAATTTGTTTTTAAGGAGGTTAAAATTCTTTTTATGAAATTTTTGATCTGATAATTTAATTATTCTATTTATTTGCATCGTTATGATATTTATTTTTTGTGATAAGGGATGATTTGAATTGAAGTTCAGCGTTCTATCACTGTCCGTTGGTTTTTTATACATGTCAATTACTATATGGTTATTCTCTATAATTATCAAAAGATCAAGAAAGGGTAACTTGTTGTCAATTGACCTCTCAATTGTAAAATTTAAGTTATTATGAAAGTTGTTAAATTTATTTAATAATTGATCTATTTTAGATGTGGGTAATATAATTAATGTGTCATCCATATAGACATATTATGAAAGTTACTAATTCAACATCACCCAAATTGTATGGGTTACCCAAAATACACAAACCTCAAAGACCACTAAGACCCATTGTTTCATGTAACGATACACCAGATTATAAGTTCTCTAAATACATCACAACCATTTTGAACCATTTAATACCCACATTTAAGTATAACGTTAGAAATTCTATAGAAGTAGTCGATAAATTAAAACAAATTAGAATCCCGGATAACCACACACTTATATCATTAGATGTAGAATCCCTTTTTACAAATATACCAAAAAATTTGGTGTTAGAGATCATTGAAAAGAGATGGACGGACATATCAGCTCACACATGTATTGACAAGCAAATGTTCCTGAATTGCATAGCACATTTTTTTGACAATAGCTATTTTCAATTTAATGGTAGTTATTATAGTCAAACGTTTGGAACCCCTATGGGAGTTCCTATAAGTCCTATCTTGGCTATGTTAGTGATGGATGACTTGATCAATACTTGTCTAAATGAGTTGGAGTTCAGCGTTCTATCACTGTTTGTCTATATGGATGACACATTAATTATATTACCCACATCTAAAATAGATCAATTATTAAATAAATTTAACAACTTTCATAATAACTTAAATTTTACAATTGAGAGGTCAATTGACAACAAGTTACCCTTTCTTGATCTTTTGATAATTATAGAGAATAACCATATAGTAATTGACATGTATAAAAAACCAACGGACAGTGATAGAACGCTGAACTTCAATTCAAATCATCCCTTATCACAAAAAATAAATATCATAACGATGCAAATAAATAGAATAATTAAATTATCAGATCAAAAATTTCATAAAAAGAATTTTAACCTCCTTAAAAACAAATTGTTATGCAATAATTACCCAATAAAATTAATTAATAAATTTTTAAATAATAACAAGCTCAAAACCTTGCCAACAACTACAATAGAAACAACAACACCCATAACGTGGTACTCAGTTCCTTTTGTCAGTGGTCTCTCACACAAAATTAAAAAAATATTAACCGACGCACATACAAAAATTACCTATAAAGCCATTAACACAGTGGGGACATTACACTCCAAACTCAAAGATAAGACTCTAACAGAAAACAAAAAAAATACAATATATTCCATTCCGTGCAACAATTGCTCAACAAAATACATAGGACAATCCAGTCAAAAATTGACGGATCGCTTAAAACAACATAAACGAGATTGCATAAATAAAAGCGAAAAAACGGGTCTATCACAACATCATATCTCACAAGGACATCATTTCAATTTCAATAAAACTGAAATATTAGATATAGAACCGGTTTTTAAAAAAAGATTGATAAATGAAATGCTACACATAAATAATAACCATACTTGCAATTTCCAAACAGATAGTAATAATCTAAGTGTTATTTACCATAATATTGTAAAACTTAAACTCGGCAGATAATTTCCTTCAATAATTTGTTTATGAATTGTGTTGGGCTTGTCTCTTTTCGTATGTGAGATGTTGCAATCGGTTGAATGTTTGGGACTCTCATCAATTGGCTACCGGCACATTAACATCCTTGTCGTTGTTGGGTTGATGAGAGTCGCAGACCTTTGATTGATTGGTGTTTGTTCTTGCATCGAATGGAGATGTGCTGGATTGATTCCTCTATTCAATTAATGAATTATAATAGTAAATTTAAATTGTTAATTTTAGTTCAATTATTAAAACTCCCTCGTATTTTTCATATTAATTTTAAAATAAATAAAAAAATTTTGTTTTATTAGAATGTATTTGTTTTATAGCAAATAAAAAAAAATGTACTTTTCCTCCGTCTTCACACAGAGTAATAGAAATTGTAAAATGAATTGCTTGGCCATAATGTAATTGTAAATTGAATTTTAAAGTGTTGTGCTGTTTAATTGTAAAAATAACTTTTAATGGTAAGCCATGTTTAATGCTAATTATAAATATATAGTTTTTATTTTTATTTCATCTAGAATTGTTTAAATTGAAAAATGTAAATGTTACAGTGCTGATGAAGGACATCGTTAGTATGTCCGAAACGTACACTATATTAAATGAATTTTATATCAATTGGATGTTTTAATTAATACATCCCAAGTCCTACAGAGCTGTTGTATGTTTAAATAAATATACATAAACATTTCCCATGAATACATAGAAGAAGGACGTAATCTAATATCGTTTAAGAATGAAAAGAGTCAACAAAAACTTAAAAATATGTTACAAATAAACTATGAAACATTACAAAAACTGTCCGCTGTGTCCAATAAAACTTTCGGATTAAAATATTCACCTTCCAGTGGTAATGACCGGTTTGTGACACCACGCCAATTGTTATTTGAGTTTTTTTCTTTACCTAGAAGAAGTTGATCCTTGATATTTGAGAAGCACTTCTAATGTATTTGCAAATGTAGTTTAAATTTGATTGCAAAATTTTAATCGTTGCGTCTAGTAGAAATTATTGCGGTGTCAGACACCGCCGTTACTACTTCCGTTCAAGTTCGTTCAAGTTCAATGTGCTTAAAAATTTAAATATTTTTTTTTTAAATTTTAATTTAATTAATAATTACATTAAACTGAAGAAGTATTTTTCTATGGATTTACCTTTTGTTAAAATTTAATTACATTATCCTCAGAATAATTCTTAAGCTTTATTGTAATCTTTTAATTTTATGTTTATATTATTGGTTTATTCCTAATCTCTCTATTCGTGGTAAACTCTTTCTAGGAATTTCTGAATACCACCAATATGCATTTATATAACAATCAAAAAAATTTATATTAAATTCAGTCTTTCAGCTACTTATGCTTGTTATACAGTTATATCTTTTAATTTTACCTTTGCTTTGTCAAGTTTTGTATTTTGTTTTAAAATACATTACCGTATTTGTAAACACTTTTATTACAATTAAATTTTTTTGTACGTTATAGAGTCCTATAAGGCGGAACAGGCGTGCTTGCAGAAATTGATGGACAAAATTTTAACTTATGATGTTGATAGAACAGAAAATGATTCAAAAATCAATGAAGAGGAACGTGTGCTACATGAAAGAGATTCTAAACAAGAAATTTCTGATTGGAAAAAACAATAAAACATATTGCAAAAAAATGCCAAGACTAAGCAGAACATTTAAAACTAGACAAGAAAATATCATTAATTAAAGTTTTAATAATTACTACAATTAGCAATTGTACAAATAAATATCAAAACCTTGAAGATTTGTAGAGAATTGACGGCTATGGCATTGAAATATTTCATCTTACCATGTCGCTTCAAAGGTTTCAATTCTTATTAAGATGTATTCGTTTTGATGACATTGAAACTCGAAGTGAAAGAAGAAAAATAGACAAACTTACTCCGATTCACGAAATATTTGATATTTTCAATCTAAATTGCCAGAATGGCTACCACATTTCAGAATTTGCTATAATAGATGAAATGTTAGAACCATTTAGAGAAAGATGCAGCTTTACAGTATATTTACCATCCAAACCCAACAAATATGATTTGAAAATACAAGCATTATGCGATGCGAAAATGTTTTATGCTAGCAAATTGGAGATATATGCTGGAGAGCAACTGATTGGGCCTTATAAAGTTTTCAATAGTGCATTTGATGTGGTTCATAGGCTCTGTGAGCATATTTCTGGTTAAAACAGAAATGTCACCATTGACAATTAGTTCACATCAGTGCCTCTAGTTCGAAGTCTACTGTAGGAACATAACTCACCGTCATTGGCACCATCAGAAAAAATAAAAGAGAACTGCCTTTAGATTTCAAAACTTTCCCTCGACCAGCTCGTTTGGTGTCTACTTTACATCATAATGATGAAATCGATATTGATAGTAGAATTCTGCAAAAACCCGCAATTATTATTGACTAATAATACCAAGAGAGGCGTTGACATTCTTGACAAGCTATGCGCCAGTTATGATTGTGCCAGAAATACACGAAGATGGCCGATGGTGATTTTTATTCTATGCTAAACATAGCTAGAATAAATTCGTCAATTATATATTCTGCAAAAAACACAGAAATTAGGATTTTAAGACAAACTGTTTTAATGGATTTAGCAAACGGCTTACTGCAACCACACTTGTAAGTTAGAGCAACTATGTTTAATCTTCCTCAAGGCCTTTCATTTAGATTACAAGAGGTAAGCAAAACTCAAACTCAATTTCTTCAACAAAATATTATTATTAAAGATGTTTTTATTGTGAAAGAACAAAAAACAGAAAAACAAGGTTTTCTTGTTTCAACTGAAGAAAGCATATGTGTTTACATCATATAACAGCAGTCTGCAAAAACTGTAGGGAAACTTCATTCTGTACCAAATAATTTAATGTTTGTTATTTATTTCAATTATTAATAGTTCAAATTACTATGTTTTTTTTTAAATTTATTATTGTAAATTTTTTGTTTTAAAATATTTGTTTTGAAGCGGATTATAACAAAATATATATTTTAAGTTTTATTTTATTTTTTTATTAATAAATAATATTTTTATTGCAATTTAGTTTTTGTGTGTGTTATACTTACAACTATCATATACCAAAGTCAAAATGTAAAAAAAATTGAAAAAAAGTTACAAAAATTTGAATGCGATCTTAGGCAGCGCCGACACCAACCATACCTAAACAAAAGGCGACACCACTGGAAGACTTTGGTGTAAAACCATTTGCCATTTTCATATCAAATAAGTATAGTTAAAAAAAATCGTAAGAGCAGTCTTTTTCTAAAACATTTTACGTATACATATGGCACCATACTTTCTGTTCAAGTGCTTCAGTATTTCCGAATATGACATGCTTGTGATATCTATATACTACATAGCTAAGGCTCAAGTCTGTAGTCTGATTTATATGTAGCTGCAGAACATGGGTATAATCTGTTTCAAAATCTATCAAAATCGTAAAGTAAAAAATAAATAAAATAAAAATGTTTTCTTAAAATAAGGATTTATATCATTTTATTTTATGGTTTTCTCTGAACAGTCTAGTTTGTACAAAAAAGTTTGACAAAACCACTAATAAAGCAGTTTAATTATTGTGCTCGATATGCATTCTCACTCACTAATTGTAACCAGTAAACTGTGGAAATCATAGGTAGTGTAGATCAGAGTTCTGTTTGTTTAACAATATATATTGTCACTCAAATCTTACATAGTTCCAGTGTTTACTCGGATTGTCTACCTTGTACAAAATAGTTAGTAAAATCACTATTAAGGTGCTTTGGTTATTGTAGTCGGTGTGTGTTGGCACTCACTAATTCTAGTCAGTAAACTGTGTAATCCGTAGGTAGACTAATTCAGAGCTATGTTTGCCAATGTTTTGTATTGCAATGCTAAAAAAAACTGATTGATTTTATCACCTAATTTACTATTTTCATATTGTTTACTAGTTAATAATAACGTTGGCTTGATTAGATCTCAATATAGTAACCTGTAGTTTTGTTCACAACCAAGTGTACTCTTATCACCAAAACAGCAAGATGCAAAATCATTAGGGCAAAACTGATCTGCCACTACATTTACTACATAAATGTATGTAATTCTGACTCTACAAGATTATTTACACAAGAAACCTTTCAAAACTTCCATAATATTATGCTTTGTAGCAAAAGTCTTATTTAAAAGCTGTTACATACTTTGTGTATTTTGCTAAGTTTCGGCAATGAAGAATATGTAGACATTGTTTTTATTTGCTGTTTTTGTTTGCGGCATGGTTAAAACGGGGTCAAAAAAACAAAAAAAAAAATTTAAACAGACGTATGGCTGACGTGTCTTTTCTGATGCACTAAGACTGCAACAATGTGAAATTGGTAAACGTCATACTAGTGGTGCTAACCTCGTTACAAAACTACAAAAGAAGTAACCAAATCGATAGAGTACTCGACAAACCAGGTATTAATACCAGAAAAATCGCAACCAGTCTGCAAGTTCTAAAAGCTTCGATTGGATGACTTTACGCACAGAAATATTACATCCTTACCATTGTGAGTATGTTCATAAATTACAAAGATTAGCATTTTTGCAATGGCTTCTCGAAAAGCACGAGGAAGATAAAAAAAATTTCAATCCATTTTGTAGTACGATAAAGCTACTTTCATAAATACTGTCACAATGAGCATGTATAGTCTGTGCAAAACCTGCAAGCATTTAAAAGATATCGTTTTCAACGTTTGAAACGTGGTGTAGGACTTTCAACGGTTGTCTACTGCCAATACAAATTCTACCGCATCGTAAATTATTAGATAATCACTTGCAGAAGTTATTAACAGATGTTCCACTTGCATTGCGCAACGAGATGTAGTATCAACATAATATTGCGTCACCGCATACAGCAAGAGCTGTTGTAGAATGGTTATACAGCCATTTAAATTTAAAGTAAATGGGTAGGCGCAGTCCAGTTCAGTGACCTGCTAGGTTTCCAGATCTCAATTCACTAGATTTTTATTTGTAGAACCACAACTACCACAACTAAATTATGCAAAAAAAATTCAACATAAAAATCAATTATGAGAAAGAATTATGAATGCTACACTTCAAATTCAAAATAAGCAAAATTTTGCTGCAGTTTATAATTCAGTGATTAAACAAAGCTAAGCTTTAAACTGTAAGTTAAAATAATAGTTTTTCTTTCTGTATAACCATTACAGTAATTAAATGAAGTTAATGTCCTACCATTAGTTTTTTATTTGAACCTCGATTTCACCAAAACAAAGGCCAATCCAAAAAAAAGTTATGTTGCATTTTTTGTTAAGAATCCAACCCCAAACTAGTCCCTTCAACTTAGACAATTTCCAGAGAAATTTTACCCACAGCTTAGCTACCTGTATATTTAGGTGTATTTAAACTGTCTGAAGACTATTTTCACCTAGCGCACGCATAAAAAAGAGTGGTTTTTGAGTAATAGATATATATATGGGTAATTCCATTACTTTTCGACCGAACTTAAAAACTGAGTATCTCCAAACTGGTTCAAAATTAAATATGTAATAGGTACCAAAAAAACATATTTCCCAAATTTTCAACTTTTTAAGTCATGATCTTTATTTTTGGGAGTCTCTCAAAGTTCAAAAAAATGCCTAAAAATTACATTTTTTCGCTAATTTTCAACATTTTTTTTCTCAGCGTAGAAACATTGGAAAAATCTCTGCAAGATCTGATTCTTTTTGAAATTTCTTGTACTTTAACTTGTTTTTTTTTTTTAATGTAGCCATTCTTTATTTCCTTTAGCGTAGGCCTTTGTGAAAATAGGCTAAAATTACAAAACCAGCCCCACATTGAAAATGCCGTAACAAAGTCAAATTTGAATCAATTTAGGTCTAGTTTAGCTTAATTTGTTTGTTTTGAATTGCTCTTTAAAATTCTGCATCTTTTTTACGATAGTGGGAGCATTTTTAGCATTTTTCGCTAAAGAATGTTAAAAAATGTCGCAAATTGTGACCTTTTGCTGATTTTTGAAAATATACGATCAATATAGGTCTTTTGATTTTTTCAATGAAGCGTGCCCTTCAGAGCGCGCAAAAATAATGACTTTATTTTCCGCGTCCTCAAGCGGAAAAACAAAAAATTATAGAAAAACTGAAATAACCTATATCGATTGGAAATTTTTCGCTCTACAACTTTTAATAGAAGTAATTTTTAGCCAAAATGCATAGTTTTCGCATAAAATGCAAAAAACCATTCAAAAACAACAAAAATTGATATAATTATGTCAATTACTCCAAAACCACCGTTTTTCATGCGTGCGCTAGGTGAAAATAGTTTTCAGATCGTCCAAATACACCTCAGTATACAGGTCGCTAAGCTGTGAGTAAAATTTCTTTAAAATTTCGATTTATTTTCTAATTTAAAGGGACTAAACTTAAATATTCATTTTTTGCCTCCTGGTCTAAGTCACCTTGTATACTATTTTTTAGACAGATAAAGATATTCTACTGCCGTACTTTTGAAAGATAATCAGTATTTATTCCAAAAAATCAAATCAAAATCAATGATTCAAAGCAGAGTGCAATTTTCGCTCAAACTTCGACGTGTATCATGATCATGGAACAGTTTGGAGTTCGGTATATATCTGGACTCAGTTTTAGATACAAAATGTTCAGTTCAGTTTACGTAATAGATTTATAAATAAAAATGTTTTTTATAAAAAGTAATGACCCTATGACCCTAAACTCTATAACAACTACTCTATTCACATAAGTATTGTATAGATTCTAATTTATATATAATTTATTAACATATAAATAATAAATGTATTTAGTTTCAAATTGATATAAGTTGTTTTCTAGTTTTAGATGTCAAAAACTGTTTCTTAATAATTAAATATACATACATACATCTTGTAGCATGATTGGATATAGATGTAACTAACCTGAAACAAAAATACATACAATTAATATTAACATATCATATTGAAAGAGTGTTTATATATAATAAAAAAGTTTTGAAAGTTGATGCTTACGCAGTGGTAAATTATTTGCGGATTTATTTACTGTAGTAAACGCCTTTCACATACAATACTGGCGTCTTCATATATAATAATATCAAGCCCGAGGAGTGTTCAAGTCACAAGTTTTACTAGTGAAATCGATCCGTACAATCTAATTCTAGCGTCCACCTTCTTATACGCCGGAAAACCCATAAAATTTTGGTACCAGCGGTCTGAGTAAAAAAAACATTTTTGTAATTTTTTAGCCGCCGAATAAATTAAGTAAAAAATATAAATTTGTTCTGTGGGTTGATTTAGGTTTTAGGGGTTTAAAAGTTAAAAAATCTACAAAAGTAGGCCTATTCTTCAACATAAAATCTTACAAATTAACGTTTAGCCGCGCTCAGAAGAATAATACACCAAATATTATTAAAAATTTGAATACTGGGGACAAATCTACTTAGAAAATAGTCAGTGTAGTGCTCATCGGCCGTAGAAAAGTCCATCTAGAAAAAAAATTTTACAAAATTTTCAAGCAAAAGATGTGTTTAAAATTAATTATTTTTTTATATTTACAAAAAATATTATAAACACTAGGCTGTGGTTTAAAACTATTTTTGTCAAATTTTGATAAGCGCCGGGCGGATTTATGTTTGAATGCCAAAAATAATAATATTCTCAAATTTTGAAGCCGATAGATCGAGTCTAATGTGCCGCAAACGCAAAAACTATCAACTATCAAACAAAATTTCTGATTGATTTCACTAGATAATTTTTTTTTAGTTAATAATGCAATTTTTAAACAAAATATGAAATTTTTCAAAGTCAAAGTTAAAAAAATTAGAAACAAAAATTGTCATTTTTTTTTTTAAAGTTTCATACTCTCATGGACCGATAAACAGACTACTAATAAGTTATGAAAACAGAAAAAAAAATTCACTGCACTTAAGCCCTCTGTACCTTCTCCAGTGGTAAACCTTACTCCTCTGTCCCAACACACAGCCATGTGGTTAATGAATGCTACGATATCGCTTAGAGAATTTTCCTTTACGCTGGCCACGCCAAGCTTTCAGTTCCCTAACATTAACTGTGTAGCGTAGGAGAATGCAGAACAGGTACATAGTACGTTTTAGTATAGTGTTAAGGCTTTTTAGTAGTAGTGCGGTATATAAATAAGTTATAAAAATTACAACAACATCCAAATAAGTCACGTCCGAAGAGTGAGAAAGCAAAAACAGTCTCAACCTCAAACTATACATCTTCTCAAAAACTGTTGTGCAACCATTACTAGACTGATAAAGTGCAATGAGACGGGCATCTAATTGGAACCATCATTGTACAATCGCATCCAAATGTTTTACAAAAATTAATATTGATAATAACTATCTCATAGGACATACAAATTTTCGTGCTCATAAACTTGAGCGTTGTGCTTTGTCAGTTCAAATCACCGTTAAAAAAAAGCTATATTTAACATTTGCTGCAAGAACCATTCAAAAAATTCTCTTCCTCGGAGCAGGTCATCAGGTAATAAGTTTCAACTTTTTTGCAAAATACTTCAAGCAATATTGTCCACAAGATGCATTTTTCTCATTATTATATTATATAATATTAAAATCGTAATTAAAATACAAAGGCTACAACAAACAAAGTTAATATCGTAGCATTAAGATTCCTGATGCTAAACTCCGTATGAGATTTTAAGATCTAAAATGTCGTAACGTGTAATAGAACAATTTAATTGTCTTTTTTAAACATATAAAATTAAAAGAAAAAACTCGGTTAGTTTGACAAAAGTATATTTTATATATAATAACTGACTATCTTAATAATAATTAAGAAACCATCACAACAAGATTCTCATACAAAGACGTAAACACAACACGTTACTGCAATCACACATAAAATATAACAAGCAAAAAATTGATTATTAATCAAAATACACATCAAACAATGTAGCTGACAATGCAAAAAGACCATAGATATTGGTAGACTTTAAGAAGACATTAGTCTAACTAATAATTGGTTTTGGATAAGTTTTTCATCCATAAGTTTATTCTTTATTCTATTGATCTCTTCTTCTCATAATATGTCTTATATAAAACGTCTCATCACTTCCACATTGGTGACTCTCTCTACCCATCTAACCCTCAGTATTCTTCAACTTATCCATAGCTCAAACGCTTCCTGTTTCTTTTCATATATCACATCCTGCAAGCAGTCCGAGGTTCGATCCCCAAAATATGACCAAAATAATAACTTGCACTTTGTCCACCAGGATGGTTTGGAAGTTACCTAATAAGTTGTTGGTCCTATCAAATCTTTCTTACTGGTGCAATGTAAAATAGCCGTAAAAAGCACAATAATTAAAAAAAAATAATTAAAAAATTAAAATCTATCCCTTTCAATGTCCCTACTTCCATTCCATAATATAATATTGATAATATATCACACCTCATCGGTCTTATTTTTAGTTCCAAGTTCAAGTCTCGGCAACAAAACAACCACTTTTTACAAATGTGCTTCTTGCTTGCTCAATTTTAATATTTGTTTCTTGGTAACTGTTAGGTATTTGTACTCTCTTACGCTTTCAATAAGTTGGTTTTGTTTGGTTTTGGCAAGATACTAAAAAAGCTAAAAAATATAAAAGCTTAGCTTGGTGATAGTATGATTTTGTAGAGAACACGTAGACGCTGAATGCAATAAAAATAATCTTAAAAGAAGTAACCACGCAAGAAATAAACATAGAAAGCATTCTACTAGTCACACTACTCATTAAAAATGCATTTAACTCGTCATTTTTAAAAAGTATTATCAATTCTCTAAGCTGCAAATGGTAAAAAACTATTTTTCCGAAAGCAAAAAAACATTGCTAATAGAGAACAAACGGTCCAAAAAGTTACATGACAAACGTCACACCTGTGAAATATGTAAACTTACCAGTTGTAGTAATCGCCAAGACAAATGAGACTCTAGTAGCTAGTGCAAAGAGTGCAATGATGCAAATAAAACAAAAGCAGCAAGAGTACTGCAATACTATAACAATAAAAAAGAACCATAACAGTGCTAGGCAAAAACATCACCACTTGTTGCACAATGACATACCTAGGCGTGCTGTTTGAGGCATAAACGATGCTCGTCTCCTGGCAAATGTACATAATTCCACAGCA
Organism: Tachinus rufipes; assembly: GCA_963932245.1. Lineage (NCBI taxonomy): Eukaryota > Metazoa > Arthropoda > Insecta > Coleoptera > Staphylinidae > Tachinus > Tachinus rufipes. Next base: position 33,407,989 of record OZ010746.1, on the reverse strand, counting down.
GTAAAAAAAAGTACGCTATGCGCAGTTACATTTTCCGTATTTTGTCAGAGCAAGTAGAAGAGTAGGGAAAGTGTAAGCAATAACGCCATTTTCAGTACTCAATAGAGCAACGAAGCTTTGTTGTTGATACATTTTTTAAAAACTGGAACGAAAAGAGCCTTTTGCAGGCGATTTGGTTTAGCTCGTCACGACAGAGTTCCTAACCCTAAAACAATTCAAAAATAAATCAGTTATGTAAATCTTCCTTACATTACTGATTCATTTTGTAATAATTCAGTTGGGCAAACCACGAGTGTGAAAACACCCAAAAACATCGCGGCAGTTAGAGCGTCTATTGAACAGTCTCCGACGCGATCTGCCAGAAACATTTTACAGACAAACCTTAAGTCATTTTATAGATGTGTAAATGATGATTGTCCAGGAGTTGAGCTCACAAGACTGCGTGAGACGTACAGCTGTCCCACATCGGTGCTATTGTGTGCGACAAAGCGCATTTTTACCTCTCTGGCACCGTAAACAAACAAAACTTTCGTTACTAAGCAACTGAAAATATTAAAGAAATTCACCAAAAACCACTTCACAACCCTAAAGTAACTGTGTCCTCTATAGGGATTATTAGGCCTTATTTTTTTTTTAAAGAGACTCAACTGTAATAGCAAATTCTGCTCGCTATTGCAAGATGTTGGAAATGTTTTTACGACCCAAAATAAAAGATTATGATGCAGAAGCCTACTGGTTTCAGCAAGATGGAGCCATGACCCATACTATCAGCTGTTCACGCAATCTTCTGGAGCAGTTGTTCCTCGGTCGCCTAATCTCGTTGCAAGAGGGTGAGGTTTACAAAACTAGACCTCAAACCTTGAAAGTTAAAAAGATGCATTTGAGGACGTAATCGCCAAAATCGCAAACTTATGCTGGCGAGAGTGGCCAAAAACTTCGTAGTACGCCTCAACTTATGTATCACTTGGACAACATATTTTTTTAAAATAACGAAAAAAATGGCGTAGTATGAACTTTTAAAAAATTTAAAAAAATATATCTTTTACCGTTTACTCACAATTCACCAGACAAATCAAAGAGGTCATTCTGCCCAACCATGTATAAGGATATGCTACTGAAAATGCTAAAATGATATTCGTATACAAAACTGTGCCAACTGACGCAGACACGCCACCATAATTTCTGGTAGAAGAGAGGAACAAAAAGCTGGTATAGAAAAAATCCAGCAAAAAAACAAACTTTAATGGAAAATTCTGGCAAATTCAATGTCAGAAAATAAATAATGTAGACCAATAGACGAAACAGTTATTATAATATCAAAAAATAAAAAAAAGTCATCAAACTACTTCATAATACATGACCGATCATAAGTGTTTTAAAGCGTACATCCACTAGTTTAAAAAATAACCCCAATAAGTGCTTATTGTCAAGACCTAGATAATGCAATACACGCGATTTTCAAACAGATAACGGCTGAAACACAAACAAACAAAAAAGACACTAACGCCAAAAAACATTAAACAGCACATGCTGAGACCGATGGACTGCCACAACATCATAAAAGATCATATCCACTATAGTAGGAAATAGGCCAACAAGAGATGTAAGAGACAACCGCCATTTTTCCGCTTTAATAAAGTAATCTTCGTATTTTTGTGTTGTGCGGATTAATAGTTGTACACAACGCCATTAAAGTGATACCAAAAGTTACCAAATTTACAAAGAAAAAAGTGGTTTAGTTAGAAAAATCTCTCACTGCCTCGTCAAGGTGTCTTTTGAAAATTCTCCTCCGAAAAAACCCCTGGAAAGCACCATATTGTTAGTATATTTCAATAATCAGTTTTTGATTTATATTGCCATAATTGGTCTCTGATATAAATAGAAAAATGTTAATCAGCATCTACTGAACTAGAAATTATAAAAATAAAGTTTTCGTGTGAAAACGTATGACACCAGAAAGAGTCAAATGCCTTACTAAAATCTAGAAATAAAGCGGCTAAATGCAACTATTTGAACGTGTTATATTTTGAGCAAGAGCAACTACTGCACCCGTTACTAGTTTCAAGAAAATCTATATTTTGTTTATATAAAACCGTTTTAAAAACTTTAGATATTACCTGTAGTATAATAGATATTGGTAAATATTAAAATTTTTCTGTAACCTTTTTTAAATACACAACAATTCTGAGTAAATCATATAGTAGGCCAAAAATATATCTTGATATAGATTGCGTTAAATCACATAATATATCTCTGATATCAATAAAACTATAATGCCAAAACTTGATATAATTTTGTCACAATGTTACATTTAACAGAAAATTAAGCAGATCATCACTAAAAATTGAAAGATTTTTTACTTAGTTAAAAAAAAAATGTTAAAGCAATCTTTTCACAGATTGTATCAAGTTAACAATAGTTTTTTTATTGGCATACTTTTACTTATTTAAGAGCAACCTGGAACAATTGTCTATATGCTTTGTAATAATCTTTCAGTTCCATTTTTCTCAAAGTTTCTCAAATTTCGCTTCTCGTTAAAAAAATCATTAACTTAACTATTGAAGTTATTGTCAATAAATCTCTAATTTGTTGATTGTAGTAATGCATAACATACATTTTTGCCAAATTGAGTTATTGGTCTCCAATAATATGCGCTTACTTATATCGACATTAACCAAGTGTTAATGTTTAGCATTGTAATTGATTTTTTATAAGCTATATCATCGCTCCACTCTTAGAGAGCTAGAGGCTACAGACTGATTTGCTACTAAAGAAAAATGAATTCTTTTACTCGTAACTAATGCTCCCCTACATAATTTATTTTTAAAACATTTTAAACCTTGAGAAATGCTTCGAGTATTTGTTTCGTATGCTTTGAATATTGATAAAATATACATTTAATTCCACTAAATTACACATTTCTTCGAGTTTTCTTTTCTTGTTAAATACGTTATTCTTTTCACCACCCTCGGGGCTCAGCGCTTTCGCATTCCTTCCAAAAATAAACGGTTGACCGCAACGTTTTCGAGCGCGTAAATTTATATGACGCGCATATCTAGGCTAGGAATTGATTTGTTCAAAGTTGTTTTTTTTAATATCATTAGGCGAATGATAAAGGAAAAGAAATATACTCGGATACTCTCTAAGAAAACTTGTAAAACAATGTAATGGAAAATTGAATAAAAACAGCATCCAAGGTCTTATACTCCTTTTTACTTATAAAAAGCTAGTCACCCTGAATAATTCAATCAGTAAGTTTGCATATTTTTATACATCTCATGCAAATTTTTAAGCGCTGTATGAGTTGTATATGTGTCACTTTAAATATTTCTTAGGTTGAACTGCAACTCTATATTAGCAGTAGTAATCCATAAAGCTAAAGATTCCTTCCTACAAAAGGCATTTACAAAATCGCATGGGACAGTATGCAATAATAAGTCAGACTTTTCTTCAGAAATACTCCTCTTGTTAAACATCTATGACTGGCAGGATTGAATTATCATAACGCAATATCCGTATGATGCAATGTAAGAATGCCATATTTATTTAGAGCGACGAGTAAATACCCAACGACATTATCATCCCATTGTACGATCCCACTCCCGTTCCCCAATTCCCCGTCCTCTTATCCGGCACTTGGCAAGCAGTCCCCGCGGCCCTTCAATTCAATCCAGGACTGAATTATTCCGAATCAAGGTTTCAGAATAACAACTCTCCGTTGTGACATAAGGACTTTGGTTCGGAGTGCGGGTCAGGATGCCATTTATTCGGCTTACCTGTCGCGTGTGTGACATTTTATGCATTTATTGTGCAACGATTTTTTTTAAATTTTCTGCATCGGTTGCGAAGATATATAAGCCCGTTGGGCGACATGTGAATAAATAATCGCCGCTACAATGATAAATATCACTAATTCATTGTGTCGTTAATCGAGGAAATAAACACAAATAAAATCTGGTGTAATTTGTATACATGGCTTTGCAAATTTAATTTGTTACAATACAACTCCATTGCGTTTTTATTTTAAATGTTCCATCCCACCAGAGATTTTTTTTTGCTTTATAATTTGTCTCCATTAGTTTAAATTAATATTCACACATCATATTGTATATTCAACGTTGTGTTGGTTTAAAAGTATAAAAAATAGTCTGCTTGAAATCAATATAGTCAACAAGTTAGACAATATATTATGTTTTCATTATGAGCAAGATAACAATTTATTTAATACGTATGCGTCACAATTCTCTCTATATAACATATTAGAATACAGAGTTCAGTATCTATGTTAATCTAGTCCTTCCGTCCTGTTTAGAACTCGGTTTATAACATAACATAATCCCCGCTATGGACCCAATCTAATACCTCTCCTCTGTATAAAGTGAAACAGGGACATCGTCCTAGCGCCGCTCCTAATTATTACTAGATCCATAACGATGATTACAAATTCCCCGGCTTCTCGAACGGAGCGCCATTTCGTTTCGTTAACTATTGTCAGGAGGGAAACACAATGAGGAATTTGTTTGATACCTTTTTAATGGTTCTATTCTGAAATTGTTTAATACTAGCAGATGCTATCAAAGCGTTTGGTGTCTAGAGTTGAACATTAACAATGTAAGTTAATGTTGACTTTTAAATCCACTTAACAACAAAACGTAATTTTAACCATGTAATTTCCTATGGTTATTGCATAAAAAGAAAAAAATTTTCAAATGAATTATTTCTTTATGACCAAATTTATTTATTACAATATTTTACTAACTTCCTTGTACTAATTTAACTTATAATTATTGAAATAAAAAGATAAGATTTTGTACTACTTCTACCACTTGAGGCAAAATAATTGTCGCATAGAATTTGGTGGGCTAAAGTTGAGTGCTGAATTTAATTAATTTAAAAAATAAACTTAAATGAAAAAGATATGTCCACCTCGGCTTCAACTGCAAAAGTTGACTCTTTCTTTCGCAGATTTATTTTCCTCATTAAAAGTCCAAAATTATAAAAGTTTCATTTTCGTTTTCGTTTTAAAAGGTGATTTTTATATTAAAAAATTCATTTTTTTAATTTTAAATAAAAACAATGAGAACCATCTCAAATTAAATTTTAAAACTACGTGATAACCTGGCCATCTACTAAGGTCGGTAGCTTGCTGCAAGAGTAAATAATATAAGAACTCAGAACGCAATTTGTACTTGTATAAGTAAAGACTACAGAAGAGATTACAGATATGGTAAAACTTACAGCGACAAATAGATATCGCAAATACTGACAAACTAAACACGTTTTATAGGATGTATAAAAAAAAAATACGAGAAGAGATTGGCAAAATTATAGGCAATACTAAAAAAAAAAACATTATAATTGAGACAACAAATAATAACAAAACAAAATAAGCGCAAATCAAGTAAAAACCCATATGATGCATATCTGACATTTCTCTAGTAGAACACTAGATGTGGATTAGAAAACGCGTAACGGTGAGCAAAAGCGCAACAAAAATAATTTGCCTTAAAGCAAAATTAAGCAAAGGCTAGAAATAGTGAGAAAGTTTGTAAAAGTTTGACAATAAAAAAGCGACTGTAGGTAAAACAGCCGTCGGCCAACCTTAAGCAAAAAAGTTGTTCATAACGCTGTGCATAAAACAATATTGAAGCAAAATTAGTCGAGTAATTAGTTTATGATTAGGAATAGGTGGTCCTTATTACTGTGCCCTACCCACCCGGTCAAATGTTAGTTTAAAAAAAAAATGTATCTTCTATTTTTGATGTTCTTAATTATGCTATATCTACTTGTCGGGTTTTGCAGATTACTTGGCCAAATGCCCTTTAATTGTTAAGAAACTGTGTCTTGTATATATTGACTTTCTTGTTCGTTCGGTAACCCTTTGCTGACCTTATTTGGTTTTATCCTTGGTTGACAGGCTGAATTCTATAAGCAAGAGATTTATGGCAATAATAACACATTAGGTTTTCTAAACTCCTTTAGGAAACTTAAAACATCTTATTTTGTATGCGTTTCAATATTTACCTTAAAGTGATGTTCTGAAATGTTATTTAAACATAGAAAGTGTTTGAAGACATAATTTTCGAAAAGACTTTTTTTGGGTTGCTAACATTTTGACTTATTTAAAAATAGTTGTCTTCTTCTAAGCTTTAGGAGTGTTCTATTTTGGATTGTTAGTCATTGGGCTGAATTATCTAGACTCTAAGTTTAGAAGGTTTTGAGTTAGAAATACTTATCTAGGAGATAATTAGTAGCGTTGTGAGACTTGACTAAAAGCTCTTAAAGCCGTGACTAGATTTTTGAGACAGCTATGTTCTTCTTCAGATTGTCGAAAATGTCCCAAAGCAGTCTTCAAGTTTTTAGTTTGTTGTGGTTATAATTTAACAATATTGATTTAAGATAGCCAAAAGCTTATAAAACTTGAATCAAGCTTTCAAATGCCATCACGTTCCTCCTCGGATAGTTAAAATTATCTCTAGAAGTTTATAAAATGTAATGCTTGATGTAATTGTTTGAAGATAGTTATTCTTTAAAAAATTCTAAAAAAACTTTGTACACTTGAAACAAGCTTTCAAAGATCATCACAAGGTTCTGGAGACAAAATTTAAGTTTTGCTCTATTACACCAATTTATAAAAGCAAAAACGTTCTAGTATAATAACTATAGACCTGTGGCAATTAATATGAGTATTTTTTAAGATATTCAAGTATTGCATGCTCAACCAATTACAAACATCGCTTTGCGCTTATTACTAAAAGACAGCATGGTTTCCGATCTTGTAAATCTACAATAACAGCTTTTAATAAACTTTACCACCAAGTGCATATTTAGAAAAAGAAAAATATCCAGTAGGGGTTTTTCTTGATATTAGTCGAGCTTTTGATGGACATACTATTCTGATAAGCTGTATAAGTACGGAGTACAAGGTGTAGCTTAAAATTGGTTACAAACATATTTAACACCACAGCAACAACTTTTTTCATTATAATTCATTACAACAACAACACAATTTCTACTAACAAGTCCGACTTTGTCACATTAAATCAAGGTGTCAAGGATCAATTTTAGATCATATTTTATAATTTTTATAATACAGATTTGAATAAACTTGAATAATTTTTAAACGTCAAGAAATGATTATATGTACTATCTGAAAATATACAAAAACATGACAAAAAAATCTGTTGACACTGGTACGACTAAAAGTCAAACTAAAAAAACCTTTAAACTAAATAACCAGTTTCAAAATAAGATATTTTGTCATTCTAAGCACATGGTCAGTCTAAAGAACTAAACTAACACTAAACTAAAACATGTCAATATCATACAGTTGAGGTGTGCCTTCAGATACCTCAGCAACATAAAATTTTATTGATTTAAAAAAACCGGTGTACAAACAGACAAAACTCCACCTTCCCCTTCTTTTTCCGTAGACTAGAAATACTCCTGTTTGCCATCCTCTCATTCTGTCTCTGTTGTTGTTGTAGTTAATAGGTTATCTATCCACCTCTTCTTTGGTCTTCCCGGTGGTCTTTTGCTGTATGGTTTGTTAATCTTGCAGATTTTAGGTAATCTATCTAATCCCATTCTATTCACGTTGTCACCCCATTTTTTTTTCTTGTTTTAATCAATTTGGTGACATTCTGTATGATGCATTCTTCTCGAATACTCTTGTTTGTTTGTTTGTCTCTGAGTGTTATGTTCTTTAATGACCTTAATGTTTTCATTTCTACGTTGTTTACTATCTGTTTTGTTCTTTATGTGTCTGCTCGGGTCTCCGTAGCAAAAGTTAGTATTGGTCTCACAGCTGTCTTATATACTTTTATTTTGCTCTCAGTAGTCATATATTTATTTTTCCATATGGATTCCTTTAGGCAGCCACTAACTTTCAGTGCTTTGGTTGTCTGCTTTTTTACTTCCTCAGATATGTTTCTATCATATCAATCCCAAAAAACTTAATTGACAACACCTGTTCAATACTTGTGCTGTCAACTTTCAATTTGCATCTTAACTAGTTACCTTGCATTTTGTTTTTTCCGTAGATATTTGCATATTGTACGTTTTTGCTGTGGTGTTAAAAGAGTGGAGTTGTAGGCTCTCGGTACCGCGTCATCGGCAAAACATATTATGATGATTTTGTTAGGTCCCATTCAGTAACCTTCTTGTTTTTTTTTTACTTCGCATATTATTTTATCTATGGCCATGTTAGCCTAGGACTGAGTGAAACCCCTTGAAGTATTCCTCCTCTTATAGGTATTTTCTGTGTTACGCCTTTCGTCATTCTGATTATAGTCTTGTTGTTCTAATTAATTTCCTTGATTAATTTTATTAGTTCTGGACTTACGTTTTCTGTTTCTAACAGCCTCAGTATTGCGTTTTATTTGATCAAACGCACTTTTTAAGTCCTCAAAGCACATACATGCGGGTACTATTTATCTGACATTGAATGTTGCACTTGTGGTACTGCAATTCATTCTGAAAACTTGCTGTTCTTCTGTTATAACTATTTGTTTTTCTAGTTTGTCTTTTATTATTGCCGTTAATAACTTTAGAGTGTTATTTATTAGGCTAATGCCCTTATAGTTTTCCGGTTTTTTCTGTCTCCTTTCTTAAATATTGGCAGTAGCAGACTATATTTCCATGTTGCCAGTATCTCTCCAATTGTTATTAAATTCTTAAAAAATTTTAGTAACCATATGTGTAGTGTTGTTCCTCCATATTTTATGAGCTCATTGTAGATTCCATCAGAACCTAACGCCTTTCTGTTTTTTAGAAATTTTTTTCTGTTCTTCTTTGTTGTTGCTTTGTGTATAGGTTTCTTCCTCGGTTTCTCCATTACTTCTTCTTGTGTTATTTGGACCTTCTGATCATTGTCTTCTTTGTTATTGCTTTGTGTATAAGATTCTTTCTTGGTTTCTCCATATAAGTTAGTAAAATGTTCAGTCCATTGTTGTTCTGTAATGTCGTTGATGTTTACGAACTCGTTCATGTCTTTTCTTTGTCTCCTTACCATTTTCCAGACTTTCTTTTAGGAGCCGCATAGGTCGTGTTCCATACATTCTCTGTGAATTTCTCTCAATGTTCATTCTTGATGTTGTCTATTTCTTTGTTTACTCTGTATCTTATTCTTACATAATCTTCTCTAGACTCAAGTGTTTATTAACTTTTATAGTAAAAAAAAAAAAACTTTTTTGTTAAACCAGTGTGTTTTGTATTCTCGTTTGTTTTTATTTATTTTTCTTTTACCCAGTGCTTCTTCCGCTGCTTGTTAGATATTTTCTTTGACAATTTTCCATGTTTCCTATATATCTGTGATTGTTTCCAAGTTGTAGGTGTTTAGTTTTTTCTGTTAGCTTGTTCAATGTTGTTTTCTATGCTTTCTATGTTTAATCGTTCTTCTGTATTTGTGTAGTCTAATTTCATATAGTCCATGGTCGGACCCAACGTTGGCTGATGACAGAGTGCCTACATCTCTTATATTTCTGGGTTGTATTTCTCTATTTGTTATAATGTAGTCGATCATAAAGTTACGTCCTCTTGTATCTGACCAAGTAATCTTGTGTTGTACAGGGTAATCAAAGTACGTGTTGTTAACTCGAAAGCTTTTCATTAAGCAAATTTCTATGAGACTGCGCTTATTGGTATGTTACACGTGCATTAAAATCTTCTAAGATAATTAATCTATTGTTGTGTCTATAAGATCTTGCAGGTTATCGTAAAAGGTTACTTTTTCGTCCTTACTTTTGGTGATACCTGCATAAACAGAGATAATATTAAGTATAGCGTTCTTTATCTTTAGCGTGACTATCATCAAGTTTTCAATAAAGTATTATATATCCTTGATGCTGTTTTCAAATTTTTTATGTATCAATAATCCTACACCTGCTTGGGCTCTTTTGTCTTTGCTTACCTAGCTGTATAAAAGCATAAACTTGTCTAAGTATAAACTTCCTTTCCCTTTCTTTTTTGTCTCACTCAGAGCACATATTTCAATATTGTGGAATTCTAATTCTTGTATAATTTCCTGATCTTTCTTGTTCCATGAGGCAATGCTCCACGTGCCAAATCGCATTGTGTGTAACCTCGTTATCCTTTTCCGTGCTGAAGTTGTCATCTTCGTTCCCTTCCTTGGTTAGGGTGCTAACCTTGCCCTAAAACACTGCTCCTTTATCCGGGCTTAGGACTGGCAACATAGTTGTTAAACTGACTCAATTCATGCAACAACTGTGCAGGCGGAGTTGAGACAAAATTTGTGAGCAAAAACCTTTTCCCTAGAAAAAGGTGTCTGAAACTGGTAAGCAAAAATAAAGTTTTGCTGTACATCTAAACCTTCACATAGACAACCTAGAAAAAAAGTGAAACACTTATGAGCAGTTAATACTAAAAAAAAAAGATATTTTACAAATAATAGAAAAATTTGGTCTGCTAATCTACCAAAACACGAGAGGTGTAACGTTGTGAATTGAAAAAAAAAATTAAAAGGTAGTACCATGGCTTTACACTGCTGTCCTGCCATACCTACGTAGCATTAGTATGGTGGCCAAAAGCCTGGAAAAGGCTATTAAAGAAACACTTCTGCTAAGCGTGCAAACTGGCACAAAGCCAACTTATTTTTTTTTTTTATTTTAAAGACCCTATGTCACACTGCACCTAAAGTTCTAAAACATTTGCAAATATCTACTTACAAAACACATCCTAAGGATGCATACGAGTATCATCCAAACCAAACTGGCCGGGATCATTTTTTGAGTGTTAAAAATCATCTGGTAAAAATGTAAAAATCAAAAATGGACAAAAAAGCGGCAACTCTAGATTAAGATTACATCAAAGCAACTATTAAAATGCCATTCTGACTCCACAATATTAACCTAGGCTAGATGAAAGACACTCTTAAGCAGTAGAGAATATGAAAGCTAAAAAGCTGTCTTCAAAAAATCAATATGTACCACGTACTAAAAATACTGTGATTCAATACTGCAGATTGTAAGCAGAAAATAGCAAAAGCTTGCTCCAAACTTCTAAATAGGCAATTGCGACCTATGACTCTTAAATCATAACAAAGATCTTGCTTGACAGAGTATTGTAAATCGATGACAGGACAATCTAGTTTAGTCTTCATGTTGGAAGATTGTTGGATGGTGGGCATAAGAGAAACCCTTTCAAGCACTGTCCTAGTGTACATCAAGAATATAGGTCGGTTATGAGGTTACTACTTCTAGAGATACACAAAGCCTATTCAGCCCGATATGCAGTAAATTTTGTGTCAACTTGTAGTCAAAATCAAAGTCCAAAAATCTTACATTTTTCACAACTGCTATTTGATCAATTCTACACCGGCCTTGGGGTCTTGCACCTACGCCCCAAGCCCGCAGCTGACCCTCGACATTGTCCACACCGCCGTGAGTCACGTGCCAAACCCTGGGGACTGCTCTTGCACCAACTATGACAAAGTCAACGCGTCGCACCCGATGCGACAACACCAACAACACGATCACACTCAGCCAACTATTGGAGAGTGCATTCTATAGCCCGCGGGTTTGTCCCTAACCAAGTTGCACTAACCCCCGCAAACTGTGGAACCACTCCACAAGTTTGCCAGCCGTCCTCAATCTCTGGAGAGCGCTTCAATCAAGATGATTGTGGCAGAATCAAACCAACCCCATGTTTGGACAAACCACGTCGTACAAACCCCAAAGACGTCCGCTTTCACCACCAGTTAAATAACTAAAATTATTCACCCTCTGTAGACACCGAGACAATGAGAGGGTATCCCATGCACCCTTTCACAAACTCGGAACCCCACCCATCGCTATCATGAAGGACCGCAGCCGGTAACAATATACAAAATCTTGCGGGCAAAAAAACGGCAGCTAAAGAAACAACGACTAATAAGCATTATCATTCCCGAACACAACACATCAAAGTCAGATTGACTGCCAGTTTCTACATCCAGCAAAAACAACAAATGATGTCAATTTATACTGAACCCACTGACACTAAAGCAAATACACCGCTCAGTAATAAAAAAGCATAAATGACACGGTTTCGTTCTATACTTGCCAACTAAAAAGCTAAAAACTTTATTTATGCGCTCCTTGACAGTAAAAAACCCGCTTGTGGCAGCAAAATATGTCAAAAACAGCACCAAACCAATAAAACCCATCAACAGCAGATGCTACTACCAAAGATGGTTCAAAGCAAAATATCATACTAACACCCCCGCTACCCCCAATTCCGCCTCAACCGCCACATTTACGCTAGAAGCATTACAATTACGCGTTCAGAAACAAACAAAAAAACAGTAAAAAAATCTAGTACTGAGCCGCGTACTACTCGTTTCTTTACATTTCTACTTGCAACACCGCAACAAACAGAAAAGCCATCTTACCCAAAGACAAGAAGTAAAAGAAATCCCCGCAACCCAAACCATTTATGAATCGGCAAAACAACCCTTTAAGAAACTCTAAAAAGAAACAAAACCCAAAGATTGAAAACAATGACATAACCACAGCCCCAATCAAGCCAACCAGAAGTCAACTTCAACATATGCCTGAAAATTCCTGAAACGTAGCAAGCATAAACAAAAGAGAAACACAATGCGGAGGTATGGCCGCCAAAAAATAAATGCTAGCCAACCAAACCGAGCCAGCAATCATACCAAATTTCTGCAAAAAATCCAGAAAAAAACGTAAAACGTGCAACAACATGCCTCCTGACAAAAGAAACAAAACCGAAACTAGAAAATTCATCCCTATGCCACCAAACCTTGGGACCGATCTAAATATAAATTTTCTACCACAAAGACTCCGCAAACAATCAATGTGCTAAACTATACTTCCTAATATTTGAGCTAAATACACGTTTTTCCCAAACAAGCCGGGAATCATGCAATCTACACCGCGTGCTCAGATTTAGCATTACAAACTTCTCTTGGGTCACTTGGCAACATAAGGGCGTCATTTGATAGCCACAACCGTACAACTACAAAGACATTGGACCTAGATAACATCTATGTCGTTAAATCACTGCAAACAAGTAAACTCACGCAATCAACAACAAGGAACCTGGTTGCAACCACTTCGAAGGCAACAACTCTATGCTTGCATCATATATTTTATCTTTGGAGGGCGTTTTCTCATATTGTCATATTGTTATATATAATATTTTTATTTTTAATGAATTGTCATTTTCTATTAAAAATAAGAATATCTCTATAAAATTTCATATAAAACCATCACATTACAAAAGACCAAAAAACTAAACCAAAAAAAAAACAATGTAGGAACACAACGTAAGTTAATAGTGATATTTGAATAATCATAATAAAATAAAACATAATTGAGAACTGATACTGATATACATAGGAGAAATCTATGCTTTTAAACTACAGCAACACAGTACAATTAGTATACAAATTATAAAACGGTGAGTTAGCACAGTCATAGAGCGTTAGCGTAGCACGCTAACAGCCCGGGGTTCGATTCTCGAGAATGACTAAAATAATAACATTGCTCTTTATCCACCGGGGTAACTCGAAAGTCACCTAATAAGCAGTTGGTCCCATCAACCCCCTTCATACAAGTCGTAAGACTTCTGGAGCGATAAAATAGCTGTAAAAAAGCGAAATAAAAAAAAAAAGAGAAATGTTATTTTATAATTTATAAAATTATTTGCAGATTACCTAGTACAGAGTGATCAAAGATAAAAACTGTTGTAATAAATATTTTATAATACACTACAAACAACAAGAAGAGTTGTTTGTGTTTAACTAAGTAACTTTGATAAAAAAAAGCTTTTACATTTTCCAATTATTGAAGCGAGCGCAGGTATGAAGTTAGAAATATGTATTGTATAAATTTCCCAATATAGTTTATAACTCAATAATTACTTTCCCAGGCAGTGATATTGGTAACCTAAATAAATTTAACTTTGTTTAATAATAATAATAATAATAAAATAATTATTTAAGTGCGATTGTCAATTTCTTTTAAAAATAAATCCTTTTTAGAATTAATTGTACTTAAATAATTATTTATTTAATTAATACATAATTATTATATTGTACTCTTTTAATTCACAATGAACTATAAAAATATCGAATGTGTGTTTTTAAATCATTCGAATTGTTTTGCCAATCGGCGTCTTCATTCTTTGTTCTTTTGATAGTCGATTTAGAACCAATTATAATACTCGAGTTAAATCCCTGTTTTTTTTTTTTAATTAAATAAAACCGGCTAACTCTTGGTAGAACCCTTTATTAAATCTATTAAGAGCTCTTCGAAGTTTATAAAATTTTCTTAATACATCTATGTTAAAAATCTCTAAAATTTAATAAAACATGAAAGTATTCTCGAGTTAATTATTTTCTATTAAATTTTTCAACCCTTGTTATTTTTTTATTATATAATCCGTCAACGAATTTTCCACGTGTAAGAAAAAAACAAAAAGCTTCAGCGTATAATAATGCTACAAACAACTCGAGCGTGCACCGACGAAAACTTTTCTAATAACCGGAAAGTTCATCTTTCGGTCCGGATTAATGGACGCATGGTCGAAGCTGTACATTACATGTTAAGAGGCTCGCATAATATTTTTGCCACATGTTTAACTGCCATAAAGGGTTGGCTACCCCTAAATTTGTACACGTCTAGACTGCGTGAGTAACAATGCTGTGGTTAAAGTGGAGTGAAGATGGGTTTTGCGTTCCAGTTTAAACTTTCACTATTACACAAGCATTTAAATAAATTGATTTTTTTTAATTCTTAATCGTGTTTTGCATATTTGTCACACATTACTCATACTAACAAAAACAAATTAAATAAACTTGCAAACAATGCTTTTATCTGTAAAGAGATATAAATGTTAATTTAACAATTTTATTTTATTATCATTTGAATATTTTAACAGCACAGAGATTTTTCTAATTATATTAAATTGGCAATTTGTTAGAAATTCCCTGAAGTCATACGAGCAGGGTTTATGCGGTGAACGTTCCATAAATCCATAAGATTTTAAAAATGTTTTATAAGACCCAGTTTTATTCATCCATTATAATATTTTCAGCAATGTTGATTGTACCCCACTTGTCGAAGTTATATTTTTCGTATTATTTGTAATATTTTTTGTATGCCAATTAATCAAACAATAAAAAAAAAGATGTTGATCTTACAAACAGATTTTGAATTAATAACCAGTGTTAAGAGGCTTTTCATTGCATTGTTTGTATTAGTTAATGTACTATATACAATGTTATTTACGTACATGTAGAGTGTGTGTGTTAAAGTAATTCATACATAGACAAAGTAAGATTTGAGATGTTCCAAAGTACCATTATATCATTGAGATTGAGATCATTGAGGTACTTTACAGATGACTGAAATTATTCACACGTAGACCAAGAAGGTCTTAGAGATGTGTAAAACATAGTACATTAGAATTGAGATTATCTTGGTACTTAAAAGCTGTAGCATGCTAGGTTATGCTGCCAGAGTTGGGTTGTACTAAGCCATAAAAGATTGTTATTCACACACTGGCATTTAAAATCATGGGGTTGTGTGTTAATGAATGTAACAGCTGTTAAAAGCATGCTGTACACTGACATTTGAAGTTTTAATGTTGCACAACAAAGTTGTATGCAAAACACAGTACAAAAGTAACGAACAGTTATATACACATTAACTACAGCGATATGTTAAATAAGTGATTGTAAGCAGAGTTCTTATAAATATTTTGGTGTTATGATATGAATTCCATTTCAAACGGACCAGAGCAAGGGGGGTGTCGAGAAACTTGCTTTAGTTTTTTTTCCGTTTCTATAACTAGTAGTCTTTTGTTCGGTTCATGAGAATATAAAATACTTAAAAAAATTCTAGGATTTTATTTAGTTTTTTTACTTTGACTTTAAAAAATCGCATTTATTGTTTAAAAAACGCAATTTTAACTAAAAAATAATAATTTTACTAATAAAATCAATCAAAATTTTTCCGTAGAATCCAAATCTGGCGCCATTTTAGGTCTATACCCTGTCTAGGAGCCGCAAAAGCCATAATTCCAATTGTTTGTTCTCAGTGGACTGAGCAAAAGAGCATTTTTTTAGATTTTTTATATCGCCGAATTATTTTAATGTAAGAAAACATAAATTTGTTCTGTGTATTTCTAAAGAGTCTAAAACTCAAAGAATCTGCAAAAGTAGGCCTATTCTTCAACATAAACTCTTACAAATTCACGTTTAGCCGCGCTCAGAGTTTCATTGTAGTGCTCATCAGCTGTAGAAAAGTCAACACAGAAAAAAATTTACAAAATCTTCAAGCAAAAAATGCGTTAAAAATGAATTATTTTTTCATATTCACAAAAAATATTATAAATACACTAGGATGTGGTTTTAAACTTTTTTTTATCAAATTTTGATAAGCGCCGGGCGGATTTATGCCAAAAATATTAACATACACAAATCTTAGCGACAATAAATCGCAAGCGCAAAAACTATCAAACAAAGAGGTTCAAGCAATTTTCGGCGCCTAAAATTGGTTCAAACGACAAAAAATGAGCTTAAAAAAAATAAGCCAAATAATCTTTTAAGTAAAGAAAAAATGTTGAAACAAAAAAGCAATTTTTAAACAATAAAGCAAAGTTAAAAAACGACAAAAAAACTAAAATTGAATCGCAAATTTGTTTAAGGGTTTTATCTCTCATAAACCAATAAAAAAACTACAAATAAAATATAGAAACAGAAAAAATGCTAAAGCAAATTTCTCAATGCACCCTCTGCTCCGTTTGAAATGAAATTGCCCATATATTATATACTGGTGCTATGTATCGGTTCTATGTTTGAAAAAGATACTACAATTATCAATAGTGCTGTATTTAATAACTATGAGCACAATTAATTAAAAAAAGCACATGAGAACGATGGCAAGCGGTAGCATTACCACACTGATGCAAAAAGATAAAACAAGCAAGTTAAAACCGTGCAAAAAAAAAGTTTTGCATGAAATGACAACAAACGTCAGTTTGGCGATAAGAAGCATTAGCTGTTCCAAAATAAACTGGTATTTAATTAATTAATACAAGACGTGAATGCTCGGTGGGTGGTTGAAAAGCAAAGCATTACGTTACGTCAGTTATAAAAAAAATTAGAAAAAAAATTTAACACAAGATTTAATAATAAATACAACATAAAACGCAAAAGATATTAAATGACCAAAAAAAAAATTGAAATAGAAATTAAAAAAAAAACAAACAAAAATAAATAAAAATTGGAGACAAATTAGATACATCTCTAATTACCAATGTTTTAATGAAAAACCAAAAAGAAGAATAAAATGTAAAAAACCATCGTCCTAAAATAAACAAAAAACATACAAGATCAAAACAAATCCAGCAATAAATTAAGAAATTAACTGACAAAAGCTACAAAGCTATAATTCAGGTTTCTTAGCAAAAAAATAATAATAGTCGCTATCAAAGTAGTGCTATATGTATCAGCAGTGACTCAATCGAGGATATTTCAGCTGTGTAAAGAACTCTTGCAGATATAGGTCGTAGCCAACTTTACATCAGTTAGCGGCTCTGTGTTAATCAATCAACCAAGTTTAAGTCTGCATTGAAAAACTCCTAAATTCTCAAGAAGATAAAGGCAAAGAAGAAAATGTGCAATAAATGCTTTTCAATATCGTTTTTTGTTAAGGCAAGCGTTAAGGAAAAAGTTTCTTACGGCTCCAAGAGCCAATTGGGCTAATATTACTTTAGTGACGTACGCAAGTGTATAGATAGCCAAGTAAACTTCATCTTGAATCGGGTAAAATTTCTAAATTTACGATGTACAAGTAAAAAACTGCTGGAACAGCTTCGTTGATAAACATGACGCTAGAAGAGTGCGAAGCGTGGAAGGAAGATAGGAAAACGGTAGAAAAGATATTAGAAAACAAAGTAGAAAAATCTACAATTATAAAAATATGCCTGCGTGACGAAAACAAATGGAAAGCACTAAAAAACTATGCAACGACAGTACTGAAAAAAAGGTAGAGGAGTTAGAAGCTTTGAGATTTAGGTAAACCTAAATAGAAAAAAACACTCAAATTAAAAACCACAGAAGACAAAGGAAGGAGGAGCGAAAAGCTAAATGGAAGTAAAAGAATATGAAAAAAGTAATAAAGAGGAAAGAAACAAAGAAGGTCAAAACAACTATGCCTGCCAAGCAATAGAAGATGAACAGAAAGACGAGAGAAGAACATATGCTAAAACCCTAGTACCAACAGAAATTGCAGAAATAAGGAGAAAAAGGAGAGAACTGCTCAAGGAAAATAAATTGACGGAATTGACTAAAGAATTTACAAACGGAAAATACGCCATCTCGAGGTTGACAGAAAATGCAACTTTTGAAATGGGAAGAGTATATATGACAACTAGGGGACACGATAAAATAATCCTAAATGGAGATTCAAGAATCTCACTATAAGTTAAACTGGCAAATATAGGACTACCAAAAGGGATGCATTTAATGGAGCTGCACAAAATATTTATGAAAGAAAAAGGATACAACAAGGATAAAGTTAATGAAGATATAGAAAAACTAAGAATATATATATGTACCTAAGGCTGAATAACACAAGAATGGGAGAAAAGAGTTGAGAATGCCAGTGTAGAAAGTAGGACAGAAAAATAGGGTATAGGGAGAGATGGGCTGGGAACAGCATGTGTTGCCGCAGCAGACTGCGTGAATTCCGCGAGGCCGAAAGCAGCTTACCTCAAACTAGTACCACATTAGAGACAATGACTAAGACAAATTAACAGCAAGACTTACGCAGAAAAAAAAAACTTAAAAATTAGCATCATGATCATTTTTAGATACCTGTACAATTAACCCAGAAGTCAATCCGGAAAACCACTATTTTTGCCAAAATACAAGAGAAAAACAATTTTGGTCTTTAACACCAAATTCAAATGCATATTTAGACATCGCCTTCTCCTCTTATTTTGCCGTATCATAGATTCTCCTGGTCTTATTAGAAATCAACCATGTTTAATCTACTCCGCACTATTACTATGCAAAATTAGGACAAGGCATACAGATATCCATATGAAATAATTTGTGTAATATCAAAATGTTTCTTTTCAAAATTCTTTTTTATATTCTCGCAAAAATCGTCCAGTGACGTCACTATAATGTTTCATCAAACTCAAAAATCGTGTTTTATTTAGTTGTAATTTTTGACCTCTCTCATTCTCTTCCAGGTATCTATATTTCGTGCAATCTATTACCAATTTACCTTAGAACGTTTTAGGTCGTCGTATCAGCGTTGTTACGGTTTTCCAGTGCTTTTTCTTTCTCGCCACAGTCTCCATCTGGTCACTTTGGCGCTCCAGATTGTTTTATTCTTGGCAACCTGTCTTGCCCAGCTCCATCAAAATTTGCAAATTTTATTGGTTATGTCATAAAATTTCGATATACCTTTTAGCCACTCATTAGTTTTGTGGTCTTTAAGTGCTAATCCTATAATTCTCCTTTCAGTTGCTCTCTGATGAACTTTTAATTTATTTTTAATCTTTTGTGTCTAAGGTTCGCTACTATAGGTTGTAACTGGTAAGATACATTCGTCGTATACTTTTGATTTAAGTTTATAAGTATAGACTCAACCGTATTTTTCTGTTCTTCAAGTTCTTTTTTTTATTTCCTAAGGCTATTTCTTGGCCCAGGTATATATACAAGTTTACTTTTTCTACATGCTGTCCTTCTGGTATAAAGACCTACCTACCTATAATAGTTTAAACAAACAGATAGCTGTTGGTAACAGCTGCAAAGCTTCCAATATTTGTTAAAAAAACGAATAGTTAATAAGACGGTTTAACAACTAAGACAAAATTAGTCAGCGTAAAACCGCAAAAAATTTGAATTGCTCACAACCGTATGTCTCTCAAACACTTAAAAAAGTCGGTATCTAGTGCAAGAAGAAGCAAGGTCTCCAGATTATACAAAAGAACAGATCACAATGGTTAAATCTCAATGTCGGTGGATGTTTAGAAATTATCAAAAAAAAGTAATTATAGACGACAAAAGTTATTTCCCGTTTATTCGCAAATGCTTGGAAATAACATATTTTTGTATAACATTTCAAAGACAAAATCGGATGTAAAATATAAGTTAAAAAAATTAAACCAAAAGTTATATTCACTTCTCAAGTCTGATTCAAACTAAGTGATCTCGATATTAACCAAGAAGTGTAAGATTGTTTCTATAAAATCTTGCTTATTCTTGGTTATTATTACCTCGTTTGGCCCGAAAAGGCGAATTCTCATTACGTAAAAAAAACATCGAAATTTCTGACGACTAACAATATACCTTTTGTGCAAAAAATAAAAATCCTACAAATCTGATGCAAAGTCCAATTGAGAATTTCTATTAAAATTCAAGTATTCTAGTATATAAAAAAAACTGAAAAGCGCATACTACAGAAAAGTCCTTCTTACTAACATTCTAAGTAGTAATACTTTGCTTGTGTATGCAGAACATAAATACATATACCCTGCTCACAGATGTTAAAGATTATCTACTATTTTCAAATCTTGGAAAGGAGCAAAGAAACGCTAGCATTTGTGTAAGCAGGATAGGAACATTTATAATTAGTATACAAAAACAAGGCGTGTTTTTTGCACCTCTTTCTAATTTTTCTTCACTCAAGGTAATCTCTTTGCTAGATGGCGTCGACATATGACATTGCACAAGCTATTGCCAAATATATTAAGAAATATCACAAATTAGTAAGATGTAAATTAAAATCCGAGCTACCAAAACCATACTTAACCGTAGAAGAAGAGAATTAGATTTTCGGAGATACTGTTTGCAGTCGCCAAAACTCACACGTTAAGATATTTGCGTTTTTCTAGTTTCCAGATCGCACCAGAAAAGATAAGTAAACGCAAAACTGGGCTCATTTTGTTGTTAAAAGTTTGCAAGTGTTTTTGTTTAAAAACAAGCCACATCATACATCGGTTTTTGTTTTTGCCCATCCAAAAACAGGATCGGGTCGGGCCGACAAATATCAGCGTAGTTCGTTAAACAAAACCATAAATCATAAACATTAAGCAAACGGCACCAATTTGCAGATTGCGTATAAAATTTTAAAACAGCGATTTCAATTCCAAATCAACGACGCCGTTAGGTTGCCTTGTTATAACAGATTAATATCGGGCAAATCAATATTCTCTTTTAATTTTTCTGTTTCGGCGCCAAATTATAATCCGCCGATTTGTCATTTTCCTTTTTTTTGGTTCTTACAAGTTATTCCGGTATACTAAAAAATTAATCTTGTTTCTTCTACCCGCACTGGTCGTCTGCTAAATTAAAACAGGACATATGGATATACCAAAAATTAACAAAAAAATAGGAGTGGTTTTAACAATTTTTATTGCAGCTCACCGGGGAACCTACTTAATGTATCACAGATACCTTTAGCAACATTTAGGGATAAAGAGTAAGGTTAAAATTATTTAAAACTGTGCCACGACTCTTCGGCCAGAACCAGGAAAGCGGCCAGGGTAGATCAATCGTATACATTGGGGATACAACAGTATATTTAAAAAAGAAATATTTATTCACTTCACAAACAAAACGGCCCAATACTATTAATGTAGGAAACAAAAAAAATAATTTACAAACAGTTGGTACTTACTACGTTTTACAATTCTCTCTATCTCTCGACACACAACAAGAGCTATCACCAAAAGATCGTCTCAATCGAAGCAAGATCTACTTTGGATCAATTACTATCAACTCTCAGATTGGAAATCTTTTTCCATCCAGAACGACCAGTGTTATGGGGAGATAAGTAGGAATGGATACAACAAACAACGGGAATAGAAAAAAAAGAGAAAAAGTCAGTAAAAAGCATCAGGTTTATCACAAGTTTCCACGTAAAAAACTTTGCGGACGCCAAAACTTATACGTCGGTTTTGAAAACGGACAATATAAATAAAAGAATTTCGGTAAAACTTGCGGTTGTCAGAGAATCTCATAAATTAAGTTTTTTGAAAAACAAGTATAACTTTTATCCTTGTAATTTGATCGAGTCAAAATTTCAACACCCAACGTTTTTTATAGTTTAACCGTAAATTGTGCCGTTTTGTCAAAACCAAGTTATTTGCTGTTCTCTTGTTCCCAGATCACCCCCGATCCGCCGCAAAAAAGATTCAGATACTACCAGTTTGCAATTGTCTGTTAGTGTTTTTTTTTTATTTTCTATTTTTTCAATCCAAAAACAGGATCAAATCAAACCGACAAAAATTACGTATATAAATTTAAAACAGCTTCGATCCCAAATCGGTGCCGTCAACAGGAGTTGATGTCACCGGTTAAGTTCTCAGTAACTTGTTTGCTACAGCAGATTAATACAGATCGTATCAATATTCCAATTCTGCCGGCCGAAAGAACGGTCAAACCTTGCGCAACAACAAATTAAAAAAAAAATTATTAAAAAAGACTCTTGGAGACCTACTAAACATTTTCCTATGTAAACTCCGTAAAAACAGTTCAGTGGCGTTAAAAATAAAACAATAAAAACGACAGATACAGTCAAACCCCTATCAATCATCTGACGCACTGCGCTTAGGTTTGCACAAAAGAAGCAACCTTGAGCTACAAATTAATATTCATTTCATTTTTGAACATCCGTACAACTAAACTAATGGCAGACTGTTTCGACGCCAAATTCAAATCAGTCGCATCAACGTCTTCCTACAACCCAATTATCTAAATATATCTGATCCAGTGCGGTTTTTTGTTTCTCAGAAGTGGCGTCCTAAAAAGTCATTTAAAAGCATTTTTGTAATGTTTATTCAAGTAAACGGCTCAAAATTTGTCAAAGATCGGCCAGCCAGGTAAAACATTTTCGAGCCGCACAAACCCGAGTGAGTTTGAATCCACTATTGCTTTCTAAACCAGATTGTGAATTAACCCCCAGAAATCTTTCCTCATATACTTTCTTTAAAGCCAGATGTGTTTCCAAATGTGTAGCTTCCTTCCAATTAGCTTAAAATCCAATTTTCTCAAAAACCGCGGTAGCAAACTGCATTAGCTTAGAAACGTCAATATTGGCGTATAACCTATATAAATCCACTATCTCTGTAGCTCACATAAAAGCGGAAATTTATTTTAATATGCTTAGATGCTCATAGACCACTTGCAATAAAAATATACCCTCTAAAGCAGTCATTATAGAAAACAATCTATGCAGACGTCTATTTTTAGTGCACAATATTACAATCTTGTCACTTATAAAGCCAGTTCATAAAACAATATACAAAAATATGCAATCTAATTTAAAAACTTTTGTTGAAATCAGATAACTAAAAAAAGTTTGAATTGTTTTTTAAGTGACTAGTGAGTTACATTCACCACCTGCAGATTTGACAATTTTTATAGAATCATTACCAAACCTTATTGCTCGCAGGAGAGTCACGCGTAACAACTTCCGCAACTTCTCAGTGCACTAGAATTAGAAGACCGAGCGTTTAGTATGTTCAGTATATTTAACAAATTAATCTTAACATTATCTGAATAATTTTATAGCATAGCTGTTGTCCATCTGTATAATCAGAAATGGGTTTATGATGTACATTTCATACACACATTAAATTATTGTAATAATACCCATTACATACTTCAGTTTTAATAACCCATTTAACACCAAATGTTTCACACTTTCTCATGTTAAAAAAAAATTAATTATAAATTTATAGAAAAAAACCTATTTTTATCCCAAATTGCAAAATTCAATGATGTAGAAGTTACTAGATCTGATAATAATTGAAACAACTGATAATTTACACTTATTAGCGAATGAAGCGCCAATTATCTGTTTCATTTGATCATGTCGTACGGTCTACTATAACGGGATATTAGTCGCAGAATATTAGGTTTATACAGGAAATCAATACGAATAATTGTGCAGTGCAAAGATTAATGCAAGTTAAATTCAAACAGTGCTTTTCTTGACTGTTAACTGCGTACAAAATTGAGCTTGAATGTTAATAACAAAAAAAAAATGTAAGCCACATTTATCCCAAGTTAAAAAAGCTACAGACTACTTTTATAGTAAAATTGTATTTATTATTTTGCAGTAAACAACTACAAAACTTCAAATAACAAACTAAATCAAATTTATTTTATTTATATTTAAATGTAACCTTTATTTTATTGTTTCATTCACAAATTGTATCATATTCTGCAAATGTTCTGTTCTCTGCATAAGATATTAACATAAAATAGATTCAGTTGAATTGAATTTTCGATAAGCAAATATACTACAATAGCATACAATGTAATTCCATACACAATTTTTAAATTTGTAGGTGTATTTCAATAGAATAAATTACTTTAAATATATATTTTATTTTCAAATAAAATACATCTTGCAAATGCAACCGATATATAATCAACACCCAACCAACGCCGTTGATTATATCACGTAGAGCTATCATCTGTTTGCGTTTGGCGTGTAATGATGCAGTGGTTTTCTCTTTCTCACTCACTCTTTATTTTAAAAGGTGAGCTATAATCCAACCCGATAATCCAAGGAATGACACTTGACACCGTTCTAAGTTCAACACCCTCGAATACAACTCCCATCCCCTATTAATCCAATCTTACACGTTTTACATTCAGCAAAGATACGAGGAATGGAAATAAGAATTTTAATAATCGATAGAGCTACGATAAATCAGAGTACCAAAAAAATAAGAGATTGTCCCCATTATGCCGTAAACGGTGAGGATATATGTTCCAGCTAAAGGCGCGCCCAATATGAAGACTCACTGACCTAGGGAGAGGACCCCCTTAATCAATATGCACATGAAAGTCCCGACTGTATGGGCTGTCTTCACCAGGAGATATTACAGCAGTTATTACAAGGATTCCTGCACGTAATAGGAGATGTGTGCCCCCTTCTCTTTCTCTCTCCTACTAAGGTCGCTCGTGCTTTATGAATGTTTTATTGGCCGAAATTAAATTTCTTGGATAAGATACTGTGGTTTGGACGTGACTCTCTAGACCTTATAACGTCTTATATATTAAATAATTTAGGGATTATTCGACATTAATTGTGAATCGGAACTTAATTACATGTGCTAAGTGAATATAGATGTTTTATAAGCAATTTCATTTTCAGTTTCTATATATTTTCTGACCTTTATAGAACTGGCCGCATGCCAATTCAGATCAATAAATGAGTACTTATTGATTTACAAATAAATTTAAAACATAATAAAATAAAAACACTTACATTTAATAAAAATATAGACAAATAATTTAACTAACTGTTTTAAATTATAATTAAAAGTTTATATAAATGAATTCACAACTGAAAATTTATAACAAATAAAAACATGTTATACGTGGTGGGCGTGGCTCATAAATTAATTTATACAAAATCAATGGTCATTGTGAATTAAAAGCAATTGTAAGTTTCATATATAACATTTGTAGTTAGTTATAACATAAACAAATTAAAATAAATTACTCACTCTGCATCATTTCAACAGCACACTTCAAATAAACTTCCTTTGGCCTACTTAGGAGTAGATAAGCTCGATTGGAAATGATTTGTATGATGTTTTTATTATAAGTTCAAATTAAGTGTGCAAAATATAAGATTAAAAATAGTAGACTAAATCCAACTGTATTTCATTTAAATATTCGCAGAAAATAAAAGCTAAACAATTTGTCAAACGTATTAAAGGTGAAGATATTTTCAATAGTTTAAATAGGATAAGGAAATAAGTTAATTATAACTATTATTTATTTATTTAACAAATATAACCAATATATACTCATAAGAACTATTTTATAAAATATTGCATTATTTTCCATTCTTTTGACTTTTTATCAAAACTGTTGTCCAACGCCAATTGACAATTTTTTTAGTCATTAATTTGATTGATTTACACTTAAATATAAAAAAAACAGTTTTCTGAAAAAGTCTGCTAGAAGATTCTTAACTTTTTTGTACTATTTGATGAAAACTATTCCAAAAACCAGCTTTTTTTAAATTTCAAAATGTGATTATGAATGTCTTTGGAGCTAGAGTCAACAAAGAAAGCGATCACTGTTCTAGTTCTAATTGACCAAGTACAATATTGGTTGCTCAAATCAGAATAATTTAAAGTCGGTCGTGTATCGGTAGCACAATAAGCTCATATTCAATGATAAATAATTACTTCAAAAATTCAGTTTTCAACCTAAGTTATCGTGTTCTTTAATTTGCATGCAACATCAAGGCAGTACACAAGACCTACTAAAGTTTCTCTTCTTGTACGAAAGAAGGCGCACTGCACTCATCTCAACACATTTTACCTTAACCAGAAAAACTGACCTTTCATATAAGAGACTCAAACCCAAAACCCTTGGTGTAGCAGTCGAGTGAGCTAACCACTACACCACCTAAGCAGTTTTTAAATAATACTACAATTTTAACTGCTTAAAAAAGTTTTGTAGACTATTATGACTATGCACTCTATCTTTAATTTGACTAGCATGGATAAGATGCTTATTAACTAAATAGTAAATTTTAGTTTAAGTTGGTGTCATTGAGTAGACAATGAGACGGAGTGCACATTTGGTTAGTGTATTACATTTTGGTAAAAGCTAGTGCTTGCTGTAATACAAAGTTTATGTTAGAACTCTTCGGGGCTGCTGCCTCTGGGCTCGTAAATATATTCCTTATAGTAATGTAGTATTTGAGTTATTCTTTCCACTCAACATTTTTTTTTTCATCAATACCACAAGTCCGTATCAAGTGACAATGATTTAATAATCAAGTTATCAAGTTAAACCAGAATTTTTTTCTAAGCCTAGTAGACCACTGCTAAGTCAGGAGATTAAATCTTTATGTTATGTTACGTCGGCGTCTAATGTATGTTAGAGGATTAGCTTATAAGACTGCTAAATTCCGCCTCGATTTTAAATATTTTAACTAAGAAATAATTTTGGTCATAGACTTCTAACGTTCTTGCTGTTGGGTGTTTTTTTTATAAACTAGAACTGCCATAAATTTGTAATCAATGCAAAACTTGGCGCTAAGCAAGTGTATCTTGTCAGTAATCTGTTAAAAACCTGTTCACAAAGCCTGCTCAAACTATGTCTTGCTCAACGTTTGCTATCAGTTAGAAAAATCTCAGACACGCCTTGAAAGCGTAGTTCAGAAAATTTGGTAAGGTTTATAAAAATACCATGTCAGACGTATGCTAGGCAGTTGCCAAGATCCAGTTTACGTACCAGATTGTGCCATACTTACTAACCTAATTCAATGTTCAAGAAATTGCAGTTAAAATATGTTAAAAATGTTTAATTTAATTCAATATACTAGTATGCTTCCATGTTTTTTATTTCTCTTCAACGTCGACTACCAAGGTCAATAGTTGTTACAAAATTATATTAATCTCAGACCAAAAATCTAAAAAATTAACACAACACATTAAAGTATTCAAAACAAATAATTAAATATTAAACCTAATATTAGAGTTATCAAAATTAAAAACAAAATTTTGTGGATAATTTCGGTGTTAAAACCTAATTTTACAACTAAAAAACTAAGTTGAAAATAATTTTGGTGCCAGTACCTAAACATAAACCTAACCTAGTAGAATCACAGATGACACTAAAGTTGTAAAATACTTTGATACCCAAAAAGTCAAGTTAACCAAATATCACAGATTACACCAAAATTGTAAAAGACTATAGCGCTTTAAACTACTCAACTTAGTTACTCCTTTTTAAGAAATCCAATATAAAATTTTTAGTCATTTTCCCATAAACTCCTGATTATTCGACAAAATGAACGTCATATTGTCAGAGAGTTCCAGCCGTTTACGGTTAAGAAGGCAGGCTCGGAATTCTTTTAAAATTTGCATCATCGTCAAAAGAAGTAAAAATAGTAGGTCCAATGTGCAAGTGGCATAGAGCAACCTCCTCTTCTTCTAAAATATATCGGCAACTTCCATGACATCACAAAAAACTTAATTTCCTTCAGCTTGCTCTTGAAATACTTTTACAGTTGTTGCCGCCATTCTTCAACAAAGAGATCATAAGACCTTGTCAGGAATGCCGTGCGGATTTATCGGCCAGTTCGTTGCCCCAATATCCCGGCATCCAGACAAAAATTATTCATTGTCTTAACTTCTTCTTCTTCTTCTTCTTCTCAGCCTGTGCTCATCCACTCCTGAATATAGGCCTCTTCCATATTTTTCCATGCGATTCTGTCTTGGGCAATTTGATGCCAGTTTCTGCCCTTAAGTTGTTTTATATCATCAAGCCATCTCTTTTTAGGTCTTCCTACGCTCCGTTTTGATTATCGTGGCCGCCATTTAACAATGCGGATTGTCCATTTGTTGGGATCTTGCCTTGCAACATGTCCCACCAATCGCCACTTTAGCTCAGCTACCCGCTCGATGATGTCTATCACCTTCGTCCGTCTTCTTATTTCTGTATTGCGTATTTTAGCTCGCAAGCTTATTCCGAGCATGGATCTTTCCATTGCCTTCTGCGATGTTTTAAGGCGTTCTGCACTTTTCTGTGTTAGGGTTGCAGTTTCCAAACCATAAGTAGCTACTAGCAAAACACAGGCATCATATACCTTCCTCTTGAGATTAATAGGTATATTCACAACTTCCCGTATGCAGCCCAACTCATTCGTATTCTCCTGGTGATCTCAGCAGTCTGATTATCTTTACCAACTTTGATAGAATGACTGAGATAAACGTATTCTTTTACCGTTTTGAAGACATGGTTGTCGATAGACATATGTAATTCTTCGTTACTTAATTAAGTTCAGATTTAGTCCAACCTGTTTAGAAGCTTCCTGTAGCTGGGTCATCATATGTTTCAGTTCATTGGGATCGCTGCTTATCAAGACAATGTCGTCCGCAAAGCGGAGATGGTGTAAGTATATTCCGTCTATATTCATACCTCTGGCTTCCCAGGTTAGTTTTTTAAATATATTTTCCATGGCCAATGTAAAAAGTTTTGGAGAGATCGTATCTCCTTGACGAACGCCTGTCGATTGGGATTTGATCTGTCATTTTTCTAACCAAGCAAAATACCAAAACTTGTACAAGCTGCGTCAGCGAATCCGCCGAGTGCATAAACTTTAAAATCAGAATGGCACAGTAGTGCGACATCCGATTGCTATAACAAAAATCGTACCTAGGTTCAAATATGTAAAAACGTGTATGCGGTCTTTTGCTTCCAAACCGCCTTGCCTGTCTGGGGATTTAATAATTAAAAACCTTTTTTGGTTCGGAGTAGATGAATAAGCTCTCTAATAGTTCAAAAGTCACTCAAATACTAAGGGTCCACCCGTAATCTAGCTTTCTAGACAAAAAATAACCTAAGCACTAGTAGTGGCGTACATACCGCTATTATATACGAGGGCGGGTCAATTTGTAAGTGACTTTTTGAATTTCCCGCTTCTTCATTGAAAGGGCAACACTGCTCATGTCAAGAGACATCTGTCAGCTGACTCCTGTCAAAATTAGTTTGTGTTTGACAACCATTGATAGCAGACTATCTCGTGATTAGAGGAGAAAATGGAAAAAAGTAAATTTCGAGTGCTCATTAAGGACAAGCTTTTGCGCCGTTTCATAACCGTAGACAAAACGTAGATCCACAACAACACACTAGAGATCAAACAGCAATCAAAGAAGACCCAGGTGGGATTTTACGCCAATAAAGTCATGTAGACTGTTTTTTGAGATGCACGCAGTATAATCCACATTGAATACCTTCAAAAGGATAAAACAATCAATGTCAAATATTATGCCAACTTATTGGGTCAATTTAATGAGGATTTGAAGAAAAAAACGACCGCATTTGGCCAATAAAAAAGGTCAAACCAAGAGTGTACACATGTGCAGTTTCCATGACAAAAAATCCATGAATTAAGCTACGAATTGCACCCTCATCAACCCTATTCTCCGAATTTAGCATCAAGTGATTATTCCTTGTTTCCAAACCTAAAAAAATGGCTCGACGGAAAGAGATTTGACACCAACGATAAAATTATCCCACAAACAAATACCTTATTTTGATAGGACCAATGGCTTACTGACCGGGGGAAGAGAGAACCCTCGACTGCTAGCTACAATAATAAAGTTTCAAATTAAACTTATCTATTGTGGTAACAATAAAACATTAAAACAAAAAAAAAAACAAAAATTCTGAAGTTATAATACAAGATTCACATAACAACATCGTGTGACCGACTCCCATCCTGTCTAGTGAAGAAGTCAGTAATTAGACCCTTAGTTGTAGATTTGTATATGTGATTTCCAATCTAAAGCACTGTAGTTTGGTTCCCCCTCAAGGTTAGAAACATTTTCATTATTTCCACTGTTAAAAAAAGATCCAATGTTCAACTAGTGCAAGTGTGCGACATGTTGGTGCGGCCCAGAACGCACAGCAGCTATAGTTGTCGTGTCTATAGCCTGAAGAAGTTGGTGCAACCTTATAAGGCACATTGCCGCAGCCACATATGTGCACGACCACCCATTGTTTCACCGGTGCGATTCCACAAGGTCCAAAAAATAATGCATGTCATAGAGTGCCATGTCTTAAGTCGGGCTTATAAAAGTAGATCGGTAACCTCAAAAGCATTTGTAGATGTAAGATCGTAGTGTAATTCAGTGTCATAGCATTAGTTGTTGCAAAAGGTCTGTAAGTGTTAGCCTTAGAAATCGGAAAGCAACTTACAGCCAGACACGAATAGTGTGGCCTCTATAATAGGCAACTTACTATACACAAAATTTATGTTAGACGTGGTTAAACTAATGCCTTTGCCCGTTTTAGCAATTTTCATTTGGGCTTACATTTTAAACATTCCATAGGCGACGTTGTTCTGGGATTTAACATAATTTTTGTGTATACTAAGTTGCCTATTATAGAGACCACACTATTCGTGTCTGGCTGTACGGCAAAATGTGCAAGTCGGAATGCATAAACATCATTGCCAAGGCAATTGTCGGTATAGAGGTAAAAGTTCTAGTTGCAGTATTTATATCATAGCATAAATAAAATTGTAGAATTAGTGTTTGGAACAACTTGAAAGTCGCATGATGAGATTTTAATTCCAGTAAGTTACTGACTCTGTGGCTTGAACGCACGGTATTCATATGCTTTGCCTTAGCTGCGTTTTGATAGACCGGGTATTGACGCGATGAATTAGTATCTTCTCTCAGATGTTAATGGATCGCTTCCTCATAACACACAAGCTAATGACAATTTAAGCCATTGTCAAAACAATAAATTTTTAAGCACACGTTCTTTGCGTATGGCTCCAATCGGAGCCGGGCTACACCTACTTCAGTATGCGTTCGCTCTTTTCGGTGCCAGTATAATTTTAATGTAATAATACTTATTCAGTTTTATACTACAACAATTTTTCCATCTTATGTGCGCATGGCTCCGATGCTAGTCATCATTTAACTATAAAAACAGTTTTTTTTGTAATTTAAAGTAAATTTTCGGAGCAAATAAATATCGGGATTTTGATGGGTACACCAGATACCCTTTACGCAGTAAACGTGTTAATTCAATAGCCGAGTAGACAACTTAAAGCCAGCCCCTCGCCAAACAGGCTATGTTGGTTATCAGTCTGGAACCAATTTTAAAGTTCTCAATAATGCTAATGTTTTTGAGCAACAGCGCCCCAAGATTGACAGTTAAAACCACTTGTTTGTTAAATTTCAAGCATAACTATTGCCTTTATTATATCCTGTAGACCTCAAACTTCCGCAACAGATTGATTAACGCCGCGATAATCCTTGTAGCCTTATTTCATGTGTTTCAAATAAAATAATTGTTATCAACACATTTCAACTTGTCAATTTATACTTACACTGCGCCGTCAAATACAGATCCCAAAACCTATTAACATAAACACATACGTCGTATGACGACCTAGAAAAACGCTTAAGAACATCCTTTTTCTTACTCTTTCACAAATAATTAACATTAAGAAGCCGTTTCTACTCTACATTCTCTGCAATTTCCCATTATTCTTGCCAGAATTCCATATAGATTACTAACCTCTCTTTGATCAATATATTGACCATGACATCCAAGACCAAGACCTGTAGTTTGAATAGAGACGGGTACTGCAATTATGTTAAACAGTCAAAGAAGACGTTCGACTAGAGAGGGGATCCCATTAGGCAGCTAGCGTCAACAATATTTTTAAAAGTAGATTATCTACCTAACTCCTCTTTATTAGTGCTGAACAGGCTAAATGCATTTGATGTAGTCACACTCAACACGGGGCAGTAATTTTATCGCCTTAGAAGGCTAAGTTTGAAACCACTAAAATTAATTTTACGGCCTTAGGCCTTAAAAGGTTGTATGAAAAAACAAACTTTGAAAAAACCATATAACTAAATAAACAAATTCTCCATGGCACAATAATAACGTTAAATCTATTAGAATCATGCTTTTACCACCGCCGCTACCACTTCCTTCGTTCCTGGCGGTTTAGCTCCAATCTGTTTTACTACCAGCTTGCAAAGTAATCTCCAAAGGTTAATATGTAACTCTGCACAAAGATTTCCCAGCTATATCTCTTCAATACACTGCCACTTACTTCTATAAGCGGTTGTAATAGTAGCGTTTCTAACCTGTGCTATTTCATAATTTGAGTAGTAGGCTTTCAAAAGTCATAATTTTTACAAAGTCGGCATCCTGGTGATATGCTCAAGATTGCTATGGTAGCTTTTAGTAATGCCTCGCTTGGCAGCTTCTTGATAAAATCGCTAATTTCTACGTGCAAGAATTGAAATAGCAAGATCAATATTTGTTAAACTGAATAAGCTCTTCACTAGTAAGGATATAAGCGTAGAACTTAGAACAAGAATGCTGCGTTGCTATTTCTATTCTACATTACTGTATGGGGTTAAAGCGTAAACTCTCAAGAAAAATCACTTTAACAAACTAAACGCAGAATGTGGCAATTAGAGGAAAAAGAAACATCAGAAGACGCCGAATATCTTGGCTCAAAAACCTAAAGGACTGGTTTGGCTGCAACAACACTCAATTATTCCAAGCGGCAGCCAATAAGGTTTGGATAGCTGTGATGGTAGCAAACTTCTGATATAAGATGCACTACAAAAAGTTGATGCAAAGGTTGGCTCTAAAAATCTTTACGTCTCGTCACTTGCTTTTTACGTAGTAGCTGCACCAAACCAACAAAACAGAGCATAACAATAATAAACAAACAGTATGTGTGTTTAAAACGCCACAGAGTAAAATTGCTACACTTCACTAATAAACTAAATCGTGTAAAAACCAGGTATTTACCGTTTTGTCACACTGTTTAAAACTTCAGTGCAAGTTTCTGGTAAAGATGTGTATAATCTGTGTGTACATGCAAACGTTCACCGCCGCGGTTTAAATATACTGATAAAACTGCCAACACAAACGTAGAGCCGACGTCACATTTTTTTTTTCAATTTCTAAATTACTTTAAAAAATTGAAAAAAATAATTACTTTAGTCAAGTTTCATTAGGTCTAGCGTTGCTATCAGCTCTCAAGAGTAGTGTCGCATTTATAATTGGTAAATCTTAGTCTATCGCTTTGGTATTTAGGTAGGTGTCTGCACATCAACAACTTTCCTCCAAAACGCGCACTATCTCTCACGCAAGTCTTCTTGAGTTTTTGAAGCAACACGTTAAGAAACAAGTAGCATTAATAAAACGTCAAATAATAAAACTTAACCCTACTCATTTTGAAAGTGATTCGGTTCCCACCCCCAGTGTTTTAGTAAAACACTCACAATAATAACTGCATCACATTTCTTAAAGTCTTTTACCTAATACAGTAATGAGATTTTTATTGTTTCACCCAATTATAAGGTTCGCCCACACGGCTGCTGTCACTGCCAATAGATCGTGTACTGCTTTGCAACAACTTAAATAAATTTGAAGGACTTCCTCATAGTATGCCTCAATTTTCTTATTTGCTTTTTGCAGCTTCCTCCGTTTTTTTGGTAAACCAAACGTTGCACAGTCAGAACAGCAATTTTATCTATAACAATTATGCACAATGGTTCCTGGGACTGGTACTTTGATGCCGAGTATTCTGCCTGTTTAGCCTACAAGTCCTAACACAAATATGCAGATATGTAAAGCAGAAAGTATTCTTGTAATTCATTGACCTTGAAAAAGCATTTGACAAGCTAAAACACAATAAAATGCTGTACATATTGAGAATTATGATAAAATCCTTTGTTTCATTTCAAACCTCTATTGACAACAACGTCGTAATCGGAGACTTACAGAGGAAATTGTCATAAAAAGAAGAATAAGATAATAGTGCGTCCTACATCCACTAATATTTATCATCTATTCTGCATAGACAAATAATCACGGAAGCTCTTAAAAGAAGAATAAAAAAAACCTATCCATAAATGAGACCCCAATAAATAACCTCTTCCTCTTAAATATGCTAAGAAAATAAAATACTCCGGGTGCACCTTGAGTAATGACTGGGATCACCCAACGGATAGTCGGGTGCCAAATTGAACAAGCGAGGATAGCATTCACATGTATGAGAAAGTACTTTGTGAACAAGATCTGAATCATGAATGAGAACGCTTAGATGCTATGTATTCTCTGTATTTATGTACAAAGTCAAAGCATTAATAAAAAAAAAACTTAAAAAATAATAACAAAACTAATGGCAATTGAGATGTGATACTACTGAATAATACTCCACATCAACTTAACGCAACAAATTCAAAATGCCAAAGTCCTAGAAATTAAAAAAAAAAACTAGTAAAGACAAGAAATCTTGCATATTTTGTACATGTAATAATGCACCTAGAGTCTTATAACGTCAAAAATCAATGCAAACCAAACAGTCAAAGAACATCCTGGCTAATGATCCTCCAACAATGGTTCGGACTAACAACAGATTCACTGTTTAGAACAACGGCCAATAAAGTGATGATTGTGCTTCCTCTTATCCACCCGTAAATTCTTTCATTAGTAAACAAAAACTCTAGATTTAATGACATTTACGTAGCTGTTGTTATAAATAGTTATTTAATGTGAGATGTTTTCTCATTAAGCGACCCCAATCACGTTTGAAATTCGATCCATGCGCAATATGTATAAATTACTCTCAGCGCAGATTTTGACCAATTTTATGTTATTGTTATTACCATATACTCCTGGAAAGCGTCTGATAACAGAACCAGCTAAATATTAAAGCTTAAATGTTTCATAATAAATAAAAAGTGTTTTCATATTATTCTAAAATTATGATTTAAATATTAATTTAAATTACAAAATGTAATATTAATTCGTTCGTTTAGTCGAGCAAGACTACAAGAATAAGATAAAAGTATCGTTTACCATTTACTTCTGCATATCAAAAAGCACATAGTTATTTACAATTTCAATTATTTGTTTATTTTAAATTAAAAGGTAGATATATATCAACACTAATAAAATTTGTTCAGTTATAAATCATGCTATATATTCCAAAATGTTATATCAGCAATAAGCAAGCAACATATGAATAAATATATAAAATCTTTGATACATGTAACAGAATTTCTGAAGTATCAGGTATATAATATAATATAATAAAGCATACAAATCGATAATATTGTTATAGAAAAAAAACTTATTCAATGAATATTATATTACTGTGTAAAAACGAAAATATTTCAATATCACCCCATAACATAACAAAAAAAACGAAAGAGATCCATTACTTAGTTCATATAAATCGGATAAACTAGTAACGTGTAAATAATCAATCCTAAAATCTGTCAATAATATTTAGTAATAGTTGACGGCGAGTGGTGTGTATATTGGAGGGTGGTTGGTAGGTCAAGCCAAACCGTATAAATTTAACCGCGCCGGAATTGAATGCAGTACAGTCCGCACGTAGCGTCCAGACCGTATTTGTATTAAATAAAAAAGTTATTTGTTATATAAAAATGATTGATTGCGGCCATAACTCACTTCCATGGATATGTTCGTTGATAGTAAATATAAGTTTCTTTGGGATAGGTTTTTTACACCGATCCTTAATTTGATCGTGTGATTTTTCAATTTTTAGTTAGAAAAACCGTAATAAAACATAATAATGAAACTTTTACAGTTTACAAAATAAAAATGTATTATTTGCTAATAAAAAATAATAATAAATTTTGTTTTCATATATTTATCTTTTAAAAATTGATTAAGAAACCTTTCCATTAATTTTATTAGTTAGCAATAAAAATGATAATGTTTTCAATTAATGTTTGCCATTATAAAAAGATACTTCCATAAATCGATCTAATTATTATTAAGTTATAAGGTAATAGTAATGCCCCAATCAAATAAAATGATAGCAATTCCTTTACTAATGAGAAATATATGTCACACATGACAATATCGCATGAGAGCCACATATTAAGAAAATAGGCACGCGATATTTACGACCAATTATTATTAATAAATCCCCGATTCGGATCATCTTGTAATTATTTTCCCTGGCATATTTCTTTATTTCCCTAAGCGTGGGGTGGTAGGAGTGCAAAGCCCCATAAAGACCCCAGTAACCCTTGCGAGCTTTTAAGCGCGAGTTCTTAAGTTCACGGCGTGACCATAAAGTTTGAGGAAAGCTCTGCCTGGTTCTATGTCAGTGGGTGTGTGTGAGAGAGGGCTTGATGAGGGGTAGGTGGGTTTTATAGCAAACTCGCCCTCCTCTCTATGCCTATGTCTAATTATTCCTCGGGGGAACGTCTTACACGAATTACGTGAATTACGGTTGTAAAAATGCGGACGTTACATGCAAAATATTACACGGCGCGCCCTTGGAATTTGGCATTCCTGCTTATAACTCCCCACACTGTCTTTTGACACCCCCTTTTTTATAGCGCCCTGGCGACATATTCTTATAACCTTTTTCTTAATGAATAATTATCCGCTAATTACACAATTCATTACATACCGACTAAACGCAGGTGAATAAACCTTACTATTCATATTCTAATCGATTGATCCTATTAATATTTATTGAAGATATATACAGGGAGTTTATAAATGAATGGGATTATGTAATCACTTTAAATATGCCGTCTTTTTAAAATCGTCCACTATACTACATATGTTTTCATATGTTTGCTTGACAGCTGTCAAAGTTGATCTGTCAAAACAAATAGTTTAGTGAACAATTTAAAAAAAGCGGCACATTTAAAGTGATTACATAATCCCATTCATTTATAAACTCCCTGTATTAAATTAATGAATTAGGTTAATGTCATACATTAATGAAAAGGCTTAAATACTATGATCAAATCTTGTATTTAATTGTGACATAAAAACAATTATAGAAACAAATAACATATGTTTTATAACAAAATGTAATATTTAAAAACTAATTAATAAACATAACAACGTCAAAATACTTTGCATGCATTTCATCAAATAAAACTATTATATTAAAGATAAAATTAAAAGTCTCTTGACGCAATTTGTGTGGGGGCTGCGGACAACCCAACAAATACAAATAAAAAAATATCAAAACACTTTAAATGTGAGCAGTTGTCCCCAATGTGCTGTGCTATGTGTATTGTGTTAAGATCGCGCCAATGTGTGAAGAACGAAAACTGTAGACATTAACCTTAATTAATTGTTAATTGAAGCCTCAAGGAATAATAAACTTAGCGGTCAATTTGAAAAAAAAAAACTTAAAGGTTAAATATCGTTTTTGAAAATAAATGTATCTAACAAGAAGCCCAAATTTTTTAGATATTTAATTTCAACAGCATACTCGTTGCGAAAGAGATAATGCAAGATAGTAATCTCAAGAAGAAAAATTGAAATTTGAATATAAATTTGTTGTTTAATTTAATACTTGATACTGATTGTTTTTTAAGTAAGACACTGTTTATAATATATGGTCTTTGATAAATAAACATCTTCTGCAAAATTGGAATCAAGCGCTTTAAAAATGTAAAAAGCTACTTCAAGATTTTCTTCTTTTCTCTTCTTCTTGTCAAGCCGTTTTTATACTTTAAATATAAGCCAATTTTCTTTATTTTCCGCGTGCCAGTTTAGTTCAGCACTTTTCTTTAGGTTATTGGCAACTGGTAAGAGATAATTTCAGTCCTCTTTTTTCGCACCATGGCTTCCATCGTATCACTTTGCCACTCCATTTATCATATCCTCTGGCAATAATACTTTAAACTCACTATCCTGTATCCCCTAAATCTTTTAGTTTTCCATATGCAGCTCAGCCAATTCATAAGCTTGTATCAATCTCAATTTCTTGATTCGTCTTACCAATTGTTAAAATCTGACCTAACTATACATATATATAGCTTTTTACCTGGCATGTTTTTAGAATCTACCTCAATGTTGTTAATGGTATCCCATTTATCATTTAGCTCGTTTGTCATGTACTTGGTTTTATTGTTGACTCAAAGTCAAT
The DNA here is from genome assembly GCA_963932245.1 of Tachinus rufipes. Taxonomy (NCBI): domain Eukaryota; kingdom Metazoa; phylum Arthropoda; class Insecta; order Coleoptera; family Staphylinidae; genus Tachinus; species Tachinus rufipes. The sequence continues at coordinate 33,369,524 of OZ010746.1, read as the reverse complement.
TAGTTTTGCTGCAATGTATAAACTTAAAAGCTAAAAGACCACTAACATGCTTTTAAGTTCATCTTTTGTTTTTTTTTTTGCAAATATTAAATAGTGTAATCGCTCTCCGCATATTTGTAGTCGTTCTCGTTCTTTATATTTTTAAATGTATCTTCTAATACTAATGTAAAAAGTTTTAGTGACATGTCTCACGGGTTTTGCTATAGATATTTTCTAAAAATTTATGTATCTTTGATCGACTTCAGCATATTATTTTTCACCAAAGTTCTCTCTAAAACTCGCTTGTTCTTCCGGTTAGTAGAAGTCTAGTTTAGTAGTTAGTTTATTTACTATTATTCTTGAAAGCAATTTATATATTTGTTACAACAAACTTTTATATATTAGTACTACATTTGCGTTTTGTTTATGCCTCAAAAATATTTCCATCTTTAAGGCAACTATTGAACGTTTTTCTAGTTCTCCCCACACTTCAACATTTCTAGTCTCTTCTTATCGACGTCGCTTTTTGTTTATAATTTTTATAAGTCATCATAAAAATATTCTCGTTCCTATCTGTTATTGCAATAGCTCTTTTGTTCTTCAGTTTGGTAAATATTCAAAAAGAAAGAAAAATTTTCTTCTAGTTTGATCAATGTAGAATTTCATTTGTAACTAAAATGGTTGTTTTCTTATTAAGCATTCAATAAAGCAAAATAGGATAAGATCGTCGTGATGCAAGACAACTTCATGTAAACCCTTATATAATATCTAGAGCTTGTAATTGCTACTTCGACACAGAAAGTTATAGTAGACGAGTTGTTCTGATTCAAAAATGTGTGAGAACCCTTCAACAATTTTTGCGTTTAGAGGCCGCACATCTGTGGCACTGTAGATTTCAAGTGTGTACTAAAACTATAAGAAAAATGATGCAAAAGAATAATCTAACATCTAAGAAGCCAATCCAAAATCCACGGTTGACTATTGGGTCTATTCTAAACATATTTTAACATCGATGTTAGCTAACATCGCTGTAGAAATTGATTTTCAACCAATCAGGTATCAAGTTTTTTAAATATTGCCTAGCAACGTTCAAAATGTTAATTAACATCGCTGTAAAAAATGTTCAGAATACGGCTATAAAGCTCACAAAAAGAACAAACTAACTAACAACATGCAAATTGGGAAATAGCTCAGTTATATTTAGTAACAAATTCAGATTTCGTTTAATACAATGTGATGCCCAACTTCAAATTTAAGCACGTATAGCTAAACGTCATGGTAAAAAACTGGTTCAAGAGATATACAGGTTTGAAGGAGAATCTGACAAAGTATAAGCTGTCATCAATTTTAATACTAAAGCAAATCTTGTTTTCACCATGTGGTACCCGCTACACTCTTTATAAGCCCCAAAGTTCTGCTCTAGCATGATAATGCTGATTATATATATATATATAATCTATAACCTCTTAATACCGTTAGGTGTCGAGGTGTCGGACACACCGAGCCACAGAGAAGACATGTGTATGTTTGAAAGCCTATATGAGGTAACGGACCCATATTGGGAAGAACGCTACGCTCGGCATTACTTTGGGGTCACCCATCCAAGTTGTGGCCAGAGCGGCCGTTGCTTAACTTTCGTTAGCGCTGGTATTCGTACATGCCCTCTCTGCCGTACAATGCTGATTATAAAAGAACCAAATTCTAGTATTGGCTGGCCAGCTCTTACCCAAGATGTCAACGCTATTGAGCACTTATAAACTCAGCTGAATAGAAAAATCAGTAGCAGCTCTATAGAAAAACAAAAAGTCTCTAATTTTTGGAAGCTCTTAAAAAAAATAAGCATACCTCAGAAGTATGTACAGATTGATTTAAAATATGCCACAAACGTGGGAACCAAAAATTTGGCAATTTAAAACATCTCAAAAATGTTGAATTAAAAAAGTAGTACTGCATAATATGCCTCTACTTTAAAGAATCCAACTTCTTCTTTTTTAAGAAAGTTGGTAATTTGTAAAGTTTCAACAATTCAGAAATGCTCCTTTTCTATTTAATAAGACAAATATTTTAATCAAAATAGAACCTAATTCATTTGCAAAACAATTAAAAATGTGATAAAGTTTAAAAAAAATAGTTTACAAAAATATCTTTGGCATTTCCTCTCCCAAAATCAACGGCACCCATTATTTTACTAGCAAAAAAAAAAGGTTTTAAAAAGTTATCCGTAACAATAAAAATTGTTTAAGTAGAAAATAGAAAAAACTCAAAACAGAAATAATCTTTTAGAAAAATTAAGAGTGCAAGCTAGAAATATAGAAATGCATAAAAAATAACAAATGTAAATGAATAAAGCTGCAATGAGAAATATGCACCTATTATTGAAAATAATTATCTGCTAAAATACTTAAGACAGTTTAAGATACACAAAAACAGCAAAAATACTGACAATATTTAGATGTAAAATTCAGAAGAAAAAATGCCAATAAAACAATAGAACCTATGCTAAAGTAATGTAGTAAAAAGAAAGTATGTGCTGAAAAAAATAGTGGTGTAAATAAAAAGAAAGATTAAAAAAACAAAAGAATTCAAAATTAATTTAGTTTAGTATTAAACTGATTTAAATTAACCTTTTAGAAAAACCCCGATTTGTTACAAAATACTTGGTGTCATACTAAAACATAATTAAAACTCCAACAAAAAATTATAATAAGTTTTGTTGTTCCCTGTTAGTTCGATCAAAAAGATTACTGGTGAAGTACTTTTGCTTTAGTTTAATAAATCTTGTAGACTAGAGCAGAAACCAGTAAAACAAAAACCATCGCATAAACAAACAAAATGAGAAAACTCAGAAACATAACAGAAAACTCACTCAAAGGCAGAGTCCGCAAAACATGGTTTACTCATAGATATTAATTGTAAATATGGTAAAAAAAATAAAATCTTAAAAAAAAATAAAAGCTTAAAAAATGTTCTGCCAGAAATAGTTTTTAAACCTAAAACCTAACAATTTGTGAATATAATACTTACTCGTTTCTATCTAGCCAGAGATTACAAATTTTTTATCGCAACCATAAAAAGGTGTCAATTATAAAGCTTTATTACAAATATGTTTTTTTTATTGTGTGCAAATAAAAACGTTAAAAATACAAAGGACACCACCAAAGTTCACGGAAAATGTAAAGCAAAACATAAATTACGTTATGTAAACCGCTTTATCGCTTCTCAAAAAATTCTCCTTTAAAATTTATACACATTTGCATCCGATGAAACCAATCTTCAAAACAATTTTGTCACTCTGAGCAAGGTACCTCCAAAACAAGTGATTTAAATGCTTCAACGGCCTTCAGGCAATAAAAAAACGCTCGCCACGCATTTTATTTTTGATATGTCAAAATAGAAAGAAGTCATTAGGCGATAAAACAGGCAAATATGGGCAATGAGTCATTAATTGAATGTTGTTACTGGTCGAAAACTCTACAGTTCGTCGTGCTGTGTGAGAGCTTGCATTGTCATGATGAACAATGATTCGCCGGTTTATGTTGTTCCTTCTGATTTCAGCGATAACTTCCAGCAAACAAATTGAAGTATACCAGTCGGCATTAACTGTCCTTCGATCCTCTAATGCAACAGTTGCAACATGACCCGTTTTTCCGAAAAAAAAAGCAAGGATTCTTTTCGAAAACGCACCACTTTTGTAGGTTTAGGTTCATTTTGAAACACCCATAAAGTCGATTACTGTTTAGTTACAGGCATACATATGAATATATCCAATATTCGTCACATATTACAATGTTATATAACAAATTTGACAGGGACATTAAAACAACAGGATTTGCGCAGAGAAGAAAACCGGAAGGTATTACCATGCGTAAGTTATTCTTAAGGGCCACTTGTTGAGAGCCAAACAACTCACTACGTTCTAAAAAAAAAAAAAAAAAAAAAAAAAAAAATATATATAACAAATTTGAACCACCCCCTTCGAATTTCTTTAGCATTTCCTTGCACCACTTGACTCGTGCCTGTTTTTGTTCTTCTTTCAAATTGTGTAGGATCCAACAACTGCACAAGCTTCCTAACATGCAAAATCGTATGTATTTGTTTTGCTGCAATGCATAAGAATGCCTCTATCTCACTATAGGTCACATGCAGATCTAACAAAATCATTTCACGTACAGTATTAATATATTATATTAAGACCGTCATCAAACTTTGGTCTTCCACGCTTCAATTCTGCAAACCATTTGTAAGCCATAGTTTTGGATAGTGCTTCATCCCCAAATAACGAACTAAGTTTTTCCACGCATTGCTACAGTATTAAATCATCACTCAGAAGTCACGATTCAAAATTTCCATTTTCACACAATTATTACTCTCGTTAAATTTTGTTAAATCGAAACCGAGCAGTTTGAAATTGCACTGTCAACTGAATTATAGGTGAAAAAAGTCAAATTTTACAAATATTACAATCGCAGAATGCTGGCTTTTTTTAAACTGAACCCGTTTCAAAACTCTTCATTCTTATTTTTCGCCTATCACTCAACATTGGAAATTTAATTTTAGAACGTATGAAAAATAATCTTTCATATGTCGCCCTTCATTGTAATTATACAGAATCGGTCAAACTCGGAAGTTTTAGTCTACTCGCTCATACAAGTCGACCAGAGGTCACGACTACCACATCTGTAAATTTTGCCGCAAACTCAACAAATTCCAACCTAAATTATTGAATTCTTTAACGTGCACGCAAGGCGTACACGAGAACTACAAAAGTTTCTCTTCTTATCCGAAAGAAGGCGTACTCATCACAACACATTTTTTCTTAACCAGAAAAATTGACCTTCCAGATAAGGAGCTTGAGGGTCGAAACCAAGACCCCTGGTATAGCTAACCATTACACCACCAGGGCGGTCTCGACCAGTATTATATTACCAATTTTGGCGCAGGGATTGTTCAGTAGATCTTCTAAAGTTTGTGGAAAATCGTTATAAATCAAAGATTTTTAATTACAATAACACCACAAAAAAATAATCTAAAAAATTATCTCTCAAAAAAAAATTATTAAAACTCTAGCAGTGCGAGGTGAGGTCCCACATAGAAAAATCTACAGTCTCCAGTTCCATTTCTTCTAACAAACAAAAAAAATCCTCAATCATTGTCAAATAGCGCTTTAGATTCACTGTTACAGCACAAACGTTTTCATAAAAATTAACTGCCAATGATTCCTATTTGATCCAGATGAAGAAGCCTTTCATAAAGTTTGTTTTACTCCAATACCGCGTGTTTACGTGTTACGTGCAAAGTTCTTAGAGGACCGCAGCATTGACAAACAAACGTTTGCATTTGCAGCTGTTGTAACAGTTCTTAAATGGTCATTTCTTTCTTTAAAACCCATTTGCCGTTTCCTTGAAGGCACTCATCCACAATAAATTTCCAATCAAAAACACGGCCTTACACATAATGAGCAATAGAATGCCTATTTTTAGGCTAATTTTTGTAAACAGTAAATAGATATCAATATCGGGCTATGATTGAAAAATGTTTGAGACCTGCCGTTAAAAACCATCCGAGAGTATTATTTCAACAAAATGTAGCCACAGCACATTCGACCCAAGAAGAAAAGTAGCTAAAATATTTTAGCCTCATTGCAAAATATTGATTGACCCCCCCAGCGATATTAGAAAAAAGCATTTTAATCTGGTCAAAAACTATTAAAACAGTGCAAAACACAACATATGTAAAACCAAATTTGGTATTAAAACATTAAAATATTGTCAGAAAGCACCAAAATCCATCAATAAACTATTAAAAAATAAAAAACACGGCTAAAACATTGCTCTCAAAATATTGTTAGAAGTACTAAAAATCCTGATATAATGTGTAATTTTAACTAAAGATTTGGTTAAAAAAATAACAAAAATAGCAAAATTCAGCCTTAAAATTTTAAACAATAGTCAGAAAGCAAAAATATTCTAAAAATATCAAAAAATATATTACTAAGAACCAAATGTCAACATAAAATGTTAAAAAGTGCAAAATCCAGCTATGAAATTTCAAACAGTTGTCAAAAAGTACCAAAATCCGTCCATAAACTTTTAAAAAGTGTAGAAATTTCTAGAAAATCTCAAAAAATTATGAAAAATATTGTTAAAAGGAATCAAAATCCAGCAATAGACTATGAAAAAGTGCCAAATTCTATTCACAAAATGTCAAAAAAAGATTTTGAAATAGACGCCGACACTAGAACGTGGGTTGATTGTACCAAGCCAAAAATGGCTGTCACTTACGTAATATAATTTTAAAACTGAAACACAATAAAACTTATTTAAATTGTCTATATTTTGTAATTAAAAAAAAAATGAAAAATACTTACAAACAAAAAAGTTATTGATAACACAATATATGCGCCACCCTGTAGTACTTTTATACCTGCTGCTTAAGATTAGTAATTTAATTGTTAATAAGTGGTTTGAGAATATATTTTATAAAAGATTGAGTATTAATTATTATTTTATGATGAGATAATTAAATATAGGGGCGAAACTCTGCTAGAAGCTATAGAAATCTTTATAAACAAATATCTGAAAAAAGGAAAAATACTACAATTTAAGAAAAACTTCAACAACAGCAATTATCACCCGATCAGCTTGCACTCACACAGGTACAAAATTTTCTTAAAAACAATTATAAACCGGGTAATAAGTAAAAGTACCCCCGGTAGAGGGACAGAATATCGCATTACTTAAGCAATCTACGCTTCCAAGACAATATTGTCCTTATAAGCCATGACATCAGAGAACTAAGAACAATGTTACAAGAACTCATAGAAACTTCAAGCGCGGTAAGCTTGAAGATAAACTTTGCTAAAACAAAATCATAATTTAAAAAAAATTTACCACAACATCACAGAAACAGTAAACCAATATATATCTAATCCTCTTTTTCTTATTTATTTTTCATCTATTCCTAGACACTCTTAAATTCTTCCATGTCTATCTGTTTTGTGCCACCTTGAACTCTGTTTTGCATTGCGATTGCGATTTGTTTAATGTCATCTATTTTGTGGCTTTCCTATACTTCTGTTAGTCTTCATGTTTTTATTTTGTCAATCGCCCGTGACTCTTAATATTTAAGCACTACTTTTTATTCGTGTCTTTGTTTCAAATCCATAAGTGATTACAGGTAGTATGCATGTCTCGTATACGTTCCTTTTTATGTAACTTAGCTTTCCAATTGCTGCCCAAATTAGATCTACTCGCCTATTTACCGCTGCTGTATGATTGGCTTTGCCTAGTATAAAATTGTGGCCGAGGTATACATAGTTGTTTAGATTTTCTACCGTTTTGTTGTACACTTGAACTTCTACTTCACTGTAACTCATAATTTTGGTCTTTTCCAGATTCATTAGTAGATCATCTGTTTGCTCGCTTCATTAAGATCTTGTAGCATGTCTTTTAGTCTTTAACATCAATAGAGATTAAACAATTTCGTCCGCAAAACGTAAGTGTCTCAGATAAAACCCGTCTATACTAATGCCTTTCTTTTCCCATGCTAGGTGTTTAAAGACGATCTCTAGTGCTAGGGTAAACAGTTTTGATAAAATAAAAACCACCCCCTTGTTTAGCTCCCCGTTGGATTGGAAGTCGCTCTGTTTCAAGACCTTCGTTAATTTTTACGTAGAAAGATGCGTTATCGGATGTTATAGAATTAGAGTATCAAAAGCCTTCTTCTTGTTAAGCCTAGTGCCATCCACTCCTGGATGTAGGCCTCTTCCAGTTTCTTCCATGTTTGTTTGTCCTGTGCAGTTCTTATCCAGGTTTTCCCGCGGTTTGGACAATGTCATCTTTCCACCGTTTTTGGAGTCTTCCTGTAAATCTCATACTTTCTCTGGGTCGCCATTTTATTATATTGCTGGTCCATCTGGCTGGCCCTGTCGGGCCACGTGTCCTGCCCAACGCCATTTAAGTTGAACAGTGCGTTGTATAACATCTGTAACCTTGGATCTTCTGCGTATTTCCTCGTTTCTTATTTTATCCCTTAAGCTAATACCTGACATTGTTCTTTCCATTGCTCTCTGTGTTGTTCTGAGTTTATTTTCATTTTTTATAGTTAGTGCCATTGTCATGTTTCGTAGACTTTACGCTTAAGGTTTCGAGGAACATCTGGTTTTTCAGAATGAATCCTAGCTTTCCAAACGCAGCCCAGCTAAGTCCCACCCTTCTAGTTATTACCGCGGTCTAATTTTGTTTCCCAAGTGTGATCTTGTGTCCGAGATATACATATTCTGACGTATTTTCGAAAGTATTGTTATTGATGGTAACTTGAATTTGGTCGTTGCTCATTATTTTGGTTTTGGCCAGATTCATATTTACGCCAACGGTTTTAGACGCATGGTAGAGTTGTTCTATCATCGTTTTAATCTCCTCTGCCTCGTTGCTTATAAGAACAATGTCGCCCGCAAACAGCAGGTTGTTTAGGCGACTTCAGTCAATATTGATTCCCTTTCTTGCCACGATAAAATTATAAAAAACGTCTTCAAAAGCCTATTCTAACTAATATACATATACACTTAGATCAAATTATCAAACTAGATAAAACCAATTAAACAACTTAAATATCCTGAAAAATTAGAATAAGATAGGCTGCGCCGCGTTAGGGAACCTAGGATATGATCTAAAAAATCCAGAAACTCCTCAATCAATAAAAACAAAATTGTACTATACATCCTGCCAGTAAAATCACATATGAGCTGGAAACAACGACCCTAACAGAAAAACAAAAAAACTAGTTCTACAAAGAGAAATAAAACGTGTTCGGCGTAAGTTAAAGAGACAAGCTCAAATACGATGAAATGCTCAGGCGCCGTTAAGTAACCAATAAAATAGAGCTGGGCAAGGCAGAATCTTACAACATGGACAAACAAAATCGTTCAATAGCAACCAAAAACAACTAAATGCAGGGTAGGAAGACCACAAAAACAATGAATGTAAAAATCAAAGCAGGGCAAACATAATATCAAACAGCAAAAAACAGAAACAACTAGAATATTTCAAAGAAAGCCTATGTCCAGCAGTGAACAAAAAAAAGCTGAAAAAGAAGAAAAAGAAGAAAGAAAAGTATTTTAAATCCAGAACATAGAGTCCCAAAGACAACACTCCTAAAATGCCGTATTTATCCACTCAAATTATGATTTTTAACGTACATACTGAAAACTATAGTGACTAATTTAGTTGGTTGTTATTTTTCCATCCTTTAAATGTAACAAAGAATAATTTATTATAAATTTCATAATCATTATACAATCATGAACAATTTAAAAATATGTTATTGTGACCTGTTAATATTTTTATTTAATAACATTACATAATATTTTTATAATCTTTAGAATGACGCAACGTTAATTAACGTAAAAAATCTTAGTAATTGTTTCACTTAATTAAAAGAATATTTGTTTAATTAAAATAACATAAGCTTTTATTTTTTGAAAACAAGAAATTGTAAAAAAATGTAATTAAAACTTTCTACTTTATAAATGTGCAATACCATATTTTATTTCATTAATAAAAAATGTTTATTAACATGTCCATGTTTTAATAAATTACCAAAACTCGCTTTTATCTAAAATTGAACAATAAAATGTAGAAAAAACCAACATAATCATAAAACTAATTTAAAATTTATTGTGAATGATTTGATTTACAACAAAAATAAAATGTATACTAATTAAATAAACTGTTGTAAGAATTTGAAGTGTGATGGGCTTCACCTAGTTGTCCACCTACGCAAGCATGACTAATATGACTAGTGGAAACAGCTATTATTACATTTTATGTTTCAGAAGCATTCATTATAGCTTCAAACTAGTAAACAACCCATTGTAAGCAATACAATGTAGTTATATCTAATGTGTGCGGTGTAATAAATTTAAATAATTTAAAATTATCGACAGATCTAACTAATTTAAAATCACAATACTGCGTCAAAGGTTTTTGCAAAAATGAGTAGTAAAATTTAATAATGTTTAATTTTTTTCAATCCAATAATTAATTACTTACATTTTGTAAATTCCATTTATTTCAGACTAGTTTCGATAAGTTAAAATATCATTGAGAATGATAATATTGAAGTAAAAGTTGCCATTTGATCGCCATAGGTTTGTGGAATATGGAATGACATGATAATCAAACATTCGCTTGAAAGCTTCAAATACAATAAAAAGCTTTACAGAAAAAGAAGTAAAGAAACAAGTTATATTTCAACATCATGCGCCTTTTGAATGAACAAATACAAACAGTTGTACAGAAACTCTTACAATGTTTCAAATCTCGCGCATCGTTTCCATCATGTTTAGTGATAATATTTTTTTAATTAAAGTTGAGCTAGTATTATGACGATTGTTTGGTTTTATTTAAAATTTCGTACATTTACTCTCATTACTTTATTTAAATTATGTTTTTTCAATTATATAATTTTACTGAAATATGATTTTAAATTTTGATAAAAAAAAACTTTTTGATTTTGTTCGTTTTTTTCTATTGTTAGCGCTGAAGAAAAAAAATATCTTGTCCTGACCATTTAAATACCCTAACCAATCAACAATAAACTACTTAAATTAATTTATAATATAATATGTAATGTAAATTTTAGATTATAACAAAAATTAAACTCTATAATAAAAATAACGTTCTATAAACTTAGATTGTGATGGAATTCGCCTCGTTATCGCAACTACGCGAGCATGACTAATGTGACTATATCGGAAACAGCTTTTGAGCGTTTTACGTTTCAGAAACTTTCATAAAAGCTTCAAATTAGTAAATAAACCATAATAAACAATAAATTATGTACCTGGTTTATTCTACTTCATGTAATAAATGTAAGTTCCAATAAAAAATTTGTTTTATTCGAATTAGTTGGAAACTATAATATGGCTACGGCAAATACTTTGGCGACATTGTAAATTTATTAATCTTTTCCGACATTCATTATATAATATAATAAAAATTTTATATAAAAAAATAAAATATTTAAACTAAAAAGCCTTTCATTGAGAGCATTCCGACCGCTACCTAGATTTGTAGTATTTTAACAAAAACCGCAACTTCCCCTTCATCGCTGCTTCTTCAAATAATTTGATAATCGATTTATTTTTTTACCAATACATTTAGAAAGGATTAAACTATGATATGTCGAAGTCTTTTAGTCAAATAATAGTTAGGAAATAGCCGAAAAAACCCATCAAATATAGAAATTAATTCGTTTTTCTGTATTTTTGAAAGCATTTTGTTGCTATTTGCAAATATAATTTCACAAAAAAAACTTCGAGATATCATAGTTTAATCCTTTTTAAATGTACTGGTAAAAAAAATAATCGATTATCAAATTATTTGTAGAAGCAGCGATGAAGGGGAAGTTGCCGTTTTTGTTAAAATACTACAAATCAAGGTAGCGGTCGGTATGGTCTTAAGAGTAATAGGATTTTAATTTTAAATGAAAAAGCTATAGTTTGACATATCAATTTGATTTTTACTTCATCTTAAAGCTTGTTCTTATGTTCGAAACAAAATATCGTTCTCTCTCTACAGTGACGCACCCCAATTAATTGCTCCAATTATTGATCACCTAGTCTAACATGTAACAAATTATCCAAAGTCACTGGATTGTCGGCATAGACTTCTTATTTTACGTAGCCTCAAAGCAAAAAAATCATTAGTGTCAAGTTTCACAACTCACTAACCCTCGCCAAAAGATAATCCAATCACCAAACTTGGCAAATCGAGCGTGGTATTAGCCAACGCTGTCTTGTTGGAAACATATCTCTTCAATATTAATATTCTATAACGGTTGCCAATGATGGTTACGTCTCTTCCTCAAAGATTTAAGGTACGATGTAGCCACCATGCGAACAACCGCACCACACTGTAATTTATTGGGATGCAAAAGCATTTAATAAAACACTTGTGGGTTGTTTTTTTAAATTATATAATGCGTTTTACATTGCCCTATCGTAAGACTTCTACGACTTGAAAGTGGTTGATGAGGATTGATGGGTCCAACCAATAACAAGAGTTTTCTTTATTAACAAAATCAATCAGTCAAAAATTAAGAATTTGATATGATATAGCGTGCGCAAATCTTCACAAAAACATTAAAAAATTCCGCATCGCAAAGGATATTTGCTAAGCCATCTCCCCAAAATTATTCACCACTTCAGTTGAATCAGTTTTCAAGCAAATCGATTGAGAAAAATCGGTATCAAAATGGACCTTTTACGTTTTGCAGTTGGCACTGTCCCCATTGCCTATTTTTTAAATGATGCTCATAAAATGCTACGACTGCATCGTGCTTCGGTAGACATTAAACTAAAACTTAACTTCTCAAAAACACATTTTTTAACAAATATGATACTAAATAAACCAAATAAATCAAGTAACATCCCACAAATGTCTAGGACGTCATAAAGTACAATAAAGACAACCAAACAAGCAAACATCTTAGGTTTGACTTGGGCGGTGTTTGGAAACTTAAGGGACATCAAATCAGAAGACTGTCCAAAAAAAATTATGATGAGACTTTTGTGGGTAAATCGGTTAAAACCAAATTCTAAACAAAGCTATACGCCAAAGAATTGGTATAATAAATGTTATCAAAAAAGTATCCGCTCTGAAATAAAACTTGGCTGAACACCTAACCAGAACTAAAAATTGTAGATGGACAAAATTAATCTTGAAATAGAGGCGTATAGAAGTTATAAACAACCCCCAACAAGATAAATCGACGACATAAAGAGCACCCAAAGATATTAAATGCAAATTAAATAAGATACGGAAAGCATATATCAAGTAGTTAACGCATATGGCTCTGTAATGATAATGATAACACCTACGAGTATTGTTAATTAATTAACAATAGCTCGTTCACCCTTCTTCCATAGTAAACGACGTTCCGTCAACTACCTCTTTTAATTGACACCCAGAATAAAACACGTATTGAAGCAAGACGCCATAACTTATAATTATAAACGGAAAAAACAAACAAGTTTTCTCTCTCAAATTTCAAACTATTAATACAAAAAAAAAATGCCTAAATTAATCATTGACGTAGGATTAATCGAGTTATTACCTATAGTCAACCTGGCAAAACTGTTTCTGGCCAATACACCAGCAACATCAGGAACCCCTAGTCCAACCTACACATTATTGACGCAAAATCAAGAATCAGGACAAATCTAAAAAAGTAAATAGTAAAGATCGACATAGTAGACATACTGTCCATCTATGAGGCTAAAGCCAAACCCAAAAACATCAAACAAAATCTGTTTCACTCAAAGAACGCTAGCAAAACGCATCAAAGTGGTACACATACAACCCAACCGCCAAGAGATAGAGAGCTTCAACAATTTTTCAAACCTTGGAACCTAGCACAGGATCTACTAAAAAAAAAAACAAAATAATCTATTCTCAAATCGCAAATACACAAGACGTAATAAACTTAATAAATTTCGACAATCAAAATGTCACAGCTCAAATCCAACCCAATTTGATCGATTGAAACTAATTACAAATACAACTTCTCTTGAAAGCAGATTTAGAAGCAGATAAAACTGTACTCATGGTATCCAGAACAAAAATAAAATTTATAGCAGCCCAAGATATCCCCAGTATTCGACTAAGCGTCGAACAACTTATTCAAGAACCAGCAACCTAACCCCATAACTGAAAAACTAATAAAAGCAAAAAAAGCATCGCTTGGTAGTGGCGTCCACAAAATAAAATACGTAGCAGCAAAAAATTCAAAAGCAAAGCAACCCTAAACAAATCTCGAACAACCATAACAGCCAAAAACCCCATCAACAAACAGCGTTAAAAAATGTAAAACCCTAAACTGATCACCGCCATAGGCAGATAAACATAAAGTAGGTAATATTAATACCACCTTCCACCGGACTAGTTTACTCAAACGTTACATTGCAAAATAGTGACAAATAGTGACATGCAATGCAAGATTTAAATGATTTTCTCAGGAACAAACTTAAATTTAAGAACAGAAAACACCAAAAGTGAAAAACAAAAGTAAAGAATACCGTAATCTTAACATTTTAAGAAGCCTATGCACAAAGTCCATGCAGCCCACAAAAGTTGAGGATAAGAGAAACTATTGCAAGCAAGTTAATTGTTATGCTACGTGTCCCGGCTTGTAATTAATTAATTCATTAACAAACCACCATCATGTGCTTGGATGTATGTTCGAGAACAACGTAAAAGTACAAGAATTATTGGTAAAAACCTTGCGCTGTACAAAATGTGTACCTGCTTATGAAGAGACTCGCTTGATAATCATAAAACCAAGATGCAAACAAAAAAAAAGATTGGAGTTTTGTTGTGTTTGCTAGTTAGCATAGAATAGAACATCTGCTGTGGCTTTGCTCCAAAAATCAACTTCAAACAAACAAGATAAATAGAAGTTAAAAGAAGCCTCTGTTCTGCGGAAATGTCTAGTATAAGGATAAGGCTACAAGTCAACAATTGCAACACCGGCGTTGAGTTACAAGATTGGCTTTTGCCCAAAACCTCAGCATGGAATAATGAAGACTGCAGCAAAAGTATAGAGAAGATTCTCAGAAAGATATACTTCAGTTTGTATTGACAAACAACTTCTATTTGACTGTGAGTCCGTTATGGTTTGGGTGGAAATCTTTTCACAAGCACAAACAGAATTTGGTTTCATACAGAGAGGCTCCCTGGCTGCTTACATGTACATTACGGAAGTTCTATCATGTTACATCATTCATGATCATTAGAAACAAGCATGGTATTTTAATGCAGTATAATAATAACCCCCACGCAGCTAGTATTGTCAAAAAATATCTAGATAAGGTGAGGTGGTTTGATTGGCCAGAAACAACGTATTTGACAACATACATCAATTCCAAAAAAAAAGCTGAAAATTGCAGGAGTAAAATAACTTCAACCAAAACTTGATCCTTAATTTAATTGAAAGTATGGCTTGTCGATTTCAAGCTTATTAACGCAAGTGGAATCTATACACGTTAATTTTTTATTTACGTTAGATTTTGTATTTTTCTTAATAACAATAAGCCAATCTTCAATTTAAATATAAATTTGTTGCTTTTTTAGAATAAATCATAAAAACCGTAAAATATGCGTAAAACGGAAAACTCCATAAAATATGTAACATAAACATAATATTTAAATGTTTTATTCAACACAGTTGTTGAGTATAACAATATAGTTATAACTAATAATAATTTAATTCAAGTTTTGAATTATGTATTTAGCTTTCTCAAACAATAAATTAAAATCCAGAATACTTTGCTTTTAAAATCACACATACAATATTGAATTAATATAAGAACTAAAGCCAATTGAGCTTTACATCAGTAACAAGTTTTCTAACTCTAGAACAAAAAAATTCAATTTGTAAATCACAAAAACTGTCACATCTGAAGCTGAAATTACTGGCGTAATTCAACAAGCAAAGCATCCCAAATACTCACATTTTTGAGCGAATTATATGCTAGTGGAATCAGTAAACCGTATTTTTTAAACAACTGTGCACTTTAAAATATTTGAAATTAATTCTATTTTATTTCAATTTCTAGGCACTCAATTTAGGGAACCCTTGCGAGCAGCTAAATTGTATTGTATCGTGCATTCATGTAGACACAAATATTGTTGTAAACTCTGAACCAGAAGTGGTCTATGCCGGCTACATAATTAAACGTATATTTCAAACGTGCAACAAAATAATGAAAAATGTAACAAAGCAAAGTTAGGTGTTTTTTATATCATTACAATTTATTACAAATAATTCCACATAGGAATGAGTGCGCACCAACGTTAAACTGATGAAACAGAAGACTATTCCTGTACAGATTTATTCCCATCATCTACACTACAATACAGAATATAAGTTAAAACACTATTATTCTAATAAACACTCATACAAGCCAAACTTCAGTAAACAAGTGTCGGTGTAGAAACGCTCTTCGCAGCATAAAATTTCTAAAGATCGACATACTGAAGTAGCAAATCAACAACACTTAATTCGCTATGTGGTGAATTGTACTAGTCCGAGATCGAGCTTCTATTCTACCATAAATTATTTGTAGATTTGCTTACCTCAGAAACCGTAACTGCTTTACAAATTGATAAACATTAATCATCTCGCCTAATTTTGCCCCTCATACTCAGAAGAACCTTCGACCTTCTTAAATCTGGTTGGGCAAGATTGATCAAATATAAATACGCCAATTTCATTTTAACATTGCTCGCATATACAAGCTAAATCTTGTATAATCCGCAAAACCATAAGTTTGTGAAGGACTAAGCAAACATATTTTCAAATCTATGATCCTTTCAATTTATTTTCTGATTCTTGTTTACTTTTTGTTGATAAGATTTATTATATTATGTCAAAGCTAAATAATATTCTTTTGATGACTATGTAGATAAAAATATTATTATAGTTTAACAGGTGACAAGTAAACCAGATTAAATAATAATTTTATTTATTCCTTCGCACTACATATTATAAAAAAAGGGACCGGACCGTGCTGCTCCGAGATTTTCTAGTATGAAAGGTGTGATTTCAACCAATTGCGCTACCATTCAGGATGTGATCAATAGAAGTAGATTTAAATTAAATTTACGCTTAAAAGTGTAAACAGCATATAATATTAAAAAAATCCCAACTCACTTTTTTCCCTCTTCATTTCTCCATTAATATTTTCGACACACAATTTACACCGCATAAAAATTCATAAACTTTTTTCCTTGTTACTTCTTTCTCCTATCTCCACGGAATATGCAAGATTCGAGCAGTTTTTAATTAACTTTAAAAGAATCATTACGTAATACTGCGCGAAGCCTTTTTGCTATTTGATTTAATGCGATTACATGGAAAATTAGCAAAATACATGTTTGTATGCGCGGGGGCGGTTATTTTAATTTGAAAATTAATTAATTTTGCGGCGTCCATCTGTGACAGGAATCTCTCTTGATGTTTCCCGGGACGAATATTTTCATTTGCGGAACATGTGGCTTTTTGAATTGGCAAATGCGGCGGTAATTAAGAGTGAGTTTGATTGATAAATCTGTAAATTCGAACAGCGGTTTACCAGTTTTTTTTTTCACCGCTCGCATTAATCAATTGGGAAGCTATAGGTTAATCTCATTTCCTCCAGATTACTTAAATCATTCAACACATTTTATAGCGTGACAAATTGAATTAGATTTACCACATAACATACTAATTATTGTAATTTGTTAAAATTAGAAGAACCAACACGAACATTAACACATTAAAAAAGGCAATTTAATGTAATTTAATTTTTTTTAATGACTTTTCAATGTTACAGTCTTTTATCTTATTACAATGACCCAAAGACCTGTCAGAAATGTTGACAATAATAGGAATAGCTTTTAATCTCTCTTAATTGCTTTTGGCTTATTCATACTTTTGTGTTTCTGTATGCATTCTAAAATATCTAGATAACAAAATCCATAATTTAATTGTGATACAACTCTGAAATAATTGAAGACGCAAGTGGATAAAGGGTTCATGTTGCATAGACTTCATTCGGAGATATTGCCGTTTAAAGTTTTTTTATCCGCAGTGTTTTGGGGTTAGATTTACTAAAACAAGTTTGGTGGAGTTAAATAAACATTTATTGTAGAATTATATCTAGATACATGAAATAGGAAACAAACTTATGCATTTGAAAAACAATTATTTTATCTTATGCATTAAGAGAAATAGTTGTGTATACACCCTTTAGCAACTACTAACTTCTATATTTCTTACAATAGACGAACAAGACATAGCTCAAAAAAATTCCAGTGACTTAAAACCTTTATCTATTGAACAATCTCATTTTTTTTAAGAAATTGTTCAATGAACCATTCATCCACTTGCGTCTTCAATTATCCTGTAATACATTAAAAAAATAATAAATATAATTTATTTTTAAACTCATAATTTGGGCAATAAACTATTGGCCTAAAAAAATAGCTAATTTATAAGGTCAGTCAGTCATACTGGTTGTGAGTAGTACGTCTTCTTTCGGATATTAAAGTACCAAATAATTTAAGTTAGAATAAATACGCACAAATGTATTAGCCTTGCGCCTCTTTCTAATACTTTTTTTATTCAACGGTTTTTAGCTTCGGCAATTAACATTATAAATATAAATAAACCAATATTAAACAAAGCACAATCATTTACTACTGATTAAAAGTAATCTTGTATAGAAGCTATCATTGATTTTATCACATTTTTGCGACATACAAATCAAATCAAATCATATACTGTCTAGCAAGGTATTGAGTACCTCAAAGTAAAGACTAAACAACGCTGCCAATATGATAGTTAAACAGAAGAAAGTGACTATTAAAACATATAATACGATAGTGAATGTCCAACTCGCGCTCTTAGAACAAACAAAAGTCAGACCCACGTCACCCACCTTAAATATCAATCAAAGCTCAAAACCACAAAAACTCAAATAGTTGTACAAAAAAAATTAACCTCGGTCGCCATCGTAAAACTAAATTATTATTTATCTGAATCATTTTGGAGAAATTGTAACTTTGTTTTATTTAGCTAGTTATTTTACTAAAACTAATAGAAATAAATTTAATGAATATATTCGAAAGATATTGCAATTTTATTAAATTTGACCCTTTCTGACGCAGTCGGTTTAGCCGTAGAAAGTCCTTGGATGCTCTCATGATAAAACCCATTAAATATTAATAACCAAACTTATATGTTTTGTTAGTTAGTTTTTCATCAAAAGTAACTCTAAGATCCTTAATTTTGTTCACTTGCGTAACAGTTTTTCCATATACATTGTATTGATAAATAACAAAGTTTTTACTAAGGACATACGACATTAAGTTCTAAACAGTTGTTACTACACCACCCACAAAATTTGCTTAAAATACGTTGTAAAATATCACAGTGGTTTTGGTTTCTTATCACTTTATATAACTTTAAATCATCAGCGTAAATTAAAATATCACAGTCTAAATTATCACATACAGAGTTCATAAAAAAAAGAAACAGTACTGGACCTAAATTGGAACCCTGTAGCACCACGTTGGAGCTGACATATACTCTTGAGTTGTATCCCTCGTAGCATACAGATTGTTTCCTGTGTTGTAAGTAAGACGCTAAAACGTTAACAACATTGCCGTGTACTTCGTATTTTTTAATTGAACTAATTACAATGTCAGGTGGTAGTCGATCGAAAGCTTTTGTAAGGTTGATGTTTTTAATATCTGTTTGTAATAGTTAATCTATGTTAGAAAAAATCTCTTGAGTAATATTCAATAAGTTTGTGAATGCAGACCTTCTCTTCATAAATTAATTTGATGCGGTGGCGTAAATGTGATTAGAAAGTATTGTTTCTAATACTTTGCTATAGCTACAAAGTAATGATTTTGGTGTGTAGTTAGTAATCGTTGCCTTGTCTCCTTTTTAGTAATTTTTCAGTTATTAATGAAAGACCAAACTTTAGTTAAATTTGTTTTTATCGTAGACTCGCTCCCTTTAATATATTTTAGGTAAGCTAAATGTAGATATATTGTGCTTGTGTCTATTTTGCATTGTTCTCAAGGTTAATAGATTTTTTTCGGTTTTATGTTTACGCCATGTTTTGCGCAGTTTGTTTTTAACTTTAAAGTCTTCCATAACGGTTTGATTAAAACCAATTTGGATAAAAGTTTGTTATAAAATTAAAAGTGACATAAACGTCGAAGAGATTATATAGCTTTAGATAAAATGTATCATAAGCGGAATTTACATCGTAACATTTGTAGACATCTGACCAATCAATGGTACAAAGATCGTTGTATAGGCTTTAATTTCGTAGTTCAAATGTGTTTCGGTTAGTGCAACTATATCATATTTTTCTGCTTCTAGCAAGTTGTAGAATATATTGCTTTAAGATTTTAAGCCATTAACATTTTAATAACATAACTCTGTATCACCAGTGACGTTTACTACGTCGGCGTTTCCCGCCTAGACTAGGCATAGTCAATATCCAGCCAGCTAGTTAGATCCCTCCATGTGGCACAAGACATAATGGCACACAAATTTAAAATTAAAAAAAAAAAATTACAAAATCCTCAAAAAATGCGACAAGACCTAAATGATGTCAACAATCTCTTCCAGTACCTTGCACAGTTTATTTGATTCTAGAAAAATCCTTCTCAGACCAATCAAATTTGTCAATTTGGCAAAATCCAGTCAAACTTTATGTTTTTTTTTTTTAATTTTATCAACATTAAACGTCCTTTATTCATATAATTTCCAAGTTTATTTTTCTTCTAGGTAGAGGTGGCAAATTAGGACCAAATTTTTTTAATTTTTATTTAAAAAAACTTATTTTTTTTTTAAGATAAAATAAAAATTTGAAAATTCATGTTTTTTGTTTGTTTTCTAAAGTATTTTTTATACACAAGTTTTTTAAACTAATTTGGTTTACCAAATTGTAAAACACTTTTAGTAGCTTTTCAAAACCTTAATTTTGCTCGCAAAACTCTTTAAGATTTCGCAATCTAATAAATTAATTCTGACTTTATAAAGTTTTCATAGAGTACCTGAGGTTTGTAAAGATTTTCTTGGTATATCTATACTTACCCCGAATACTTATTATATTAAGCCGTTAAGGTTACTTACAGAAGAAGAAAAATCAACAATTTTCACAGTTTCCACAGCCTTTCAAAATACAGTATAAGTCATTAAAATAGCCTTGCTTGCATAATTGAGTTTCCAATCATGTGAAGCATAAGACTCATTACAGCTGTTAATTATCTACAAGACTTTCATTGTCGCTATCAGAGTTTTTAGCGCATTAAAATTTCTTGAAGTCTTCTGAGGTCTTATTAAAGTTTTTTATACACTTCGCCGTTAAAACTGTAAATAAAGTCACGTTTAAATAATTTTTGCAAAAATTACCAGTCATTATTGTTCGTTAATAATATAATCTTCTTAATAATCATTAATAGCTCTTAAATTATAGAAGACATCTCGTAAAATATTTAAGTCTTTTCAATTTTAAAAAACTATTATTATAATTTTACTGCAAATGTCCTCTAAGACTTCTAAAATGAATCCCTTACAGCTCAAAATTAAGATAATTTAATGTGAAACCATAAATAATACAAGTAAAAATAGATTATAATTAACCATCGTCCTAAAGCTACATACCATTAATGAGCAGTCCTTACTGAAACTCGATTTGTTTCATAAACGTACCTGTAAAAAATAAAAATAGTTAATAAAATAGTTGGTTAGCAGAATAGTTTGCTATACAAGTTTCAAGTATTGAGTATTACAAAATTGAAGTATTAAATGCTGCTGTAAATTATACTTCGTTATCGTTATAACTGTTTCTTAATACCCGTAACATACGTTGCGTTTTTCAGGTACAAAACCCAGGCTTAATAATAATTTCAAACATAACAATAAGAAATAACAATGATAATGCTTACTTCCAATATCCCCATTAGTATCAGCATAAAGATGCCGCACGTGTAGGACGGTGTGCAAGAAACCGAAAGTAATACAACATTCTAAAATATTCTTGTTATATGCTGTTCTCGTAAAAAATAATCATCCTAAACATTTAATATTATTGGAATTTATCTTTGTAACGCCGATTTTTATTTGAATGTTTCTCAAAGTGTTTTTTTAATCATTTAGTACACACTTTCTAATTGTGCATGTTCAAGTTAAAATTGTTTTGCTTTTAGCCACGCATCTATTTTATTAATTGCCCACTTCTGCTATTTCTGACTATAATTCTTTTAGAAATTCCGTCGTAATAGATGTTCCACAAAGTCGGTCTCGTACTGTTACCGCACGTCATGTTTAGTCTCTCCTTATCTTCTTCTCTCTATCAAGATAAAGCGGTTTTATAGGTACATATAATTTTGATGAGATATAAGATAACCTGTCATTCTTCCAGTTTCTTTATATTATGCCCTTCCAAAGTTGAAGACGTTTTCAATATCTAAAGTTATTAAGAAATGCGCTAGTACTCACCAGCGTTTTTCTCGTAATCCATATTGTTCTTAAGTCATTCCCCTAATTTTAAATACTGAATTAGTTTACAAGCTGTTCAAGATGCTTAGCCATCGTGTGTAGTAAGAATTACAATCTTTTTCTCGTTAACTCCTTTCTAATAACTTATTGAAAATATGTATTATTAAATAACTTTGTTACAATTGTAACAATTTTGTTACCTCTAGTAGATTTTCATCTAAACATGCCGATTTTCAAAGTTTATTTCTGTTTTCTTTTTTTTATCTCCTGGTAACCGTTCTTTATCCACTTTCGCTTGCTCCTTGTCTGTTAGCCTAATAGACTAGTAATAGCTTAGTTTTCTAGAGTCTATTTTGCATCCGGTTCCCCAAATAACTTATTCTACTTCTTTGTATATTTTAACTGTTTTTTGTTGTCATATCACAATGCAAAAAATAGCAAAAAAGTTGGAAAAGAACAAGATGGAAATTACCGCTCTGCAGAAAATCAAATAGAAAGAATATAAAATCAAAAGTATACTTTACTTTATAGCAAAAATAAGGAGAAGCCTTACTGTGAAACACAACTAATACCTAAAGGAAAACAACCTAACAGATAAAATGTTAAGCAATAATAACAAACAAATAAAAAGATACCAGGAAGAGATAGAGCAGAAGATAACAGAGCACAGACAAAAAAAACCATAAAAAAGAATGAGCTCATATATAAGAAATAATAATTACATCTGCCAAAAACACAATTGGGAAAGCTTTGGAAGCAGAAACCGTGAATAAAACAGCCATGAATGTAGAAAAGCAAGAAATAGAGGAACACAGATCATACAAGGCAAGTAGAAAGTTCTACCAAAAATAAAATGGACAAATAAGACAGTTTAAACTCAGAATAAGCGGCTGTAAAGATAAAATGAGATAATCCTGACAGAAAATTAAAAAATCCAGACACGGTGACAAACATACTAAAATACTTAAAAAAAAGTGAACAATAACTAATGCAAATCTAAAAAGAAGGCAGGCAGACCCATATGAAGAAGAATACATGAACTAATACTGAACATATGGCAACGGAAAAAAATTCCGAAAGACGGGAAGGTTAAAACCACACAAAAAAAATACAGGAAGAGATGCAGCAACTACCAGAGCAAAATACTGCTATGTGTAACCTATAAAATAATGTTCAGTATAATATACAATAATATAAACAAATATGCAGATATCCTGGGAGAATACCTATACGGTTATAAATGTGAGATCTAGTACTAATGGAATGACACAAATACTGAACAATTTCCGGATATTCCGTAATCCAAGCATCAGTTCTTCAATATCATGACCACGCCCACAAAGTGGTGGAAGTACTGACAGTAATACTGATAGTGTAAGGTCATTGCACATCAGTACCCACTTAACTACAAGGGTGCAATTCTGATACAAACGTAGCTAAATTTTAGTAACGTTTGTTCAAATAATCTTAAATTCAGAAAAAAAGCATTATAAGAAGCTACTTATTTTTAATATTATTTATATTTATCTACCATTTGAAATAAGTTATGAATTATTTATGATTATTAGCATTTAACTTTTTTTGTGCAAACAATACTTTCATCAAGCATTTAAAATTGTTATCCAAAATTAATTATTTTATCTAGCGTTATAACATTCTGCTCTGCAACTACAATGCGCAAGTACTGCTCACGCTTCTTCAACCAATCTTACATGCGCCGCTTGCGCACTTCCCAGCGTTTTGTACTAAAAGCGAGAATTTTGCAAAGCATGCTTTTTTTCTCTTAATTTTTTAATCACTTTGATAACTTGTTTTATTATATCATCAACCTCTTACAGCTAAAAGTGACAATTGACAATTTAAAGCAAAACCATAAACATCCAAAACCAGTAAAAATAAAAACCTCCAACATATTGCAAATTAACTTTCTTAATTTTAATTAATTCAAACATCTTCCTAAAGCTACATACCATTAATAAGAAGTCCTCACTCAAACACGTTGTTGTGTCATCAACGTACCAGTAAAAAATAAAAAATAGTTAATACAAATTAAATATTTCTAATAATAAATTATTTGTCTTTGTTAGAATAAGTTTTTAATAAGTTTTGTGTAGAACAGTTGCAACTCCACAGAATAATTTATTTATTGCTGCTGTAAATTATAATTCTTTATCGTGTTAATAATAATAATAATCATTTTATTTTACAAAGAGTGTTAATTACATACTTTTACATAGTAAAGTGAAAAATGTCAAAAACTTAAGTCTTAAATTTGTTTACAATACATTCACCAAATTCTTCTATATTGTATGGTTCACATTTTAAAATATATGAATATATTTTTTTTATATTGATTGTAGCTGGAAGCTTTTTTAAATAGATTTGGTAAACAGTTATACAATTTTATTGATATATAAATTAAAAAATATTTTGTTATATCCAGTTTATAACAATTGCTTAAGGAAAAATTAATAAAAA
The DNA here is from genome assembly GCA_963932245.1 of Tachinus rufipes. Lineage (NCBI taxonomy): Eukaryota > Metazoa > Arthropoda > Insecta > Coleoptera > Staphylinidae > Tachinus > Tachinus rufipes. The sequence continues at coordinate 33,345,002 of OZ010746.1, read as the reverse complement.
ACATAACAATCTCATTTAAACGTAATACGCCACTATACAAATTGTCAGTTATCAATGTTTTTATTCCAAACAGATTTTTAAGATCCAAAAAACCTCAACTTGTTCAGCAGTTTTATTCGGGTTGTGATACCTATCAAACTCGAGCTTATTGTGTTTACGTATATAAGGCGGTTTAACAAAAAAGAACCATCGCGTAGCTATTTAATTTTGTAATAAAATTGCAATTTTCATAAATAAATAACGAACAAATTCGTTTTACCTCAATAATACATACACGAGCGTTTGAAATGAATAGTAGTGCCATGAAATAAAGATTTCATTTAAATGCAGTTAATTAAAAGGTGGTAGAATCAAAACAAATGCGCAGTTTAACATAGTTGGCACTAAGCAATTAAAACCAAACATTTTAAATTTTATTTGCTAGTATGCGCTTAAATAATTTATTAAAATAAGACATCCAAACATACACACATGTCTTCTCTGTGGCTCGGTGTGCCCAACAACTCGATTGCTTAACCCAAAAAGGAACAGCGTGACTATGTATACAGGTATTCAGGTAATTATTAAAATAAAACAACCAAAAAAACTAAGTATAAAACTTATAAACATCTCTTCAAAAAGTGATAAATACTCGTTATTCTAAAGACATGATAATAATAAACCAAAAAACAAGTCTCCGCAAGTGGCGATTTGTAGCATATACTAATCAAATCCATAACTCCTAAAAATCCAATAAATTACCAGAAAACATAGTCCCAGCAAGTAGCCACACATAACTCCTTAAGCTTTATAAATCCAGTTTTTGTAGTACCTGATTTGCTGATTTATAAAAAAACGCTCTTTTATCAAAATGATATATTGGTATTATTGCAATCTGACACAGGAGTGCTGTAAGTATACTAGACGACAAAATAATGGTAGCAATAGTGCAATTATATCAACGTTGTGCCAAGTATATTGGTTGTATCTTTTATAACAGCCTCACACTATTTTTAATTATTATTTAAAGAAATTATATTGCAATAGCTCTGCATGATACATGAGATTTATACTTTTTATTTTCTTCAGCTAGAAATGATGCTCATATGCTTACTGACTACCATTGAAACTTTTCAATCAGCATTGCTTTGATGCTACTTCTTTCTACTTGTCTATTTGTTTCATCTTTTTAATCTGATTAATCATGCTACAAAGCACCCAATTAAAAATTAAATGAACAAATAGCCAAAGAAATTCTTAGTGCCGCATTCTGTTGTTATTATTTTAGCAGTTTCCTGTAGTTTTGCTTATCTTGGACAAAATTATATCATATAGGTGCACCGTACAGTATGTTTGTTACCGCGTATATCGTTTTTTTACGGTTTGATGTAGCTTTTCTTATGTTAAGCTTAAGATGATCTAATGAGTTTTCGATTATCCAAAAAAATAATAATGCTACTAATGCTTGCTTTCATTATTCCCATAAAGACGCCGAACGGTTAAGACGATAATGTGCGCAAGAAACCAAAAGTAATACAATACCCAAAACATTCTTGTTACATGCAGTTCTTATAAAAAATAATCTTTGCAAGATTTCAAATATTTATTATTATTTAAGTTAATCTTGGTAACACTTTTATTTAAATGATCCTCAAATTGTTTTTTAACATTTATTAGAACAACTTCTATTTTTGTTGTTCAAAATAGAGTTGTTTTGCTTTTAACCACGCATCCATTTTATCAATTACTTCTGCGTTTAATCTCCATAACACCACGGCCAAGTCGTCTTATGATCCAATGATATTTTAGAAATTCCATCGTTTTAGATGTTCCACAAAGTCAGTCTCAGTACTGATCCCTGTGGTACACCGCACGTCATGTCTAATCTCTCCTTTTCTCCTATCAAGATAACCCGGTCTTCTAAGTATATATCATTTTAATTAGATATCGGGCAAGTGAGTGTCTTTATTATAATGCCCTTTCAGAGTTAAAGACGTTTTCGATATCTAAAGTTATTAAGATAGTGATTTCACCCTATGTATCGTATGTCCAGCGTTTTTTCTCAAAATCCACTGTTCTTTATTCTTGTTTACAAGGTGTTTGGCCAACGTGTGCAATAGTCTAGTTTTTGTTTGTTCTCTGCTTTATTTTTTTTAGTAACTTTGCTATCTTCCATTTTAAAGCACATTCCATATTCTAATAACTCATTGTTATGCTGTCACTTCCGTTACCTCTGGCGGGATTTCATCTGGACCTGCCAATTTCCTAAGTTTTGTATCCTGCTTTTTTGATTTTCTGGTCTGTAAATATGATCAAACTAAACTAAGTTATTTTTTAGTAGTTTGAAAACCGTTCTTTCGCCACTTTCGCTGGTAACGTAATAGCGTAGCTTGCTGGATTCTATTTTGTATCCGGTTTCCCAAGTACCTTCCTCTACTTCTTTAAATATTTTAACAGTATTTGTTTAATTAATCTTCTTGTTTCAAAGCACCCTTCTGCAATATTTTCATTCCACAAGAATGCCGTCTTTTTCCTGATGTTTGTACTCTTCATCCAAAGAAAGTATAGTTGCAAGCATTTACAATGTTCCTTATCAGGCATATTAAAGTATGTTCGTATGATTGTCAATTTGCTGTTTTATAAGGTTTTCCAATAAGAAGTTTCATTTTGAATAGCAGGCTATTTGAGCAGCTGTCAATTTTGAAGCTATTATCTTTTAACATTTGACAAGTAAAAACTACGCCATTATTAAAAATGGAACGATGCAAGCTTCAACAACGCATTGAAATTATTAAAATTCACTACAAAAATAGTAAACATTTTTCAGTCACAGTTCGCAAAACTAAAGTATTTTTTGGTCGTCGTAAAGAACCTTCTCGGCCTGGTGAAAAAAATTGAGCTGTTGAGACAAGTTGTGAAGAATCGAAACCATATGCATCGCTCAAGAACACATGAGAATATTGCTAATGTAGCCCGTAGTGTTGAAGAAAACCCAGGTTTGTCGATTCCTCGTCGATCTTTGGAATTAGACATTCCACAAACAACATTACACCGTATTTTGCATAAAGGCTTAAGTCTTAAAGCTTTTAAAGAAAAAAGAATGATTGTTGAAAAGTCTTTGCATTCTCAACGAGTCAGAGTTTGGTGCGGTTTTTGGGCTGGCGGTGTGATTGGACCTTACTTTTTCAAAAATGAGGCTGGTGCAACTGCTACGGTAAATGGATGGCGCTACAGAGATATGATTAATAATTTTTTATGGCCGGAATTGTAAGATATTGATGTGAACGGCGTTTATTTTCAGCAAGACGGCACTAGGTACCACACAAGCAACGAAACAATCGCAATTTTGCAAAAAAAGTTTCCTAACCGTGTTATTTCTCAAAGAGGTGATCACAATTGGCCACCAAAATCTTGTAATTTAACACCTTTAAACTTTTTTCTTTATAGCCACGTGAAAGATAAGGTCTATGCCAATGCTCCACAATAGATTCAAGACCTTAAAGATGGAATACGTGAAGTTATCGAGGACATACAGCAAAGAATGTGGTACTGCAACCGTAACCGTGGCGGCCATTTGACTGATATCGTTTTCAAATGTTAATGGCATACCTTCCTCTTTACAATGAAATAAATATTTATTAATTTCTCTTAAAAAATACCCGTTTTTTTTTAAATTCAAAATGAAACCTCTTATTGGAAAACCCTATATAATACCTCCTTTTTGCGTTAGGTTGAAATTCCTGAATTTAAGGCAAAATTCCCGAATGTGGAAGGCATACAAGTTAAGAACTGAAAATAAAAAAGAAAAAAACATAATAAGATTAGAAATGGAATCAACTCGGAAAGCAAGAAGAAAATAATTTAAAAAAAGCAATATCGATAACAACAAATTATATGAAAAAAAAAATTCAAAGCAAAATAGCATATGAGAAAAAAATTGAATACCAACAGAATACAGGAAATAAAGTATATATGGAACCCAGAGAAACAGGAATGACAAAAAACTAATAAAAAAAGAAAAAGCTGAGATGTATTAGATATAAAAAAAAAACATAAACTATTATAAATAGGAACAAGGAACATCAGCTGGAAAAATGAAAAAATTAGAAGAAGAATTCCAGAAGATGAGGGTCAAAATTCTAGCAATAACAGAAATATAAGAGAACAGTAGTAATGGGTTCAAAAAGTAGTGCACGCAAACCGCAGAACTGTCGCTAACCAATACCGATTCCCACTTCCATGAAACCTCTAGAAGTCTCAGAAATGGTGAACCCTGAAAACCTGAGCAACCTCACCAAAGATACCAACCCATATGAAAAATGAAGTTAAGGAAAACAAAAATTGTAGAACTGTTCCACCGTAGACGATTGAGCGTAGGGTTAACTACCCAACGTCGTAATTTTTCCGTTAACATAACAATTGTGAACGGCTACGCCCCCACAGAAGACGCCCCAAAAAAATAAATAGAGCAATTCTATTACGATAAGGACATACATAAAGGCACGTGGTAAATACCAGGAGGTAAAGGAATAAACCAAATCGACCACATCACATGTTAATCAACAGAGAAGCTAATTGCAATTCAAACCACTTTTTAGTAAAAATAAAACTAAAGAAAAGAACAACACTACCAATACCTAAATGAAAACAATCTAAAAACAGACAAACAAATAAAAAGATACCAGAAAGAGATAGAGCATAAGATAACAGAGCACGGGCAAAAAAGACCATCGAAGAGAAATGAGCTCATATACAAGAAATAACAATTAAATCTGCCAAAAACACAATTTGGAAAGCCTCAAGCAAAAACTATGAACGAAACAACCATAAATGTTAAGAAGCAATTGAAAATCGTAATTATAGGAAAAAAAATGCCAACCATAAACATCCGCGCAAACAATAAAAGTTACAATGCCATAAAAGTCATAGCCGCAAAAATTTGCAAAAAAAAAACGTAAATAGATGAATAAGCAAATTCAAGAAATATAGGTACACATATCATACAAGGCAAGTAAAAAGTTCTACGAAACATAAAAAAAAACAAACAAAAAAGTTTAAACCCAGTATAAGCGGCTGTAAAGACAAAACGGAATAATCCTGACAGAAAATAAAAAAATCCTGACAAGGTGACAGGAATACTTTAAAAAAATGCTAAATATTAACGAATGCAAAGCTTATAAAAAAGAATGGAAACCACTATGAAGTAGAATACATAAACTGATACTGAACATATGGCAACAACAAAAAAAATGCCGGATGACTGAAAGGTTAAAATCATACAAAAAAAAAGAAGACAGAGAAACATGTATCAATTACCGGGTATGCACATGGTATGTGTCCGTGATTAGTCCTGGCAGCGGAAATAAATTAACCTAATTTCGTTAGCCTGTTAGATGCTTTGTGTGTTTTCTTCTGTTTAATCTTCATGTAAATCTTTTTATGATCACTTAGGTTTTGCTTATATAAACTTATGTTATATAACTATTATTATGTTAGACAAAATAACTTCCTTCTCATTTCTTTGTCACTAAGTTTAAGATAAGTAAGTAGATTACTGTATCTCCTTTACTATCGGTTGTTGTTTTAGTCATAATCGTAATTGGTTCGGCAAATAAGATTAGATAAATGCCTCCCTTCTTCTGTTTGCTCCGTTTAAATTTATTAGTAGTATTTTCATTATTTGGCTATTGTATACATGTTCCAAACCAAGTTTACATAGACTGATGAGTTTGCATTAACTGGACAGATTGAGCAAGCTGGATACAACATCAAAACAAACTCCTCCAAGCAAACAAAAAATCCCTCATGACAATCTTTTTATGCCATCATATGTCCCACCAAAAGCGAGGTAAAAAAAAAGAAAACCTATCTAAGAATGACCAATACCCTGCACACATTTCCGCACAACCACGATAGACATTCTCCCCTTCCACCGAGGCAGCAAACACAAACGGCAATACAGAATAAAACATTATCCCAAAAGGAAGCTGAAGCAACGCTGACCAACACCAGTACTAATACCATTCAGAATTTCTGGATTTAGAATCACCATTTATAGTAGCAGTTAAGCCAACAGGTTTCTGTGCAAAGTATTATGAATATATAAATCATTTGATTGATGACTGATTTAAATTATAAATACTAGATCTGTCATTAAAAAAAGGTCTTTACTTTTTAATAAGCACTATTCGGCAATCATACTTAAGTGTATAAAATAATGAACAATTTCTAATAACCATTACTAAAAATTATTCATTATTCAAGTTAATTTTATCTGCTTTTTAATTATAATTTATACTTATATAACAAAGATATTCAGTAAAAAAAAAATCAGTAATTATAGAGCGTTTTGTACTAGAACATGTTTTGCTGATCTAATAATTAATAAGAAAGTTAAACATATTTGTCTATCACTTCTCGTTCTCATTCAAAACTGGAAAGTAAACTGATTTATTGACAACCAAATTATTAAATCTTATTTTTATACTATACAATGAGTGCAATGTATCATATATCAACTTCCTCACAAATAGATTGAAAGCGGAGTAAATATCAATACGTTGCTATTCTAGGTCACCCTCCCTGAATAATCTTCTCAGCTCAACAAAAAAAGTATTTTTGAACACCTCTTGTAAAGTTAGGTTTTACTAGTGTTGTTCTTATTCACCACTTAAATTCGATTACTTGTAGCTTACCGAACCCATCCTCGAGTTATTTACTTTTAATGTGTAACAGATATAAATTATTCAACGTTTTTGTAGTGTCACTTGTACCATTTGTGTACATTTATTTGCAGGATCTGATTTATAATGTTATTTCGTGGTGTGTATATGTTTAAATTATATAAATAAAAATATAACTATATCAATTATTGCTAATTCGATTAATTAAAATTAAAGAAAACGTTAATTTTCAATTAGTTTTTTAATTTTTATGTTTCATCGTAAAATCTAAGGAATTATTAAAGCCAAAAATAATTATTTAATTTGTCCCTCTAGATGGTGTCTGGTAGTATCACTTCTGCTGTTGAATTATTGATGCGGCAGGAACGCAGCGACAGCAGCGAGGTTCCTCGCAATGCTTTCATGATTTATCAGTTATCATGCGCTTTCACGTTCCTTTTTTTCAAATTTACTTGAGCGCAAAATTATCAAATAATAAACTATACCCAGGCTATCTAATCTGCCCACCCATTGAAAAATGTAGGTCTTCTCTCGGCGCAATGCTTAAAAATTCGAGGAAATGTTGCGAGTAAAAAATGTACATGTCCTTAGTTATTTCGGCTAATGCATCCGGTTTGCTGCGGCGCGTTAACGGGGCCGCATAAATTCCCCTAGAAATTGGTTATTTCAGTAGCGCAAAAATAAAAACCAAGGGTGGGCGAACTTATCTGATTTATGTAGGGCGATGCGAAATGTTAACAAATAACGCCCCCGCATTAACGTTTATAACTTCAGAACTTATTTTTATATCCTGTATCATTACGTTCGTTCCACTGTGTGTGTGATAAAAAAACGCGACGGTAATTTTATCCCGACACGAACACTCCAGTCGGTTCATTACTTGCACGGTTTAAGGTTGAATGCAGGCAGCAGGGGAAAAAAACTGTTAGCGAGCATGTGAAAGGCACGGAAATATTTTGTGTCGAATAGAATAGATGATGATTATCATCATGACACATGCATTACACAAAAAATGTGAAGGTTATAAAACAATTTCAAATTCAATTTTATAATAGATAATACTCAAGTTCTTTTAAGCGATGGTGTTTCTTCATCATTTTACAACAATGAAAATGTCCGTTACGTATTATCTAATAAACTATTAGTTTTCATATTTTATTTATTTGCAGTAAATATTACCCATCGGCCACACTGCTATTAATAGAATTGATTCGCTATAATGAATGCTCAAGTTATTTTTTTAGTGATGCATCCCACTAACCCTTTAAATGTTATTTAATTAATTACACAATTCTATAGACTACTTTTGTGACCAAATGTTTAATTTTGTGGTGTTACAGTTTCAGTTTTCATCAAATTTGAAAATATATATATGCTTATAGTTTAGATATTGTTGGAAGAGTGAATGGAACCCAAAAAACATCATTTATGATTAGTTTCTTTAAACTAGTATCCGCTCTGATTATGCTACCTATTCAATTTTGGTAGCTTTGTCATATTGTTGGTGTTATTGAAATTAAATGAAGCAGTATTATCATGACATATTCACCGTCTATCAAAGGTCATTATTATGTATTACTTTGTTTAAATTGTTACAGAATTGTGTGCTTTATACATCTATATAGATCTTGTTTGTTGAGATTAAATAAACGCATGTTAATCTTAAAGTAAATATTTTGCATATTTATAAAAAAATTGAATTGGTATTTTATGTTTGCTTTTTATTATTTTATAATTGGATCAATTGTAAAAACAGTATTTCAAAAATTCCATTAAAATCGAATATATGCCTTAAGGAAAGTAAAACAAAACCTCGTAATTTGATATCCGATAAAAATGCAAATAAATCAATTTCACATATGCAAAGGGTAGAAAAAATTTAATGAAATTATACTTCAAATATAAATATTTATTTAATAATTCGATTGATTAACCGGAAATACGTCTTCATAAAACAAATATTCCCGCAGACGTTGATATATTTATTTCGATTATATTTTTTAATTTATTTGTTTGAATACAATAGCAGTTTTTAATTAAAATGTGTATGTGTAAATATTAATTATTTAAACGGGGTAATACAATGCTAATATTCATTTTAATTCAGTACAAAGGCATTAGTGCTAATGGAAAATATACATAACACAATGGGGCGCTCTCATTTAGTCTAAATGTCACAGAGCGGAATTGTTTTCAAAAATTTTCGTTGTACAACAAAATAAAAATGGATTAATCGTGTTATGAAACACTATGGAAAATGCGTAACCCTTTGGGTTGATAATTAATATGCTATTCAAACTTGTATATAAAAAAACCTTGCTTATATAAATTGAAACAACTTACAAGAAAATAATTTTCATGTTAGACCGAAACAACAATCAAATCATGAAGATATCAGTATAATTATATTTAAGTTGCTAATTTTTGTATTCTTTAATGACTAAACTAGAAAGAATGATGAATATAATGTATAGAAACTTAATAAATTGCCTTGGCCCTATTATTGTGCTATTTATACATAATAACAATGATAGTAATTAAATAGCTTTGTTTCAAATCATATATGTACGAGGCGACAGCTATAAATTCCCGATCAAGAAACCATGCACATATGAGAAAGATATTTTATTATTTTTCAATATATTCCTCCTTAACCTCAATAAACTTATTACATCGCTTAATTACTAATATAACTCCTCATAAAAATATTCTGAAGATTTGTCGTCAAAATACTCGAAAACAGCAGTTTTCACCGCTTCATCGTTAATAGTCTACCCCAAAGCTTTTTTTTTAATTTTGAAAAAAAAGTTTCCAGAAAAGCAAAGTCTGGACTATAAGGGTATGATCGATTTTTTTTAAAGCCGCATTCTCTTATGGCAAGTTGACCGAATATTTTCCCTTAACCTATGTAGTAAAGTAGCATAATAAGCGCCATTCACAGTTTCGACCTAAACCTTTAGTGGGCCGCACCCTTATTTATAATCCTATAAATTAGTATTCATTAATTGAAACCAAAAAGAGGTAAATCACAGTTAATGATTCTATTGAGAATGCTCTCTAATTAAAGAAATATGAAATTCAAGAATAAGCTTCTAACTTAATTCTTTAAAATCAATCATCAAGATGCCACCACAATCCCAACCATGATCTTTTTGACTGACCGTGGCTTTTCTTTGTTGTGATTCACCTGCACGTCGCCATTCCATGAATTCCCTTTTGGACAGAGAATCATGATACAAGCCCAAAGTTTCGTCCCCGTAATAATAGATTGCATAACTTTTTCTTGTCCCCGGTCACAGAGCTTTCAAAAAAGATCGAGCACAATCAACTCGATGCTGCAGAACAGCAGACAGTAATTTTGGAACCCATATTCGGCAAATCAATGTATGTGACAGCCCCGACATTGCTAATAATTCCCTCACTTTTAGTCGGCGATCACTTTGACATTGAGTCTAAAGTTTTCAGAAATGTAGTAAGCTAGAAATTTATAGCAAAATAAGGTAGGAGTGCTCGTGAGTAAGAAGTTATAAAAGTGTGTGAGCAAAAAAATATACGACTGTGATAGGGTATAAGCAAAATAATCAAACGTTACAGAAAATAATATACAAATAAAACAAATTTATATGCCTACTAGCGTTTATAAAGATAATGCGGTAGAAAAGTATATAACAGAGTAGAAAACATCTTAAAGAAAGACAACCAAGGTTGCTTAAATATCGTGAGAAGATACTGAAATACCAGTGTGCGTAAAGGTAGTGTAGAATGGGTAGTGGGCCAATATGGACTTGCAAGTAAAAATGAAATGAAAGAACTGATTGAATTCTGCAAAGAAAACTAGATAGTTACAAACACGTAGTTTACAAACCACAAAAAAAAACTTTATACTTAGAGGGCACCTGTAGACAGACACAAAAACCAAATAGATGTTATAACAATTGAAAAGAGGTTTAGAAATAAGAGTATAAAAGCATGTAGATTTCCAGGGGCAGATATACACAGTCATTATATATTTGTGATGGCAGGGTTAGATATGAGGTTTAAAAAAGTAATAAAGACACCAATAATAAAAAATTGAGACCTAGAAAAAAGCTGAAAGAAATCTATAGACAAAAATAGAAAATGACATAAACTTAAAGTAGTACAAAATAGAACAGAAATAGAAGAAAAGTAAAATATAAACAAAATAGGAATTAAAAAAACTGCAAAAAATATGAAAAAGAAAACGTACAATCATAAAAAAAAAATTAGATACGGCATACATTGAAAAGATGTGATTGTTTATTGAAAGGCATGATTGAAAGAATAGTGAATACAAATCCAAAAAAGAAAAGATATAAAATTACTGATTGATGTTCTAAGAAAAAAAAGTAAGCAAGACCTGCAAAAAGCAGAACACCAATGATGACAATAGATTCCAATTATTAAAGTGGTTAGTTTAATTCTATTTTGTTTTCATTTTCTACTTCCAAAAACAAAGTACTAGTAAACAATCTATTGAAGACTGTTAGAAGAACAAGTAATTATATTCCATTTCTAGACTAATAAATTTATATAATCTTTTATTCTTCCGTAAATTCGGTCTCACTTCTGGATGTCTCTTTAATATAATTGTCAATAAGATCTTTATTATTTAACAAAACCTACAACTTTGAAAGCCTAGGCATAAGCAGCTAATAACTAACTCGTTTCTCCTATTTGGTTATTAATTGCATTATATTTATTATAACTTCGCTATGCCAGTCTCAAGCCTGCGACCCAGCCACAAGTGGTTAAGAAAGAAGAAAAATAGAAAAGTAACACCTCGTAAAAATAACCTAGGTTCAGTTGGCCCAACTGATAGTACCTTGTAAAAACCCTCCAGGGTACAGACGAATACCATATCGAAGAATCCGGCGGAAGTAGCAACCCAATATTTTAGGGCTATTATAAAAAGAAAAGACAAATCTCCGTAGTTTTGTCAGACAATCAATCTATAAGAAAAAAACCTTAAACAAAAATTACCTGACCATCCAGGTTGGGGGTTCAGGAGTCAGGCCGGTTCCCTGTCACTTGTAAAAAATCTCAACTTACCAAAAAGCCTAATAATAACCTCAGAACTGCGAATGGAAGACATTGAAAACAACATAAGGTATGGAAAAAGACAATAAATATTGGCAGCTGGAAAGTCTAAGAATTAAAAAAAAAGTAGGAGAGTTGCAAAACATCAAAGACATGGGACATAATACACAAGAAACCATAACATAAAATCTCTGACTTCGAGATGGTAGATGAAATTATAATACTGATAAACATCAATATAAATAAAAAACGGTAACAATTTTTGAAATATGTGCAATATCTGATAACGCCCCAATCAGCTAAAAAATAAATTCATTGAGAAAATCATTGATGAGATCATAAGTATTGGAGCAACAAGAGATACAAGAAATATATAATCTTGGTAGATCTAATTAGTAGAGTTGGTCAAAAGGTAAATAACAATACACATAGAGAAGATACTGTAAATGACAACGGAAAGAGAATTGAAGTACAGCATCATCATCAATCAAATATTACAAATGGGTTCTTCATACACAAGAAAAATTCTCACCGTTCCTTGTATATATATTTATGAGTGTCTTACTTATATAAAACACAACATAACTTCTAACAATACACAATCAACATCTCATGACTATCCAACTCGTCATGCACATCATTTAAGAACAGATTATTTGAGGTTAAATAGATCTCGAGATGGCCCTAACTATTTTGCAATTAAATTTTTTAACGTACTGCCAAAGCAAATTCAAGACTTAAATGAAACACCATTTAAGACATACATTAAGAACATTTTAATAACCAATGCCTTTTATACATATAACAAATTTTTTGAATACAGATTTTGTTAATGTATAAAATTATATTGTACTTATGTATTGACTTGTGTAAATATCTTGTATATACTTAACATTAATAAACATTATTATTATTATTATTATTATTATTATTATTATTATTATGTAATCGTAAAAAAAACGCATTACAAGTGAGAGATGTAAGAGCATACAGAAGAATAACATGTGGTTTAAATCATTATATAGTGAAATCAAAAATAACAATTCCGTTTAGACATAAAGAAATAAGAAACAGTACAAATCTGAAACAGAAGGAAATAAAGGTTGTGTACCCAATAAACAGTTTAATTTAGACACAAAAGTACCCTAACATACCAACAAAGACTTCACGAGAAACTGCTGAAATCAACATAATATGGAAAATCAACTGCTAGCAATACATAAATGGTAATCCGGTACCAGACAAATGAAAGGTAGCATACATCTCATCTACACACAAGAATTTAAGCAAACTAGAGTTTAAAAATTACAAAGGCATATCAGTTACTAGTACAATAAGTCGTCTATATAGGAGAATTCTTCGACATATGATTAAAATCAAATATACAAAACAAAAAAAATAAGAACAATCCTGTCTCCGAGCGAGAAAAACATGTACCGACAATGCCTCAAATAAGTTATAGAGAAAAGAATAACACCTACCAAAAAACCAACCTCATGTTTATAGATTTTCGGAAGGCGTATGACACTATCCCCGTAAAACAGCTATGAAATGCACTGCAAGAAACAAACATTAACCATTCTCTAATAAAGGCCTTCAAAAGTCTGTAAGAATAGTCAATATCTCAAATTAAAATAAGTAATAGACTATCACAGAAGTTTGCCATCAATTAACGGTTTACGCTATAGATGATGTGTATCATCCACTGTTCAAAATAAATATAACAAAGCACTAAACACTTGGAAAAAGAAATATAGTGGAATAGGTATCAATCTAGGCGATGTATGCCTGTATACTCTACGTGGTCGTGGTAGCGAGTGAAAATGATGACCAAGAGTGCATGACAAAGAAATTGCATAAAGAGTACACTAAATAAAGCCTAAAGCCGAGCCTAAAGCTTAAAATACAGAAAACGAAGTACGTACCAATTAGAATAGAGATATCAAACATAAAATTAGAGGCAGAGGAAATTAAAGCATGCAGTGAGTACATCTACTTAGGAATGGAATTTGATGCACCTAGAAAAGATAACAAAAAATATTAAAAAACGGGCAATACAAACTCAAAAATTGATTAAATAAATTAAAAAAGTCAAGAAATTGGGAAAAAAAATACCACTTACAAAATGGACTCTAATCTAAGGTGCGGAGACGTAGAAAATTATAGAGAAAAATAGAACGCATGGGAGTAAAAAAGTCATTAACAACAGATATTGACAGAAAATAATAAATATGGTATGGACACATTCAGAGAATGGATGAAACAAGACTACCAAAGAGAGAGCTATGCACTAGACACCGTCCAATCGCAGAAAAAAAAGCCTAGAAAACTTAGAAAGAAGAGGTAGCCAAAGCGATGAATACAAGAGATTTAGACCTAGACACATGGATGGTTTTAAAGCCGATCTATATAATATATTTATTAATTTGTGAACAATATTACAATACTTGCTGTATTTAAATAGCGGTCTTATCAACGCCTGTTTATTAAAATAAATATATTATAAAATGCTTCTATTTTCACATTTTTTCTGTATTTATAAAAATAATAAAAAACAACAAAACTCATAATGCAAGGCATAAAATCATAACTCACACAAAAACACAGAACATTTTGTCTTAAAATTCTAATCATCCATATAATGCGCTAAAGTTCTCTTTTAATTGGCGCCGCTGTTGTGTCTATAGACTTATTAGTCTAGCTGTAGCCTTCGTTTGTATGAAATCATTTTTTTTTTCTATTGCTGAAAAAATGATAAGTGTTTTAATAAAGCAACAACTAGTTGTGAAATTTTAGATAAAACTTTAAAAAACCGCTACTAAAACTTATTTTTTAGTAAACAAAGGTTATGACAATAAATGTTAATCACTAGCGCGGGTTGTGGTAGTTTTGGCGTTTAAAAAATGACCCAGAAGACGTTGAAGATAATGCAAAGCTTCATCGCCCTTTCACGTTAAAATCAAATTAAAACCGTCGTCAGTTAACTATTGCAATTGCAGAAACTTAAAGAATTAACAAAGAATACTTCACGAAAATTTTACATAACAATTTTCAAATGCAAAAACAGTGCCTATAATTCTCACAACCAAACAAAAAGAAGCGCATATAAATATTTATACCAACGCTAACAAAAGTTAAGCAACGGCCGCTCTGGTCACTACTTGGATGGGTGAACCCAAAGTGATGCTGAGCGTAGCGTTCTTCCCAATATGGGTCCGTTACCTCATATAAGCACCCATACATGTCTTCTCTGTGGCTCGGTGGGTCCGACGCCTCGACACCTAACGGTATTAAGAGGTTATTGAATATATATATATATATATAAATATTTGTACTGACACTTTGAATGACATTGAAAATGACCCAAACTTTCTTGAAAAGACTGATAACATGTTATAAATCTTGGTTCACCTATGATCCAGCAACTAAGCGTCAATGCAAGTAGTAGAAGTAACCAACTGTACCAAGAGCTAAAGAATAAGCAAATCAAAATTCAAAGCGATGATAATTCAAGTATTAGAAGTGACTAACTTCGCCGAGAACTAAAAAAACTTAAATTAACAAACCAAAATTTTAAAAAGTCATGGGTGTGTACTTTCATTTGGTTCCAGAAAGTCAGACTATTAATTAATATTACTACCACAAGATTCTTGCTTAACTCGGTCAAACGACCCAAATTGTGGATCACACTGCATTGTCTGACTTCCAGCACTGTTTCAAACAATAAACAATTCGCATAGAGCGTTGTAGAGATGGAGGAGTATATTTGTAGAAATTTAGAATAAAATGTTTTACAGCATTAGTCTCGTTATTTAATAGCCACGCCTCGTAAACTGCCTATAATCTATTTTATAGGTCCAGCCCCAACGGAAATTAGTTAGGAGTGAAAAATTTCATTAATCTAATTAACTGACAACAGTAATTTGTTTATAAACATGCATATCAATTCATTCCTGCTACACAAAGCGATTTTAAATCAGTTATTTTTTATTGTGACTAACTTATCCAATACGTAAACAATATCTATACATTTTCAATGCATTGCATCAACACCAAAAATGTAAGTAACCTCATGTTTGTAAGCACCGCTTTTAATTAAAAAATAAGCGCAATATTGAGCCTTTAGATTCTACACTTTCAAAAGTAACTGAGCTAAGTCATGAATACTTGAGTAAGATCATTTACTATTATGTTACGCCCAGCTATTAAAAATTGTTTTTTTTATAAAACTCAGGCTGCAAACAATAAACCTCATACCCATCACATCGTACAAAACATATTTTATTCAAATTTATCCGATCGCGGAAAGGTTACTGAAAAAAGTTCTTTGTCCCGCTTCATGTTGCTCTTTCTCCACTGCGCTGCGCTCGAGATAATCCGGTCTATCTCAGCTTCACACATCAGCGCATCACCGCTACAACCCGCTTTTTCACTTGCACAAAATTACCAATATTTTAAAACTTGCCCAGTAAAAAAAATCTACCCATTTACCCATTTAACTATATAAAATTGCACCCAAAAAATTTAACGCAAACAAGATAACACAAATACTGAATGGAAAAAGCATACAAATTCTTAAACCGGATTCAAAAAATAAATAAAAAATTTCAAATAGATAAGAGGCAATAAAATCTTACAAACCCCTCTTACAACTGTCAAAATTGATGACTTAGCACTGGTTTTTCTAAGCTTTCACTAACCGCAAATTATCGTGACAACATTGCACTCCTCCTGTTGACAAAATTTACGTCTGTTTAGATTTACCATACTAAAAAGTATAACGGTTTGACTATTTTTGAATTACATGAGTCAATATTTTAAGACTTAAGCTTGTTTTACTACCTCACAAGCTGCCTTTGAATATGTACCTAAAAAAAAGAAATTTTATCGCACCCCTTAAATTGAGAAATAGAGGCGCTGTAGATACTGACAAAGCCTAATATCTGGTCCACCCACATTCTCATATTTACCAACCATATATTAGACTAATGCCCTGAATTAATAATTGCCACAATTTCTTAGAATTCTTTTCCGGAGCTGTGCCTCAAACCTGCGATAAAATTATGAACTGCAATTCAAATGAAGCACTCGTATACCAAACTGAGCCACTCTCCGGACTATGTACTATGCTCCGGTATACGGAATATGTTTAAAAAACATGTGATGGTGACTTGACCTATCTCATCTCCGTAAAGCTAGATTTTAATTAACCCCTAAATAAGTGTAGATTGTTGGTAATAGCTTTGTAACAAACCCATTTAGAAGTATTGCAACACAAATTTTCAACCCATATTCTAGCCATAAACTACAGTCCTTTTTAAAAATCCACCAATTCGTTGTTTTTTTTTTTCATTCGAGCTATAAAAAAACATTAGATTTCTCTTTGACATTTACGAAATAAAAGTGTTCAAAAATCGAAAACTTTGAGTAATTTTCTCTCTAATTTTATACTGCAATTCAAAACAAAATATTTAAAATGAACAAGTCTAAACAGAATGCATTTAATTAACACACATAACAAGTAAAACTAGCAATTTTCTAATCTAAAATATTGGAATTTGCATGTTAGGTTAAGTTAGGTATTTAGGTCTTCTTCTTCTTCTAATGCATCTCCTTTACTGGAGGTTCGCGACCACTTCCTTAAACAAATCTCTGTCCGCAGCTATCCGAAGCAGTTGGCCCACATTAAGTCCCGTCCAATTTCTGATATTCCTCAGCCATGACAGCGATCTTCTGCCGATTCTACGCTTTCCTTCAATGCGGCCTTCTATAATGAGTCTCAGCAAGTTATATTTCCGTTGTTTTATCAGTCGCAGTAATTCTCTATCTCAGTTCATGATCTCTAAGACTTTTGTGTTCCGCACCTTCTTTTTTTTTTAAATAATAATAAGTCACTTTATTTAGCATATAGCAACATATACAAAAGAAATAAAATAATACAGTACATATACAAACACACACATTTTAAAATATCGTAATGTTGATATAAAACATATACATATTAAAAAAAAAAACAAAACAAAATTATGGTTATTACTTTCTTAAATATAGTAGATAATTAAAATTAAAATTTCTATTACTTAAATTAAATTAAATTATTTATCGTCAATAATATGACTAATATGATATTTTTATATCATTGTGCAAATAATTAAACTGAACAAATCCGTTATAAACCAAACAGTTAGATGTGGCAGATTTTTTAACTCTAACTACTCTAAAATCATTTTTACTTCTAGTTGGGTACTCATGAATATCAGTGTTCATATCACTGTTAAGGTATTCGAGCAACATATTATTTTTTATTTTAAAAATAAACAACATAGTATAAACATAATATGTTTCTGAGATTGACAGCCAATTTAATGTACTCAGCATAAGAGAAATTGGTGTATACTTATTACGCTTCAAAATAGATCTCATTGCTCTATTTTGTAGCATGTTAAGTTTCTTTTTTTGTGTTTCATTTAACATGTATAAAAATGTTATGCAGTATTGATAGTAAGGCCTTATGATAGTATTATAAACCAAAATTCTGCTATGCATTGATATATCACTTAATATTCTTCTCAGAAAACCAATTTTTTGACTTTTTTTACTACTTCTTCAAAAAGCTTATCAAATTTTAATTTACTATCAATTATAATACCTAAGAATTTGATTTCTGTATACCATTTAATTTTATCGTTGTTTATGACTAAGTTAAATTGAAAATCAAATTGGTTTGTTGAACCAAGAACCACTCCTTTTGATTTTAATACGTTTAGACAAACGTTATTATTAGCTAACCACTTTGATAATGCTTCAAAATCTACGTTAATGTTTGGAATTATACCATTAATAACATCCCCAGAGAGATATAATAATGTGTCATCAGCAAATAATTTTATTTGACAATGTTTGATAATACTGCATATCGTCAGTGTAATTCGTAAAGTGCGTAAGTCCGTTTCACTAATTTTACAGAAGAGCATAAAAACTGATTTGGTTAGAAGGTTTTTTGAATATCTGAGGGAAAATTGCATTATATACTAAAATTGGTATTTTTTATTGACTTCTGGAGGTAAAATGGATAAATACTGGTTTTTTGGTATATAAAAAGGAGCTACGCATTTATCGTATTAAATTGTGGATTTTTTTGCGGAGATAAGAAGTTTTCCCTTGCTATGAAGTTAAAATGTACTAAGTTAAGAACTATTACAAACATTAAAAAAAAAAATCTTTATTTAAAAAAATACACTGTATCAAAATAAAACAAATAATCAAAACCATCAGTGATGAGGCAAATTGTCATAAAAATCATGGTAGTCTTTTTCAAGACTTCTTTTCAGTTGCTAAAGATATTGAAACTTTTCCTTTTTTATAGGAATTCTATTCTCGTAAAGAGGTGGCAAGTCTTCGAATGTTATACTTGTGAGTTTTGAAGGTAGTCGTATTGTGAAATTTTGCCAGTCAGCTTCAGAATGGCGTAGTTTAAAATACATAGTTTTGTTTCTGTATTTAATGGCTTTCAGATCATTTACTTGTGGATCACCGATCATTTTTCCAGGTCTTATTGACGTAAAGTTCTTTATATTGTCTTGAAAATTTAAAAAAAAAAGTATGTGATAAGTACTCTACATCATACGGAGTTTTTTCACAGGCTGTCTCGGAAACGAAGACGTAATCCGCAGGAACATTAATGTTCCTTTTTCTGATTTTTTTTTCAATCGTGGAATGCATGCTGTCTACTTCCATTTGGGTGTGCCCTTTCTGCAAATATTTTTGTACGATTGTTACGTTTTCTTCAATTGCCAAATTGAAAAGAGCATTTGAAAGCACTGCATTTCGGTTTTGAGCTGAACATCCATCACTAAATAATATAAAATTAACATCATGTTTAGAAAGATGGGTAATAATTCTCATTTTAAGAAAGTATACTATTATAGTTGCAAATTCGTTTGCTGTCACTTTACCCTCTGTTTCGTTCCATACATAACAGTAGTCTTTCTGACGTTTTATGTCATAAATGGTAAAATTATGGACAATAAGTTTTGTTTTATAATAGAGGAAACTAACATTGGATTTTGGGCTCAGCAGTACCGATTGTAAGTCCATCGTAAAAATTTCATTATTTGATGGCTTCTCATTTGTTTTTTCCTGGCGTGCTTCATTCTATAAAAAAATGTGGAAATCATACTCATTTTGTGTAATATTTTTTGTTTCATAAGCCACACATACGTCACATTTGTCTTTTTTCGGTTGATATAGACAATTTTTTCTTATCAAAAATGATGGAGAATGTCCCCCTAGATAGTGGTTTGATACTGTTTTCTGCACAAAAGTCTTTGCAGTAGGCTTTATATAGTTGTGCTTTTGAGAACCACATAGTTTCTAAGTAGAGCTTTGATGTGCTTGCGCGACAAAAATGTGATTCCAGTTTGGGTAAGTTGTCAAAAAACTCACCAAGCTTTTCAATATCCTGATGCTTCAGTTCTTTCTTTTCCCGAATATTTTTGAAAGGTGTACCCTTGGTCCATTTCTTTATAGCTACTTCCCCAATACTTAATGTGTTTAAAAACATTACCTTACAAACGCGTATTCTTTCATGGCCGTGCTTTAAAAAAAAATCTGTCGAGTTCAATCTTCTGGAAACTTCGGCGTGTCCCCTTTTTCTAGCAGTTGATTTTATTACAAGCAGTGTGTTTATAAACGTTCTCTTTTCATGCCATGTGCGTTTCCAGAAGTCCTTAAAAATAGCACTTCTAGTTTCTTCGGTGATTGAATGGCATTTAATTTTGGTTTTAGGGTTTTTGCTTAGCTTGCAATTACATGGCGCCTTCAAATTTTTAGCAGGTTTTTCAATGTTATATTTACAACCGTCGCCATCTCTTTTCCTTCCTTTATAATCATGCCCCTGCTCCCTTCTTGTGTAGTTAGTGTTTTTTGTCCATTTAGTTTTATCTGTTTCACTTCTTTTAGAACGCCGCTTCCGTGTTTCTGTTTCGTCTCCATTTAGTAATTCATTGGCTATATTTTCATAGTTTCCATCACTTTTAATAGATTCACTTGTTTCTGACAATTCTTCATCAGACGTTTCATTTTCAGATTCAGTGCCAATATCTTCACCAAAAACTTGATTCACAAAATTTTGCAGTTCTTCAACTCCTTTAGCATCCACAGGATTATTTTCTATTACTTCACCTTCATTCAAATCAAACTCCATCGGTAAAAAATCACTATCAATAATTATTGTATTATTATTGTCATTGGCTTCATTTTGAATTTTATCTTTAGGAGAAATTTCTTTAATGTCATCTTTACTATCAACTAATGTATTATTGTCATCAGCTTCATTTAGAATGGTGTCTGTAAAAGAAATTCTTTTAACGGCATCTTCTTTTTTAGTGGTTGACTTTAACACTATCATCAAAATTTTATCGGTTCTTGTAGCCATCTAAAAAACCAAAAATATCAATTTAACATTTGTTCAGTTATATTTTCAGATTTTAGGTGATATTTAGGAACTGAAAGTCCTAATACGATTATTCACGCAAATTTAATGGTTTAATACTATTAAATATAAAATACATAATTTATAACAAAAGAAATTTATTGGAAACTTTAGTATCTTCAGCGTTTACAACCATAATCTGTTTGGCGTAAAATTTATTTCAAGTTTCTATAATACTATGTTATATTAATAATATTAAATTATATAATAACAGTACCTACCTTAAATCTGAAATAATAAACACAATTATTTTTTGGTAACAGAACGTAGAAATTAAAAAAAAAAACGTGTATAACCTATAAACAATCTTCCTTGCTTAACGCCTACTAATGGTAGTTACGCACTTTACCCTGCCAAAAATCATAGATTGGAGTTAAGCAGTATTCTTTTTTAATTTTAGTTCACAAAAAGTAATTTTTTATGGAAATACAAATTTATCCACCACACGAGTTGAATTATTTTACATCAGAATTATCAATTGAAGAGCCGTTTCGCATGAGTGTTTTTTACAAAAACCTGATTGTCTATCTGTTAATAAATTATTACTTTCAAAATACTCAAGAAGTTGTTTATGTACTACTGATTCTAGGATTTTTTCTATACTAGGTAATAAATTAACTCCTCAAAATTCTTCTGGTGCTGATGCGTTATTTTTCTTTTCAATAGGAATTATTGTACTTATTTTTAACATATCAGGAATGTCTCCAGTAGATAAAGACAAGTTAATTATGTTCAAAATCGGATAGCCAATGACATGAAAATATTCTTTTATAAGTTTTATATTATTATCATCTCTACTAGTTTTATTCTTAAATCCCATTACTATATTTTTTAATTCATTTATATTTGTAAGTTCAAATATAGTTAAAGATTGGGAAATAGTAGGTAAAATATAGTTTCCTGGCCATTCAAAAGTATTTGTAGTATTTAGAACGAGTTCATTAATACTTTCTCGAAAGTAGTTATTGAAGTTATCAGCGTTGTTAGTAGATTTATATTTAGTTTGATCAACATTAATATTTGTTGCTACTTTGTTATTAGACTTAATTATTTTTTTTAAGACTTTCCACATTTCTTTTGCAATATTTTTTGCATTGATCTTAAGCCCTATGACCTCACTTTCGTCTCGCACCTCGTTGAATAATTGCTGAAGGTCTTCCTCATTTTCTGCTAGTATTACAAAGTCGTCTGCCAATCTTATATTATTCACATATTTGCCATTGATCTTTATACTTATATCTTTCCCGTCAAGTGCTTGCTGGAATATTGTTTCCTCATTTAATTGGTATTTCTTTGGTTTCGTCGTTGGCAACTTTGAGTGTGGCACTTTGATTCCAATATAGATTTTGTATTATGCGGAGGTCTTTTCCATCTAATCCAGACTTTTCTAGCATATTTATCATTTCATCATAGAGTACTATATCAAAGGCCTTCTCATAGTCGATGAAGCATAGATATACTGTTTTTTGATAGTCTAAACATTTTTTAACAAGAATCTGCAGCGCAAATAGTGCTTCTCGTGTTCCTAGTTCGTTACGGAAACCAAATTGGGTTTCACTGATCTCACTTTCACATTTTTTGTACACACGTTGTTGGATTATTTTTAAAAGAATTTTTAAGACATGACTCATAAGACTGATTAGTCTGTACTCTTCGCATTTTCTAGCCTTCGGCTTTTTCGGTATTGCAATAAATTCTGATTTTAGCCAATCGTTAGGTATTTTCCCAGTATCGTAAATTTAATTGAACAGTTTTACAAGAATGTCAATATTATCATCATCTATTAGTTTGATTACTTCAGCGTATACCAGATCTGGTCCACATGCTTTGCCTGTTTTGCTGGTTTTGATAGCTTGTATTACTTCGTCCTTTATTATGGCTGGACCGGTCAACTCCCGTACGTCTATCTTTTCTGTTCTTCTGTCATCAAATTTTTTTTTATAAATTCTTTCCATGTTCTCGTTATTCCTTGCTTTTCAAGTATCACTTTATTGTTTCCATCAGTTAAAACAGGTATTGGCATTTTCTTGTATATGCCTGCAGTTTCCTTTAGTTTCCGATGTAGGTGTAATGTGTCATGCTTCTTCTCCAGGTTTTCGATTTCTTTACATTTTTCCTCAAGCAATTTTTCTTTAGCGGCGTTTATAGATTTTCGTATCTCTTTTTGGATGTTTCTATATCTTCCAGGATCTGTATTTCTGCATTCTTTTCTGTGGTTCATAAGTTCAAGTATTTCATCTGTCATCCATTTTGTTTTGGATCTTCTTTTTACTGTCCATATTCTTTGTTTTTCAATTTTTACAATACTTTGCTGTAATGCCTTCCACTTATCGTCTATGTTGGTTTTTTGTGTTTTTTAATAATTTGTTAAGTTCAGTTGCAACTTCCGTTCTAAATGTAATGTCTTTTAGTCATTCGATGTCTATTTTTGCATTGGATCGTGGTCTTTTTATCGCCTTGAGTTTAAGTCTAAAGTTTACGACAACTGGGTTGTGGTCTGAATGTGTATCTGCACCAGGGTAAGTTGTAGCACTCTGTATTCCTGTCTTGAACCTTTTATTTATTAAAACGAAGTCTATTTGGTTTCTAACTATTCGATCTTTGTTGTCTTGTGGTGATTTCCACGTATAAAGGCGTCTAGGTGGTAATTTAAACCAAGTATTGCAGACTGCATATTCTTCTTCACTGCAGAATTGAACCAGTCGATCACCTCTTTTATTCCGCGTACCAAGTCCATATTCTTCTACTATGTCGTGTACTTTTCCCTCTCCGATCTTAGCATTAAAGTCGCAGATAATAAGGTTAACATGATGAGGTTTTGTAGCTAAAGTAATTTCTTTAATTTGTGTGTAAAATAATTCTGCTTCTTTCTCGTCTTTGTCAGCTATGGGTGCATAAATCTGTATAATGTTTATATCGGTCTTGTCGCCTTTTAGTTGAATAAGTGCAACCCTTTCTGAATATGGTGTGAAGTTCAATTTATTTAGGTAATTGTAACTATTTAATGTAATATTTTCTGTTTGTATTTTGTGGAATCTATTTATATTACTTACCAACAAATAGTAAAAAAGGAAAAGAAATAATTCAAACATATCGACTAAATACGTTAACATATAGAACCCCTCCTGCATCATACCAGGTTACAAAATGCCTAGCCGAAAAAAACAGGAATAAATATCCTACAGTTGCACGAGTTATTAATGAGGAGGATTTCTGAAGCAAAAATATAAACAAACAAAATTTAAAAGATTACAATAATACTAAATAAAGTCAGAATAGTACTCCACAAATGGGCTTCGAACAGCAAAAAAGTGCTGCTAGACTGTCTCCCAAACGGTTTTCACTTTGTAGAAGTCGGATATGGTAAAACATTGGGAATCTAATAGAACACCAAAAAGGATACCTTCGGGTACGAATGCGGTAAGCTTTATTTAGTAAAGCAAACAACAAAACGAGATATCTCAAATATTTGACCCACTTAAATTAATGAGCCCTATAATAATAAAAGCAAAAATACTTATGCAAAGTATGTAGCAGGATAAGTCCGTACCAGCGCATATACCCACATAATGAAACAGTTTCCTAATACAGTTAACAGATAAAATCAGCATAAAATACTTGGCAACAAATGATAGATATTGTATTCACGTAAAGTCTGCTAACCAAGCAAGGAGTAACATACCATGCAATATTATTGCGCTAACCAAGTATAGCACCAGTAAAAACAAAAAGTCTTCCTCGCCTGGAATTGTGTGCAGCAGTATTACTACACAATTAGTTAGTAAATTACCTGGAGCTTTAGGTCTCAAATTTAAAAAAAATAGCATAATACTCTGACTAAACAATACCTTTAGCATGGATTAAGATGAGCTACAAAAAGCCAGAACTCGACTAATTAAAATAATACAAAAAATCGAGTTCCCTAAAGAGTTACAACAAAAAATACAAGAAAATTCATAAAAAAAGTAAGCAGTTATGCTTGAATTCGTTTATTAATGACAAAAGGCTTATGAGTGTAAGAGAAAGATTAAACATACCATCAAAACATCCCTTTACAAAATTGGTCATACAATATAAACACAGTAAGTAACATACTGCAAAAATGTTCCAAGTTTCTTCAATTCAAGCCCAATAATAAAAGATTTGCCAAGACAAAGAGTGATACCTACATATCCGTTTCTTAAAACAGAAGTATTATGGTCCATATCAATAAAAAAAGGCAACCTGCAATCCAAAAAAAATCGAAAAATGTTATGTGGTGATATTCATTTGCATGGTCACCAAAGCAGTTAGCAACAGACTTAACCACCAAAACGTTCTTAGAAGCTCTGAAAGATTAGTGTCCAGAAGAGGGCCAATTTAAGAAATATTTTCCAACAACACTACTAATTTTGTAGATGTAAATTAGGTGAGTTGCAGCGCTTATTTTGTGTTAATAATCTGCGGCTAAAAAACAAATTCGTAAAAAAAAGTATCCATGTAATTGCACCTATAGGTTTTAGGTTAGGTTATTTTCTATTGATCAATCAAATATCTGACCACCAACAATCTATTATATTCTACACTGCTACAATCAATTCATTTTAGCACAATTACATTCTCTCTGGAACTTTTTCTGAATCATCCAAACCTACGATTATTTAGTTTAGAAAGCTTAAAACTGTAAATTTTTAATAAAAATCTATAGTAGAGCGTTTCTCGATACCAAAATAATGGTAAAGATGACTAATGCATTAAGAGACGCATATGTTTAAGTTAAAACTCATCACACACTAGCGAGTTTTGTTAAACCACAACAATTGTTTCTTGGCTCTTTGCAGCTGTAATCGTTAAATTGAGTTTGAATGAATTATTTTATTACTTTATATTGTTTATATTTGTCGTTGCGAGATAGAAGTTTTAGTACTGCTTAACAATTTCATTTTTTTTACGCTTCTTTAAAATCTCTATGCTCAATTTCGCTTTTATCATAAAACGATGGTATGATAAGTATGTGCAGTAACTGCGTTATGTGATGTTGGTGCATGCGTATCTAGTAGTGGACAACATATCCATCATATAATTTAAATCAAAAATTGAACTACATATTCTAATTATTAGAGCGTATTGATGAATTCTATTAAATTTGCATCAATCATTCATAAACCTGTAAATGTTAAATATTCAAATAACATATTTATTTTGTTTTTGTATTATTAGTCAAATAGTTATACATAAAATACTCTTACTTTATTATTTTTATGTGATTGGATTGGTTCATATGCTATAATTTTCAAATTACTATAAAAATAGTTTCACATAAATTAAAGTAAAAACCAAATCAGGTTACAAAATCTCATTTCCTTAGATGAAATTCAATGGTAGTGTGAAATTTATGTAGCTCGTAAATAACTGCATTTTTTTATTAAAATTGCAGCGAAATGAGTATCAGAACGTAGTGGCATTAACCATTTGCAACTTTTATTACAAGAACTAACAGTGTGTTTTCTGTAAAATATGTTACACACTTAGTAATATTTGCAATTCTGCAACGGAATGATACCGTTGAGAATTATTACACGGCTCGTTGCAGCGCGGCGGGCATAAAACATAACAAATTGAAGCGCGCACACACACACTATGCTCGCACTCCTACAAGTGTTGCAAAAATATTTTTCATCCATATTCCAGCAAGATCTAATAAACAATAAAGATCATTACAGGGTCCGTACACATATTGTAAAGTACCCTTTGGAGCCGGTTTGTTGCCCGGATTGAATCGCCCCGATAAAAGCATAAAACACAAGCGCAATTTACCCCATAAAAAATTGTTTATGTTAGAAAAATATATCGATATAGTGTATGTGTTTTTAGTTTTGTGCACATGTAATATGATTTTTATCGTGCATTTTTCATAAGGACGTCACATATTTTATGATTGACACAGTCTGGTGTACTCCAGATAACTCGGGCGCATTGTAATAAAATGTATATCAAAAATGACGAAATGAAAATTATTTATTGGACTATGTAGACTTGTCTTTACATATTGGAACTATAAATGTACACAATAGATTGTCGTATGCTAATTATTACTACACGTAATAGTTTAAATATATTTTATGATCGTTTTAACAGTACATTGACGGAGTACGACTAAACTTCAGAACATCTTCCGTAGTTTTGCAGCTCAATAAAATTGCAATAAAACAGCAACAGTGTGAAAATATTTTAGTCACAAAATAGTATTTCCGAATCAGAACAATTTAAAACATTTATAGTAAACCCAATAAAAGAAAACACTGAATAAGCATTTAGAAAATTCAGTATAGTTTTTTAATTAAATTGGTAATAAGAAACATTAACTTCAATAATTAATTATTATTGATCATTATTAAGGTACGCAGACCTTTTAATGACATTAGAATTATAGAAATGAATTAAAATCGGGTTTAATATAAGAATTTGTATCAAAATGTGATTTTTAGTATTTTTTAAATAAATAAGTTTATCATTTTATCTTATTTAACTCCGTTGAGTTTTAGGTTTTGTCAAGGTTAGGACGTATTAGTGCTAGGTCGGTCACTGGTAACTACTTCTAATAACATTTAATAGTAAAAGAAAACCAATTTAGACAAATTAAATTGTAAATCAACAAGGAAATAAGGTATTATAATAAATGGCTATAGTACATCAGATTCCATAAGTAAAGCTTAAAAATTTGACGTATTGAGCAAAAATATCGTCAACACAAATTTTATTTCTTAGTAATAACATTTCGATCAAAGCCACCGACAATATTTACACAAAAGTTTTACGAGAAAACAAAATCAATGCCATGCAAGTATTGACAGCATATAAAAGAGGCTACAGACGGCTAAAAGCAGAGATACCTTAAGAAAGTAGACAGTAGTTCGACACCCGGCCTAGAGACTTCTTTAACACCCTTCCCTCGGAGGCTTAAGTTAGGCGAGTGGACGTTCGGTAAAAAAAAGAAAGGAAGAAAAAAAAAACAAAAAAAGACCGTCTAATACCCATTACTCCACATCACTTCCCAGTTCCCTATCAAATCCGTCTTAAAAACCAACAAAAACCACGTCCCAAAGTCGTTATAAATAGGCTGCATAAATGTCTCCTCTTACCCCC
This sequence comes from Tachinus rufipes, assembly GCA_963932245.1. Lineage (NCBI taxonomy): Eukaryota > Metazoa > Arthropoda > Insecta > Coleoptera > Staphylinidae > Tachinus > Tachinus rufipes. Next base: position 33,316,664 of record OZ010746.1, on the reverse strand, counting down.
GTGCCAAAAAATAAAGCTAGGCTTTCTTGCCCAACCAACTACACAAAACATACATTCAAACTTCTTTTTTAAGTGCCTATCCTTTTTTGGATGTTGGCAATCACATTGATCCACTTTAATCTGTTTACTGCTGTTCTAATGAAAGCCGTTGATGTCATTCCGGTCCATGTTCTTATATTCTTAAGCCATGATATTCTGCGGCGTCCTGCTGTTCTTCTTCCTTCTATTTTTCCTTGCAAGATTAGTTGCAGTAGATAATATTTTTCATTCCTCATAATATGTCCAAAGAACCCCATTTTCCTATGTTTGACATTTGTTAGGATATCAAGTTTTTTCGCAATGCGCCTTAGTACCGTCTCGTTTGCCACGTGATAAACCCATGAAATCGTGAACATGCGACTATAGCACCACGTCTCGAAAGCGTTGATGCGTTTGAAGGAGGCTTCGTTGAGGGTTCATGCTTCCGCCCTGTACAGTAGGACTGATAGTACATAGCATCTAAGAATCCTAAGTCGGGTATGTATGCTGAGCGACATGTTACATAGTATGTCCCTCATCCCATCATCATGAATGCGCCTCTTGCCATCTCGATTCGGCATCTTGAAGTTCAACTTCATTCCGAATCGTTCGCTCATGTTTGTTATGCAATCATCAATCTCTGAAGTCCTTCGGCAGTATCAGCAATCAGAACATTGTCGTCCGCATATCTGAGGTTGTTTATTGTTTCGCCGTTTAGTACTAGAATTTCCTCTACATTGTCTAGTGTTTATTTAAATAGCTGTTCTGAATATGCTTTGATCAGCAGTTGTGATAGTACACAACCCTGGAAGACCCCTCTCTTCTCTCTAAACTCGGATAATTGGTCTTCTACCCGGACCATGGCATTTTGCTGTAGGTACAAATTAGATATTATGTATATGTCTCTGTTGTCGATTCCGCTTTCACGTAGAATTGCTATTGAGTTTGTTGAACTTTATCAAATGCTTTCTCAAAATTATTAAAACATGCAAATACATCGTCGTTGATGTCCCGTGCTCTTTGGATAACGACTTGTATTTCAAATAACGCCTCTCTATTTCCTAGTCCTTTTCTAAAGCCGAATTGTGTATGACTGATGTTGTCTAGTTTTCTATATATACGAGTTTGGATGATATTGAAGAATACTTTTAGGACGTGACTTATCAGACTGATTATTCTGTGTTCTGAGCATTTTGTTGCGTTCGCTTTCTTTGGAAGTGGAATAAATGTGGATATTAGCCAATCTTTTGGTATTTGACTTTCTGTGTAGATTTTGTTGAGGAGTGTAGTCACCAATTTCACTTGTTCTGGCTCTAGAAGTTTGATCATTTCCCCGTGAATCTGATCCTGTCGTCCCGGAGCCTTGTTGTTTTTCAATCGGTTGATTGCTGCTTCTACTTCTTGTTGAGTAATAATTGGCCCTACGTCGACCAATGTTGTGGTCATATTGTTGTCTACATCTATGTCTCCAAAAAGCTCTTCTATATATTGTTTTCATCTTGTTAGTATTTTGTCGGTTTCTGCAATAATGTTACGGTCTGAGTCTAATATTACGTCCCATCCCCTTCGTTGCTTACTTCCTATTGCTTCTTTCTTACATACACACACGTTCATACATACATGTTGCTGTTAGAAAAGAAAACATATTAGGCGCAACCGTGGGCTCATTAAAGGGACTCCTACACTACGCAGAATTACGGCTGCCCTATTTTTACGCCGGGGTCAACACAGCTAGTTCCAATAGTGACTCAAGAAAAGTTTTAAATCCATTTTTTTGCCCGTCTCATCCACCATGTCTTACGTCCATAGTGAAAATTTCTTTATCACGGTGTAGGCTCCAATAAACTTTTTGCCATGTTTTGAAGAGTAATATTGCCCGGAGTCTGAAAGCATCACATTACTTCTGAGTACTTGGTCCGCATCGTAAAATTTATTAGATCTACGGAAGTCATAGTAGCGTACACAAAGTAAAATTTGTCCCCTTCAAAACATATTCTCGCCGTAAGAAGTAATTCTAATCGTTTCTTGCCACGATGTACAAATGGCACAAGCTATTTTTGGCAACTCCATATCCCACAGCTGTTGGTTATCCCCGATATAGGAAACCAGCATCGTCTTCAAGACGCAATTCGCCGTCTCTGTAGGATTGAAACAACATTGCACACCATAAGTAACGCAAGATTTTTTAAAACTAAATAGAATTTGTTCTCCAGTCTTTCGACAACTTCTTAAGCAATAGTCGGACGAGAAACTTTAGGTTGAGACAGCATAAAACCTAAAGTCTTTTTGGCGTCACTTCTTCACACGCTGACAAACATCGCAACGATTTACATATCAGATCACGTCATATTTTAACATAGGCCAGAAGTAACGGTAACCTATTCTATAGAAAACCTTGTAAACCCCAAAGTGGCTTGCGGTAGGTATATCGTAACGGGAAAAAGATTCATCAAACCTCTCCCCGTTTCTCATTGAGAACTACTATTTTTTAGTCATTTCCCGTATCCTAAAAGGCCGGATAGGTAAGTTTCACATGTTTCTACAAAACACAGCTTCCACTCACCAATCGAAGTAATACAATGAGTTCGATTTGTCTGAAGTCTTAAAACCACAATTCAAAACACCTCGAGAAAAATAGTCGGAGACCACATGATCTTTTTTACGCCAATAGATAACAGTAAAATTAAATTGTGAAGTCTCAAAGCCCAACAAAAAAGTCGCCTTGAAGATCGTGCAAGTTGTTCAAGCACACAAGCAAGTGGTGATCGGTTATTACCAAAAAAACTATACCCTAAATATGACCGTAATTTTTCAATTACCCAAATGAAAGTTAAACATTCACGTTCTGTAGTATGATAATTCTTTTCACACAAGCACAAGGTAACAATTTACCTGCTCACTTTCCGGATATTCACGGCTTAACACTGCACCAATGCCATAACCACTTGCATCAGTTTGCAGCACAAATTCACGGTCAAAATTAGAACAACAAAAAATAGGGGCAGTCACCAGCGCACTTTTTAGGTTATCAAATTTCTAACACCAAAGAAATTTTTGGTGTTTCTGCAACAACGCAAACAATAAAGCTAAGGTGGTAGAAAATGCAGGTATAAATTTTTTATAACAAAAAACCATCTCTCCAAAACTGAAAACTTGTTTCACGTTAGAAGAGAGTGGAGAAGTACTAAAATTGGCTTTACCTTGTCTTTGTCTACCCGAATACCAAACTATTTAAGTTCTGGTCTACAAAACTGGCACTCCTCCTTGCTCAAAGTAAAGTTAAGCCCGCTTCTCGCAGCCTACAAAATACTTCATTTAATAGTGTTCCTCAAAAGTAGTCGAAATGACAATAATGTCTTCAAAGTAAAAAAAAAAAAAACTTTTATTATTATATTCTCCGCAATCGCAAAGTTCCAGATATTATTTTTCAAGTCCAAAACCACCTGTAAATTGATTATATCTACCTCAAATTTTAACATATGAAACATTTTGGACATCACTTGAACATCTAACGCTGAAATTTTCTTCGCAACCCTGTTACCAGCTCATCCCAGTCTGAAAAGTTCTTACGGTATGCCCTTTATCAAATCAAAGCATTACCTGAAAAAAAACTGAAACCAAATTAAACAATCTCTCTTTCGATACGTTACGAGCAAAGCTCAACTCGTCAACTTGCTTACAGATTTCAAACTGGTATCACCAGAAAATTTAAGGTTCCACTTCATCACACTCAGTGACTGGTGCAACCTTCCAACGTACGACTTGGTGTCAAAGTACATAGCGGATCGTCACATGATCCCTCACTATAGTCAGTAGCTTCCTCTTCCTCATGGAAGAGAGCATCTTATTGCAAAGAAAGATAAAGTGACAAGTTTTCTCAACGAGTTATATTGGCTTGATTCACCTTTCCAAACAAATCATCTAATTCTAGAACTTCAACCAACATTTTCTCTCCTTTATCGCCTCTAAGCGTTTAATACAAACAAGAACATGCACATACTTAGTTTCCCACTTTTCTAATATAGCAAGAGCAACAAGTCTTGGAGTAAAAAAATCTTTCCTGGAATGATACTTATAGTTTAAACTACTTGCTGGTAATCCTGACCGTCGCACTCCAATTCAAACTACTGGCTTGTAATCATAAAATAGTTTTTTTTTACTCACCAGCCCAACTGTTGGGGTCATAAATATATTGAATATAACCAAAGCTCTAAGCCAATTCACGGATATTGTGATAGTGATTATATTCGCAATCGGCCAAAGTATTCTATTACCAAACGTCAGAATTAATAAATGACACGTTCTTAAACAATCCAAGATTGATCTTGGGTGGTCCCAAGATTATTCTAACGCTTGCATGGAAGAGAAACTTAAAAGTCTTTTAAAAACAAACATTCAGACAAGTGGGCAAAGTAGTTCAAACTACCTGCTTGTAATCATAAACTAGAGTGAACCAATTACCTTCTCAAGTGTTTATTATCAAAAAATTGGATATTTCTCGCCCCTTTGATAACAAACATTTAGGTAGATGAATAGAGCGGGCACTACAGATCAAATAACTCGCTTGTAATCATAAAATGGAGTAACCCAACTACCCGCCTAAGTGTCTGTTATCAAATAATTCGATAGTTCTCGTCCATGCAAATGTCATTAGTCATTATATCAAATGAGGAGATGATAAAATCCAGTACCTTAATAACTAACACTTGGGTAATTGAGCAGGGAAATCCAATTCAAACTACTCGGATGTAACTATAAACTAGAGTAACCCACCTAGTCGCTAAGTAAGATTATGATATTAAAAAGTAGTAGTCCAGCCTAAGTAGCTTTTTACCTTCGGAAAAATCTAAAGTTTTGAAACTTTTTACACTGATTTATAGGTACTTAGTAAAGAATATACTAAAACGCCCTGAGGAATATGACACAACCTCTAACGACAATAAAAACAGGGCACTTTTTTCCGTTTTTCGTTAATATCTCGAGAAGTGTAGGTCGGAAGTAAAATGATTATATACATAATAAAAGTTGATAAAACTTGCAATAAATATGACCATTTGATCATTGTACTGGTAAAAAATAAATCAATCATCAATCAAGGTAGCTCTTAAGTAGAAGATTCTTATACATCATTTTTTTAGAACCCACATAATTTTATGAAATTTCTACAACAAGTTTTGTAAATCGATTACCCATTCACAATAATGATTTAGCTTGGCCAGCAAAATGATTAAATCAAGTACTATGTAATTATATTTATTATTATTATATAATTAATTCACATATTATTGTTTGTAGTATTAAATCCGATTAAAATTTTATTTATTTAAATCAATTTAACCAGAAATTATTACATACTAATAAATAGTTGCTTCATTCAACAAATAGTCGCATTGTTCGTTCAACAAATACAATATAAGCAACACAGTGCATATCGCTTTTAATTTACATTTAATTAATGTTAAACACATTTCCCTGTAATTTATACAAAACGAAATTAATCTGAAATTGAAATCCGCATAGCCTGATCATTGCAACAGGAATATTGTTACCGTATAGTTTATACGGGAGATATTTACAACGGGAATTAACAATATGATGTACAACAGTTTGCATTATACATTTCGCATATACCAGAGGCGAATCGATTAAACACTAATTATAATCAGAGCGCTATTGTTTCCAAAATGCGTCACGTAAAAGAAGAAAAGCTTCTATATGGCATTTTCGTGTGTATGTCAGATGTCAGGATGAAGTATTAACACGCATCGATCCAGTTGTGTGTATTTCGTGTTAACCTTATACTAAGGGAATTTGGAGATATGAAAGAAACTTTCCATTCAAATGCTGCTGCAAATTGGAAAAAAAAAACAGGTTTATCTAAGAAGTTATTCTCGTGGAAGCTTACAATGTATTGTGCACGTGTTGTTATGCTTACACCCCACTTGTTCGAATACATAAAAGGAAATCGTATTTGTGTGGCAAATTCTATACTGTAAGTAAGAGTTATTTTAATTAAAAATAGTTTTTAGATTTTATTTGTAAAAGTAATAAATAAACTTTATAAAGGAATAAATGATGTGTTCGAATAATAAAGATTTAATACAAACAAAAATTAAAATCTTTTATGGACTGAATGATCGATTGCTCTGCCAACATTTATCATAGCTCTATGTAAAAAAAATAAATTGATGTTTGTTTTCATATAAAATAAATATATTTGCTACTCAACATTCTCAATATTGTCTATAAAAGATACAAAAATCATCTTTAAAAATTTCAATAATGTTCATTCACAAATTATTTATAAAAATTGTACTTTAATATTGCCAACTCTTTTAAATTCGCCACTGTGCAAAATAAGTGTACATTTACATAGATTAGTCTTCATAAATTTTAAAACATTTACATCTAAATGTTGTAATGTATAAAGTAAAATGGTATTACATAAATAATTATTAGTGCGAACTACAAATCAATGACAGTGCTTAAAATGCACTAACTAAAACTGGGTATAATACATTTGATACATAACTAATCTCCTTTTATCAAACATGGTTATAAAGCGACCATCCAGTCAACATTATTTTAAGCAAAATTGTATTGCAGAAGTTTGGATCTACATTTATACCTAAATCTGATATTACTATTCTGTTTGACTAACCAGCCAGAATTCTATAAACGTGCAAAAATTGATTGACAATAACAATATAATTATAGGACAAAATCGTTTAAAATGTCAAATACTTGTCAGAACATAAAAAAATACTTGGTTTGTTCAGTATTGAATAAGCTAATATGATAAAATTAAAATTAAACTAAAGTTTTGGACATTTAAAAAAAAAATCCGGTTCTGGAAAAGCTAAGCCATAACCAGAACCAAACCGTAATTGAATATAACTGAATAATTTGTAATACATCAAATCGTGTCCTAAAAACTCTGTCTACCATAATAGGTATAGAAATTCATTAAATAACGTAGAAATGCCAACAAAAACACATCTGTACTAAACAAGGATTAAAAGTCTATAAAGATGAATCAAATTACCTTGGAGATAATGATGACAGAAATAAATTCGACATACATTTTTTTATAGATCTTGCCGTTCTAAAAGACAAGAATGGTACCGTAACAAGCCTGGTGGTGACAACAAAATCGGTAAAATGAGGACAAATTTTTTTGCAGTTAGTGTAAATCATTGTGCTACTACGAGTGTAACCGTCCCACTTGGGTAGTCCTCCAAGAAGTAGAACGTTGTCACGGCGGCTGTTCTTTCCATAGTAATTCCTACAGAAAGTCTGATGATAGCAGTTTCCACCCAGCAGGTGCCACAAGGCCCCAGTTTGCAGTAGGTCTGTAAATCTTACTTGCAGAATTCTGTTGTCAAACGATAAAGTTTATCTGTTGACCGACTGAGAATTCGGTAGTGGTTTGTAGCTGGTGTGGCTTATCTTCTTCCGTGATGACATAAGCAAGCTTTAAACAATTAACACTATGACTTGTTTGCCGTTGATAGTAAAAATTTTGTCGGATCGATTAATTACTGAGTAGGATCCATCGTATAGCATTTGTTAACTTTTTGATAACCTCAATTCGTTCTAAACCCTTGTAGCAGAAATTGAGGTCCTTGTATACAAAAGTTATTTTATTCAGTCCTTGTATGCAAAAGTTATTTTATTCATATGGTGTGAGCTAGGAACTGGTTTTAGATATGTGGCAAAGTGTTTCTTTGGTTAGTAACAAAGTGATATTGCCGCAATGCTATAACTTCCACGAGATACCAAAAATTGTCCTGGTAAACGCAAACGCAACTGTCCAACTAACAAGGAGACTGCGCCAAATTATGAAAAGTTAAGTCATATCCTTTTTAAAGATAGAAACATACCAATAAATCTCAAAAAAGAGCCTATGACACCTGTATCCTGCCTGTAACCAAATATGAAGTAAAAACTGCAACCTAAACTCAGAAAACTGCAAAACGCCTCAGAACATCACAAAAAGCAATGGAAAGAGGTATGCCGGAAATATGCTAAAAAGACAAGATACAACACTGTTATAAAGCAAACAAAAGTACAATAGAACGTATAGCTGAACTCAAGTAGAGATGGGTGAAACATGTAACAAGACAAAACCATAATAAGTGGACGATAAGAACGATTAAATTGCGTCCACAATTAACGAACAGGAGCGTAAGAAGATATGCTCTATTTCGAGTTAAGCGTTTAACTCTTTTAACAAATTAAATTAAAACTGTTTGCTTTTGTCAGTTGTAAAGATACAAATATAGAAATCCATCTGTTGAATAAGCTTTTGGTAACTGTTTTGCCATAGTCTTATCTAAAAGAAAGCCTTACAGCCAGCGTAAAAAACAATTAATGTTTGTAAGTACATTCTTGTAGCCATTTGAAAAAGTAAAGGTCCCACCAGATCAATGTGAAAAATCGCATTTTTTTTTACATTTAAGAAAGTTATCCACTCTTCTAGATTTCACCAAAACAATAGTCTAAAAAAATGAATAGTTGTAGTTAAACGTCGTATAACCTTTGCAAATTAAAATACTGGGTAATATAGTTGCTACCTTCTGATAAAGTTTTTTGATAGATTGTTGAATAACCCAGATTCTAAAGAATTTGACTAGAGATTCCCTCCAGATACACTTAGCAAGGTTAATCAAAATTCCATAGTTCAAAAGTTCAAAGACATCGCAAATATTATTTTCGTGCTCTATTTCTGAATTGGATGCAATTAAAACGTCGTTAAAAACGTAATCTCTAAAAAGTTTGATTATTAATCATTAAGAAATCTGGGTTGCATTCCGAAATATAAAATACATAAAAGAAAACTCGTATAATCCAGGTTCCCCTCTTGAAAACATCCTCTTAAGTGATAGATATTTGGTTGTAGGTTCTGACTAAGTCAATGGTGAAAAATTTATTTTTATCAAAATACTGTGCGACAGACAGACAGACTAGTTGAGAACGGTTCTTGAATTTAACCTACTGTAGGTTTCTTGGAAACTACACAGTTTGATTATAGGCACAAAACAGCAGACGAAATAAATAACAAAATCGTCGAAGCTATAAATGAAGCAACAAAGACATACTGTAAGCCAAATAAAAAACAAATAAGCAAAATCAGCAAGCATACCAAAGGGCTTATGAAACTTAGAAGAGTGTTAAGACAAAACGGCGATACAAACTCAAAACAACTAAGAGATTTAAACAAGACATTTACAAAAGATATCAAAAATGACATACGTCGATACAACACAGAACAAACAAAACTAGCTATTGAGAAAAACAGAAGTATGAAGGTATTAAGAAGAAATATGTCAAATGGAAGAATAGAAATCTTCAAACTAAGAAACAGCACGGGAACACTAACCACAAATAGAGACGATATACTGAAAATAGCGGAAGAATTTTACGCAACTCTCTACATGAGTCGGTTACAAGAACAACCAGAGGAACCGACACAAACACATACCGGGAAGGTCATAAACCAGGGGTCTGAAGATATGCCAAGTATATCGATAGCCAAAATTAAGAATGCTCTTGTAGAAATGAAGAACAACAAATCCCCGGGTGAAGATGGCATACATATCGAATCCATAAAACAAGGAGGAGACGCTCTACTACATGCCATAAAAGCACTATTCAACACCTGCTTAGAAGAATGTGCTACACCTGGCAAATGGAACAACGCCTCCACAGTTATTCTACATAAAAAAGGCGATATAACACAGCTCGGAAACTACAGACCGATAAGTTTGCTACCACATCTATATAAACTTTTCACCAAAGTAATCACCAAAAGGTTAGAAAATAAACTAGACTTCTACCAACCCAAAGAACAGGCTGGGTTTAGATCGGGATACGGGACAAATTACCACCTTCAAGCTACAAAAACTCTCATTGAAAAGTGTAATGAATATAATAAGCCCCTTGTCCTGATTTTCATAGATTTCGAAAAGGCGTTCGATACAGTTGAATTACCCGCCCTAAAATATATATAAGGCTACACGACAATACCAACAAATTTAAAATTGGCAGGGGAATCCGCCAAGGGGACACTATCTCCCCAAAACAATTTACCACGGTTCTCGAATATGCTTTTAAAATAGTATCTTGGGAACACCTAGGAATTACAGTGGATGGAGAAAAATTTAACCACCTGAGATTCGCAGACGACATCGTCCTAATAGCCGACAATATCAAAGATGCAAAAACTATGCTCAACGACCTAAAACAGTCAACGGAAAAAGTGGGCCTTAGGATGAATATGGGAAAAACAAAAGTTATGACCAACCTAGTGCTAAGCGATCAAATCAAAATAGATGATGCTAATATAAAAGAAGTAACTTCCTATATATACCTATATACCAAACATGCGAGATACAGCGCCGCATAGGCTTAGGATGGGCAGCGTTTGGAAAACTAACTAACATCTTGAAGATCGAACTACCAATGTGTCTCAAACGGAAAGTGTTCGAGCAATGTGTGATGCCGGTAATGACGTATGGGTCAGAGACTTTAACACTAACAAAGCGTTCCGCAGCAAAACTGCAGGTAACACAGAGGTCAATGGAACGGGCCATGATAGGCATTTCCTTGCGAGACAGGGTACGAAACGAGGTCATCAGGGAAAGGACGGGTATCTGCGACATTATAACACGCATCTCTAACATAAAATTGAGATGGGCAGGCTACGTTGCCAGATTTAGGGATGGCCGTTGGACTAAACGGCTTTTGGAATGGAGACCCCGTGCCGATAAAAGAAGTAGAGATAGACCACCAACTCGATGGACCGACGACATCAAGAGGGTGTCACAAAACTGGATGAACAAAGCACAACATCGTGATGCCTGGAAAGAGTTAGAGGAGGCTTATGTCCTGCAGTAGACGCAAACGGCTGGACAATGATGATGATGATGATGTAGGTTTCTCAGTAACAGTTTCTTTAAGTTGCTGACAAACTGGGATGCTACCGTTAGAGTTCTTAAAAAGTGCCAATAACTGTCCTGATCAGTAATTATTGAGTTAAAGTTAAAGAAACCGAGAAAAAAATCTGTGCATCATTCGTCAGCATAACACTTAATTCAGCAGACGATAACATCGTTTTACCAAACAATTGGAAAACAAGTGGTAAGTCGTCAATTGGCTATACTGTGTTCTAAGTAAGGCGTTCAACAGCTTGTACAAATTCAAACTGTTTGCCTTGGTCGGTTGTGTTTCGCAAGAGTACTTCAAATTTGGTATTCCATCCGTTGACTATGCTTCTGTAAACTATTTCCGCCAGAGTGTTATCTACAGGGAAGCTTTTGGGCCAGCGCAAAAAACAATAAACGTTTGTAAGTAAAATTTTGTAGCCATATTAGCAAAGTAAAAGTCCAACCAGATTAATGTAAACTTGCTTAAATCTTTTGAACTGCTGACTTTTCTCTGTAAAATTTAAAAGTTCCTAAAAAACGTCGTAGATGTTTTGCAATGTTAGACAGTAGGTAATTATAGTTTTTAGTTTCTCATAAAGTTGCTTGGTCCTTTGTTGAATAACTTAGAATCTATGAAATTTGACTGAAGATTCCCTCCAGAATAATCAAGACATAACAAAAATTGAAATCTCTAAAAACTTTGTCTTCTAATCGTTGAGAAGTCTGAGCTGCATTTCAAAATCCAAAAAAACATAAATAGAAACTCGTATAATCTAAACGGATTGGTGATTGATCTTTTAGTAACATCCTCTTCAGTAAAAAAGATTTGGTTGTAGGCTCTAACTAGATCAATGATTTTATTTAATAGGGACAAGGTACTCTTGTTGAAAACAGTTCTTAAATTTAACCTTTCATAATCTCAGCATGGTCTCCATTTTCCACCTTGTTTTAGTTCCATATAAAGTGAAAACGCCCAACTATGTTTTAAAGGTCTTGTTAAAACCAGTTTCTTTTAGTTTATCAAACGCCAGGCATCGATGTTTCTCAATAACAGTTTCTTTAGATTACTGACAAACTGAGACGCTACCATTCAGACATTAAAGTTCATACAAAGTGTCAACATTTATCCTGATAATCGCAGTGGTTGTCCATACGTCAGTTCAGTGCTGGTTGATTTAAAGTTGTCGCGCAAAGCTGCTCAAAAGCCAAGTAAAATATTTGAAAACTGTCTGTCCATCCTTGGTCAGCTTGACACTTAATAGTGGCCTTTAGCAGACATAAAAAAATACCATTAAAAAAGAGATAATACGTCGTTGTGTGGCAAACAAATTAGATTAGATTGTTTGCCTTAGTCGATTCTGATCTGGCAATCCATCCGTTGAACATGGTTCCAGCGACTGTTTCTACTAGAGTATTATCTACAATCTACTTGCTAAAAAATAGTTTGTCAACAAAATTCTGTGACAAACGGTCGGACTGTTGAAGTAAACAAGGCGCAATATAGTTTTATCTCAGTTTCTAAAAGTATCACCAGTTTTAGTTAGTTGATCCTAAATAGTGTCTCTTCAAAAACATTTTTACTCCTACAAATATCGGTGGTAAATTGCCGGACACTTTTTGTTGAAAAGCAAAGTTAATAAGTTTGTGGTCCGCATATGTGAAAAAATCTCTTCAATCATATGTCAAAAATATTCTGTAACCTTGTTAATAGCCAGCAGTTCTCGGTTAAAAGTACTTTATTTGTTTGTTGCCTGTTAACTTCTTCAAAAGAAACTTAGTGGTTTCCACACAGATTGCTACAAAGCTGCCCCAACTGCAAAGTCTAATGCGTCAGTGAATGCTGCAATATACGTTAGCAAAATAGTTTCCCCTTAATTTCATTTATATTCGCCAAAGGCTATCCGCTCAATTAATTGATTATACGCAAGTAGTTTCAATTGGAGTGCACCGCTCACTTACCCCAGTGTTAAACATCCACAGATTGGATGTTCCTCTCCTCTTTGAATGTCAGCTGTCATTAATTTGGAAGAATAAGGTGCCATCTCCAAACTTTTGATGAGAAACTGTCAAGTTTGTAAACCAACCGCCCACACAAGTAATAGTTTCTTTCCTTTTCAAATTGCAGCTATCATTAAATTGGAAGACAAGTGTGACATATCCAATCACAAACTGTCGGATAGGTAGGCGTACACTCAGTTCATTGAATGCACGCGAATAATTTGTGGTCAATAAATTAGACATTTCTCTCCTCTACGAATGTCAGCTGTCATTAAACTAATGTTTCATTGTAGAAGTTTGTTAAAAGATTCTTACAAAGCTGCTGCCTTTAGAACACCAAGTCTGTAAAAAATGATAATTCCTAAGAAAAGTTCTTATGAAGTGGCTTTATCACTTGCTAAGTAATTTAAAATCCAAAGAATTTGACTGAAGATTATCTCCAGGTACACTTGGCAAGGTTAATCAAGGACTTGACAAAAATAATTTTTGTGCTCTTCTTCTGAACTGGGTGCAATTAAGACGTATATATAATCGTAGAAAAACTGCAATCTATAAAAACTTCGACCATAAAGCATTCAGAAGTCTGAGCTCTATTCCAAAATCCTATAACATAAGATAAAACTCATATAATCCAAACGGTATAGTAATTGCTGTGTTAAAAATATGTTTGTCCGTGGATATAGTTGTAGGCTCTGAATAGGTCAATAGTAGAAAATATCTTTTTATCATGAAAAGCATGAACACAATCCTGTAGGTGCAGTACAAATTAATTATCAGAAAAGTTTTTTAAATTTTTGTAATCTCCGCACGGTCTCTATTTTTTACCAAATGAAATAGAGATGCCCAACTACTGGTTAAACAAATGTGAAGCAAGAAAACTTAAAATTCTTATTTAGTTTCATTTAGTATGTTAGAAGCCAGGCGCCGAAGTAGGCTAGATGAGACGTGTATCAAATGTACTGTTAAATTGTTAAATGCTTATGTTCTGTAAACACACCTGCTGGGCGTGTTATATCTAGGTACTGCTAAAATACATAGTGCCACGTAAAAGGTTTTTACACAAATCAAAATCCTACCAAAATATCTTGACAAAACAAAACTATTTTTGAGATAAATAGTGTAGTAACCTCTTCAATCAAACGTTAGTTTTTAATGTCTACAAAATTCTAACTGGTTTGCAGACTTTAACAATAACAAAACGCTAATTGTACAAACTCCTGAGTCCAAGTCTAAAGAAAACAATTCAAAACCATATATTGCAATTGAAAAAGTTGTTAGCAAAGAATAGTTTTTAGTCTTCGTATATTAATAACCGCAGAAACACAAAGATATTAGTTGCTGTGTCAATAAAATATTCAAATTTGGTTTGTTGTATCCTAGACAAAAAAGCGGAAAGGTTTCGGGGAAATGTCTCCAACCTTCTCTAAAGGCGGCCTTGTCTCTTTTCCCATAATGTAATTGCATATAAAGTTACATTTCTCTCTAACTGTGCGAGCGAAAGTATTACCGATTGCTCCAAGAAGAAACATCCTGTTACTTCGGCAATCCTGGTTATCAATAAAGTTAATGTTGGCTTCCATGGAGAACAAAATTGTTGTTTCAGCAATATGATTTCAAGGAGAGGCATCTAAAATAGCATCAGCAAGATCGGCAAATCTACTCAACTGTATTTAGATTAATCATCAAACTATGATAAATTATAAATATAATAAAAACGATATATACACTAAAATTTGACAACACAATAATTGAACAAGTCAAAAAATACCAATAGCTAGGCACGATATTAAAGCGCTCAATATAAGGGAAAAGCAGCAACATCCAAAATAAAAATTGTTTAAATGATAACCAACCTACAAAACAAAAACAGCACCCTAAAAAGAAGAAACACCAAATTCTTCTAAAGAAGTTATGACCCATTTATTAGTTGCATTTTGGGTTATCTAAAATGACAACCATCAAACAACTATTGAGTTTAAAACGCCAAACTGAAACAAACTAAGATTTGTACCATATAATCAATCGTTTATTTGACTTAGAATCAGACCTGGCGTATGAAGAGGCTACTGGGCGTTGGAGTGCCGTATAGAACACTAAGTCTTGCTATAATCGTCGCAAAAACGCAATTTTAAGTATGGCATAAAAACTTTTTTTCAAAAAACGTCTGAAGTATAATACAATATCGGAAAGCAACACTAGAATATGCTAACCAAGCTACATCTTTCAACTTTTCACAGGCTTATAGCAGTAAGTAAAATTATCGCAGATTATGTGTCCCATGTTAGTAATAATAAGAGACATTTTAGTTAAAAATAAGTTGAGTTTTTCGCATTTTAGTTTTGTTAACTAAAACTTATAAAAGTAAAAAGCAATATTTGGTAATTTTCATTATAAAGAAAAATTCAAAATGATCAAAAATCGCAGACAACAGACTTCTATGTTATGTTAAAAATGGCCCTTGATTAAAAAAAGGTTGCCCACCTTATATGAACCCAATCTCATACAAACAATTTGTTTGGCGCAGCTATTGCTATAATAAATTTTAAAATTAATAATTTTATGCATACTTCATAAAAATACAATATATACACTAAAGTGTTTAGTATTGCAATAGCCTCAAACGCTCATACCTAACTCCATTAAACACGTGCTCGGCAATGTCTACCTCATCGACCATAACCTGACAACAGTTGGGTCAACCAATAAGTTAGTACCAAGTGTTAAAATCAGACAATTTGACAAAATTATCGTTTGTCTTCAAACTGTATTTTAAAATTCTGCTGTTCAACACTTTCCGCAGCGGATCAGTGTTTGCTTTCAATGCAATAACTTAGATTATCGCTTAAGTAGTAGAACAAAAACCCTACGACTTTAACAATCCATCCGTCTGGTCCAGCTTTTTGATTATGCGGTTTAGCAGACACATTTCAAAGGTCTTTCTCGCTCCACTAAAAACTATATATTCGAAATTAATACAAGTTTCGTGGTTTTCAAGAAATTAGAAAAAATAGAGTACAGCATTATATAAAAAACCACAAATAAAAACTAGTTATTGGGCATAGAAAACAATTATGCAAACCGGTAAGGCTAAAAGAAGTAAAATTAGAATTAACCTAAAAGAAAATAAGTGTGGATAAGAAAATTTCAAAACTAAAAATAGTAAAACTAGTAAACTTTGCTTTGTCAATTGGAGGTTTTTAAAATATTAAAGAGTTGGAACTTTTGAAAGTAGAAAATCTTGGTAAGTTTAGTCTAGCGAGTCTATTAGTTAAGAGCACTTTGTAGGGCACAGTAAAGCTTTCTAAACATGTTGAGCGCGTCAACGACTATCCCACTCGGCGGTTAAGTTATCTTGGAAAATAGCTACTAAAATTGTACTTTACTTTTTGTATTTTACACTTTTTAAAATTATCATCTTATCTCATCACCGTCTGCATTATTCAATCACTTACGCCTAACAATTTCTACTGCAAAGCAAAATATTAAAAAAAATATATAAATTGTTACCTTATTTTTATTCCCTAAAAATGACAACAGCGACAGTTCTTTGTCCCATAATACCGCAAGCTAAACTTTTTGCTCGTCCTTTATCTATTATATATAAATTTAAATAAATGCCAATGATAAAAATGATCACTTTCAATGTAAAATATGTTTACTGTATATTCGATATATGTCGAGAATTTGACACAAATTTACCGCTGCAATATATTGTTCCAAAATTTATTTTTTGCTGTCTATCAACGTTACCAGATTTTAAATTATGCAAAATTAACATAAGTAAATTTATTTAGTACAATTAAAACCATAAGGTGATGTTAACTGAACAACAAATAAAATCAACGACCAGAGACCTCGATCATGAAAGCCTCTCAGAATTTTCGTTGATTACAATACATATGCAGGAATTCTTTACTTTTTACCCTGTCTCACATTGAGTTCTCAATAAAATGATCACAATAGTAAAATAGCAAAAATACAACATTAAAAAATTAAAAAAAAAAACAAAAATTTTAAGATTTAAAATTAATCAATAAAAAAAATACAATTTATCAATAGTGATTGAAATCCTTAAAAGAGTTAACTGTAAATATATAAAAATTCAATACAATACGAAACTAAAACATTAATCTTTCCCAAGTAGCCGTCTCAAACATAAAGTTTTAATTGCATTTACAAACAGATTGCATTTTTATTCAAGAACGCTTTAGTGGAATCTATAAACATTAACCTCCTTACGGCAACCAGAGAGAGAGACAGACAACGTAGTCGTCAACAATGGAACAACATAAACTTTGTTTCCAGCCCAACATTCATGCTTATCGCTACACTCGTTATATTTAAAAATAAAGCTGACAGAAAAATGTTAAGTAATTTCGTTTATAATTAAAAATTTAGTTGTCATTTCATTTAAAATTATGTTCGTTCTCTAAATAAAAGTAATCTAATAAAATAGCTTTGTGTGTAATTATTAACACATCATATACCAATAAAATTTATATAATCCAATATTTATACAAAATAGATTTTTTTAAATAATAGCTATTCTAACAAATTTGAAAGTCAAACAGAATTATACCTGCTTGCGTTCCGATAAAGTTCCAACAAGTTTAGTCTCCTTCATTCCTTTTTTTGTTGGCAACATAATAAAAAATCCATAAATCCATTTTCGAAAGTTAAATTGAAACATAAAATAAATTGCACCGCGTCGGATCTTATATTTTTTATGCTTTGCAAGTTTCCCGGCCGCTACCGCCTGTCGGTTTCCTTTACACTCAAGCGCGTGTAGTAAGCAGTGATCTTATAGTAATATCCAAAAGAGGCGAAAATGTATCTTAAAGGAGAATGAGATGCAATCATATTGAACTCCTGTGATTTTGTTTAATTAGAAAGGAAATTTATTTGCAAAGTTGTTGAGGTATGGGGTCCAAACCACTTTTGATCTCAAAGGAAGTAATAATACTAATATCTTTATTGAAAAGACCACTTAGATTGGATGAATCTTTAAAATCAATAGTTTGTTCTTTATACAAGTAACTTTTTCAGATTAATCAGCATTGTGCGGGAGTGTTGCGGTATTTTATTCGTAAAAGACAAACTTGGAAAAAAAGTAATTACTTACTGTTTCTGGTATTTTAAATATTGCTTCGAAATATGCAAATTTATGAAGAAATTAAAGTATTTGTAGAAAATGTATTTAATTTAATAATTTAAAGACGAGAATAGCGTGAGTATTTTTTTGCAATATTATGCAAATTGCAAACGATGGCACGCGTATTGTGTATAGTACGCGACAACGTGTTCGCTACTACGCAAAGACATATGCATTGACTCATATTTTTTTAAATAATTCTTTATTACTATGCTGGCTAATTTTTAAGATACAATTTGTGGTAGGTTAACATTATTAAAAATCCCTCAACACGAGCATTTTTAACATACTTTTGAAACTGAAATTGGCCAAAAATATCAATATCTAGTCTATGAAACGTTAAGTTACTGGGGGTAATCAAAAATAAATCAACAACAATTTTTTTTAATATTTCGCGTTTATAATGATCTCATTAAAAAATGCTATTGAGTGTCGTCATGAAGCTTATTTAAAGATGAAATTTCATTACTTAACGCATATCCTTATGGAGTCATTACAATACGGAACATTTAATTTTTTAAAGTTAGTAACAGAAAAGTTTGTGATCCAATCAAATTTATTTATTTATTTCTGTAATAAATTTGTGTCGCATGCCATTTGAACAAATGATATTTTAGTCATAAGAATGCCACATACACTATGCACTATATTGGATCCATTTAGGATTTGCTAAAGCCTAGTTTGCCTAATGTGCACAAACAAGTTCTATTAAACAAAAAAAAATCAAGTTTCTGAAAGCTATAGCTATCCAGAAGCCAAAGTTCTCTTAGGCTAGTTCAGTCTTCGTTTGTTCTAATCAACTTTTCTAATACAATCAAAGTTTTTAGAATTTCTGATAGGTATACTTTGGCGTTACTGGTTAAACTTTTCTATAGCTTGATATGTTTTCTAGATCCAACAACAATTTCATATGTCGTTAGTTTGTGTGGTACTGGCAAGCCATTCATAACTCCCAATAAGCTTCTTTGTGTAGTTTTCTTCGCTCAACGTTTTCATTCAATTATTTCAAATTTGATATTAACCCTGTCTAAGCTTTCAAAAATCATATTTTTATAAGTTATTATCTTTTTCTAAAACGTGCAGGCACTTAAAAAATTTCAAAATAGGGAACAAACAAAACAGTGTTGCTCACGATTCAAAACTAACTAGCTTAACAGCCTTTGAGCATACACAATAAAAGCCAAACTTCAGACAAGAAAACTTTCATATAAGATAACATAACCGACAGTAGTCCTGACTTCAACATTAAGAGCAAAGATTTTAGTTATATTACAACATTGATTAATAGAATAGATTACAACAAAAACTAAAACAAACAAATATTACAACAGCGACTGAAAAGAAGAGAAAAATCTTGGTGGACAGACACAGTATACATCACAAATACACTAAAAATCAGCCTCAAGTAGACAAAGTTCCACGCATAATGTAATCAACAATTGCTGCAATTATAATAACCCAGCAAAGTTTATATCTCACACAAAAAAATTTAAAAACTTTGATTAACCAAAAAAAGTTTAAAATTACTCTATCTTACCTGTTACGAATCACCAGCAACCGGCAAAAAGACTAAAATCCAAAACTTAAAAAGTAAGGATATCTCCCGTGAACTACTTAATATACAAAAGTTGCAATCAAAACAAGACTAACAAAACAATAAGCAAAAATAACGCACTGCAAGAGACACGGCCGCAAAAATTGCTAAAAAAACGAGTAAAAAAAGCACCAACCAAAGGCGTCTTTAAGCTTGCCAAAAATAACTTTTAAACCATACAAAAATATAACTTATTTTTTAAACTATACAATTTGTACTTTTATTTTTCAATATTGTGGCAAAGCAATTTATCTCAGGATTTTTGGACAGTGATTCTACCAACTCCGGAAAATAAATTACAGCTGGTAATGTTAATGTATATCTTGTCCATAAACACTAAAAAACTAAAAATAAAATAAACATATTTTATTTTTAACCTTACCACCATGTAACTGTAAAAAATATATTTGTAGTATGTAGATTTAAACAAAATATTAAATTAAATCCAATTAGAAAATGTAAAACTTTAAATTAACATACCTACGCAGCTAATTACATAAATTGATTTAATTTATGAAAATGCCCACAAAGCTGCAGATTTATTGTTAACAGCACATGTGTTCTTGATGAAGATCAGCAGTAAAAAGATCAGAAAGGATAAATTCTTTATGATCTTATAAAAAAAAATTGACCTGACCTGATAGCTAAATATAAATTTATTCCAATAAGCATAATATTTAAAAAAAATGTACATAAGGTGGCCTAATTTGTCACAACTGCCCCCATTCTGGAGAGTCCAAGAAGGTTTGGAGGCAACCTGCATTTCCCAGAACAAGGAATGTAGCGCTTAAGATGACAGCCATGACAAGTCCCGCGCTCTGTCCTAGAATCAGGGTGTAGCAGCACATAGGTTTTGGTGGCAATACGTTTTCCAATCAAATAAAGACCCTCAAAAAGATAAAAAGATTTTTTTAGTTTCCCGACTCATTGCAGAGGAGACGAAATTAGCTCGTAATAACACCATATCGCCTTCTTCAAATATTATCCTCCTAAAATACGTTTTCGAGAACGTTTCCACATATTCTCTAAGGCTAAAACGCAATTTGCATCTTTATCAATAATATGCTCAGGTAGCAAACCAAATTCCGAAAGCGGAGACATAACCTGGCAACCAAACTGAAGCTCAACCGCAGCAAATCTAGTTGACACATTAGTTACATTATTCAAAAACCCAACTAACTTAGAAATTTCTTTAACCCAGGCTAAAAAGACGACCAAGCTCCCGCATTACTTTTTCCACGGGGTTTCCCTGAGGGTGACGTATAGAGGAATCGAGGAATCGAGTTATCAATTAGAAAGCTTGCCCAACGTTTAGATGAAAACTGCGTCCAAAATAATGTTCCTGCAGTCGATTGATGATTGCTGCAGTGGTTGCTTTTTTCACCGGGTATAACGTAACTTACTTCGAAAAAACGTCTAGCACAACATAAATATAGGTAACACCACCAGTAGAGCAATGCAAGGGTTTATAAAAATCGGCAGTGATCAAGTCATTCGGCTTCTTCGCAAGCACTGACTCAAATGAATGCTTTGATACAACTAAATAAAATGAGCACAAATAGGCAAATGCATCAGCTTCGCGAGCAAAAACAGCATATTTTTATACAAGAAAAATTTAGAATGACCGGAAGAAAAAGAATGAATTATACCGGAAAGTTTGTTATCTGCTCGTTGAAACTCGGGTACTTTTTGCAGAAGTACCGGGACCGGCAAAAATACGGAATTCTCGATCTTGCGATGTTGGGAGCCGGGACATGGCGAGACATGATATCGGCTATTAAATTATCACGATCCGGGATGTGCTGAATACCAACGTAATAGTAATAGACGAGGTGATAATAGTCTACAAAAATTGAGGTAAATAAGCGCACTATGGTCAGTCAATACAACAACTTTTTTACACAGCAGGAGAACACGCCAAACACCACGCTCAAGAGCTTTTTCGGACGTAAAATATCTAGTCTCTCGATCCAGCATAAAACGACTGAAACACGCTACCACATGCCGTTTTTCATCAACCACCTGATACAGGACACCACCAATTCCGACATCGCTCGCATCACATTGAACTATAAATGGAAGGTCATGCCAAGGATGATAAAGCAGAACATCACGTGATAACTCGTATTTGATGCGGCTGAAAGCCTGCGGTCAAAATTTACTAAACTAAGAAAACCAAGAAAACATTGTAATTGTTTCACCAATTTTGGCACAGGAAATCGGTTAAAGCACCCGTACCCGTTTTGGGTCCGGTCGACAACCCTGGGAGCTGAAAATATATCCCAAAAAGTTCACTTCTCGACAAAAAAACTTATTACTATATTTAGCCAGTCTCAAAGTGAAACCGGCTTGACCCAATCGCGATAACACTCGCTCTAAATGATCGATGAGTTCTTCCAACGCGACGTTATAAGAAGATCGTCCACATATGGATGCACAAACTTCTCGCACTCTACTCCAAACACCTGGTCAATGCACTTAGTAAAAGAACTGGCTGCCATTTTTAGCCCAAATGGTAAAACTGTAAAATGGTAGACTCGAGTGCCGACCCTAAATCCGGTATACTGACGATGCACCCGTTTAATGGGTATTTGCCAGTATGAAGCAGTTTGTGAGTGAGTGAGTGAGTTGAGTCGTCTCGCATCTAAACAAACGCGAACAGTGCCATCTTTCTTTGCAATAATGAGTAGCGGACTAGCATATGGGGTGTCGGATCGTTCAATAACCCCCCACGTGTCCATTCTGTCAATCTCAGCCTAAACAGCCATTCGATATGCCACTGGAATAGGATATTATTTAACTGTGAAAAGAATGGGATCTATCAAATTAATTTGATACTCGTATTCTATAGTTAAATCCGGGCGATCAGAAAAAATTGTTGAGTGTTTTTGGAGAAGAAAGTAAATATTGTTTTTTGAACCAATAATAAATCAATAATAATAAATCAATTCCTGGACTAATTCCATTACCTCAAGATTAGTATATTCTGATATAATGGCTTGGGGTTGTGATTGGTTGATTGGGCAGATAGGAAGTTAAAAGAGTAATTAAATCATGTTCCACACTAGTTTCCGGAACCTCCAAAAGTTTATCACCAAGTAAAAACGTGACCAGTCCTCGCTTTTTCCAAAAATGACAATTGCTTTAAAAATATCTTAAAAAATGTACCCCTAGAATAACAATTTACATAAATTTGGAATGACTAAAAATTCAAAAGTAGAATTAAAATTATTAATTATTGCAAAAGGCATTAATAATTGATGGATTACGCGGCTTAATTTGGTTTTAAAAGCCCCTTTAGCTTTGACAGCTTGAACAGACAGAACAACAACATTTACCAACACGGCACTTATTTGTTGATAGAATTCAAAAGTAATGCACAAAATGTCACTTCCTGTATCTACCAGTGCAAGAAATTAAAACTTTTTAAAAGCAATGGTTAACACCAGAGAGTGAATCGTTGCTTCCCCGTGATCAAATTTACATTCTTCAAAAATAAGGCCTCTCCTGGATTTTGATTGTCAAAATGGTTGACTCGCTTTATGACACTAACGTCCGAATCTAAACGGTAGTGTCGTTGAAGTTTTCGTGATCCACATGTTCAATGTATTTATTGTCGTCAAGAGCTAGATTAGCAATTGAATTAGTATGAGGTGGTCTAACAATTTTATTGGGATGGGAAAATCTTGGGCGTTATTTAGTTTGATAGTTCAGGCTAGGCCGAACAGATGAAGAAATCGAAACGTTGCTAAAAGTTTGATTTTGCAAAATGTACGGTAATCAATTTTAACATATAATAAGAAAACGTGCCATCCACTGCGCAATAACGACCCGATTCAAGGCGACCGCAAACCCCATGATGTTTAAATAAACCCCAATATTGATAATAAAAAAAGTGCTTGAAATCATCAAAATTTTGGCTCATTTATAAAATGGCTATAAACCAATCATAAGCGCTATTTTTAAATAATTGATGCCCCCATAATTTTAATTGCAAAAATAATACATTATAAAGTAAATAGTAAGTAATAAAAAAAACAGGAAGAATAAATTCTTTATGATCTTATCAAAAGAATTTGACCTGACCTGATAGGTAAGTATAAATTATACCTTATTAAAACTAATCTGGCATCAAAAACTGATCCAAGCAACTACCTAGCACAAGCCTAATAAACATTAAAAAAAGTTTTATTAATTTTATTTAACCTTCTGAGCTACGCAGTTAAGGCGTGCTCGAGACTTTCATGACCGGACATCAAACTGTCACCGGACTAGGGTCCGCAAAAAAATTAACCTTAGAATGAACAAAACCTTTTTAAGTCCCCAATCACTGCGCTGCATACCCTGGTGCAAGGAGCCGAGATATTGAATTATCTCCAATGACCTCGTGGTACCCCTGAGGGTAGCCGCCTAGTAGTTTAGTTTCCGCAAACTCCAAAAGAAAGCGATAAGCACCCGAATTGCTCCACCCAGATTATTAACATCTATATTTCTTAGACTTAATATCAACTGCAACAACTAGCGCCCAACGTAGGGTATCCCAAAGTAAAGGTGCCCCATGCTTACAGACCCGTCACCGAGGAACTTCATGAAACTGAAAAAAAATTAGCAACAAAATTCCATGTTACCGGAACGACTTACTGAACCCCCAAAAGTAGAAACCAAATTTTTAATTTTATATTTAACCAACAATAATCAGAAGAAAAAAAACTACTAAGGTTTTGCTAAATGTTAGCGAATACCTTCGCAGCAAAAAAAAACTAATACTTGTACTGCTTGCGATTATAGAATTCCAACTAAGACTTGTACGATGTTGATCAAGATTTCGACCCCCAACAAGAAATCCTGAAGAACTACCTCGCCTAAAAACTTCTCAAACCCAGGTAACCCAATCAAGATCAGGAAGAAGAACCTAACAAAAGTTCAAAAAATTAGAAAACTCAAGCAAAGATGACCCGACAGACATTTTATCGAGCTAATACTAACCAAAACTCCCTGAACAAGACCACTAACACCCCCGCCTTGAAACTTAACCTGCAAGTGCCCAAACATATCGCATTTGATTTAAGCAAACACTCGGCAATAAAACCCAAACCTAGCAGAAGCCAAACACCACCACCGGCCAATGCGGTTCCTTCGCTTATGAACCTGAAACCCTGTGGAGAAAAACCCCTGCGGCAGCAACAGCCTATTCCAGGCTCATTTGCTCCCTTCCAAAAAAAAAAAACCTTTTCCCTAAACAGAAAACGTTGCCAGCAACAACCCAGGCAAAACAGAGTAGTCACGACCACCAAAACAACACCACAGCACCAAGAATCTGAACCTTAGCGCGCTACGCAAACTTCTAAAGTTAAAACTTTAGTGAGTCAAACCACAATCAAATCTAAAAAATCTTAAAAAGCTGGAAATCTTACATTCAAGAGTTCAACAGAAGCGACCGACTACAGAGTGCATATTTACTGTCAAACATAAACTCGAAAAAGAAAACTTAAGCAAAGATGTCCCAAAAAACGTCTACGCATGCCGCAGCTCCCTGACCAACAAGACCATCAACAGCCCCGCTTTGACACCGGATCTGCAAGTGCCTGATTATATCGCATTTGATTTGATACACTCAAAACACCACCACCGGGCAACGAAGATCCTTCGCTTATTGATGCTAATCTGAAATAGATTAAAACCCCTGGAGCAGCACACGGATGACTTCAGCCTAACACAGACTCAGGTGACCCTGTTCGAAAGAAACATCATGCCCATGTACCAGCATCCCTGCAGTCAAGCTCTTAGTTCTAATGAGCACATTTGTTAGTTATACAGGGTGTAAATGTAAAATTGTAAAATATAGAGCTAAGTTAAATACTACTACAATAGTTTCGTTTCTTCAATAAAGTGCAAAAACTTTTACCAAGAAGCTGTATTGAACTTCTTTAGCTTGTCCTTATCAAAAAAGCTACTACGATGCGTACTGTAAACCTAGAACTCGTATAACAGACCAAAATTTCTTCGCCCTCCAAACGTCTGCGCATAAGAGACCCGCCTAAAATCCCATTTAATGCAAATGTTTGTTCAAGCCCACGCCATGATGTCCAGTTATAAGTCCTATAACTTTTGCAGATTTGTTCGGCTCATCTGTATTATCATGATTTAGGTAATGTGCAGAGACGGAGCTACCTGTAAGCAAGAGTCTGCAATGCGGAAAGACCCACAAGCATAAGGGGGCCCCCGATAATTATTTCAAAACCTACGGTCCCCCAAAATTTACAAAATAAAGGTTAAATATATGCTAAAACTGTACTTTCTTTCCAAAATTGTTTCTGAAGTGGGGCCTTTTCAATATTTTGCGGTGGGGCCCAAAAATCTTAGCTCCGCCACTGGTAATGTGTGTTCCTTTACATTTGTAGGTTATATTCTTCAATCAAATTATTAAAATCTATTTTAGTTAAATTATAACAATAAAAAACACTCTTGCCTTTAATACATTTAAGTAAGACAATTGAAAAATTATAGTACAACTAAGCCTCCAAACAACGTTAACAATATTAAAACATAATTATTGGCTACAAAGCTACTGATGTGAACACCGAGACGATTTATATTACAAGCAATTTTTCTGAAAAAGCGCAGAAAAACTCCTTACACAAATGTGTGTCTTTGGTCAACTTTTTAACTGCTTTACAAAACGTACTTCACTCCTTTTGAATATTAGCGTTCAAACTCAAACGTGTTTTTTTTTTAATTCTATTGATCAATTTTTGTAGAGATTAATAAAAAATAGTTAAACACAGCCAAAACTTTTGTAATTATAAATGCCAAGAATTTTTTTTAATAAAAAAGAGATTATGGGTGCATATAACATGATCATCCGACAAGCTTGAGGACTCACCACACACGATTTTCTATTTTCTAGAATGCTTAATTAAAATTTCATTAAAAGAGAAATCAAATATTGACAAAAATATACTTTAATTTTATCAGCATAATATAAAATAATATTTCTCAATAAAAACTGTATTGTATAAACTGGTAAAGTATAAATGTAAAACAATTTTTAAAGTAATTAGCAGGACACAAACTTAATTTTGATTAAGTAAATGCCTTATGATTTATGCATTCGCGAACAAAGTTGTAACCTAATTTAAGATACAAGTATATTAAGTTAATGATGCATCCTGCAATTGAATTAATTAATTACAACTCGGCATCCGTAAGAAGTAGAAACTCAAGCAGACACGGCTCCGCCAACTTTGCATAAAACTTTCGCACAAGTTTCCGACTTGCTTAAAATATACAGATACGGATCTACCATGATATTATTTATTTTTTACTATCCACTACTTTAGCAAACACTAAAATATTGAATGTGTATGTACATGGCCCGAGGACGGATCTCTTTTTTTAACGCATGATATGGCAATACACGCTTCAGAACTAAGTGCCGTGTTATACAAGGCAAGGAGGGCACGGGAGACATTCATACCTCCGGGCCCTTAATGCAATCCTGTCATCCCTATATAGGATCGCCCCGGGGTACTTCTTTCTATTGCGTTATAAAAAAAAACGAATCCTTCGAAATATTATCCCTAAAATCGCCGCGCAATAAAATGAAATTGTTCTAAAAAGTTGATATACTACAATATAAAACGTGTCAGGTTTTATTCGACTAAAAAAAGTTTTATAAAATGTAACTAATACGTATTTTACATCAAAGGACATACGTGAAGATAAATTAAATTTGCTTTTAAAATTAACAACAATATAATAATAAAAACGACAATTTAAAAAAAAAACTTTGTTATACGTATTTATAAAACTTGCGCTTTTATTGTACTATTATTTGTAGTATCAAGCAGCTAGTTATGCAACACTGTTAGGATATTATTTAGCTATGAGTGTCTAATAATACTAATAATAATAAATCATTTATTTACCACAACAAAACATAATTAAAGTAAAAATAGATTATTTTACATAAAATATACTCTTGGTGGCAAATAAGAGAGAATTCAGTACGGAATATGTACCTCGCTGTTCTGCCATTCTACCCTTACTATATACTAAAACAAAAATGTTTTTTAATCATATACACTTTCAAACATTCTTCTTTATACATCTTTACACACTTATGGTACATATAAACATAACATAACAAAAAGATAAATCATAAAAGGTGTTCCATTAACAGCGACGCATTTCGTTTGTAAAATAAAACGCAGATTTTGTAAGAAATTTAATAGCATTAAGTTACTTCTATTATTGATAGACCCCAACACCAACAAGATTGAATTCGTTGAACCATGACTTTTTTATTCACATAAATCAGGCCTAATGTCAGCAATGACATATTCACTATCGGCATGCAATTTGTTGTGCACTTTTTCACTTTCATTAGTTCTGTATCATTAATGAAGTCCAGGAGCGTTGGCCAAGAGATTGTCTTTAGCTTTTCTTTAGTTAGCTTGTGCTTTCCGAGGTGAGCTGTGCGTTGCATATTGTATAACACAACGGAACGGAATCTCGTTGTTCTCCAAACATCCGACTTCGTCTTTATTCCCATTCTATGCATGTGCTTATTCAAGCCACACTGTATGATTATCATGTAAGCCTTCTTAGTTTAATTTGACTTATATAATACCACAATTTTGGTATTTTGTGATGATCCTGTTAGGAATAGCTTTATGTGCTTTATTCCTTGTTAGTTTTTCCACAGATTGCTGTATTCCAGTCTTGTGCAGAATAATATACATATATCCATGTTCTTTCATTTTTGGCAACTTTGACCACAATAAATTTCCTTCAATACCCTGGTATCTTATATTTGCCAATTTGTCTCGCTGCAGTATTATATATTATATTTCTCATCCTTATTTGTCTCGCTGCAGTATTATATATTATATTTCTCGTCCTTAAAAAAATCCTTTTCATGCAAGACATTTGTTATTCTCAATCTGCAAATCCAGAAATTTGTTATGTATTTATTTATTAGTACTATGTACTATTGCAAGTCTCGCCTGGTCCATTACATAGTAGTAGTGAAAGTAATACTTCTATGACTGCTGCGGAAGTTGTTCTCATCGCCCCTGTTACGAGCAGCCATGCTAGCCTCTGTACTTTGCATTTTTAAGTAGTCGTGTGTAATTATAGGTATGATTACTACCATATATATGCATCTAATCATATAGGAACTATGGCCATCACAAGGAACAGCGCATTTAGACTTTTAGTCTGCCAACAAGCAATGGAGCGCGCGATATTAAAATTAAGCTTACGAGATAAAATTCCGAACGAGGAAATATGACAAAGAACTGTAATCACAGATGTCATAGAACAAATGGCACATCTTAAATGGCAATGGTCGGGACACGTGGCAAGAGAAAATGGCAAATGGTCCAAGACATTATTACAGTGGAGACCTCGAGTATCTATGAGAAGCGTTGGCCACCCCCCAATAAAGTGGAAGTACGATATACATAGACACGTGGGTAGGAACTGGACACAGACTGCCCAACAAACATCAACAAGAAAGCGTATGAAAGAAGCCTATGTTCAAAAGTGGACAAAAACAGACTAAAGAAGAAGAAGAAAAAAGAAGAAATAATATTAGGTGTCAATTGTTCTACAATGATTGTTATGAAGCCTAAAAACCTGCGGTGCAAACATGTGTGTACTTTTTCTTCAGACTGTTACAAATGTAAGAAGTAATATTTCGTCTTTGTTTTGGTCCGCTTGCTTCTTCCGCTGTTAAGAGCCATTTTTTGTTATGCCTAAAACGCAGAAGTACTTTAAGCTGCTTTCTCTATTATTGTATTTAAAGCTAATAGTCTTTAACCTTTTCTTGTAATCTAAAATAACCAACTGTATTTTCGTGAGGCTAATTACATTATATCAATATGCATTTCATTAACCTTGCCGCCGCACATTTTTAATTCTGAAAACTTTCTGAATGTAAAAAAAGTTTTACAAAAACCTTTCGTAGATTACGCGCAATTTCAGTCACAAACAAATTGTTCAAAAATTGAACAAGTAATTAAAAAACTTAAAAAAACTAGTTCATGATAGACAAATAAAACAAACATTCATAGTCGGCACAATCTATCAAAAATGCAAGTGGTTGAGAATCCAAAAGCGTCAACCCAACGCCGTAAACAAGAGTCGGAAATTTCATATAAAACTTTATTTCAAGCTAAGAAAGAAATTTGCATCCTTATCAGGTCCAAAAATTAATTGTGCATATCATGCATTGCACCGTGCATTTGTCAAGTGCATATGGGTATGTAAACACACAAAAACACTACTTTGACAAAGTCGCTGAGATTGTAATTGTCTCCCCAATTAGGGTTTATAAAAATCAATAGCAAAAATGCACCTACTAAAAATCATTGACTCTTTAAAACCAAAAATTTAGTAACAGGAAATCCATATAAAAAAAAAATGATAAAAAAAGTTCAGTTCTGTGTCCTGCATATGTCGTTATGAATTCTGCTCACTACACCAGAAACAATCCACTTGTTGCATTGACATCGTGTGATTTAACACCATGCAAATTTTTGTTGTGGTCTATTGCAAAGTCTTGCGCATATTCAATAATAATAAATAAGCAGATGAAATTAATGAACAATTGTTCAAAATTAAAATAATATACTCAAAAAAGCAAAAATGTGCCAGAAAAGTTTTGTTCCATACTTAATCAGACCTTATATACTACAAGTTGAAATACGCACTATTTTGTAAATAAATGTCACTTATGGACATCCTTACTTCCTCCTCACTGTTTCCAGTCAGTATCATCTAGATCATCTGCTTACAGTAAACCCACTTAAATGTGTAAAATGTAAACGCTGGAAAAATATACCAAAACGCACAAAGACATGAGTGCAACAGAACAAACAATATATTCGTGTATATTAAGTTGCCTATTATACCGGCAATTTATGTTTAGAGTAGTGTATGCTACTACTATAATACTGCTTTAATACCCTTGTGTAGAATTCTATCAAACCCTTCAAATTCATGCCACGTTTAATCATTTTACGACTTCCTTTATTACTTCTAGATTCATTTTCTGTTTTCGTATTATCTGTAATTAAGTGGACTGTTGGTTATCAGCAAAATTTCTTTTGTCATTTTTGCCTGCTTTATCTATCTATCAATATATACTTTTTTACAAGTTGTTGTACACTTTTTTTGGCTTCAGTTATCACTATTTTGCCTCATAAAGTATATGCTATTTGTTCTCATGAGTTCCATTTTCGTCTGAACACAGTTAGGAAATAATTAAATAAATACCTAAAGTGCATTCAAAACCACGCTACACTAAAAGTATGTAAACAAAACCGCGTAATCAGCACGTGAACACAAGCCTGCATGCAATTGATCGTTAGCAGGGAGCTCGGCCCAATCCAGACCTCATTAAAGTAAGATTTTATACATAGTGAAATATTTGCGGTTGTTAAGAAAATATTTATAATTATGAATATAATATCTGTACTTTTCCTAATATTTATTAATATACCTAAACCTATACTCCATAAATATCTTTTTAATTAGTGTTTTTCCTATCTTCATAAATCCTCTTGTATTACCTTGCGACCCTGGTCCTTGAGCTGTGCACGTAAACAACGCGTGTATTTGTTTACTTCGAGTCCAGCGTGGTCGTACCTAGACTATAGTCAAGCTGTTACCTTTTGGAGTAAGCAATCGAGGTGTAGGGCACACCGAGCCACAAAGAAGACACGTGTATGGTTTGTTTTGGATGCGTACATGAGGTAACGGATCCAATTAGAAAGAACGCTACTCTATGCATCACGTTGTCCCCAACAACCCATCCAACTCGTGACCGTTCCGGCCGTTGCTTAACTTTCGTTAGCGCTGTTAATCATACAAATCCTCTATGCCGTACTGCCAACACACAGTTAGTTTTTCTCATTTCATCATATGTGTCCTTACTATAGCAATATGAAAATCACAAGTTCAAACACCTACCAAATACAGTTCCAGGTTTCCCACAACACAATTAAATATTATTTTTTATTTGTCTTCCAGAAACACTGCTCAAAATAATTAGAGAAACACATATTTAAGTCTTAATATTTATTTTTAACAATATGCTAACTAAATAACGCTTAATTCAAAGATTCACATTTGTCTAAATAAATTTGCATTTAGTTGTATCCTCCTTATGTTCTCACACATCCACAGCCAAAAATCTTTAAATCAAGCTCAGAACAACTCATAACGTAGAGATATCCGACTAGACAGTTAAGAATAGGCTAAGATAAGCCAACCTTAAACCACAAAGACCTGTGCAAAAACCTGTTTTAACTATGTATAACATAAAGTATCGTTCAAATTTTGCTCGTAAACATGTCTCATAGCAACTTTGACCAGTACCCTTCACAGATGAGTCACAATTTCGTTTAACTCGTTGTGATAATCGAATACGTGAATACCGACGTCCATAAGAACGCCTTTCTGCACAAACCATACAAAAAGTCAAAAAATGTAGTGGTAGATCTGTGATGATTTAGGGCGGAATTAGTGTTGATAAAAGAATAGAACTTGTGCCAGTTCCAGGAAGATTAAACGATAAACGGTACATTAATCTCATCCTGGATCATGTTATACAAGCCACTTATAGTATAGGCCTAAATTTTGTGTTTATGCAAGACAACGCAAGACCCAATACTGCGGCCATCACCATAATTTATTTTCAGCACCACAAATTCAAACCATGAATTGACCTTCCCTAAGTTCTGATAAAAACCCCAATCTTTATGATATGTTAAATAGACGTGTACAGAGGCGTCCAGATCCACCTCAGACCCTTCAACAGTTAACAAATGCCCTAATCAAAGATTGGGAGAAAATACCACAAAAAGACATCGGCTCGTACAAAGCATGCCTCAAAGTTGTCGATCAGTATTTCGTTTTAATGGAAGACACACGCGTTATTAATGAACCAAACCTTCTTAACAACTTTACGATTTATAGGCATTATATTTGCTTGCTCCACGTTTTTTCTTGTAGTGATTTTAAATTGTTATTGTTATCTCAAAAGTAACATGTAAATTTGTTTTACTTTTGCAAATTTATTCGAACAAAATGTGAGCCAGTCTTTGAATTAAGCGTTATTAAATTTGTATATTGATAAAAATAATATGTATAATAAAAACCAAAATATGTTTTTCTCTAATTATTTTGAGCAGTGAAATATTTTAACAATCCTGATCCTACGTGTGTTTTAGCAAGGCTACCTTAATATAATACAAAAATGATCAACAATAACAATAAAAGCAACAATAGCAAGGTGTAAATAATACAGAATGCTGAATTAATGGCAAAATAGTTAATTAAATTTTTTTTTAAACCTGAAAACTTGCCGCATACAAAACAGGTGGCAATTTTAGCAAACAGAAAATAGATAAAGGTTATTAGCCTCAAAGTCAGTGTATAGTAATAGAAATCCAACGCACACTAAAATACCACGAGTTCTCTCAATGTAAACACTGCAGAAGAAACAGACAACAGCAGACTAGGCCACCTAATGCCTAATACCGGCGGTCCAAAAGAAGAAAATTTCATTGCGGTATGATGCATTTTATAATATTACACCTAGAATAAATAAATAATCAAAAATAATTGCAAAAAATCCAAAACATGTAACTATAAGACTTGCAAAGACAATTAAAACAGCACTTTTACATAATCATTGCAAGTAATTGCAAAACAATTACACCTTCTAAGTAGACAACTCTCTTATATCAAATATGAGCATATGCCAATTTAGGAATATTCCTTAAAAAAAGATGAAGTAAAAAAACTGTAAGAATGAGCCTTAAAAAGTAAAACCGAAAGGTAATTCCGCTTAAACGTAACGCGTCAAGCATTTTCTCTTCTAAAAACAAAAACAGAACCGAGTTATCCAATAAATGCTTTCACTGTTATAGGCGGTTATGAGCTATTTTGTGTTAACAACTAATAAAATGTAACTAACATTAAGTTACTATCTCAGAACAGTTTTGAATAGTTCCGTGCGTTAACACTTGGAGCATGTTACTCTTAAAAAAAAGTAGTAAATACATATTTTTGTGGCTATCAATGGAATACTTACATTATTCAACAAAGCAACGCAAGTACAGCATGTTACAGTCTAAAACTGGTAATAGTAATTTTAGCTAACGTCAATAGAAAGTTATTCACAATACTCTTTCTCAAATGTAAAACCTATATCAACAAAAAGCCATGCTTAAGTCAAACTTTTAAATTTAACTACCAAAAAGGTTTCCAGATTATTTAGTTCTAGCGTTTTGGTCCACCTTTCAGAATTTTTTCTCCTATAATGTTAGTTGTTGCATATTACGTAAACAGTGGGCGTACACAACTAATTTCTTTTAGTAATGTAGTGTTGACTTTAATACGCTTTTAGAAAATTCTTTCGTTGATTTTCCACACTGTATTATGTTTTCATAAAAAAACCACACCATACAGCTAAAAGTACTGACTAAAAGTGAACTGTATGTACTTAACCTGTATAAGAAAAGACAAGTCAAATCTCAAATACAATCTTTAAGGAAGACACAATTTAATATCCACCACCAATCCTATTACCACACATGAAACAGCCTAGATCAGATAGATAATGACTCAAACAAAAAACAAATAAAATAATGCCGTTCAACTGGTTGTAGCCAAACATCATTGCAACTAAACACCAAGGGCTATCATAATAATGTATTGTGATTACTTGATTAAATTTATTGTTTTCTTTTAGTTTTCAGGCAAAAAAAAATGATATGCAAATGCTGTGCACTAGTGTAAGTGCATATTAGTAAGAAGATTTAATTAAAATCAAAAAAGACAAGTCAAAACTTCAAACAAAATCTCCAAAGAAGATACCATCTAATATTCACTACCATCTACAAAAAACAATAGCCTAGATAAGATACTTGATTGCTTAGTCTCGGGTATCGAAACAATAGTTAAATTCGTGTATCGGCATCAAAACCGCGTATAGAAAATACTCGTGTATCGGCATCATGACCGCGTATAGGAATAATTTGTCTATGGGACCACTTCTCTATAAAAATAACTCATGTATAGGCATAATATCTATTGTATTAGAATAACATCCAAGCCGACTCCGTCAATGCGAACGGTCCATCCATAAAAATAACCATATGTAGAAATAATAACAAAACCAGCAACAGCATGTATCGGCACCCTTACTACTAGCGTGATTTAACAACACGCGCGGTTGCTTTCCAGAACCGACTATGTCTCAGCCTAGGCAATAATCATTAATAACGAGTCTAACAATACCATCATCCACAAGTAAATCAAATAAGACAAGGAGGTGCACTCTGGCGATATATTAAGTGACAAATATAATCAAAAGTCCAGAAGATTTGAGACACATAGGAAAAGTCTTGTCTTATCAATGATTGCCAAAAACAATGAGTAAAAAGGGAGCGATCATAACTGAGAAAAAAAAAAGAGCATCCATGATGCTAAGAGATTTTTCTTCTTATCGTTCCTCTCCAACTAGTGAAATATCATCAATGCCCATTTTATTCTATCTTTGGCCATCCTAAATAGCTCGCTAGCGTAAGATATTCCTGTCCATTCTCTTATATTTCGTAACCATGATTTTTTACGTCTTCCTACTGCTCTGCTACCTTCAATCTTCTTCATCATAATCTTCTGCAGCAGCTCGTACCGGTTATGTCGCATTATATGACCTAAGTATTGCAGTTTTCTTTCTCTTATTATATTAATCATTTCCGGTTCCGTTCCCGTTTTGTTAAGTACATCGACGTTAGTTATTTTGTCGACCCAAGATATTTTTAACATGCGTCTATATAACCACATTTCGAAGACTTCGAGTCGCTGTTTGGTGGTCCAGGCTTCACATCCATGCATAACAATAGGCCAAATATAACAGTCTTGCAAAGAGCAAACGTGTCGCAATCAGGAACTGGAACGGACACCACTTAATTAACACAAACAACTGACAGCCCAGCCCAGTAGGCATATGCCATCACCAGCCGGGGAATAGCAACCTCACTAGCCGTTAGCGTCCTGATTTCCATGTCCTTCCACATTAAACCAAGGTGTCAAAAAAGAAAAAAAGAGAGAGAATAAAAAAAAATAAAGAAAAATGTTTGCCGGATTGTGTATCCGGTGTGTGAAGTGATGTTATTAATGAAAGCCACTAGTTAATTAGCTTGCTAACATCTACGTCCTCCAACATAAAGACATCTGCTGAGCTGTGTGTCTATGGTTAGTAGCAAAGAGCATCCAAAGAAATGATGACGGCAGAAAAGCTCGGCTCGATCGAAGCCAGGCGATTTTGTCAGTATTACCTTGACGACCAACGTCTCGCATCACCTCCGACAAAAAACTCGAGAATCCGTATATAAAATATTGTTAACGCAACAGCACTTAACCACCTCGACAGTATCGACAGGCAACTGCGGTAATAAAAGTCATCATAATAATATATTGTGACTAATTAATTAAATTGATTGTTTTCTTTTAATTTTCATGCAAACAAATAAGATAATATGCCTTAGCGTAGGTGCATATCAGTAAAAACAATGTATGCTACTTGGTAAACAAAGGTTAACCAATATT
The DNA here is from genome assembly GCA_963932245.1 of Tachinus rufipes. Taxonomy (NCBI): domain Eukaryota; kingdom Metazoa; phylum Arthropoda; class Insecta; order Coleoptera; family Staphylinidae; genus Tachinus; species Tachinus rufipes. The sequence continues at coordinate 33,280,345 of OZ010746.1, read as the reverse complement.
TTCTTTAAATCGGCAAGTATTATTAATTTAAATTGAAATCTTAACAATCGTTGGTACTAATTTGAGAAATTTCTTGTTTTAGCAAATTCCAAACAAGAACAACTACAAGGCTCTATAACCAACATCATTATCTGTGGTCAAGTTTAATCAAATAGACATAGAAAACTCACCACACAAAACGAATAGATTTTACACAAACAAAATCGTGATTGAAGCACAATCTAACAAAACATCATGCCTAGTCGACACCAATAAATGATACCCAGATTTATCGCTTGCAAAAGCTGTATGACGGAAAGTTGTCGAGTAATTATAATGATTTGTAGGTGCAACTGAATAGTAGGTTCTGTTAAATTTTCAACAAGTAGAACTCGTCTGCAAGCAATTTAGTATTTAGTAAGATCCGTGTTGCCAGTGTCTCTTATATTCGGTCTCTCTAGACCTCCTATTCATTTGATCGGAGTCTTCGTTCAATCACAAGTCAGCAAGCCTGTAACCTCGTTGCTACTGCTCTAATGCTATTTCCACCGCATCGATCTTTCAACTCCGGCAATGCACATACGTTTGCAAAACTGGTGTTCTGGAAAGCTAAAATAAAGTTGACGATGAAAAGCAGTGTGTTAGTTTTTTTGTGCCTATAGACGCAGCCGTATTTAACTTTTATTAAATTAACATTGAGCGCAATACAAATATGCCATAGACAACCATGATGCCAATAGATCGAATTGGTGCCAATACACCGCATACTCGGCTAGCGATTGTCGTTTCAATACACTGTTTGCCGTTTAGTCGTCTGAAGAACATTGTAGTAAGTAAATCTTAATATATCTCTGGCCGCTGTATGGCAACAGATGCTTGCTGTTTAGACGCCGCTCAATCAACCTCATTTTTATTCTGTCAGAGTGTAACTGAGAGTTTTGATGCTGTAGTCTTTTTTAATTAGGGTGATAATAATTCCTGTCTGTTTTTAACCATAGTATCTTGTTTACATTCATTTTTTCAACTTAATCAGCATAAACTTAGACCAGTTTTTCCAAACAATTCTCATAGTTACATTTTTTTTTATTATCAGAAAAAACTTAGTTTTAGTTTTTCTTGCTCATTTTTAATCATATTTTAGTTGTACTTATTCTTTTATAACATGACAAAATCCTTATACAAGCATGCATTGGTTTGGTGATTTCATTAGCAATCAGTAAGATAAATAAAAATGTTTAAAGTCCTTAATCATTTGCTATGCGTTATACTCGCACGCAACTCGTTGCTATAAAGAAGACTTTTAGATTGTTCATCATTTGTTCTTCTGTTGTTGTACGGTATACATAGCATAATCCCATACTTTAGTCGTTGCTTGTGGTGTCCGTTAGTTTGCATCCTACTCTTATCTCAAGAATCACTTCATTTATGTTTTCGCTTACAGTTTGAATCATCATATAGATTTAATAAAAATAATCAACAAAATGTTTAAAAATGTCAAAAATACATAAGTAATTATAATAATAAAACATAAAAATTGTTTCTAAAATTAATGACTAGCTATTGGCTTAAACTTTAAAACAAAATTGTATAAAAAGTAAATGATACACAGAAAAACTGTTGAGTCAGTCCTACAAATTTGAATTGAAAAAAGAAACAAGTGGCTCTAATAACACTTAAAGTAGAAAAAGAAAGTTCAGCTGAAACTTTAAAACAGTTTTTCGTTTAATAACGAATAAGCATTTAGAAATATCATCCTCCACTCGAGACACTTACACCTCCATACAGATAACGGTAATTTTATGAAATCTGAATTGCCCTTTGCCATTGCTGCCTAGCTAGCTATTGCTGCTGTTCCTCGCGACATTATGTAAGGCGCAACTTTATATAAATATCCACTGCATAAATGCATTTCAACAGCATTAAATAAATTGCAAGCAGCTTTACTCCCAACTACTTTTAAGCTTTTCGCTGTAAAGTTTCGATTTATTTAAATGCAGATGCACTTTTCTCAAAGTGCAAAAGTTTACTAGGGCCAGAGAGTGAAGTTTCTATGGGGTGCAATTGTCCAGAAAAACACATGATAAAAAGTAAAGGTAAATAAATTTCTATTTCCTCCTCAATAAATCTCTACTAATTGCTATAGAATCAATATTAAAAGCTTTCATTTTTATTAAATTCTCTTTACAAATGGAAACTTAATATAATATCGATGGTGAGGATGGAAGCAAAAAATACACTAACTTAGTAAGTGTGTGTAATCCGATCCGTCTGGCCTCCCCTTTTTAGGAAATTATGATTAATTAATTGAATCGAATCTCGGCTAACTTTTTAAGTAGATTTCGTTGCTTTGATTGCAACTAAAAGAGCAGAGAAATAAACGAAATAGAGTAAATTGAATTATAAACTTTATTATTGACTTGTTTTCTCCAGGAATTAGTTCATTATCCTTCTTGCCGCCTCCACGCTAGGTGAACAAACTTTGTATGTGTGAGAAGGCATTGTGCCCTACAATCTTTCTGAATATTATATTTTTATCGGCCAACTTTTTCAAGTTTCCTAAACTAATTCCATTAAGAAACACTAATAATAATTGCAATCTTTATTATTACAAATGTAACAAAAGTATGCACGTAATTTATATTATAATTTAATTATTATGTTTTCAAACATTCAATTATATCCTCCAACATAACTCATAATAAGAAAGTGTGATTCATGACAAAATTGCGCTTCTTGTTAGCGACCCCAACATGTAATTTAATGCAAATTGCATCTTTTTTTATACATGATAAATCCGTAGTGTCGTGTGCGGCGGGGGTGTCTGCGGCAGGAAATCCTGCGGTGTATCAATATGGGGCTGTATGGCGGGGCACAGTCGGTAAATCAGAGTGACACTAAACCACATCCTTACATGTATCTGAACACGTAAATCCGATATAATATACAATCTCCAGCTAGATCTGATATCTGATATCAATACTGGCAAGACGCCGTCAAATATTGATTTGGTATGGAGGGGGCGGCGGCTAGAAGGTGACGCGTACAATCAGCATTCCTATGCCTCTCCACTCAAACTCAACCCACGCTCATAAACTAAATAGAGGTCAACATGCACTAAAACTCGATACAAAAAAGTTATCGACAAACTCTTGAAAGTTAAACTGATTTCGATATAATTTTATATTATACTCTACACCTGCAAAGGGATGAAATAGAGAGGTAGAAATTAGATTAATTAAACTTTAACACAACTCCAATATATTCAGGAAATCATTTATCTTTCAACCCGTATCGGTTTATAGTAACATATAATAAGAGCTACATTACCACTTTAATAATAAATAAATGCTAATGACACCTATAATTGGGACATTTTATAATTATTTTAATAAATTATTAAACAAAAACTCAAAACAATAAACAAGTGTAAATTACAAACATTAACAAATATCCATCCATATATGTATAAGCATATTTAAATTTATTCATAACAAAACAAGCAACTTGTAAAATCATTGTGAAGAGCACTTTTTGGCAATCTTATAACGTTCTCGACTTCAAGAGTAAAAATTTAATTTTTATATTATTTAAGTTGAAAAAAACTGAAACAAGAAGAAGTCATGGGGACAACTAAACTCTAAAAAATCTCCTGATGTAAATTAATGACAAACATCGACCAGAAAGTACTACTTAGCAATGTTAAGCAAAATGTTATTAATTTTTATACAATATTTAACTTACCTAATTTGTTTTACTTATGCGTTCGCAATGCTGTGTTTACAATTTCTTTGAATCTGTCTCCTAGACAGGTGTAGCAGTTCTTCTGCTGACATACTTGTCTATTGGTAAACCTTTCTCTTATACTCTTGTTTATATGGTTATTTGAAAGTAGTGGTTTCATTTTCATAAATGATTTTCTAGCTACTTCAATCTTGCACTTAATTTGTTCATCCGGGTCCATTGATTAATTTATCAAACTGCCAAAATATTTGAAATGTTGTACTCTTTCTATTCGTTTGCCATTAAGGTTCAGTACTACCGGTTTGACGTCTATCTTACTAACTATAAGCTTGGTTTTCTTGTCATTTATCGTAAGGTCCCATCTGTTGCTTTCTTCGATTATATTGTTAACCATGTGTTGCAGTTCTTCAATTTATTTCTTATAATTGCTGTGTCATCTGCGCATTTGATGTTGCTGACACTTTCTACACCAATTCTTCTCCCAGAGATACTCTAAAGATATTTTCGGTGTAACTCCTCTTTGGATGGCATTCTCTTCAGACACGTCGTTTTTGACAATAACAGTTTCACATCTTTGTCATCTAGTCCAATATTTTTCGGCAATCTTCTATGCTGGACTCGATCAAAAGCCTTCTCATAATCTAAAGTGTCTCTCTAGTGCCACCCCTAAATCAAAATTGCTTTCGTTTATTATTTCTTCACAACTGTCAGTGACTTCCAAATGTCTTTTCGGAAATTTGTACCATGTGTTGCTGATAGTGTTTTTTCTTAGCAGAAGATGAGTAGTCGCTCACCCTTCTCAATCCTTTAGCCTAGTCCGATACAACTAGTAACTCTGGAAGTTATGTCGGTGCCTACTTGTATTCCATAGCCTCTTTAATTTTACCATAAAATTGATCAAATTCGGCTTCGCTGTTGTCAGTCGGTCGTTGACTCACCTGGTTCACATTTACTTTTTAGTTTCTTCTTAGTTTTAGTAACATCACGCTATCTGAATTTGGAAAGAATGTCTGGATAGATGTGTTCATTGTTTTCGTAATTATAGCAACTTCGTTCCTATGAGTATTATCTAGAGTCTCGGAGTAGTAGGTAGTATATCTTTTTTTTGTATATAGATCTTGACTCACTTACTCTTATGACCTTTGTGTTAAGTCTGGTAATTTCTAATTGAAAATGATGTAGTTTGCTTGCTTCGAACATAGTGCGCACATTTCATATCGCAAGTAGTGGTATTGTTGGTTTTCTTTTTTTTTTTGGTATTTCTTAGCCCCCCGTACTCATTAAAGAGTCGCCAAAGATTAGAGCCGATTATTTGTTCATTATGGGGTTTTCTTTAAAAATAATTTTTCAGTAGTTTCTGCACCGTAGTACCACAGCAATTCGAAACTGTTCTAGTCGTGTCTGTGATAGTCCAGATGACGTGCCGGTCCAAAATCATTTGCTCTTCAAAACATCATGGTACTGATAATCGCTGCCCTCTTCCAATGCTAGTTTTGGTCAGCCCCGAGTATATTATTTCCTTGGTACCCTCCATAAAATGGCAAGCGCCCGATGATAGAATATCAAAACCCACCACTGCATAAACAAATTTTTTTTTAACATTTTTTATAATAAAAACTACCAAAATTTCCTCTTTAGTTTTATAAATTTTATGCAACTAAAGTAAGACAGTGTAAGTAGCACCAACATAAAAAAAACTCGAAATTTTTTAAAACATTAAAAATTTGCCTTGTTTCACATAAAACAGCGCTTTTGCGAGAATTACATCAAGACCTAGTTTTTTATATGGTATCGCAACGCTCTGGTTTTAAATCATATAAACAACTATTAGTTAGTAATCACAAACCCAAGCCTTAACTTGTACTTGCGTCAATATTTCTAAAGAGAATCTAGAGTTTGATGGCTGCAAATCAAGGTAATCCAATCGAGAAAGAAAATATTTTCATGACGGCTTATAAGTAAGTCAGTTTAGTGTTAAAATTCTTGTATGTAAATTCGGTCCAAATTGTCCCTATAAAAAACTACACAGTAATTTGTTTGTGTGCATAGTTTGAACGGTTTGCAAACTGTTCAAATTGTATGTTGGAACAGACCTTTAATATGTAGTAAAAACATTAAAGAACCTTTAAACAAGTAATACGACATTCGTTAATGCTATCACATCAAGACCAAATTTTTGGTAATCTGTAGACATTGGTCATGAATAACAAACTTTAATTTTTGAAAAACAATAAACTTGGAAAGAATTATAAAACCTGTCTTCCAACCAAGTTAATCTGTATTATATTTAGATGAATATTCGTTGAACCAATAATTTATATTAATCTAACATTTTTTTAATACAATTAAATTCTTTAATGTAGATTCAAAACTCACCATTATAGTATTAACTAATCTTCTATAAGAAACAAATCTTACCTGCAACAAAAAACAAAAATTATTAGGTAAAATAAAAGCAATATGAAATGTAAGACACGCGCATACTTAAGTAATAAGTTTCATCATTAGTTTATATTTGCTAGTGGTTACATCTATCAATAGCATATGCAAAATATATAATAATTCAGTTTTGGTACCCAGAAAAATCGGTTAAAAAATCAAAAATTGTCAAACAAATTATTAAATGAATTCGAACAAAATGTAATAACTCAGAAACTTAAAATATGATTAAGAAAATAAGTTTGTCGAAAGTTCACCTTTATGACGACAACCAAAACAGACAAAAAAATATGCTTAATTTCTTCTTCTTATCTGACCTTTTTCTTCCTTTAGCTATGAGGCAGGATAAAAATAAATGGATCATAAATTATAGATTAAAAACAACAATAATCAAAACATTGACTCCTCCTAATACACAGATTGTAAGTTTTGTAAACAATTCAACTAATCTTAATTTATTACTAAAAAACACGCAAAAAACAACCAAAAATAACCAAAAAACTCAATATTTAGTTTTTTTTTTCAGGCTACAGAACAAAATATTGTATCAGCAAAAAGTCACGCAAACAATTAATAAAGAAAAAATATAAGAAGAAATCATTGATAGTTCACTAGTAATTTAATAAATGTATCTGTACTGCTCACACATACGCTAGTGACTATCAGCCATCTCCAAACCTCTAATCTGATACCTCCGTCACTCAACAACACAATACTGAATAATAATAATAATAATAATAATAATATTTATTTCCCAACAGACAAAATACATATCCAATAACAGGGAAATATTTACAAAATAAAATATAATTGTCGTATATAATAAAATATACTGTAATACTAAGTTAATTAATAAAATATAATAATAATTGCAATAATAATAAAATTAAAATTAAAATAAAATTTTATAAAAAAAAATGTATAAAAATATTAATAAAGAACAAACATAAAAGACATGAAAAATAAACATATAATTAAATAGACAAGAGATAGTTTAACTTTGTAAAGCAGTTAAACAATTGGCAACTGACAATTTAAACTCTGAAAATGTTGCAAAAATATCTGTGGAGTGTTGTATGTGGTGATATGATTTAATGATTTTAATTAATGGTGAGTTATTATGATGACATGTTCTAGGAGTGGCATATGAAAATGTTAATGGGTTGCGAAGATTAGTAGAAGGTACGCGTATTGTGATATAATTTACTAGTGATGGGTTGTCAAAATGATAATGAACTATTCTATGTAATGAATGAACCATATTAATGTGATGATTAGTGACTATTGATGATATATTAAATTCATCTAATAATAATTGGTATGGATAACCCCTCTCCGGATAATGACGAGTTTTTTTATAATGAAGATGTTTTAAAAACTTACGCTGTACATTTTCTAGTTGCATTATATAGAGTTGGTTAGAGGGTATCCATACAGGTGCACAATACATAAGCCTACTCATAATAAACGAATTGTACAATAATAAAATAGATGTAGTGTTAGTAAAATCTTTTGTAGTTCTTAATATGAAACCCATTGTTTTCATACATTGTTTTACTATGTCTGTTATGTGGCAGTTAAAAGTAAGTTTATTGTCAAAAGTTACTCCAAGATCTTTAAATTCACTAACACGCTTTATATCACAGTCAAAAAGTTTATAGTTATAATTTATAGTGTTCACATTACGAGTAAATGACAGCACACAACACTTATCAACATTTACATCAAGACCGTTTTCATTACACCAGACACACAAATTACATAAATTTTGTTGTAAAATATCACAGTCGTTTAAAGTTACAATAGGTTTGTACAGTTTTATATCATCGGCATATATAATAAAATCACAATTTAGGCTATCACAGACAAAGTTTATAAAAAGTAAGAATAAAAGAGGACCTAACTTGGAACCTTGCGGCACACCGCGGGTGGCAATATACTCGTAAGATGCATGTCCTTCGTACTCAACGCGTTGGATTCGACCTGTCAAGTATGATTTTATGACGCTGATAATATTATCATTTATATCGTATACTTTCAGGCGTTCAATGAGTATATCATGAGGCATACGATCGAAAGCCTTTGATATGTCGGTATAAATGACATCCGTTTGAATTCTCTTGTCCATGTTAGCAGATATTTCTTGCGTAATAGTCATTAAATCTGTTAGTGTTGATCTTTAAACCCATGTTGTTGCGGAGAGAGCTGCGAGTGTATTTTGCTATAAACTTGTTCGGAGATAAAACATTCAAATAATTTTGAAAAGTTGCATAAAAGAGAAATAGGCCTGTAGTTTTCAATGTTTGATCTATCTCCTTTTTTAAAAACCGGGGTTACTTTAACATATTTCCATCTGTTTGGAAAATTTCCAGTTTTTAATATTAGATTAAATAAGTATGTGAGCGGTTTAACTAGAACTACAGAAGTATCTTTTACTAAAAATTCGGGTATGTTGTCAGTACCCATAGTATGCCTCGATTTCATTTTTTTCATTTGATTAAATACCGTTTCTTCAGATACATAATAGTTACCCATGACGTCTTTGATATGTTCTTGTGGAGGGATAGTTTGATTGTTGTATTGATCATTATTGAAATGTTTTGCAAAATTATTGACTATGTCTTGACCTGATTGCAAAATTGCATCTCCATATTTCATTACGCCTGGTATGCGACTGTGATTTTTTTTTTGTCTGGATAAAAGACCAAAGTTGATTTGGATCTTTAGAAATATTTGATTCAGCATTTCTGATAAATTCGTAATATGCTTTATTAATGTTTCTTTTTAAGCGTTGTTTAACTATGTTAAGTCGAGGCTGATTAACCATAGTTCGTCTACGCCGAAGTTTTTCTTTTAGACGAATATCACAAATTATATCACGGTTGTACCATTGGGGATAAGATCTTTTGCGTACATAACAAGTTTTTGGTACAAATTTATCACAGCTTTTGTATAACATATTGTATAAAATATCACAGGCATCATTAACACACATACATTTATAGAGACAAGACCAGTTTATATCACAGTTATCTATATAGAGTTGAACCAAATCAGCTTTTTTAAAATTATATCTTTTTCTTGAGGAATCGCATATCATATTTGACGTATTTGATAATTTTAATTGGACGTTTATTTCTAAATCTGGGTGGTAATCATCTTCAGGTACAAAAGGATCATCGGACTTTGATACATCGCACGTATGTTTATCAGTAATTAATACTAAGTCTAGTAATCGCTCCATATGATTTAAAACGCTGCTAGTTTGCTTAAGCTTCAAAAAATTCATGAAATTTATAATTGGTAATAAATTGCATGAATAATTATCTGCATTTTCCATATACAGCTTATAGTTTGGTAAGTTAAAATCACCGCATATTATTATATTTTCAACATCTAATACAGTGCTGATGTAATCAAAGAATAATTGATATTCAGCAGTTGTAGTGGAAGGGGGTATATATACACAAAGAATATCTACAGTAGTGTGTTTTAAAAAGATACGGGCAGCAGCAGCATCAATATTTGATATCGGAGAAAGAAGATTAATTTCTTTACATTTTAAATTAAAATGAATGCCTATTAAAGCTCCTCCTCCTTTTTTTCTTTTCCCCTATCTGTTCTTATAACTTGATAGTTACTTGAAAATAGCTCGGTATTTTGTACACCATCTTCTTTAATTCCTGTCTCAGTTAAAGTAACAATGTCAATGTTCTGCGATTCTATGGAATTGTAAAACTTTGTTTTAGTGTTTAGTCCTCTAACGTTTTGATAATAAATTGTTATTCTTGTACTTGTCTGCTGGGATGTTATTAGTTTTCCGAATTACGTTTAACAATTTTGGGCACGTTTTTCACATATTTAATGGTTCTAGATGGTGAATATATGGTTGATGATGTCGTATCTGCTTCAGGTTGGGATAAACATTCCGACGTTTTTAAATCAATATCATTATAGTTATTGATTTCTGTATTTATGATCTCACATATTGTTTTTATTATTTTACGTTTTCCTGCCTGGTTGATATATGCATTGTTATCGCGAAAATAATTTTTTATAATAACATTACAATCAATATATTTAACAAACTGCAATTTATCTTCGGAAATTAATTTATGTAGGGAAGTGTTAAAGTCATACACAAATTTATTTAGCACAATTCGGTTTTGTACATACGGAGATCCAAAAACAAAAACATTTGTGTAGCTTAAATGTTTCAAAACGTTTTTTAAGTCATTCAAAGGTTCAGTTGCTTGCTTACAAAGTTTTATGTCGACGCTTCCAGCAAATATTAGGATATAGTCCTGTTTATTGAAATGTTTAGTCAAAGTTATACAGTTTTTAACAACTTCATTCAGTGGTGCATTAGGTTTGTATATACAAGTGATGTCATGTTTTTGTGTTGGAAGGTAAGTTCTTAAATATTCAGCGCAATCTTTTCCATGATTATCAGCCAATAATAATATTTTAGATTTTGTTTTATCTTTTTGATCGTTTGGTTTTTCAGTCACATTATAGTTTTTATTTGTTTGACTCGCACGATTTTTTCTTTCTTGAATTAATTTTTTTTATTTATTTTATTTGTAAACTCTGTTTGACTTGCTCGAGTCTCACTACTTGTGTTAATTTTATTTATGACATTGAAAATACTTGCTTCCATAGATTTTACTGTGCTTGACAAATTTGCAATAGTTTTATTTTTGCGTTCAATTTCATTTTGTAGGATTAATATTTCATTATTTAATTTAGTAATTTCGTTAATTAATTTATTGTTTTCTTTATCTGTTTTAGCAAATGTAGTTTCCAGTTCAGATGCTAACTCATTAAAATCAATTTCATCAGTGTCTGTGTCACTTACATCACTATGACCGATAGTACAATTTAAAATATCATCGTTTAAGGTAACCGATTTTAATTTTTGTCGAGTTATAGGAGGCATTATGTATTAATATTAAAAATTTACAAAAAAGAAATTAAAAAAAGAAGAAATTAATTACTTATAACATATATGTACATATATACAGGGTGTCCGGAAAATACGTGTACAACGTTTGACGACAGACTCCTGACGTCAAAATAGGTCGATCTAAGCCGACTTAGTTATATCCAAAATTGTCTCGTTTAGCCGGTAGAGGGCGTCAAAAATTTGGAAATATTAAAAAGAAATTACCTGTAACAATAATTTTTTAAGTGACCTTGTTGCTATGGCGTTTAATAATTTGACAATTATTGACAAATTGTCACCAGTCTATGAAATTTACTCAAGTATACGATCAACATTCTTGAATTACAAGTTCATTTTACCATTAAAAATGGAAAATTATACAAACTCTCAGAAAGTTGACATGCTCCTGGTATACGAGTTTTTTTTTTTTTTTTTTTGTTATACTTTTGTTTTTTTTTGACGCCCTCTACCAGCTAAACGAGACAATTTTGGATATAACTAAGTCGGCTTAGATCGACCTATTTTGACGTCAGGAGTCTGTCGTCAAACGTTGTACACGTATTTTTTGTTATACTTTTGTTTTTTTTTTGACGCCCTCTACCGGCTAAACGAGACAATTTTGGATATAACTAAGTCGGCTTAGATCGACCTATTTTGACGTCAGGAGTCCGTCGTCAAACGTTGTACACGTATTTTCCGGACACCCTGTATATATATATATATATATATATATATATATATAACCACTTAGGACACACACTTCACACCAACCGGTCATTATTGGTGACTAACAGTTTAACAAATACATAGGTAGACCACGGAAACTACTTACCAACATTATACAGTACAACTATTATTTTTAGAAACAAGACTTCAGGTCAAAGCAGCTTATGTGTACTTCATAAACAACACACACAATACTACCATTGAATTATTTATTGTCATCATGGATACACATTAAATCAAGATAATCAATTACATTGACAATTATAGTATCGAAAGATAAAAACAAACTGCAAAAACTACTCTACAACTTATTTACCAAAAATTATATAAGACCCATTTATTACAAAAAATTTGCAATTAAAACATAGAACTTCAAATAACTCTTTACTAACAAAACAAATATAGATATCCGCTTTCCTACAAAATATAATATGAAAGAATAAACAAATATGCACAAAAAGTAAAATAAAAATATACATTTAAGATGGAAGTGACACTATTATGAATTTCGCAACAGAGACAAGAACAAAAAACTCAATAAGTAGAAGTCTTTCAAAAACAACAGAGTTAATGATACTACAACCAACCAATCACAAAACACATTTAGTAAATTTCAAAAACATAAAAAATAAAAAAGTCTAAGATGTAGTAAAGTAGACCCAAAACAAAAGAAAAACGTGAAAAAACTAGGCAAAATATGGGCAATGACCATATATTCCGTGGTCTCTTCACTCTCTTCTTTTGCTTTAACCATCAAAAAATTTAAAAACAGAATGAAAGAAAGCCCAAAACCATTTGAAAAACAACGCGCTGGTACGTCATTGTCCCAAAAACGGTAAAATTGAAAATATCATTACATTTCACAAGACAAAAAAAGATATAAGTGCTAACTCTATAATCATCAATTTTCTTTTTTTTGTGCTAATGACCTTTATAACATTTTCTTGCCGCTACATTTGTCGTATCCTCTACATATTTTGTAGTCGGTCTTTTAATACTCATACTAATCCTTTTTTCCATTATTCCGTAATGTACTAGCATTTACTTGTTAGTCCAAATTTTTCTGTTTGTTGAAGAATCCATTTACAAACATTTTGGTCAAGTGGCCACTAAACCTAATATTCCGCTTATATACAAGCACCACTATTACAAACCAAACCTAACCTAACCTAACGCAACTCCAAATCTATTTTCCGTACTTGTTAAAGCGCAGTCTAGACATCCAATTGCTGCACCAAAGATCGTGGGTTCAAATCTCACAAAAAAAAAAAGATTCAAACTTTTATGCGCTTTCCCACTCCCCAACATGCTTTGTCAGTGCAAGGTTTCGTGACTAAGACCCTTTACTGGTCCGAAGTAGACTAATAATTTATCCAGTAGTTCGGAATCCACTAAGAACTGTAAGCCCACCCATAATGTAAATTGACAACATTATAGACAGAGAAGACACTGCCGTGGCGTAAAAGCCTAAAATCAATTTGAACTTTGCCAATGGAAAAATCTACTTAAAAAAAATACCAAAACTCAAGTGACAAACATGATTAGCGTTGATGATCAAAAAAATTCAGAAATCTAAAGCCAAATAACCAATAACAAACTAACTGTTGCCATAGTTCTAGAGTTAACTAAAAACCATATCAGCAAAAAGGAGCCTCAGTGACCAACTACCACTTGAACAATAGTCTTTAGACGCCAACCATAATATTTAACTGCTAGACAGTCCAAAATCATGCCACCCATAAAAAAACTAAAAAACTGCAGCAAGGATATACACAAATATTTGTGTTTGTACAAACCTGCAACGTTCCTTATACCCCGTACATTTCAAGCCATCATCACCACAAAAGTTGCAACGCCAAGCTTGCCACAAAACATAGGAGTCCTGTTATATGCATAACTATTGCCACAGCTCTACAACAACAAAAACTTTTTTCAAAAACAGCCCCGGCATCATCAAACTTTGCCAAAAACATAATACTGCTATCTACATACTTCCTACATACTTCCTGGAAGAATTGTCATAAAAAGAACAACCGCAACCACAACGTCCTACCTCCTAAAACAGTACTCCAGTAGTACGGCTTTAATCATAGTAGCACAATAAATGATTAATTGATTGAGGCCACTGCAGTTATCAGCTTTAGTGTAACTTCATGTCTCTTTAATAAAACTATCCACAAAATCTTTTTATTTGTCTTCCGAGGCTTGTAGCCCAAAACACTAAAACAATAACCGTGACAAATAAAAAAAATACGCAAATACACTTTCCAAAAGCCGCATTCGGCTTAATAGCTGCAGATTACCAATCTGTGATAAAAAGCAACAACTGTCATTCATGATTTGTGTGCAGTATTTTGACTCAGTATCAGTATCTTCTTTTCACGTTGAATAGATAATTTAGAATCTACCAAATAATTCTTTTTATTTTATCAGTTCAATCAGTTTGGTAAGAAAAAACAGTTATAATGCAATAAATATACCGTAATTTTGAAAAATTGAATACAATATTTAATTACTTATAAGTAAATAAAAACATAAAACTAAAATATTTAAATATTCTAAACTGGTTAAGTTTGCATGACAAAAGCACAGGGCAGGGTGTTAGCAAAATTCATTAAAAAATCACTTTAACCTCGTTAATTTGCTGCAAAAAACGTATAGAACCAAAGTGCTGCGTACAATCTAAACATGTATAAAGTATATAAAATATAAAACCAATGCGTAAATGACATGAATTGAACGGAGCAAGTTAAGACAATCTTTTGATTCCCATCCAACAAAACATCAAAAATTAGTATGACGTCAAAATCAAAAAGTATTATCTCATATTAAATGTAAACCCTTCTAGTTCAAACTATTTGTCCGCAATCATGAATTAAAGTACCCCGCTTAAGTCTTAATTATCCATATACTGAATGTCATCCTCTTCTGTTCTAGTTTAGTAGTTACTGGTTTTTGCAAAAAAATAAAAAACATTCAATTTCTTGATTAGAAACACTCTGGCGAGTAAACGTGGCACTTCCAATTAAACTATTTGTGCGCAACCATAAACCGCCCATTCTCCCAAGTGATATTAATTCGTAGACTATATACCATCTTTTCCTTTTTTTACCAAAAAAAGCATCTAACCTACTACACTACAGTTCAAACTGTTTGTTCGTAATCATAAATTATAGTACTATGACCACATGTTATTGATCCGAAAAATAAATTTCATCTCTTCTCTTTCAATAAAGTAACTATTGGCAATTGCAAAAATAAAAAATTACTATTCAATAATTACAAAAAAAAACCTTTGCTCCATTAATTAATAACTACTAGCATTTGTAAAGAAGAGAAACATTTAATCCATTGACTACAACTAGCAGGTGAGTAGAGCAGTTCAAACTATTTCTCCAAAATTAATAACTGTAGTAACATCTCCACCCATCCATGTGTTAGTAATTCTTGTATTAGATATCATCCTCTATTTCTTTAATTTAGTAACTATTGACGGGTTGGCAAGGCAATCTAGTTCAAACTATTTGTCTGCAATTATGGAACTGAAGTACCTACTTCTTCTATTTATATTTTTCTTTACGGCCGTATATACTAGGTGGCGCACCGGAGCAGCCGTTCTGCTGAAAATATCGCGGCTGTAGCTGAAGATGTCGCAGAGAATCCCGGAGTATCGACCAGACGACGTGCCGGGCAATTGGACGGTCTTTTCAGAGAATTTTGATGAAAAGACTTGAAGATGTTTCCTTACAAAGTGCAGACAGTGCATCAGCTGCTAGCCGTTGACCGCCAAGCGCGTGTAACCTACGCCATCCTGAATCTCGACCACAAAAAAGACAACTTTTTATCAAAAATTATCATGAGCAACGAGGCCCATTTCCATCTATGTAGATACGTGAATAAGCAGAATGATCGCTTCTGGAGTACCGAAAATCCGCGTATAACGCACGAAGAACCATTACACCTGCTCAAAGTTACTGTATAGTGTAGTGTTTACGCTGAAGGCGTCATCGGGCCTTATTCATTCAAAAGCGCTGCGGGCCAAACGACTACTGTAAACGGCAAGCGCTACAGAGCCATGCTCAACGACTTTCTTCTACCTCAACTGGGACTAAAGAACATGTGGTTCCAACAGGATTAAGCAACGGCGCACAATGCACTGCACACAACCAAAACTCTGAGGCTGAGGGCTGCATTTCCGGATCAAATAATCTCTCGTTTTGGTGATTTGCATTGGCCGGCAAGATCGCCCAATTTATCCGTTCTAGACTTCTTTTGTGGGGTTTTCTTCAAGTCACATGTCTGCCAACAAGCCTCAGACTATTGAAGCCCTCAAAGAGAATAACATCCGTCAGGAATGCGGAAACCTATCGCCAGAAGTTCTGGCAAGAGTGATGAATAATGCAATAAATAGAGCCCGTATAAACATCAATTCTGGCAATATCATTTTTTCAACATTATAAAAAAAAATTAGACATCAAAACACAATCCAAATAGAAAAACAAAAGTTTTTCATTTATTAGTAAAATTGCAGTCAAACAGTCGGGTGACAAATTTTTCGCCACCTAGTAGAAACATAACATTTGAGCAATCAGTGCAAGGGTCAAAAAACTCCTTACGCTAGACAAAACCTACAAGCTGATAAGTAAGCTCAAGTTAAATTTAATGCCTAAATATTAGTGTGAAGTCTCAACAACAGTTCATTCATCAGAGAACATCAAATATCAATATCATCTAAAGATTTAATTTTCATAAAACCTTTTATACTGTCAGCAAACAATAGACGTGCATTCGGTGTAAGACATCGTTGATAAAGATGTTGAATAGAAGATGTCTAAGATGTGGAACACCTAACGTAACGTCTATATTATGAAAAACGCACTGACCAATACACTTAAGTTCAGATCTATTAGATTGAATTTACTGTAATAGTGTCATCAGTACCAATATAACACATTTTTATAATTAGTATCTTGTGATCAGCTGACGAAAGCTTTTAAAAAGTCATTGTAAACTAAATACACCTAAAATCTGTCATAAAGTTCATTATGATTTTTATTGTGAAAGGAAGTTTTTATAACTCATTAACACCAATTTAAAAAATACAAAAGACAACTTAAAAAAATACACACGTTATATACCAAAATCTAAAATAAACATCACAAATAATAATAAAAATAAAACAATAAGTTTGTGTGTTAAACATAACCAACAATGTATGATGAGCCAAGCCAAAATCTGGTGCATTAAAAATATTTGCAATAGTTAAAAAAAAGCAATAAAGTTAAGCATTTCTAAGCAGAAATGCATAACACAATTTTTTTTAACTTCAAATTGCTGGATTTTGTAACAATAAAATATAATACTTTTTGGACTGGTACTTAAAATTGCGATAATAAATGTTTATACAACAATAGTGACTAGTTTGTTTAAAAAGTTATTATAAAAATATGATTCAACAATTTTATTTAATACTAAACTTTTTTTATAAATTGATTACAGTATTCGTAAAAAAAGTTTACTTATAAATATAACGCGGCAACAATAGCATCTATTTAAGGATATGTTTACGTGTTTCGTATAAAATGTTTTTACGTTTATATAGAGCTGTTAAATTTATTTACCACTTTATATATTGAATTAACCACCCACCACTAATCAAACAAACACCTTTTAACAATACACTCAGTCTTAAACAATTTCACCTTCTATCTTTTAGTATTTTCTTTTTGATTTGACAAGTGTTTCGTCGCCTCGGAATTAAACCAGATGAAATTACACGAGAGTGAGCATTTGCTTTGAATGATTGTGTTCTGTATCGAAACGAACAAACAGTATTTCGCTGGCGGCGCGCTTCCATTGTAACCCGCCTCAATTTAATTAAGTTTGTCACTTTTCAAACGGCTCAGGTGTTCCGTAAACAAAGTCAAATGGCTTACGCTATGCCCGTACGACAATCACTGGAACAATTTAGTGTTTTAGTCGGTGGAATTAGTATTGGGTCCGTTGTGTGAACAATGAGAGTATTGTGCCGAAGTTGCATTAGACATTACATGGATGCGCTAAACAATGGATTTGTTGGAAATTTTGGTTTAGTTAAAAGTTGGTTGGAATCAGTAAAAATACGTCAAAATTAAAAAAATAATATTCAAGTACAATGACATGATAGCAATAGATATTGAATATCTACAATCTCCAACTATAGGTACTATGTGTGTGAATAGCCGTGTCCTCCTGTGATACCAATATATAGACATCTTAAGTCATATTAGAGAAAGGCAAATTTATTGAAACTATAAAATTGAACACAAAAAACTAGTCTAAATCTAAGAATAATATTAAGTAAGTGATAATATACTACGCATATGTTTAAATATTTAAAATTCGGATTATAAAAATAAAATAATAAAAATAGATTTATATTTTTTTAATTTTTTTTTTACATATTTGAATTTATTATTTTGAAAGTAAGATGCTATTGATTCGTTGCTACTTTTCGGTAGCTTCGCTACAATCATCAAAGCTTTAAATATTTGCAAAACAAAAATATCAAAATAAATTTCAAGATTAAATATCTTTATTTAAGTGCTGCAACTTATGACATAATGTAGATTTACTATTTATTCAATTAAACTAGTAACTAAGTCCATGAACTAAATAATGATTAATCACCACTTAACAATCAATTGTGATAGGTGCAACAATTAACCATTAAAAATTAAGTATCATTAACAAATGACCTATTATTTCGTCAAAACATGATTCATATACTAACCCAAGTAGTACCAAGGTGGCCGCAACTGAGATGGGAACCTTGAACCAGTGACTGCTACGTAACTGCCACAAAATCTGCGACTTTGGTGAATAAATAACTTTATTTAACAAATTTATAGTCGCTGCTACGTAGTTTTTACCAGGAATGGCTACTTTATAGTTATGTTACTTCTAGGTCCCCCGGTAGTTGGGACGTCGTAGTTACCAGTGGATCAACTTTAAAGTTTTCGAAACGGTGGCAAACGATAGTAGCTACTAAAATGCGACTTTAAAATTTTAATTACTTTCAAGTAGCATTGATAGTTCCCGCGACGATTTCGGGACGTCTGCGCAACTTTACCTGCCTGGAACTTAAGTAATATATATTAGTGTCAATAACGTTGTCGTTACCTGCAGAGTTGATAGTAATTGTGCTGTAGGCTACTACAAAGTCCGTGTCACCCCTCAAAATCACCATGAAGCAGATTTCACCATACAGTTCCCAATATGCCAATATTGAGGAGCAGTGCATAATATTATAAAATTAAAACCTAACCTGATATATCCCACTAAACAGTTTTATAGTGCACAAAATTTATGTTTTCCGATGTTTATGTGATAAATTAACGGGATTAATTTAACTCAACATTAGGTTGTGGTTGTACTTGACATTTGTTAAGAAAGCCCTGTAAGGTTAAAACCACCCAGTTCGAGTTTCGAGTCCCAGATGGTACTGTGAGGACCCACAAGGAACTTTAAAGTGGCATTGCAGTTCCATTTGGCACTTAGTAGTAATTTTTACTTTAAAGTTACACATTCACAGTTCCGGTCCACTATTGCTAAGTGACGATTACTTTGAAGTCGCTTTCTTTAGTAATAACCACTTTAAAATTACTTTTTCAAAAATTCGCCATCTTTATGGACAACACCTGTGACGATATTATTTCAAAATATGTCATAATGACTAGAATATGGTTAATTTGTTATAATTTCTGCACAAAATATAACAAATAAATGCGTGTAATTGCAAAATAATTATTTTAAAATGTTTTTAGTATCTACGTGCCATATATCCACATGACATTAAATATTTTAAAGACAATATTTTAATATAAACATACAATTTTCGATGGCGCGATGTTCGATTTCAACTTGGCACCTTTATGTTTATCAGTAAAGTAGCATTAATTTTGTAAATCAGACCATCGGGAATTAGAGTGCAAGTTGTTTCGGATATTATTATTTTTTACTAAGTATTCCATTCTGAGTGTTTAAGTAAACCAAACAAGGATTATGTAGAAGTGAAACAAAAGAATAACAAAGTCTGTTGCAAGACAGAGCAAGCACTATTAAAAGTTTTAAAAAGTAAAAGGGAGGTTCCATGTTCAACACGGCTACCACGCCGCGACGACGCCGCTACGTAACCACTAAGTCCCTGGAACGTAGCCGTACAAGTTCCAGGCAAGTTGCCGTTACGTTAGTAGTCACCGACAAAATATTCCCCATTTACGTCGCAAGCACGTAATTAGAACGTTCCTATTACGTACCCATAGCTAGTGGCAAAGCACTTTTTAAAGTTCCTACAACAGTTGCCGCTACGTTCCCGCGACTAATTGTGCTAGTTGGGAATGGTTTACAAAAAAACTGCAACGTAATCACATAAATATCAAAATATAAATTTTTCAAACAAGCAGTTTTAACTATATATAATCTAAAAAAAACTTATTAGCCCAATATAGACTCTTCTATCTTTTTTTAAACGTAGTGAAATGTTGGCCTCAGCAAGTGGCCCTTGAAAATTACTCGCGAATGGCAATATATTTCGTTTTTTTTTTCTCTGCGTTAGTCCTGCTGTTTATTTGTCATTGTCACTAATGTGGTACAAGTTTGAAGTGGACTGAGTTCAGCCTCTCGGAAGTCACACAGTCTGCTGCGGAAACACATGCTTGCTATCCCCGACCCATCTCTCCCTACACCCTATTTTTCTTTCCATCTCTTCTTTCTCCCATTCTTGTGTTATTCAGTTTAGTCCTTTACATTGCCCTTATGTATCTTGTTAGTTTCTCTACATCTTCTTCCTCGTCGTATCATCTCTCTTTCATAAATATTGTGTGCAGCTCCATTAGGTGTATCCCCTTTAGTAGTCCTAGATTTCTCAGTTTTACCTCTAATGAGATTCTTGTATCTCTATTTGGGGTTATTTTTCGTGTCCCCTGGTTGCCAGCTATACTAACTAAGTAATTTCCAAGATACGCCAGACAAGCAACGCAGCTCTCAAAATTGTCAGAATATATCAGGCTCTTCATCTTAGAGATAGGAGAATACCCTGTTAATCTGTAAAAAAAGGTTTGTTTCCTTGATCATACATTTGACTAGGCTCTTAGCTCATGTCTCCATTTAAAAATCTGATTGTGTCCCGGTATGCATCTGTACCTTATGCTGCTTAATAAGCAGCACGTAAAATCTGACTAATTTGTGCACTTATATTAAGTTAAATTTTAATTCATCGAATTGTTAGATGAATAACAAAACATTAATATCGCAATCACACCAAAAAAGATAACTATTGACAAATCATAACAATTTTATCAACACAAGGCGTGAAAGTCAATTCTGCACATCTGGAAACACTTAAGAGATTTTGGAATCACCAAAATCAGAGAAAACGGAAGATGGGTAAAAGACGATTGCATCAAAGAAACTACTAAATGCTGCTAGCAATAGCACACGTAACTTAAAATTTGCTTTAAACCAAACGGTAAGATAAATAGTAGTATTGATTTATGGTGACCAATAATTCAGGCAGCTATTTTATGCAACAACATCATTTCACTGCAAAAAAATTTTCTTCGCTTAACAATCTTTTGCAGTTGTTTTGTAACCTACAAATGATAATGCACAACATGCCCTCAAAGACTGTTACGTATAAGACCCCAATACCACATACCACATACAGTGTTACCACATAATTTTTGCAAAAATCGCCCAAAACACATAATTCTAGCAAGATTGATGCTATCTGATAATACTATGAATATAAGATACGTCCGTACAGTAGAGTTAGTCTTGTTCATAACGAGCGGAGAGATAAATATAAACAGTCTGCTATTCATTACATTTATTTTTGTTTTGCTTTTGCAATATAAATTTTTTAAATATATTTATTGCATTTTTGTTGTATATTATTACTAATGAAGCAGATACAAGTTAATGCTACTGTCATGTCTTCTATTTATAGTATCATGATTAAAGCTGTGATTTTATGCATTTGCATATTCTATAATATTTATATAAAAATTAAATAATTTCGTATCTACACAAATTAGAAGAAAACAACAAGCAAAAACCAATATTTCTTTTGCATATTTTGCATATTTTTGAGTTTCTGAGCATATTTCCATAAAAGTTTCATATCAGTGCATATTTGGTGTTTATTTGGTGCATATTTAAAGCATATTTGCATATTTGCATATTTGGTGCTCATTTGTATAATTTTACAAGTTCATATTCCAATAATTTTAAATTATATTTATAAGCCAAGATTGCCTTTTGTAAAATATAGATTTTATACGTAAACAACATGTACAAATGCAATTTTGATCCTACGAATATACTTAGTTGAGCGTTTGTTTTAAACATTTTCTTCTTTGTTCTACGGATTTTTTTCCAGAACATAAGGCTATTTAAATAAATTAATAATTTAAAAAATTTTTACTGTACACAGCACATATTTACATATTATAAAAATCATGTCTGCATATATTTTATTATGTTTATATTTTTACCAAATTTAGCACATTTAATGCATATTCCAGCTTTAATCATGATACTACCTCAAAAATTAATATTTGTAATTTATTTAGGAAGGGATACTTACAGATCAAAGCTTGTATTAATAAATCAAAATTCCATTTAATAGTTAGCGTTTTATATAGATATTTAATCTAAATCTAATGAATATTGAAGCCATTTTACTTCAAGCATACATCACAAATAACATTTTTCTTCGTTTATCCTCTTTGCAGAGAAGTCGTGTTCGTAGATCACTCACTTGTTACTTTTCTTGCAACACCGCGCCACCTTTTCCTGTTCCTGAACTCTTTTGTTTTTTGTGAGGCCGTTTGGTTCATTGTCCTTTTTATAAGGTCAATCCTCTTAGTCTCTTTTCCTCCATTTTTTCCTCTACTATTAATTTCTCTAAGTTTTCGACGTCACTTCGTGTGATGTATCAGAAATATTTAAGGATTTGCAAATAGATTACTTTCTAAGTCGCTGGGATTCGTGTATTTGAGGGATAATAGGCACATTGATTCCTTTGGATGTCCAGGCCTCAATCTGTTACCTATCTACTACCTTTAGTGTCCAAGATTCGCCACCGTATAGTAGTTTAGAGAAAACTAATGTTTTCATTATTTTCTTCTTAGTCTCTTTTCCTCCATTTTTTCCTCTACTATTAATTTCTCTAAGTTTTCGACGTCACTTCGTGTGATGTATCAGAAATATTTAAGGATTTGCAAATAGATTACTTTCTAAGTCGCTGGGATTCGTGTATTTGAGGGATAATAGGCACATTGATTCCTTTGGATGTCCAGGCCTCAATCTGTTACCTATCTACTACCTTTAGTGTCCAAGATTCGCCACCGTATAGTAGTTTAGAGAAAACTAATGTTTTCATTATTTTCTTCTTAGTGTTTAATGTTGGGTCAAATTCTATCCATATTTTTTGCAGATCCCTTACCGTTCTTCCGGCCATTTCACATCTTTTATTGATTTCCTTGGTACATCCACCTACGTTTGTAATAAATGTCTTTAAAAATATGAATAAGCAACAACTTCATATTCTTTTATGTGTTATGTCGGGTTGGTTGTTGTTGGCTCGGTCTATGATCTTGGTTTTCGTTTTATTGATGTTAATTTTCATGCCAAAGATTTCGCATTCTTCCTTCAGTTATTAGATCAATTCTTCTAACTATGCTGTTGTAAGGCAGTGTTATCTGCGCACTAAAGATTATTTATGGTAACTATGACTAGGCCATTATACCAGTTTTTATTCTTCTTTTTATAGTCCCAACTCCTATCGGAGGTTGGGTATCGTTATGGCTATTTTTATTTTATTTATAACTGTTCTAATTAATTGGTTTGACGATAAGCCAAACCATTCTCTTAAATTTCTAAGCCAGAAAATCCTTCTTCTTCCTATACTTCTCTTTCCTTCCTTAATAAATCTGTATCGTTCTCCCCTCATTATATAAACGAGACACTGCAGTTTACGTTTTTTTCACAGTATTTACAATTTTCTTTATTAAACCTTTGTAGCACCTCAACATTTGTAAACCGGACCACTCATGATATCCTTAAATTTTTTATGTAACACCATCTTTCGAATGCTACTAGTTTATTCGTATCGGCCTGTTTAAATGTCCTCCACTCAGTATAACAAGTTAAAAAATATGTAACAGCGTAGCATTTTCAATTTCAATTCTAACTTGTCACGGCTGCAGAATAGCTTTTTCATTTTAATAAATGCAGCTCAAGTAATTTCTATGCGACTTCTTATTTCATTAGCTAATTCTGCGTTTTAGGTAAGATATTTCTATTGCGTAAGCTTCTACTCTTGTTTACCAGACATATAAAAATTTTCGTAAGCTCTGGGATTTTTTGTAATGACCATGAATTTTGTTTTTGCTTAATTCATTTTAACCCCGTAAAAATTACATGCAGAGATAAGAAGTTATTCAAAAATAACTGCGGTTATATAGATGTTGAATTAGTAAACATGAATGATAAGGAACATCCATCACGTAATATGTGCCATAGTTTTTTCTATTTTATACAAAAGCTTTACTGTAATCCACAAAACACATGTATATTGGTTTATCTATTTCTTAAATTGGAAATCAGCTCGCGTCTCGTGTCTCACCCTTTTACAAATCCCGCTTATTGTGGTGGTATTTGCCACGAAAGATATGGTTTAAGTCCTTCGCTGATTATTTTGAGAAGTTTCTTACTGGCATGTGAATTTAAACTATTAGACAACAGTTTCCGCATTTTTCCTTTTTTTGTGCAAGAGTACAAAAGTCGACTTCGTCCACTCATCATAGTCCTGTATTTCATACTTTTTGACGTATTACATATCTTCTTCGTTGCTGTTTAGACATCAAGCATCCAATTAGCAACAAAAATGATATGCATGCGCATCATAAAGAAGAAACAGAGCTAGTAGAAACATTAGAACTTATAGAACAGAGGCAAAACACATGTCGACAATCATCCAAAACACAATTGAGGACAATGCAAATATGAAAGTACTCCGGTCAAATATGTCCAAACGACGAGGAAATATCTTCAGGATACAAAATAAGGAAGGAATTGTTGTAACGGACAACGCAGAGATCGTCAAAGCTATAGAAACGTTCTATAATGAACTTTATGATACGCACACAAATAGAACATACGACCAACCAAAACATATCATCAATGTCGGATCAGAAGAAATGCCGGAAATTAGTAGATAAGAACTGGAAACTGCACTAAAGAACATAAAAAATAAGAAAACACCCGGAGAAGACCGAATCACAAGCAAAATGTTGATAAGTATCTTAATAGGTGCAGCTCTGATACTAATGAGTAAATGTCTTGAAGAAGGCAGAGCACCAGACAAATGGCGGAACTCAGAGGTGATCATCTACAAACGTTATGCTCTCTCAACAAAAAAACTACAGAATACAATGTTCCTATACACCTGGCTTTGGTAGATTAATACAAAGCCTTCGACTCTGTAGAGACCTGGGCAATCCTAGAAAGCCTTGAAAGAGCCCGAATTGATTCTAGATATACAAACTTGCTGAAGTATATATAGACCAACTCAACAATGCAAGTTAAAATCGACAAAGATTTAAAATCAAGCTTTGTACAGGTCAGAAGAAGCGTACGCCAAAGAGACGCAATATATCCTAAACTGTTTACCCTCGTACTTGAGGATATGTTCAAAACATTACCGGAAGACAAAATGAGCCAGAACACGGCTCCTATTTAAACACCTAAGATTCGCAGACAACATAGTACTAGTCAGCAAGAATATCGACCAGCTGAAAACTATGTTAAGTCAACTACAAGAAGCGTCAAAACTAATCGGACTAAATCTAACATAAACAAGACCAAAAACATGAGCCCGAAAGAAATAAAAATCACTATTGACAACCACCTTCTGAAACAGTAAATGACTATATATATATATATATATATATATATATATATATATATATATATATATATATATATCTAGGTCATAAACTTAAACTGAAGAAAGACAATCAAACGGCAGAAATCATGCACCGTGTAGAACTAGGATAGGCAGCCTTTGGAAACTTAAAACATATTTTCAAAAACACAGATATCCCAACAAACCTAAAGAAAAAAGTCTGCAAGACGTGCATCTTACCCGTGATAACTTACGGATTAGAGACTATGACTCTAACTCTGAAAAGCGTCAATAAATTAAGAACAACCCAAAGGTCAATGGAACGGACTATGTTGGGGTGAGCCTTAGAAACAGAATACAAAATGAAGAAATAAGGCGGCGAACAAAACTTACAGATGTAATGACACAAGCGCCTCAACTAAAATGTAGATGAGCAGGTCACATTGCCAGACACGACTGTAATAGATGGACCACCAAAATACTACAATAAAGACCAAGAAGAACAAAAAGATGTGTCGGTACACCATAGAAAAGGTGGCTTGTTGATATAAGGATAATCACAAGAAAAAGATGCTTCCAAGTCGCGCAAAATAGAATAACATGAAAAAACCTAGAAGAGGCCTATATCCAGCAGTGGGTAGATTAAGGCTGATAAAAAAAAGAAGATATATTACATGCATTATGTCTACAGCACTTTTGTCCATCGTTTGTATAATCTCTGCCGGGATGTTGTTTGGCCCTAGAGATTTTGAGGGTTTAAGTTTTCATTAGCGTCATTTACTTTCTCTTTTAGTATTGTTGGTTTGGTTATTTAGGTACATCTGGTTGTTCGTATTTTCTTCCACCATCATCGAATAATGTTTCGCAATACAGTCTCCATACATCTTTACATTTGTCCCAATTTACTAGTACCAGCTGCCATTTTATAACTGTCTAAACTTTTTATAAAAAAAGTGTTAAAATAATGCTAGACCTCATACCGCATAGGTGACATAAGAAATTACTTTTCTTGGCTCGTAACAACTGTATGAAGCATATCTACAATTAAATTGGCAAAACAAGGGCTCGCCTATTCCACTAACTAATTTAATCAACAAAACACTGACTTAGTTTGAGGCTTAAAAGCTATTTTTTTATAATATTTATGGTCTAAAAAAAATTTAAATTCTTTTCATCAGCATCTTAAACATAGAAATCCCCATATCATATCTTTGACTGAAACCAAAGTAAATAATAAAGACCCAGCTCGCTTTAATCTAGTAGATTCCGAATATCATCTTGAACATTCATTTGCTAACCAAAAAGGTGTTTATGCCTACATCCACAAACAACAAGCATATTCTAAACTGGCGACATACGAAATTCAAGGCATTGGATATAATAGTATAATTCTGAAACTAAATCTTCCCGATAATACAATTTTTGTAATACGCATATACCGTTCTCCAAATAAGACAACATTAAACTGTTTTGATGACTTTTCTGAAAGTTTTGACAACCTTCTATAAGGTAAATATAAAAAAACCTAAATCATTTGTTAGGAAAATTTTAATGTATATAATAATAAATAGTTGAGTCACTTATCTTCTACAACATTATACGGACAACAAGCTATGATTTTTGCTGCTTCTCATAATCTCACAAAACATATTCAAAAACCCAAGTATTTTCCTCGTAATAGACTTCTTTACAAAAATGATTAGATTTGTATCTTTCAAGTATTCCAACTACTGTTGAGGCTGCTTTAGGAAATTCTAATCATTCACTTATTACTTCTGTTGTTAAAACTTATCTTCCTATTACTACCAAACCAAACTTAAACTACGCCTCATCTATCATTATTTAAAGATAAACATAGTAAAAATTAAAAAAATTCCTTATAATTTTGATTTTCAATACTTATAACTTATACCTATTCAGAATATCATCGAAAAATTTGTCCCATTCTCTTATTAAAGCAAAACAAAAGTACTGGTTTCAATTCAGAGAAAACAAGCAGTTAATAAAAAGCAAAAACATTAAAGAAACACATCAGTAATCGTTCCAAACAGACTAAACAGGATTATAAGAAATCTTGTAATAATTGTGACAATCTAATACAATCTGAAAAAAAATAGAACTGACAGAAACAACGCGAATCGAATTACTCTTGCCATAAACAACAAAAATTTCTATAAAACATTAATTCATTGCAAAATCTTCAATACCCTTCAAAATAATCAAAACATCTTGTTACTAATCCAAAAGAAGCAGATTTTTTGCAAACCATTTTTGCATCTAACTCTACTATTGTAAATCTTCTTACTGCTGTACCTACAGTGCCGGCTAGTAGTAAAATAATAAATCCAATTCATTTTAAGTAACGGATTGTCAAAAGATACCTTCTTAAATTAAATACCAGTAAGGAACCAATCAGGTATAGATAAAATTCCACCTATTATTCTTAAAACATTTGCAAATAAGTTAGCTCCTGTTTTGAATAAAACATTTGCTTTATCATACAAAAATGTTCAACCTATACCTAAAAACAAAACAAGTTTGATTCTTCAAATTATAAACCAGTTATTGCAATCATTTGAAAATTATATAAATTTACACATTGTCAATTTCTTAAAACTAAATAACTTCTGACTTATGTTAGCCAAATGGAATTCTACTTTAGACAAACATGAAAAAAATCTTGCAGTAGCTCCAAGACATTTCCAAGGCATTTTATAGGGTACAGCATCCTAATCTTATTCTCAACCTCCATTGATCCATCTTAATAAAAAATCTGTAAATCTTATCAATTCTTGACAATAAAACAATTATAGTTAAAATTAATGGTTTTAACCCTTAAATCATAAATGCTGGTGTTTCTCGCTTGATTTTGATTAAAAAGATGTAGAATAAACCATCGTACACCGACTTTCAACCTAATATATGACAAACATGCACTTAAAGTTTAATCAATCAAAAATATTGATAAACAATTCAAATAGTATGAAACAGAAACCACCCTAAAACCATTATTTAAAAGTTTTGGTAACATAATTTTAAAGCTATGTTGGATCCCGTAAAGCCTATAGAACCTTTCTACTGTTTCTCAAGATTCCTCTGAAGTGGCTGCAAGTTTATTAAATTTTGTTTGGTACTACTGTTGAATGCAAAATCATAGCAAAATCTACAGATATTTTTAAAATCTATTAAAACAAACAAAAAAATAACATATATTAATATAATTGATGGTTGTGACTTCTACGTTGTAATGCATGTTTATAAAGTAATAAAATAATGTACTATGTTTTTAATCACAAATTTATAGAGCCAAAACAAGTAATGTATTTGTAAGAATAAAATTTAGATAAAAATATTGAAAATTGTTTTATTATTTTATATAAAGTGATCCATTTTTTAATAATTTATTTTATTTTTCTTTACAAATTAAATTACATTAATAATAAAAATAGTTTAATTTAAAAATATTAAAAATAACGTAAATGAAAAAAAATATTACAAAACAAATATTTGTTTAACACTTTTTTCTGAAAACAATTAATGCAAATATCACATTCATGTCATAAAATAAAACACAACATTTGATGATAAGCCAATACGTAATTTAAATTTTTCATCAAATTGATTTTAGTGTTGATATATGGTGATTCATGCATTGTAAAAACACATTGTTTAAATCATGCTACATTTCAGTCAGATTTGATTGATCGACACCATAATAACAGTTTCAGTACTTTTATTCTATTATACATATAATTACGTTACAATAACGTAGAGATTTTATGTCTTGAACATTGCGTGCCGCTATATGAAGTATAAACATGTAAGTGTACATTACTTTAGAATTAAAATCAAAATAAATTTAAATAAATATAATTACCTTTCAAACCAATGAAAAAATATAGCTGGTTTTATTACCTGAAACAAAACAAATAAAGTTATTTACATTAAAATTATATAATAATGTATTTATTTTGTTAATTATATTATATATCCAATGAGATTTAATTTAATTTAACCCTTTTTATTGTTCACCACAATGGATTTATTTCATTCACTGCTGAAATTCGCGCAACAAATAAATTAAACGCCCTTTCCCGCGCGCGCGGACATAAAATAAAAGATCAGACCGCATTCTGCCACCCCTCCACCAGCCGATCCGACTGTTAATCTAACAGAAAATTAATTAGTGACGACGAAATTAACTCATTACAAACTTCTGTGTAATTTATATTGGAAAGCTTTGACAATATTACAACTTTCCTCCACATATATTCGGTAGAAACCTCGAATTACTTCCCGTCCTCCTATTTTCACTAAATATACATTAGGTTTGCGTTACTAGAAAATCGCCAGGAAAATTGTCTTGATAGTTATTCGTTGTGGATAAGAAAATTAACGGTGAAATTATTAATATAAATTCATTACATATGAAATTAAATTTGTTATAGAAACAATATGACAAATAAGTAAAAAGCAACCTTCCGGAAAACTACTTCTAACAAAGTTCGCTCTAAGATGCAATCTTGCTAAGTTATATAAGTTTATTGTTGTTTTAAATATTCGACACTGTTTTAAAATGCATTGTAATATTTTCACCATGTAACATTATACTTATTTATAATATTAGATCGGTATCAAAGCAATTATGAAACTGCTAGTCTATAAAGCTAATGAAAAAATAGTTGAATTTTGTTTTGTTGTTTAAAAACACTATCAAATCTATAATAAATTAAACGTAGGTCTAAAGTGCAAATACACAAATGTATTTATTTATTAAAATATAAAATCACACTGTGATCGAGCAGCAAAACCCCCAAGATGCAACCAATAATCTCGATAAATGTAGTCAGGTGCTGATCATGTATTTACATAACTGTATTCTAAAGTATAGCATGTTAGATGCGGTTTTAAACATAGTATAGCACGTTGCATGCTTTGTTATTATTATTATTATTATTATTAAACATGGCAAAACCATACAATATTAAAACTACACAAACATTAAACAAAACATAGTAACACGAGTGACCTCTATAAAACTGATTTGTTTGACATCTTTGTAGCAAACTTTAAATTAACCTCAACCTTTCTGATTACTAAAAGCTTCAAAACAAGTTTTTGCTCGACATAGTACTCTTATCAGATTGAGATCTCGATTAAAAATAGTTAAACAGTCCATAACTGAAAATTGATTATGTTTCTTTTATAGAAACAATCTTATTTGATGTGGTATACATACGGCTCCAGCAACCTCCGATACCAGATCTGTACAGATATTATAACCCACACAATCAAATACTCCAAACAAGTGCAAAAAACTACCACCACACTACCAATGTCAGTAACTACCGGCCAATCACACTGCTATCCCAGACCTACAATATGTTCTCTAAAATAATTACCAAAAAGCTCGCTAATAATCTTGTCTACTATCAATTTAGAGAGCAAGCGGGATGTAGAAAGGGACATGTAACCACATATTTACCCAAAGAATATTTTTCCCAACGGCCACAGAATACCACCTAATATTATATATAATGTTCAAAAAAGAATGTAAAACATTTAAGAGGAGTAGTATGAACCACAACAAACAAAAAAGTCTTAATAAACATAAGTTGTCATGGCAACGGTTTCGGAGATATGGAGCATTATTTATTTTTATATATTTGTACAAAGAACAGAGTTATAGAAGATGTTCGAAGTGCCCTCATTCCATTTCCAAACAGGCACGACATCTTTGTCTGAAGGACATTCGTACTCTTTCTAAAACCCCCTCATTGGCTAGGATTTCTTGGCACTTTTCATTAATTTTTAACTGCAGCTCCTCGAGGCTATTTACAGGAGTAGCATACACTAATGATTTCAAAAATCACCACAAAAAAAAATCAATCAGGAGATCTTGCTAGCCATAAAACTGGTCCGCCTCTTTCTGCCCACCTAAGTGGAAAAGGTTGGTCTAAAGGCTCTCTAACGGCAATCAAAAAATGAGCTGGAACACTATCATGCTGGAGCCACATTTCTTGCCTGTGAGCCAAAGGAATGTCATCCAAAAGATTATACATTGTGTTCTGCAGAAAGATGAGGTAAGCAGCGCCTGTTAATCGGTTTGGTAAAACAACAGGACCTACCTGTCGCCTACAATGCCCATCTAAATGTTTAATGATAAACGTGTCTGATGTCCACATTCAATTACATCATGAGGATTTTTGTCGGCCCAACAATGTGCATTATGAAAACTAACAACTCCATTTCGTGAAAACCCGGCTTAATCAGTAAAAAGAATATTGGCAAGAAACTAAGGATCTTCAGCATCCTTGCATAGAAACCAGCAACAAAAAACCAAACGTGCTCGATGATCAGTTAAATTTAAGGCCTGTACTCGTTGTACGCAGTATGGATAGAGCAATTGCTCGTAGAGAGTTCTCCAAACAAGAGTAGCACCAATTCCTACCTCGGCTGATATTCTCCGCACACTCGTCCCTGAATTATGCTCTATCCGTGCTAATATTACTTGTTCTGCCCTAGGAGTAGATACCGAACTTGGTCTGTCGTAAAGATAGCACTGTTAAAACTGCAAAAATAAATAAAAATAAACAATGTTCCATATCTCCAAAACCGTTGCTCTGATAACCTATGTTTATTAAGACTTTTTAGTTTATTGTGGTTCGTACAACCACCTCCTTGAATATTTTACATTCTTTTTTAAAAACCTTGTATATAGCATTCAAAAACGCAAAGACATTCGACTCCCTAAATTTGTGAACAGTTCAAGAATCCGTACATAACACAGAAGAATAGACAATAGGTATAAACTTCTGCTCCACATTACCAACAAGGAAGTAACAATCAACATTAATTTAGAAGACAAAATAGAGCCCTTAAACTAATCACATATGGAAGACATCTTGAAAAACTAAAATAAGAAGATAAACATCAACGGAATAAAGCTGAACCATCTAAAGTTTGTCGGCAATGTAGTTATATTCGCCAATTCGGAGGAAGACATTCAGCAGATGCTTGAAGACCAAGCCACAAAGTCTCTGGCAAGACACAAGTAATGTCTAACCAACGCGTTGCACTGCAAATATCATTGATAAATATAAATGCCTACAAACCAATAAAAGAGTAAAATTGAGATAGCCAGCAAGAAGATCCCACTATACCTAAAAACCAAGGCGTACAACAAAAGCAATCTACCAGTGCTTACCTATGGTGCACAAACATGGACTCTCACCAAGAAAAGTATAAACAAGCTAAAGAAACCACAAAAAAACGTATACTTAACAAATTTATAGAGAAAGAGATTCGCAAAACTCTGTTGGAAACAAGCAGCAGAGAACTGACAAAGATAAAATGATAGATAGATAGATAGACAATCAAACTCGTCCAGGTATTCAAAGATCACCATTACAATGTGTTGTGTTAAACAAAATCTAGACGTGTAAGCTTACTAAAAACTACAGTAATGGGAGATAGAGAAAAAATCTCCACAAAAATGCAACGCAAATGCAAAACAAAAAACAATTAAGCTACCTTAAAAACTATAGAATGTCGTCCAATCCTTCCCAAAATGTACAACAAAAAAAATAGTGCAACAAAGACAACACAACACTATTTAGTTGTGCGGTCTTCTTAAAGTCTAAAATCATAACTCGTTCATGCTCCAAAAATGATAAAAAACAATAATCCGCCGTAATAACATCTATACACAAACTAACTACAGCTACTTTCAAAAACAGCATACTTTTAGACGTAAAACATAAATTTAACAGCAATTGCAGTTGGAAATATAATAAACAGATACAAATAAAAAAACTTGAAGATTAGGTCAAACAAAACAAAACTAAAATTCTTTTAACAGAGACAAATAACAATTAAAATATAATGTAGACAACATCGGTTACAATAGAATATAGTATATCAAAGACCAAAAATTGGATAAAAGCGAATGCCTACTAAAACAATTTGGCACAAGTAACGCTCAATATTTTTTCGCCTGCCCCAAATAAAAACAATGTTTCACGAAATTTCAAAGTTTATTATTATCTCTCACTACTGTCAGATTTTAAGATATGAAGTCATGTAACATCGTGATTTACAGCAAATCAAATGCCGCAAAAAGTTTTTTTGCCCTCCAAATCGTCGTTTCGGCATGCATTTTAGGGACGAAACAAATGGTTTCCGTAGAGGCAAGCAAAAAAAGAAGTAGAAAAACCAATACTAAAAACGCATGCAATATCACAGGAGTTGTCACGCCAAAAACGATCTAATTTAAAATGCTGTTAAATTTCAAAACAAACTTTTTAATGTGGCTTTAAACAACAAACATACAAATCCAGATCAAAATCTAAAACATATGACATCTTTGTTAAATAAACAAATGAAAGATAACCAACATAACTAAAATATTTAAAAAAAAAACATCAAAACCTATACATGTAAATGATCCAGTTTCAGAAGTGTCAATAAAAGCGTCAAATAGTATTTGCACATCAAGCACGGTTTGATGTCCGTTTTCCAGTATGAACGTTTCTTAAAAGCTTCGGGAAGTAATGCAATAAATACAAGTGGAAGTGAATATTACTTCGTGCAAGTTGTACATTTGCTTTTTCTATGACTCCAATACTTATAACGTATACAAAAAATATTAAATTATAAACTAAATGTCATAATTTAACAAATAATAGGTTTCTGTCTCTTTTTTGCTGGCTCCTTACGTAATAGACAGTTTTGGCACATGCATACACAACAACGTATAAAATAAAATAATATACTTTACCTTTGCAATATCAGTAGCATAATAGACACATTACAATATTAAAACTTATAAAATAACAAAAGTAGCAAAATCTGGCCTTGAAATATCAAAATATTGTTGAATGAATAAAAATCTAGCCATAAACTGTTAAAAAGTTAAAAACTCTATTTATAAAAAATCAAAAATAGTAAAATCTGGTAATAAAACTTGAATACTGTAAATTTGTACCAAAACCGGGTCTTTATGTTTCAAAAATATAAAACTTCAAAATATTGTTAGAAACCACCAAAATTTGAGCGTAAACCTACATACTTATAAAATGTCAAAAATAACAAAATCCGGTCATATATTATTAAAATTATGTCAGAAAATACCAAAATCCGGCCAAAAACAGTTGAAACATAAAACATTAATAAATATTAAAAAACATCGCACCAAAATCATAAATTTTTATACATAAAAAGTCAAAAATAACTAAATCTAGTCATAAAACATTAAAATATTTTCAGATAGTATACAAATCTGGCCATTTATTCATAAAATGTTATAAATCGCTATACGGTATATAAATATCAAAATAAATCAAAATAAAATCCCAAAAGTAGCAAAATCCGGCAATAAAATATCAAAACATTGTTAGAAATAGCAAAAACGGTTTAATGTGCAAAATTCTATTTATAAAAAAGCGAAAATAACAAGATCCAGCCTAAAACATCAAAATAATGTCATAAAACACGAAAGCCCGGCCATAAACTATTGAAAATGTAAAAGAACTCAAAAAATCCCAAAAAAAAAATCAAAATCTGGTTAATTATCTAAATATTATTAAAAATAGCAAAATCCGATCGTATTCAGTCAAAAGGTGCAACATTCTATTAATAGAAAGCAAAAAATAGCAAAATCCAGCCAAAAAGTATACAATTATTGTGTTCTTTTACAATAATTGTATACTTTTTGGCTGGATTTTGCTATTTTTTGCTTTCTATAAATAGAATGTTTCAAATTTATTCATAAACTATTAAATAAAAAAATTCTATTTATAAAAAATCAAAAATGGTAAAGTTCGATCATAAAATATCAAAAAACAATTGGCCATAAACATTTAAAAAGTGTAAATTTGTTAATTAACTTCTAATCTAAAATCTAGCTTTGAAATATCAAAAATATTGTTAAAAAAAATCAAAATTAGTCATAAACTGTTGAAAATTGCAAAACTCAACTGTCAAAAAATACCATTAACTTTTAAAAAGTGTAAAAAGTGTCATAAAATTTCAAAAATAGCAAAATCCAGCTTTAAAATATGAAAAATATTGTTAAAACTAACCAAAAACTGGCCATAAACTGAACATTTTTTAAATCCCACATTCTATTTACAAAATATCAGAAATAAAAAAATTATGCCGGCCAAGTTTTGAAATAGACGCCAAGAAGGCCCTGTTTGCTTGTTTCCCATTATAGATTACTCTTGCTTACAGATAGCTACCCCACTTTAAAACATGATGCGGCAAATCTAATCTAATACTCCTTTACCTTGCATATATCGACAATCTGCGGGTTTGTCAATAAACGCTATCAAAACACTATATTGTGCACTAGTACGTTCAATATGGTCTCCTTTGTATGATGTTCATAAAAACTCTATTGAAAACATTCATTTCATTTAAAATGATTATTCCGTCTCAAGACTACAGTTCGTTTGTAATTTTAAATCGGTTATGCTTGCTAACATTGGAACATCGTCGCAATTGCACTGATCTTATAACTCTGCATAGAATTCTTTCATCCACAATAGTCTGCTGCAACATAATTAGGCAATTGGATTTCTTTATTCCAATTTCCAATCGAAGAACAAGACAAACTACATTGCTTCGTTTGCCACACCATGCAACAAACTATGGATTACATGCTCCGTTTATTAGGTTTATGTGCGCTATGCTAACTCTATGGTATCCCTGGTATAGATTTTTTTTATAATGTCATATACAAATTTTTCTTCGAAAATTCGGTATTTAGATTTAACAAACTTGTAAATAATTGTATTTTGTAACCATTATGTTTTAATTATAATCTGTAACTTTAATACTTTTGAGTATATTATATTATAAAAATTTATTGTGATTTACTTTTAATTATATATGTATATTAAAAAAAAATTGTAATTACAATGGTTAACCGTTAATGAATAAATAAATAAATAAATAAATAAATGTTGGTAAATTTTTCTTGTAATCCATATCAATATACCCAACTATATTGATCGATATAAATATTTTGTGGTATATATATTTCCATTGCATTTTCAAAGTATTTTAAATATTTAAAATAATAAGCATGGTCTTCACAAGAATATTGTTGACTTCCAAAAACAAGTCCATTATTGAAAATACTGCCAATTGATGTCTCACAATCTTTTCTTGCTTATGTCTACTACAGTACGGTTTATACGATTTAGACATTGCATTTTTGTGTTCCACCTTATTTAAGTTAAAGAAAATATTATCCAAATATGCCAACTTTGTCATCCATTTGTTATCATTAAAACCATCAGCACATTTTAAAGTTATTTGAGCAAATCCCGTGACTCATCTAAATACAAAAATTTCAAAAATCAAAATTCACTGACCTAGAACTTAAACAACATTTTTTTCAAAAAACCTTTTAAACCCATTTTTAAAAAGTTTGGAATTTGGTTAAAAGTGTAAATTTTTGTTCGTAGACAAAAGTTTAACAAATTATTTTCACACAAAATATATATTTTTGAATAAATCTACTTTTTCTACCTATATAGTAGTTGCAGTTATTGAAGTGTAAAAAATCGTCATTTTACAACATTCATACAAAAACAATATTTTCAAAGCCTGAGATATAATAAGTCGTAATTTGTTGCAAACTTTTTTTAATAAAAAAGTTGATAATTTGCCTCTAAACTATATTATAATCGCTAGCCTCTGATGGTTCGCAATTGATTAAACGACAAAATTAGGGAAAAATAAAATAAATTTTGAAACAAAACATTTTGTAAATAAATGCCGTTATTTTTAAAATTTTGAATATTGCACCTTCAAATTAGACATTTTTCAGAGAAATTTTAGAGACCTGTATACTTAGGTGTATTTGGACTGTCTGAAGACTATTTTCACCTAGCGCACGCATGAGTAATAGACATAAATGTATCAATTTTCGCGTTATTTTAATGTTTTTTTGCATTTTTAGCGAGAACTATGCATTTTGGCCAAAAATTATCTGTATTAAAAGTGTAGAGCAAAAATTTGTAATCAATATAGGTCATTTGAATTTTACTATAACTTTTCGTTTTGGCCAAACCAAATGGTCCTAGATAATTAAAAAAATCAAGATAGCAAGAAAGTCGCAATGTATTTCTTATGGGACTTTTGGACCAGCACTCTCATAGCTGCTCTACCCTAGAAACAATGGATATACGATAAACTGCAAACAAGTAAAATACAAAATCCTCCACATCTAATAACGTGCTAAGACATAATAGACTGTACAATAAATAAATTACTACAACAAAACCAACAAAGCTGTTAACGCCGCAAATTGTTAAAATTAAAAAATATAAAAATGACAAACCAAACACGGAACGTAACTATTATTAAAACAAACTACACTCGGTTCTTCTTGTAATCCAGGTTCAATTGTTTAGATTAGTTTGCAAGACCTCATTTTTTTTAACTACTTTTTATGTTTACTACAGGGTGATTTATAACAGAAGACAAAAAAATAAAAATTCGTGTTCGAGATTAGATTCTAAACAAAAAATGCAAAATAACTTTGAAGATATCAAAGTTCAAACTTAACAAACAACTATAAATCAAAAAACTAATAGTAAGTCATATGAAAACCTTATTCAATCACCATTACTTTAATTTACAACTCATGTTCGAACCATATGGCAATGCAAAACCACTGTATTATAAACTGCAAATCTTGCTAATTTTCAATTTGAAGTGCAGCGTTCACCATTCTGTCTCGTAATTGCTCTTCATTGTACATTTCCTCAGCATAAACTAGTTGTTTTACGTGACCCCTAAAGTAAAAACCCAATGGATTTAGATCTGACGACCTAGCAGGCCACTGAACTAGAGTGCGCTATCCATTCACCTTCCTTTATAGCAGTTGTCTAGCCATTGTAGAACAACGCTTGTAGCATGCGGTGGTGCACCATCGTGTTGATACTACATCACGTTGCGCAATGCAAGTGGAAAATTTGCTAATAACTCGTACAAGTGATTATCTAACAATTCAATTCAATTTGTATTGACAAGAAACAACCGTGGAAAATCCAACACCACGTGTTAATAAAAAATCTGTATTGAAAATAATGTCTGGGGATTCTCTACTAATCATACATGCTTATTATAACAGTTATTGATACAGTCTTTGGTGAAAGTAGCTTTGTTGAACCACACAATAGAAGGAATAAAGTTAGGATCTTGACCGTACTGTTCGAGAAGCCATCGCAAAAATGCTAATCTTTGTACATAATCTCCTGTTTGTAAGTGATAGACATGCTGATAATGGTAAAGTTACAACACTTCTTTTTTTAAGGTCCTCCAAACAAAATTTTGAAATTTTTCTAGTACAAATGCCTGGTTCGTCAAGCACGGCATCGATAGCTTCTTCTTCACTTGCAGGTGGTATGACGATTACCAATTCCGCATTGTCTTTGAAATGTATTGGAACTTACATGGCGAGATAGCTGACGTCTATTTGAGAATCTTTTTTATTATTTTAGACAACGTTTAATGTAAGCTTATTCTTCATTGCCAAACTGCATTCTTGATAAAATTTGTATTTTTTATACTAGCAATTAAAAGAAAAAAACAACTAGTAAATAAATCAATTTTCTTGACTTACTATTAATTTTAAAGACAAAAATTAAATAAGTTCAGAACACTTCATGCATCTACGAAACAATGGCCAATCAAGAAAAAAATTATTTTATATTTTTTGTTTAGAATCCAATCTCAAACACGAAATTTCATTTTTTGTCTTCTGGTATAAATCACCCTGTATAAAACTTATATTCTTGTGACAAGAGTTTAGCAGTGCATGTGCACGTCTAAGCAAACAATCGCAAAAATTTTGTCTTGCTAATCTTCTGCTATAACTTTCTGACTCTAAAGTACCTACTTCAAACATAACAGAAAAGCTTACATCAAGTTGTTTCGCAATATAGCTGTGGTGGCGTTTGGTTTCAATTAATGTTACATATAGCTCCATAGCAATACCAAATAACGTTTCATGATGAGGTAATTATGAAACAAAATAAAAAAACACATTCTTCTACTTCACATTCATAGCGATAAAGAAACTAATCTCATTATACAAGGCGTATCGTAATATTAATTTCATTATACAAAGAGTATCCTAAAATTAAACTAAAATATGCAAAAAAAAATAAAACAAAACTCATTTTTTAATACTTTACTATTATTTCACGTTTTATAATACATTTTGTTGAAAATTGAATAGTAATTATAAAAAAGTTATCGATAAAGTTTTTATGCCTAATTGCTTATTGTCATGTAAATATTAAGAAATTAATCAATAATAGTAGTTATTTCGGTTTGTATGTAATCAATCTCAAGTTCGGTAGATAAAAAAAAAACAATATTCAAATTAATGATGTATTAAAATACGCAATTTGTAAAATTAATATTACAAAAAAAAAGAAAATGCTGACTTATATCGAAAATTGATTACCACAAGCCATCAACACCGTTCATCATTAATATGGATCCATATTGTCATTTATATTGTGACGAAAGACTGCCATAATATATCAAATTAATTCCAATTCCGATAAGCCAAAAACACTCATACACAAACACACATCTTCCGCTCGTTTATTTTGCATCAGTCAAAAATTTCGCTTACCGTAAATAATCTTCACGTTTTAGTTGAAATCAAGCTAACAAGTGATCGCAGTAATGCTTATTTTGTTGTCGCGGCAGATAAAACTAAGTGGCCGGAATTGCAATTCGCAATTACAACATAATACTTGAGTAAACTCCTTCACCCTAGACTACACTCGAAGATTAGTCACGAGGCGTTTAATTTAGGAGTCTTGGCGGTTTAAAGAGGTATTTACTATAGCTGTTCATCCACGTCAAAGACTGGATGGCGCCCATATTTCATAAACCGGTGACTGACAACAATCCGGGCGAACGACACAGTCTATTAATTTCTGCATTTTGCTTCGTTTTCTACACTTCGTTATGGATATTAATAAGACGACGCGCGCCATTATTAAAACCTCCGACAAATTATCTTTAAAGATAACATTCTAATGAAAACTTTCCGTTATTAATAGCTTAGAAATTAAGATGTCGAGAAGTAGAAGCAGCAGTGGAGGCTGCCAATAATTTTTAATTAAAATTCCAATTAATAAAAAGCCACCTCCTGTAGGTTATTGATTTTAATATTTTTTATATGTTAATTATGCATTTAAAAGGGCTTCTTGTATTTATTTGGTAAATAGAATGATGTTTTAAGTAATTGATAGGGGTCTCGTGTGTGCTGTTTATAGGTTTCTAGTCACATCTGGTGTTAAATTTGATAAAACATATCATGTTCCGTTAGTAATCACTTGGGTGTGCTGAAAAGCCTCACGTCGTCTTGAGAAAATCGTTACGAGACTATTGTTTAACCCGCCACTAAAAGCTATTCCTGCCGAATTGTTTTATTGTTACTTCCACATAAAAAAATATAAAATTGGTTCTATTCCATTTCCGTTGCTATTTATAACAGATATTTTATTTACACGTAAAATAAAATTTACTTTTGATGTACTTTTTAAATATTTATGTTCAGTAAATTATTACCTTTACAATTTTATAGTATATAGCTTAATACCATAAATTTGTGAGTTAATCTAGCATTATTTATTACGACAAAGTACATTCACTTAGTTATGCAGTGTAAGTCTCTGTTAATCTTGGTCTTCGGTGTGATGACCGATATATGGTTTCTGAGTTTCTGATTGATTTTTGCTTTGTGACCCGAGTGTTAAGTATGTATGGTTTCATCTAATAGTAAATAAATAATTAAATTTTTTTTCATTAAAAAAATACCATGGTATAAGACCATTCTAAATTACTCTTTAGATACCTCAATAAGTTTTTTTTTTAATTGGTATTTAAACCTGTTTCTCGTTTTGAATTTACTTTAGTAGTTATATATAGCAGTATAATTTATATAACAATCCACTTAAAGCTTAGCTAAACTTTTCAAAACAAGTTTATCTAATTTATTTATTTTTAAGGTTAGACATTCTTAGTCTTTAAATATGTGATTTGAATTTCTTTGTCTCTAAACATGTTATGTGTAAGTGTACCTCACATACTTGGGCAAATATCAACATTTTAGTTATTCTGCTTAATTTTTTTGTTCATATTGAGTTAAATTATTTTATTTACAATTTATTCTGTAATGTACTACAATTTATTAATATTCTTACGTATTATTTTTGTGCGTAGTTTTGTAAATGTAGTAGATTCTGCTTTTCCAGCAACATGTTCCTGTATTGCAGTTTTTTTAAACAAAATTTGTTGTTTGTAATAAATTTATTATTTATTTATTTAATTAGGTCTGTAATTGTTTGCTTTTTAGCTTTTTATTAATATTCACGCTCAAGTTTTGTTTGATGTTCTATTTTCAATTTTACATTTTATGATAAATATAATTATGACTAAAGTAATGTAAAGAAATTATAAGACCGACAGATCTATCGGTCAAACATGAGACCGTTGCTTGTATATGTTGCTGTCGCAGAGGTGGTTGTTTTTTTGCATTTCGTGTACAGCCCGCGAACTTAGACCAAATTTAAGTAATGCAAGAAAACAGCAACCACGTCTTTTAGCGTCAATTTTTTAAACACCACAAAGATATTACCAACCTCAGGAATCAGGAAGAGCCTAAAACAACTACAAAGGTTCAACCTGACTTTCAGGCTGTTCAAAAACAAATTTGGACAATCCAAGATTGAGTACTTCGCCACCAAATTACCTTCAAGAAAACTGAAGGCTACCAACGATCAAACACTACACCTCCTCCGACCTCAACCAGGTCCGAATATCTTCTGCAAACGGGAGCTAGGATTGAAAGTAGTCCTATATAAAAAGATCAAAGTATTTTCACACGCCAAACAAATAATAACAACAACAATACAGCAACAAGCTAAAAAACAAGGTGAAGTATGTTCAATAAAAACTAGAGAGCGTACATAGATCATAATTCATTTTGCGTAGAAACAAAATTTACTAAATAGGCGCTACTATTTAGATAAATAATCTCCCCCAGAGAATCTAACCTCCTGCCAAACTTTCCAACAAAGAGATGAAAAACCGATAAAGACAAAAAAGTAGACCGGATAGGACCATTCCATCATGCCAAAAAAGCTAAAAAAGCCTACGCCAGCTTTCCCAGTACTCAACAACTTCGACCAAACAAATAAAGTGAGTTGATGATTAGAGCTTATTCGTCATTTCGCAATGCTCTAAGAAAACAACTATCCAACCAAAGTAGATATGGTATACTGTCTGAACAAAGACGGAACTTTTATCAAGACCATTTTAGAGCGGTATAGGCATTTTTTTTAGTCGTTGTTTTATGATTCTCAGTCACCAATGGCTTGTCCTGATGGTACACCAGGTCTGGACTTGTCTGATAATACACTCTATCCAGCTTCAGTATTCATTCTTGTAATTATGTCGATTACTTTTACCCCCGGTTTCTCCAGCATGTCTCAAGCCCTAACTAAAGCTAGGCTTCAAATTGAAAGCCGAGCTCATTCCGTTGCACCAAAGCAAAATCTCACCTTATGTGCGTCAAACAGAGCTCAAATAAAGAATGCCGTTTTTGAGAGCTCAAGCTCTAAAACATAACCAATATGTCATCAATAGTATTTTATTAAGATATGAACAATTGTTTACTACTACTTTTCCGTTTAAACTGTAATGCATATTAAATTTAATTTTAGCATTTAATGTGTTAAATGTACTACAATTGACTCTAAAATATTTAAACAATATTTTTAAATTATATTATACTGTTTGGCAAAATCATTTATTTATTTATTTATTCAATTGCATTTCTACCTTTCGGTGTAAGAGCCGTCTTACACGAGACTGATTTTAATACAAGTGTCAGTACAATAATTTTTGTATTAAAATCAGTCTCGTGTCAGACGGCTCTAAGGCGTACATTTTATTAGTTAGTGTAATAATATTCGCGCCATTTCTTCCTATCCTTGGCTATCTCTTTTATTTCTTCCCAAGTGTTTCCTTTTTTTGTGGCCTCTTCCTTTATTGCGCTGTTCCATTCATTTCTAGGTCTTCCATTTTTTGTTTTCCTGTTACTCTTGATTCATATATTATCTTATTGTTTCTTTCTTCACACTGGCAAAATCATACATAGCATAATTGAGACGCGTCCTTAA
Organism: Tachinus rufipes; assembly: GCA_963932245.1. Taxonomy (NCBI): domain Eukaryota; kingdom Metazoa; phylum Arthropoda; class Insecta; order Coleoptera; family Staphylinidae; genus Tachinus; species Tachinus rufipes. Next base: position 33,236,340 of record OZ010746.1, on the reverse strand, counting down.
TAACTGTGGAAGTCTTTGTCATCCAAGTCGAGTTATATTTATTCACTCCTTAAACATAATATAAATTAATAACACGTGCAATATTGCCCAGAGTCAATGTAAGTAAACAACACACACATACTTCGTATAACAAAGATAGATGCAGAAGACGGAGACGCTTGTTTGGTCAATTAGAAAGCAGCATTACAAGTATTGGCGACATTGCCAAATCTATCCGGATCCCAGCCAAGGTACCTTTCCAAAATGCATGGTGCAACGCAAACTTGACATAAGCTTGGCATGAATTTGAGCCTAGCTTAGCCAAGGCTACGATTTAAGTGACGTTTTTGCCTTGCTTTGTCTTTTGCGTTACTTTCGAGTTTTTAAGAGTTTATACAAATATTGTAGTTCAAAACTATTTATGGCGTCTGGTAATATTGAATAAACGCGCTTTCTGATAGTCAAGAAAAAAAAAAGAGACAAAGAAATGTTATATTCTGTAATTGTTTCTATGAATGTGTGGTGTTATTGTAAATGATCCAATGTGCTAAAACTCTTTCAAAAGTCCGCCTGCTCCACTAGTTTCTAGTAAAAGATTTTATTTGTCAGCCGGTTAGTAAGTATTTTGCTGATTAAATTGTTTATGTGTGTTAACAAGCTTATTAGTCAATAACTTGACAAATCTTTATTTGTGCCATTTTGATCGCAAAAGCACAAAAAGCCGCCCATTTTGAGCATCTATCAAGTTATGTGGTCTTCGCCTAAAGCTCCTCTCTTTATGTGCCATTTCTGTTTCATCTTTGCTTTTTTCTGTTTTTTTTCTAAACCAATGTTGGTCACAATAATACTTTCTTCCGCTGGTGCTTGAGCCACTACAGTTTTGAATATTATTATTATAAAAATGTCTGTTTTCTCTGTTCCTGTGTTGCCTTGTTTGTTTCAAACTGGGCGGATGCTTGCATTTTTCATGGTCATTTTAGATTTGAAGATTAGTGTGTTTACATTGTTTTATTTCTTTTTTTAATTATGATTTGGTTTATCTTAATTGACGTTCCTTTTTGGTTCTAGAAGTGTCTATTCTTAGTTCTTATATTGTGTCTTTGGCCCTTGCAGACAAGTTTTCTTTGTTTGTTGTGGTGATATTTGTAATTGTTCTGCAAGTTCTTTCCTAAAACGAGTCTCGGTTCTTTTCCGGTTCCTCTGTGACTAGACAAATCAGTTTGATTAAATTTATTTCTATATCACTACTATAGCAGCTCTTACAAGCCCATAGTCACTTTTTATATAAAAGTTATTTATTACCAACGTCCTTGACTTAATTCTTATTAGATTGTGCTATTTTTTCCTTTTTATAAATAAAATTTTGCAAAGAGGAATAAAATCGATAGTGGCAGTAAGAAAAAAAAATCGAAACAGAACAGAATATTTTTAAGCTGGTTTATAAGATTTATGAAATCTTTTATACTTAAAAAAAAAACTGTAGTCAAAATTAGTTTAAAATATTCAAGCAAGATTTTTAGTCTTTTTAAATCAAATATGTTGAAATGTATGACCGAGTTTAACTATTTATGACATTTATAAAAAATAGTATAATTTGGTCACAAAGTATGATTATGGTCAAATTATACTATTTTTGATATTCTATAAAAATGTATCAAAAATATTCCATTTTTATTTTATAACCGGAATTTGCTATTTTTGGGACATTATTATATTTTTTTTGTATGTTTAATAGTTTATGACTGGTTTTTTGTGCTTTGCAATGTTTGACTTTTTATAAACAGAATTTTGCATTAAATTTTTATATTTTGATATTTAAAGACAGGACATTATCTAATAATATTTTGCACTTATAAACAGTTTTTGGACAGATTTTGATTTTATCTGAATATATTTAAATGCTTTATGGCGGACTTATTACTTTGAACTTTTTATGATTAAAAATTTGCATTTTTAAATAGTTTAGAACCAGATTTTTATGTTTTTGACCATATGCTTTAAGACCGGATTTTGCTATTTTTGACATTTTATAAATAAATTGCACTTTTTAATAGTTTTTGCCTGATTTTGGTTTGTTCTAACAATATTTTATTATTTCATTGCCAAAATTTTTGCTATTTTTACTTTTTATTAATAGAATTGTGCACTGGATTATTGTACATTTTGACAATACGATATTTTTGACTTTTTACTATATATTTTTTTACATATATCAACAATTTGTGGCCGGATTTTGGTTCTTTCTAACAATATTTTAATGTTACAAGCCCGAATTTTTTTCTTTTTGAAATTTCATTAAATAAAAAAATAAAATTTATTAGTATTTAGTGCTTTTTGTCAGTTATTTGATAGCCAGCATTTGCTATTTTTGAAATTTAATTTAAATAAATTTAAACATTTTAAACAGTTTATAACCAAACTTTCTGACAATATTTTGATATGTCAATATAAGCTATTTTTGACATTTTATAAATTTTGGTTCATACTAACATAATTTTTAAATTTACTGACCAAATTTTGCTTTTTTGACATTTTATAAAAAAGTTTTGCACTTCTCACCAGTTTATGCTCCAATTTTATTTTATTTACAATGTTTTGATAATTTTATAGCCGGATTTTGTTATTTTTGATATGCTATGAATAGAATTTTGCACTTTTAAAACATTGTTGCTTTTTGGATTTTGGATTTTGATTTTATCTGAAAATATTTCAATGTTTTATAACCGCATTTGGTTATTTTTGACCTACTTTTTAACAGTTATTATAGTATAGCAGTTTCTAACTATATTTTGATAGTTCAATGCCGAATTTAGCTATTTTTGAAATTTCATGAAAATTTTTACACTTTTTATCAGTTTAATGCTGGATTTTGATGCAGTCTGATAAGATGTTACAAGGTCAAAATTTGTAATTTAAGGTATTTTAGTATTCTCTGACCAAAATTTGTTATTATTTACTTTTTATAAATAGAATTTCGCTCTTTTTATTTCAGAGTATAACAAAATTAAAAAGAAGATAAAATTGTGTACGCTTTTTTTTCAAAAATGTTGAGAAGACCTTTGTCCTAGCTACGCCACTGTTTGCACATATATTGCTTGTAAAATTGTGAATTGCAATTGTAAACAGTGCACTTTTACTAGTTACTTTTTATATGACGTCAAATGTAACTGGAACATAATTTTAAGTAATTCAAGTAAACTCGCCAGAAAACGACTCAAACTTTTAAATATTTATTTACCCAGTAAGCGTACACTTTAAACATCATATTGCATTTTAATAAAAATGAGTATTTAATTATTTTGTTGAAAAAATTAGGGAAAAAATCTTCATTATTCATTTTTCAACCAAAAGTCATTCTTTATAAAAAGTTCTGCTTGTTGAGAAAATAAATTGACGATAAAAAATTTTTAGATCACATTTACGGAGTTAATAACTTAGAATAGTATAAAAATGCTTGGATAAGTACCATTATTTATTAATTTTTACAAAAATGTTATAAAACAAAGTTGTTTAAAAACTAAAGTAAAGTCTAAATACAAATTTTGAAATACATTTTTTTTATTTTAATTTATTCTACATAGCTATCTCTCAACTCGACATACTTTTCCGCTAACTTAATAAATCTACCGTACACTTTACGAATAGTTCGCGGCACATTCAGATCATGGATTGCTTCTTCAATGCGTTGTTTCAATATTTCCCTATCATGTGAAAGATCATCTGAATATACCTTTTGTTTTAAGGAACCCCACAAAAAAAATCTAATAATAAAAGGTCAGGAGACATAGCTGGGTAATGGTTTGAGCCAAACCGCCTATCCACTTTGCGTCAAAATGATCATGTAACCATTGTCTGACCAAGGCTGTGTAATGAGCAGGGCAACCGTCTTGTTGCCAAATCAAATTATTACGTACTTCTATCTCTAATGTATTAAAAAATAGTAAGTCTAAAATGTTCGAATACACGTGCTGGTTTAAATTTCCCTCTATAAAATGTGGTCCGATGATCCGATCATAAAAAATTCCACACCATACATTAACTTTTTTGTAACGTTGACTTCGTTTGTTTATTATGTAATTAAGATTCTCGTAAACCCAATGACAACTATTTTGTGAATATACGTACCTATTTCTGCAATATGTACATTCATCGGTAAAAAAACTCTAAACGTCTCTCTTCATAACCAGGTTTAAGTGTATGCCGCATCTTTGGCTTAACGGTTTAATTTTGTTTTCCTTAAAAATTGTGTGTAATATACTTTTGCTTAAATCCAGTGTTTCTGCACGCTTCCTTAAAAATAATTTCGAGTTATCTAAAACTGACCCTATTGCTAATAATGTAGCTGCATCAATTTGATCGTATTTTTTCTTTGATTTCTGTACATTCATCACCCAACCCAGTTTAATTTAATTTTTTAATAAACATTCAGGCATCGTTAATATCAAAAAATTGTAGCCAATTTGTTCTAGGTTGAAGCGTTTTGATAATTCTTACAAAAAACATTGTGATAAACTTTTATTTTTGGCTAATTAAGAAACAAAAATTTCAAATAAAATTTGTATTTATTATAAAGTGAAGTAAGTATCAAAGTAATGATCCCTGATCAGCCAGGTAAATTCTGTTAGTCACCGTCTGAGTTTCTAGAAGTTTGTGCATCCGTAACAAATAAGCTAGTATTTGGCGTGTTTTTGTTTGGAAATCGTACAGTTACAGCAATATGTGATCAGTAAACTGTCAAAAAGCTGCGGTCCAATTACTTCTTTGTCGTAGTGGGGTGTTGACCTCAGCAAGCGGCTGTTGAAAGTAACTTACGCCTATTACCTCCCGCTTTCTTCTCTGCGTAAATCATGTTGTATTGTTCTTGTCAATCTAATCTAGATTTGGCAGTAGTATCAAGTATTTCACGCATCATCTGTGGCATGCACGCTGTCCCCGGTCCCTCTCTACCCATAAGCTTTCTCTTCTGTGGCTTTTAAATTGTGTGTTTGCTTCCATTGTTTGTTTATCTATATTCTTCCGTTGTCAAACAATTTAATTTTCCATAAACTGAAATCTATTATGCAGTATGATCTATGTCACTTTTTGAGTATACAATGCTTGTATTAACCAAAAAAAACGGAATCAAAAAACAAGCCAGTGTATTCAATGATGCCAAATTTAATAACCCAAAACACACCATATTCCGTTGCAAATAATATATCAAATAAAAAAAAGCTAGTAAAAATACTGGACAAAAAACTGTCCTTCAAAAACTTAATAGATGTGATGATAAAACAAAGAAAAGCTTGTAAAACAAAGTCAGTGATAATTTAATAAAAAGTGAAAGCTACAAAGAAAACAAAAATCGCATTGATTGTACACAATGTTTTTGATGACGCTCATATCGTAATTCCCACATATCGTGTAACAACACATTTTCCATCCTCATAAAAAAAAAAACAGAAAAAGCAGCAAAGAATAGCCTACCAAAATCACTTACAGTTAAGCCCGACCATGTCCCCAGCAACATATTTGTGATACCCAGACTTGCAATCAACACCAATGTAATCGTCACTCACAACAAAAACAAAAAACTGGCAGTGCTCAAAATAACACCATAGTAATCATCAACAAAATTCAAATCTGCTACCACATTTTCAGATAAACCGCGGCTAGTGTCAAGTGTTCAAAAACCATGTTTCAACTTTAACTTCTAGTAAAAATGCATCACCATTAATCAAGATGCATAAAGCTTTCATCTAACCGTAACCGAACTATACTGATATACTGAACTCCTATTAAACACTTTTATTCTCAAACTGTAACTGCAACAACAAATCAAAAATCTTTAAGCGGCAAACTTGCGTATTAATGACAAAACACCAACTTGACATTGCAGACTCCAAGCGTTAAACCATTTCCAATCGAGAAAAAAGACTACCAACCTAAGCATTGCTTTGCATTCCTTGAGTTCCATCATCGTGCAACAAACAAACACTGAGATGACATAAATTAATGCCAGTTAAACAAATTTACTAAAACAATACAAAGAAACATCCAATCCGGAGAACTTCTACTTTGATGTAAAAGAATTATATATATATACTAACAACTGTTACGGCCGCCCCCTCATGTCCAGATAGAAACTTTGGAAATCTATATCTTTCTTGTTTTTCATATTATATGTTGTAGATTTTAACAAACAATTCAAAAAACAGTGTCAGTTTTTTTTAGTAATCTGAACGTACATGTATCAATCAATAGTAACATAAACCATACCATAGTGCTTATCTATGATGTGACTTCCAATATAATACCGAACCGAACCTGTTCAGAAGTACTGATTGTAAATCTAAAAGTACAAGCAAAAGTGATGGATCCATACCAATAAACAAGAAATAAAAAATATCATTTAGGCCACTTTGTCCATTTGCAGCGCGCAAATTGCGATTGCGCCCTACACTCTGAGAGTAAATCCGACAGTAACTCACGCAATCTACAGAGATATTCCGAGCAAACTTTAAGTATACAAAACTTTAACAGCCTCCAATAACAAAAAAACAAGTAAACGTAGATGCTATGAAAGTTCCAAATAAATATGTCGGCTTAAATTTCAAACAGCGGCCAGCTAAATATTTTGTTAAGGTAATATAATATCAATATTCTCCGTTAGTTTTAGTTAAAATATTATTAGTTTAACTTTAGATTGTATTATATTAGCTTACAACAATAAAACATAATAACATCAACTGTTAATTTAATAATAGTCGGATTTCAATTTTCATTCATACACTATCAAATTAGTATTAATATCACCTCTATGCTGCTGTCAGGCAATCTGATGATGCACTACAGCAGTAGCCAATAAATCCACCGAATTTATGCATTGTCGGAATTAATTTAAATGCTGCATTGTTGTTTTAAAATGAAATTACTAAATTTACGAGATTATAATATGGGAATTCGTAATATATTCCGTAATCATGATTCGAAAATATAATTTCAATTATTAAATAAAGCAAATATTATTTTCCATTACATAGTTAGTAGTAATACGGAAGATTGAAGCGTGTAGGGACACCGGAGGGAAGAATAATTTCGGCAGATTTATTAAGCTTGATAATTTTAGGGGAATTTAATAATAAAATGTAATCGTTTACGATGTTCATATTACCATACATTTATTAGCTTTAAGCTATTAAACATCTGTTCTTCAACAATGTATTTTGAAATAAAATAATGTTACTATTACCCAAATCCAGATGAGCCTGTAGGTATACAAAATATAATTTTATAAGTACCGTTTATTTACATGGAAGAAATTGTAATGAAAGTAAGAAGAACAACACCCCAAGCATAATCGGCTTAATTGATGTTTAAAGTAAATCAGCGTTCTGCATGGACAGCATTTATATTGACATACAAATAATGGTAGCAAAGCAGCTTGTGTAGCAAGCCCTAACATCCGCAATAATTACACACCACGCATAGCCAAACCACCTCGTAGACGTTAGGCCAACAGAAACAAGGACACTAATTTATTTTACTGCTTACTAAAATTATATATTAATTTATTATGTTATTGCTAACAAAGTTTCGTTATAATACCTTTTATACGGTCGCATGATAAACAATATGTATATTGATTATTCTATTATATTCCGGTTCAACCAACCCGCTCATAATTAACCAGTACATGTACCCTTAATTTAATAAACTGCAAGGTCAACGTGCATGCGACCACCTGATTAGAACGATGTGAACATAAGCACTATGTAAGGGCACACATCAGTGCTATCAATGGAACATAATGTAAAACGATTAGAATCCATTAAACACTTTGCCATATTATTAATCTTTGTTATAGACGTTTACGATCTGCAATAAATTGTGGGTTCTTTATCCAACATAATCAGAGCTATATTTTAGAGTAAGTGTACAGAACACATGTTTTATATCCTTGTATGTACATACATCCTTATTTTCAATTAAAGTAAAACAAATTAAAAAAAAAAATCTTTCTGACTGAAGGAACAATAAAAAATTATATAAAACATTGGTGTTGTCCAATTTAAATTACTGCGACGTATACAATCATTTTATTGACAGTTCAGATTAAACGAGATTAAAAAAATGCTAAACTCGTGTAAAGGTTAATCTTTGGTATCAGGAAAAAAAATCAAATATCGCATAAATTGAAAAACCTGAAATGGCTTAATATAAAAAATTCACTTCACACTTCATGCACCCTTTTTATTTTTTATAAAACATTAAAAGAAAAATTGCCGCAATATTTGCATAATAAATAACTTTTAGAACAGATGTACAGAATGTAAATATTATACAAAGAAGCTTTCTTTCCAACACAAGTTTAAAAAAGTAACAAACATAATGACACAAAACTATATACATTATCAGATATATACTTTAAAATGACAAAGTACACAATAAAATTTACAAAAGCTCGGGATCCTACAGAAAACCCAGTATTAATAATATATTTTTATAGTTGTTATAAATTGCTTTAGATCATCATTGTATAACTTACATCCCATATAGTAATACCGTTTCTCATAAAGTGTTAAGTAATGTTTTGGTAAAATGATATTATTTTTGTTACGCGTTTGATAACCACAATTGAGAATATTCATTATAAAAGTAAACATATTAATAAACACGTAACACTTGAAGTTGTTAAAAATATAAACACAAAAATATTGTGTGTTAATAATATCACTGCAATTTAATTGCCTTTTCTGAAGCTGCCAGGGTTTGTTCTAGATGGAGTAAGCTGCTTCTTGTCATGGGAGTGCGCACATCTTAACCCTTGCACACATTTTCTATTAAGAGCTTAGCTGTATCGGGATCCAAACGCAGTATATATTTCAATAAAATAAGTTCTATTCCATTGCTACTCCCGTGGTCATTAGTATAGCATCGTCATCATCATCTGTTCTTCTCTCATTTCGTTACACTCTTTTAATATGTTTTATAGTTTCTTTAATCTCTCCGCACATTCTGCACATTTTCAAATCCACTTCCGTTCAAAATCTTGTCACTCGCTCTTCATTACCACATCTGAATCTTGCAATAATCTTTGTATCCTATTTACTATATCTATCGCTCTCTAGGTTCTTGACAGTTCACTTTCTATAATATATTCATAATTTGCGTTGTACCTAGACTCTTTCACTCGTATTCTCATTTCTGGCTTTCATTTTCTCTTTCATGCTTTCTTGTAAAATTTTACATTCCTGTTTCTACTCTTAACTTATCTTTTTTGACTACCTCCAGCACAAAATACACTGGAGTTTAAACCTAGCACCCATATCCAATATTTTACATGTAGTGCTTCTATTTTTTTTTGTTTCTTCTACCCCATACCTTGCCCATTCCATTTCCAGACCTCCACTTTTTTTCTCCAACCCCAATTTCTGCTTTTCTGAACACCATAACTTTTATTTTTTCTACATTAACTTCCAAATTTTTTTTTTCTAAAATATTTTTAGAATCTTTTCATAATTGCTTTCAATTCCTTTGCTATTTTTGCCAGTATTACCATGTCGTCAGCATATGCTAGCAACCGTACTTTTCTCTATCAACTAGTTCACCTCTCCTTGAGCCCATATCAGTTTTTCTTCTACATCTGATATGTAGATTGCAAACAATGGAGGAAATAAAAAAAGTCAATTCTAAACCAACCTGAAGACCTACAGATAGATAAAACATAGAAAACACGTTGATAACTTTCATGGGGACTACCAACAACAACTTTGTTAAAGCGGTGCGTGTATTATTTTTATTTTTATTTATTATGCTTTTTACGGCTATTTTACATCGCCACAGTAAGTCTACGACTTGTTTAAAGTGGTTTGATGGGACCAACAGCTTAATACGTGACTTCCGAACCACGCTGGTGGATAAAGAGCAAGTTATCATTTCAGTCATATTTCGGGGATCGAACCCCGGACTGCTCGCATGATATGCAAGTGCTCTACCATTGAGCTATCACACCAATAGTATGTAAGTAGAATAATAAGTTTAATGACTATTTGACTAAAATGTCAGTAAATGGTTTCCTCTAACAAGTAAAAAACCTTTAACTAACTATTTGGCAATTGAATTGTCTTGACTATAGAAATTCATTAGTTTCCAAAAATTATAATCCGCAACTTAAATATTTTATAATTAATGTATTAACTTCAACAAGTATAGGATCACTTGTGTAAAGATCTTTTTATGCTATTAACATGTATCAAATAATTCCAAAATATTACACATTAAAACTAAACAAAGTTTAACTTGTTGGATTATGACCAAAGCAATTTGGACCAACTTCTCGTAAAAATTACTTCTCTTCTTCTTTATGTGCCATCTCCTACACGGAGGTTAGCATTTAACATGGCTATTTTTACTTACTTATACTGCTGCTCTAAACAGATCCTTTGAAGTTCACCTAAACCAGTCTCTAAGGTTCTTCAACCAGGAAATCCGACGACGACCTATACTTCTTTTCCCCTTGATTTTCCCTGCATTATTAGTTGCAGTATTTTATATTTGTCTCCTCGCACAGTATGACCTAAATATTCCAGTTTTCTAGTAGTATTGATGACTTCAAGTTCTTCTCCCACCCTTCTTAGCACCTCTTCATTTGTAACTTAATCAGTCCATGAGATCTTAAGAACTCTTCTGTATATCCACATAAAAGTTTCGTTCAGTGTCCGAAGCATGGCCGTACAGTAATATAGAAAAAACATAGTACCTCAGCATTCTCAGTCAAAGTTCCAGTGTTAGATCGCGATTACATTTGTTTAATTTTTTACAAGGATAAGGTATTTTTGATTTTAAAATAATCATATATCTAGTTTTCTTTAAATTCATTTTCAACCCGTATTTTGACCTACCATTCACTTGTTCCACCATTCTATATAGATCATGTTGATTATCTGCTCATATCACCGTATCGTCCGCATATCTAACTTTGTTAATCGGTCGTCCGTTAACCACCAGTCCAGCTTGTTCTTCGTTGAGTATTGATTCCTGAAAAACCGCATCCGAGTACAGATTAAAAAGCATTGGCGACAGTAGCATTCTTGTCTGACTCCTCTTTGTATATTGATGCTTTCTGTATATTCGTCATCCACTCTCACCACTGCCGTTGGATTCCAATATAGGTTTTCTAAATCCGTATGTCCCTTTCATCGATGTTTTTGTCTTTAATAGTTTTACTAATTGTTCATGTTAGACTATAGGTCTGTTCCAACATACAATTTGGATAGTTTGCAAACCGTTCAAACTGTGCACACAAACAAATATTTGTCATCCTTAGGCAATCTTTTATACACAGTAATTTGTTTGTGTGCATAGTTTGAACGGTTTGCAAACCGTCCAAATCGTATGTTGGAACAGACCTATAATCAAATAGTCAATAAAGCATGCGTGTACTACTTTATTTATGTCCAAGACTTTATGATCACCAAAATTTTTTATTGAATGTTGCTTGCCCTATTCAAATAAATAAACATATTTTAAATCATCACAAAAACTGGATTACAAATGAAATTAAAGTAATCTCTAGAAATTTACAGAATATGTACTGGGTAGTCAAAAATTCGAATAATATATTGATTAAAAATAAATACAAGGAAGACAAACGAAAACATAATCTAAAAATTAAACAAGCAAAAAGGAACTATATACAAAATAAAATAGTATCTTCAAATAATAAACCAAAAGAAATATGGAAACAAATAAATTATAATTCAGGAAGGTCTATAAATAAAACTAATAATATCGAACTAAAAAGTGATAATCAACTTATAAGTAAACAGGCTGTTGCCGAATTATTTGCAGATTATTTTTTGATTGTTGCTTTTGATAAAATTAATGTAAAATATGGCCCTAAATCAAAATATAGTGCTGGTTGCACTTTGATGTTGCACATAAAACATAGCATGTATTTGGAACCTGTAGACAAAACTGAACTATTAAAAACTATTAATAATCTAAGCAATAAAAACACGTCAGGAACTGATGACATAACTTCACAAATCTTAAAATCAATAACAACAGTTATTCTAAACCCCCTTATTTATTTATTTAATGAATCTTTGGAGATTGGTGAATTTCCAAAAATCTTCAAAACAGGCCAAGTGACTCCTGTGTTCAAAAAAGATGATGTTCATCTCATAGAAAATTATCGTCCAGTTACTATCTTAAGTACAGTATCAAAGGTTTTTGAAAAGATAGTATATAGCAAAATAATGTCATTTTTAAATAAACATAAGATTATTTGCAAAAACCAACATGGTTTTGGAGCTAGTCATTCGGTAGAAACTGCATCGAACAAATTTTTGAATTGTATTTATGAAGAATTAGATTCTAGTAATTATGTAATCGGTTTGTTTTTTGATCTGTCAAAGGCATTCGATCATGTAAGTCTACTATCAAATTGGATCAAATTTTGTTAAGATTTGACAAAGTTAGAACGGTTTAAAGAAAGCAAAGTTTTGCGATTCTGCTAAATTTACGGGTTTTTTTGGAATAATGTTTGAAGCTTAATATATCAAAATGACTGCCACGATATTAAATATGAAAATATGGGTTGTAAAGTACATGTAAATTAGGAATAAATTGAGCCATCGTAGACCTTTTTATCTTTTTACAGAAGCCCAAAAATTGAGATTCAAAATTCGCTGAAAAAGACGTTTTGTCGTGAAATTTTTGAGCTTCAAATGTGTGTCATTTTGAACAGGCAATATTCTAAGGTTTAAAATTTTGGGAATCTCATTTTTTTCATCCATATTTTGATCCCTGAAAATTTGAGCCAAATCAAATCCATATACAAGTCGGTTAATTTTATAAAAAAAAACCTAGAATTATTTACAAAATCTGAAGATGTACACTCGCATAACATAAGAAACAAAAATGTTATCCGTCCACAAGCTCATAAGTTGTGTAAGTACTAAAAATCGACAGAATACGCAGGAATAACATTTTATAATAAATTGCCGAAACATATTCGAGAAATAACTGTGTATAATGTTTTTAAAGTACGGTTCAAAAAAATTCTAATTCAAAAAGTATACTATAATGTAAACGAATATCTTTTAGACTAAATTATGTATATACATTATTAGTATTAGTTGAATAATAATAATATTTTTAAATTGTAGTTTTTAAATGTGATTTTTATATTTGTTTTGTCCATTCTTTAAGTATAGTTTATATGACTTGTTTTGTATTATTTTTAAGTGACTTTTCGTACCTGTATTTTAAACTGTGTAGCATGTGAATAAAGATTTATTATTATTATTATTATTATTATTATTACATCTTTGAATCAATACTTGGAACCCGAAAAGTGCTTCCCGTGTGCTCAATACGTTTCAAAAACCAAATTGCGTATCACTAATCTCTTCCTCTAATTTAGTATGTAGTCTTTGTGTATATTTTTAAAGAATACTTTTAGGGTGTGACTCATAAGACTTATAGTTCTGTAGTCCGTACATTCCCTACTATTTGGCTTCTTGGGTAAAGTTATAAATGTAGATCTTGACCATTCATTTGGGACTATTCCTGTTTTATTATTTATTATGAGTTTTAATAGCACAATCATCTGGTCCAACAGCTTTACCTGATTTCATACTTTTGATTACTTCTCACCAAAATCAGAAAACAATCTCAAAAAACGGTAATAGCTGCGTCTTTTGACCGTGCATAGGCTTCTTCTTCTTCTTTCTAGCCATATACACGCTACTGCTAACGCATTTGCCTTTTCTTTGCTTGCAATGCCGGCAACTTACATTACGGGTGGTCCCACAGTTTTTGAGTAGATTCCAAACCACTGAAAAGATTGGTTATCAACTCCGGACCAAAGAAAGATCGTAATCATAAAATTATGTGTTGTCCAGTGTTAGTATACATACCGGTTCCTAGTGATATGTAATGCCAAATTATTATACTAAATGTATATATATATATATATATATTCAATATTATTACTAATCGAAGTGTTGTTTCGTATTACATGATAACCTTCGATTACTCCCCATTTTCTGCAATTTATGACAAGATCCATCAAAGAACTCCGTAAATATTTCAAATATAAATGATCTCTATATACATATGCATGCGCAAAACAAAAATGTCGTCTTCTTTTGACTGCTTTAAACCACTAACATTTTTACCTGACATTAAAAATGCAACTTATATCATCAAAGGCAGCTTTCTCTTACACCAAGTTGTATAACATCAAAATAAAACGTTCAACTTGCATCAAATATGTACAGAAACATTATGGTCCTCAACCTCTTCTAACTTTGACAGTCAAATAGTGTCAAAGTTATAAAACAACTCCGTAGATCCTTAAAATTGTTATCAGTCGAGATTAAGTTTCATAATGCAATGGTAAATCAAGATAAATTGCTCGATAACAACAAAAACAAATCCTAATTAATATCAATGTTGGCTAGACAGGTTGAAGTTAATAATATATAAAGTAATCTAAAAATGATACTTGTGTTAACTGTTGAAACAGCACTTAAAAAATCGTGAGTGACAAAAAAAAAACTGCAAGAATAGCAAACCATACAACAGAAAAAGTCCAAAAAAGAGGTGGCTAGATAACCTACTAACTACAACAACAACAATAAAGACAGAATGAGTAGATGACAAACTAGAGTATTCCTAGTAGATAGAAGAAAAAGAAAAAAAGTTTTCATAATATGTTGTAGTTTCTCTATGCTGTCAACAAACACGATCGTATCTTCTGTGTACCGTATGTTATTAATTATTTCACGTTTTAGGAATATGCCATCTCTAATGTTTTCCAGAGCTTCTCTAAATATATATATTCTAAATAGTATGAAATTAATAGATATATTATACAGCATTGCCTTACTCGTAGAATTTTCATTTCGGCTGTATCTTAGTGTCATTTTTTTTTTCATCTACTCCAACTTTCTTCAGATATAATTTATAAATATATCTTCTAATATTGTACTCTGTCAAACAAGCAAATCTGTCATAGTTCATATTCCTACATTGCAAAAACAATATCTGAATGCTATAAAAAGCTTTTTGTGTACACCTCTTTGCATTTCGGAAACCAAATTGTATTATTGATACTTGTTCTTCGCAGAACCTGTTTATTTTCCTGTAGATTATCTTTAAAAATAGCTTAAAGAGGTAGCTTATAAGGTTTATACTTCTGAAGTTTTCAGGTTTTAGCGCCAAGTTATTTGGTCAAAGTAATAAAATCGGATTTCAGTCACATTTATACTGCAAAAGTGACAAAATTATAGATGTGAGTAAAAACTAAAATCAAACAGTTTTATCTTCATCAAACAATTTTAAAAACTCTCCGGATGTTGTTAGGTTCAGACGCTTTACTTTCCTTTATTGTTTTGATTGCATATTTTACTTTCTCTACTAAGATTCTTAGACCTTCTTCATTGTCTAATAGTACAATTCCGTTGTTATCTATTAATTTGTGTATCGTTCTTGATCTGTTTTTCTCTTTCGCTTTCCTAATTTTCCAGCGTGTGTTAAAGCTATCATATTTGGCTTGTAAGATTTTAATTTGCTTGCATTTATTCAAGCAGTTCTTCTTTGACATTCTTGATTGTTTCTATAAACTTTCTAAATTTTTTTTTCGTACCTTAATACGCCATTCATTGTTTTGCATTCATTACTATTCTACTTTAATTCTCATCAATAGTTTTTTCAGTTTGCGTAAATCGTATCTGTTAATGTTCGTCTTTCTTACGGATTTCATTGTCACATTGTCACCGGCGGCGGCCACGAAAGTGGAAGAAGGACGGCATTGGTAGACCAAAAGAGATGTGAATGCCCCTCGGGCAACAGCGTAGGTAGTAGTCATCAAAATTTCCCAAAAAAAAAGCTCGCAGCAGCTATCAAATAATTTGTGTGCGTGATTTGATATTGGCCTGGATCTAGTAAAGCCATTCCAGTGCCGACATCGGTGTGGTGCATGGGTTGATCAATGTATCTAAAAGTTTCATCAAAATTAATATCGGACAGTGCCTTCAATGTGGCGCCGTCAAACTCTCGATACAGAATGAGAAATTGTCGAAATTCGGTTAATCTTTAATCTTGGCGTTAACAACATCGAGCCTTGCGGATTCCTCTGGTATTTCTCCGCTAGAGCTTCTTCTGGAAGTGGTGCTGGTAGCAAATTATTTCCATGAACCTGCAGTAAGTCCTCGACCGTAAAACACTTGCCTCTCGCTTCTATGATCAAGACTAAGAAGTCCCATCCACTTGTGACTGAACCCTCGGGCTCTTTCGCGTATCTTCACCTTTTCTCCTGGTTGGTAATTGTAGAAACGTTTTCCGAGGGTAGCATCGGTCCCGTTAGGTCGCCTGTCGGTGTTTGACCTGCTGGAGGCAGCGGACCAAGTCTAGGAGCTCTTGTGCAATGGCGTTCCAAGCTCCTGATTGGTTTAAGTCCTGCCCTGACAGCATATAATTCGGACTTTGTCCAGTGAGTTAGTCCATCTGTTGTTATGGTAGAAGGCCTGTGACAACAGCTTATCCCAGTCAAGGATGGTGTTCGACTAATGTCCGTGGTCAGTACAATATTCTCTTAGGGTACCCACATTTGTAGAATAGCTATTATTCCAGAATGCGGACTGTGGTATCCGCGTTAGTGGCGTAACCGGATACTGCCTCTACCCACCGGGTGCACACTTCCATCATAGTAAGAACCACTTTGTTTTCCCTAAGAATTACGTAAAAAAAGTCGATAAAATCTATGACAATCTTTACCCACTGTCTTTCTGCCGTTTAAAGTTTTAGAAATAGATATTTCTGAGCGGTCGTACTACCGACTAGTTGATCCCAACCGTTTGCGGTGCGGTTCAACTCATTGTGTTGCCCCACTCGGAATTTTAAATCCATACCTGAGAGATTCTCGGGGTCCAAGAACGTCTCTCGGTAATTCCAAATAATGTTCTGTGTTTGGAAGCATTCGCGCTGGGTTCGTATGATCATTTCCGATACTGTTTCGATCTGAAGAAGGTTTATGCAATTCTCCCCTTGGTGTCGTCGTTGGCATACTTGGTGTACACCGTTTGGATGGTAAAGTAAGAACTTTCAGGCAGCAATTTCCTCCTACTACTTTGTCGTTCAAGTGTCTGTATAAGGCGTCTGGCAGTAAGTTAATCAACCCGAATGTGTGTTCTACTGTGTAATTGAACTCTTCTAGGATTAACAACCACCTGGTAAATTTCAATATTCTAACTTGTTAGAATCTCAGCGAGTCTGCCTCAGGGTTAACTTCGCGCTGTACTACGAGATAATGTTTCTTCGGCCCGTCTTGTTAGTACACGACAGTACCAACTCCTGCGTAGCTTGCGTCCAGTTGCAAGACAAAGCGCAAACTCGGTTGTGACCTCGCTAGCTGAAAGGTCTATCTATGACTTCTTTAAGTTTTTCAAGGGCGGCTGAAGTGTCGGTCGTCCATTTAAAAGTTTGCTTAAAGCCTTGCATGACCATCAGCTATATCAGAAGTAGTCCCGGATCAGTTTTGAGCCAAGTATTCTACTTCTTCCTTTCCAAACTCACATACAATAGCGTGGAATACTGATACTTTGTTGTGGCCCAGTTTCCGGTTACTAATTTTGTTCCTGAAAGTCATGGGTTCAAATTCAGGGTGAGGCATAGATGCTTGTCCTGTTTCGTATTGTACATATGTAAAAAAAAATCATATATACACGCGACACGTGTTCTTTTAAATCTTAAAAGCTGAAATTTGGCATGGCTAACTTTTTTTGCATAAAGAACACTTTCTGAGGGTGCACACTTAAAAATTGTAGAAAAAAATGATCAAGAACTAGTCTAATACACACATGGTTTTGACTGTCATGCTGATCAAGTTAGACATGTGTTACATATTTCAATCTATGCATGTAAAAGTAAAATCACATAAAAAAAATTGATGCTTAAGCAATTAAACAAATATACAAAATAATAATTAAAAAAACATTAATATTGTATGATGATAAATATGTGATATTTATAAATAAAATATAAAATGTTACCTAATTACATAACAAAATATTTCATAATATCACATCTGTTGGAATTGTAATTACGATATTTTTAATAAAATAGAAATTGATTCCAAAAGTGGTAATAATACACTACCACCATTCCATGTAATATCATTCCCAAATGTAACATACTAAATATGAGCAACCAAAATATTAAATATAATTATTATTAGGGTATCTAGTATTTTCGTTCTAAATATTTGCTGCAGTATTTGTATGCATATCGAATAATTTTCATCCAGTATTGATTAATAATAGAACTCAAACAAAACCGCTAATAATCTAGCCGAATAAAGCAATTAATCACTTAAATGAACTTAATTTTAATAAGTACTTATTCTAGTTTAACCAATACTTTTAAAGAATAGAGTATATAGAATAAAAAAGCTGTTGGAATCCTTTAATGCGATCAATCGAATCGAGAAAGTCAAACAAACTTAAAAAATACTTGAGAACTCTACGATAAACTTTGAAATATGCTCGGGGCACGGGAATGCATATAAAACTTCCACCAAATCATCGATAAAGTCGGGTAAGCCCGTCGTTTTTCCTCCAACTCAATGAATTTTTGTAATAATATTGAAGATGTTAAGTATGATAGGTAGTAGAAGTTTTCTCTATTCCGGACGGGATTTTTGGACTGAATCCAGAGAATTATTTATTAAGAAACATACAGTTTTTATTTTATTTATAAAAATCAGAATAAGCATGATGTTGTTTCTTAATGAAAGTTCCCGTGTAAATATGAAAACAACGGCCTATAAACTTCAACGTTCGCCACTTAAATTTGAATTATTAAAGTTTTGCATGTGCTATTCCCGAAGAACAAAAGTACTGCAACATAAAACGCTTGTTAAAATACGTGCGCCCGAGCGTTAATCGCATAGCGAAATGGGATTAATTAATCGCGCCCTTTTCGTTGCCGCCTCTACTATAGGACGCAAAATGAAAATCATGTTTGCGTTCTACAAGCAAAAACGGTAATTATTATTATTCCATCGAATTAAAATTTTATACTAAATCGTTTAATTTGTCAATGAAAATGAAATGTTATAT
Source organism: Tachinus rufipes (assembly GCA_963932245.1). Classification (NCBI taxonomy): domain Eukaryota; kingdom Metazoa; phylum Arthropoda; class Insecta; order Coleoptera; family Staphylinidae; genus Tachinus; species Tachinus rufipes. The sequence goes on along the minus strand of OZ010746.1, from coordinate 33,217,249 downwards.
CAAAATTATAGCATCTACATACTTTGCTACACAATACATTTTTTTTTTCAATCAAATCACATTTGCAGCCGAATTTTATATCCCTTTATTTGGCCCTTATCATGACATGTGACATGTATGCGCTCACACACGGATATTCACATGTCATTTCGGTAATAAAGTTCACAAAGGGTCGAGGGTAGGGTGGCTGGAATGAATAAAATAAAAAGTGATGAAAAATAAGCAACTCGGTTTCGTTTTAGCTGGGCACGAGATAAAAGCCGCGAGGAGCGCCTTTGAATAATACTTCTGCGTGATTTATGCACACTTAATTTGTATCCCGCTTTATTCAATGAGTTTAACCCAGGCTCATGCCATAAATATTATGATACGCGGGGAAATTAATAATCGCACACACTAATATCGCTTCCAAATTTTCATCGGTTTGTTATTTTTATTTTAGGTTTATTTGAATATTTTATATGTTAAATAGTACTTATATAAATATGTTTTGTTATTTTTGAAATGTTTTCATAATTTAGAACTAATATTAATATCACGGCAATAAAGTGTATATGTTTTTTAATTTCTTTTTTAAATATTTTTTAATTCCGAATAATTATTAATGTGAAATTAATTTAAACCACTTACTTCTTATTTTAAATTTAAAATCTAATATTTAGAAATTCTATGTCACAGCAATTGGAGATTCATTCACCTTGAACTTGAAAAGTTATGAATTATAGTTATTATGTAATACAGTTCTACGTTTAAAAAAACCTAATTTGTAAACTTAGTTACATTTTAAATAGGAATTAATAATAATAGCAAAAAATTAATAATAGTAAAAATTTTGGTTTTACAACTTATTCATATTCTTATCTTGGTATTATAACAGCCAACATTTATATTGGCGAGTTGGATGTCTAGCTAGTAATTAGCCACACTCTTAGTTTACAACTTTCAAATAATGTTTCAGAATAAAAAGAACATTCTTGGCTTTTACTGTTACGATCTTTAAAGAAGTTGTTAACTTTTAACTAGATTTTTTTAAGCTTGATTTACGATACGGTTTTCTGAACTTATTTTCTTACAAAGATATTATTTTCTATTTGAAATTTTATAATTCAGACTGAGTCACAAAAAAAATTGTTTTTTTTAATAAAAAAACTGTTTTATTCATACTTTTTCCCTGGCATTCAATGTAGAATATTTTATTTTACACCTATTAAAAAAAATATCTTTTAAATGCTGTTCTTTATTATCAATATACTACTCAAGTAGAATTAGGAAGTTTTAGTCCAATTTTTTTAAACACGTTGGCCGATATATTGGCAATTTCGAATGTTGTTCTGTAGGTCTTCCAGGGTCTATAGACAACGTTATGAACTAGGGATTTGAGATAACGCCACAGAAAATAATCACAAGAAGCCATATAAAGCAAGAACATATATCAGTTTACCTTCCATATCAGAAAGTGTCAGCTGTAGCTCAATCTTACTAAAACCACACAATTTCATTTCATTATGAACAGGCAAAAACTCCTGGAATGTTATCAACAACGGTTTAAATTCACGGTTACAACACAACATTTTTAAGTAAAAACCAAAGAACCAGACTCCACACAATCTGTCCCATCCTTTCCAAGGATCAGCTCTTCAATTCGACTTAACGGCCAGTCAAACCGCTTGCTGTTCTCGCTTCCAACTTCGGAAACAAAAGATCTTAAAATAGTTTATGCCGTTATCTCAATCTTACGAAGGTTATCTTTTATATTTCAGGATTAGGCAACCATCTAGCAACTGACATCTCTACAGGGTGATTCTTAACCTATGCGCATAAACTCGAAGAATTATAGTTTACAATCAATATTATTGATAAATGTTAAAAAAATGTAGTAAAAGTTTTATAATAAGCGAGATAATGAATTATAAAGTATCTGAAAAATTAAAATTTATTACTTAAAATTAAAATAATGCACAATGAAGTCCCGGCGGTTGTTGCTGAAAAATAGAAAAAAAAAACTAGGTGGCGCCTGTCAGTGTGTAATAAAATTAAATTATGGCGCAACATAACATGACCAATGCAGAATTTGTGGATATGATATTGGTGTATGGAGAAGTTCATCAAAATTCAGCAGCTCGCCGAGAGATTCCCTCAAAGGTATCATCCGGCTTCTGGATCGTTTGTACGTTTAGTACAACGTGCAAGAGAAACTGGGCACTTACAGCCCAGACCTGTATAATATGGGGGACGTTCTAGACCAAGGCATATTTTTATTCTGAAAGAAGATATTGTCGATATTGCTGAAGAACGTCCTGACATCAGTACCCGGATAATTGCCGATCAAGCTGAGGTATCGCAGTCAACTGTATGACGCATATTAAAGCATGAATTACTGTATCCCTACCATGTGCAGCGTACATGTTATCAACAGATTTTCCTCTTAGAGTAGTATTTTGCGAATAGCTGTTGCGTCAGCATGATGTGAACCCAAATGTTTCTACTAACATTTTAGTGACAGATGAGACAATTTTTACTCGTAGCGGTGTGCACAATTTTCACAATACGCATTATTGAGCAGCTGAAAATCCACACATTACCCGGCGTACAAACTTTCAACACAGATTTTTGGTGAATGTATCTTCTTGAACCGTTTTACAAGAGACCCTACCAGCACTACTGGAAGAAGTTCCAATTAATGTTAGACAGCGCATGTGGTATCTTCACGACGGAGCTCCACCACACTTTGCAATAGATGTGCGGATTAATCGAGGAGATCCAACTGCCTGGGCTCCTAGATCACCTGACCTAAATCCCCTAGTTTAATTATATTTGGGGGCATATGAAACATCTGGTATACGCTACCAAAATTCACAACTGACACAATTCGGAAACCACCAAGACTTCAACGTGCATGTAGCGCAACATGGCTTCGGCGGACGCAGATGTGTTTGGAAAATAGAGGAAATAATTTTGAGCATTTATTATGATATTAAGTGTTCTAATAATTTTGCATTTTTGTTATTTGTTTATTATTTTGATAATTAGTTGATTAAAAGTTTTACTACATTTTTATTATTTTTATGTTGGCATGGCACACCGATTTTTTTCAAGTAATAAATTTTAACTTTCCAGAAATTCTATAATTCATTATCTCACTTATTATAAAACTTTTACTGGATTTTTTTAAGATTTATCAATAATATTGATTGTAAACTATAATTCCTCGAGTTTATGCGCATAGATTAAGAATCACCCTGTATAGTGTTTGACAATGAACTCATCTCGACAAAAAATTAGTTTAAATCGTAAACATTTCCTTGCGATTATACTTTCGACGTAGATTAACTCAACAGTGCATCGATAAAAGTAATTCAATTTTTGGGATAAAACAACATTAACGGCCGGTGTTTATCGTTGGTTTACCAAATTCGTAGCTCAGCAACAAATTTCCGAATGTTCCAAAAAAAAACATTGATGCTGTGCGTGAACTGCTACAGTAAAATCGCCAAGTGATTAATCATAAAATTGCGGAAAACTTAGGCATTAGTAAGACCATTCAATATTGCATAAACATTAGGCAGTTAAGATGAACCTAATTCAACAAAGCACTTTAAAGCAAATGGTCGCCTGTTGTTTTCGGAAAAACTGAACATGTCTCAAACGTATCATCAGTGCAACGTAGAACAGCCATTTGTTTGTTGTTTGCTTAAAGTCTTAAAAGAAATATAGAAAACCAACGGCCAAAGACAGATCATTCTTCACCACAACAATAGGAACGTATATATCAGCTCTAACAAGTGTGATTTTGTGCACTTAAAACGTCGATTTGATGGGTCACCCGCCATATAGTCCTGCAGCAGTTGATGCGTTCAAAAAGCATGTCTTCAAAGTATCTCAATCGTTGAATAGAGTCGAGTTGAAAAAGTGCTTCAAAAATTAGTTTAAACAGATGCAACAATATTTTAAATAACACTGAAGCCATTTTCAAGGATAAATATTTGTTTTTGTTCTCTAACTTCGAAATATAAAAAACCACCCTCGTATATTAAAATCAAACCGTTGACGGCGTCACAATCGGGCAACTTCATGTTCTTCCTTAAGAAACATAGCAATATACATAATTGGTCAAAAAAAACAAATCATAGTCGCACAGAATAGTTGTGATCTCTTTGTAGTTCAGTCAGGCTCCACCCAAACCTCATTACAACTTGCTTCAATAAGCAAACAAGTAACTCCCACCATTCGCTCCACCAAGCAGCCGTTAGAGAATCATTAAACTTCTACTGTATTTTATGCACATTACAACGTTTTTTGTATTATTTTAAGAAAAAATTTCTCACCTTCAATAATGTCTCTTACGTTAACATTTTACTTCTCTCATCGGACTTCTTTCCTTCAGTTATTTACAAAACGTACAATCCTTCTTTTATGTTTTACCAATTGCTAATGCTTAGAAATGTCAAGGCTAAAAATGCCTCCGCTTCTGACTTAACTCACTACCTCGTTTGCAAACTCTTCAGTAATCAGCCTGCAATTTCATGGATTTTACAACTACAATGACTCTTCTCATCATTTAAATTCCACAAGTTGTTTGGGAATAGATTATCGAGATAACATTGCGGAGTTAACACAATCGTAATTCATTTGTCTTCTCTTTTGATCCAAGAGATAACTGTCGTCAAGTTATTCCAAAAATAGTTTTTCAATTAAATAAATAAATAGCTTCTAACAATTTAAGATGAGATAAAAAGCTTTTTTCAGTAGAGCCTTTCTAGCCTTTGTAAAAAGTGAACTTATTCTGTACCTCCAATTTTAATCCTCAAAGAACGTGTCCAGACTCCCAAACAAGTTTTTTTTTCTATTTCTTCTTTTATTTTGGGCAAATAGTTTACTTCCAACCTATTTTATAAACATTTTTTTTTCTCTTAAAATAATTTGGATAAAGAATAGAAGAGAAAATAAAGCGTACTAGATCAATATAAATAAAAAATACGTTGCGGTTGTGACAAAATCTTTTTTTTGTAATTTACTCAGTTTTCAGCTCTTGACAGCAAACTTGTACTACAAAAATTAAATCAAATTTTTCAATACCATTTCATGTCTAGCGTTGGTGTTATTTCCTCATTTTCTTGCTTTTAGACATACTCCACCTACTTAATTAATAATTATTCGCAAAGCAACAGAATAACAAAATAAATCACAAAATGACAAATTTATTTAATGAGAACTACTAACAACCTAATAATGTTCAGTGGCTAGCATGTCTGTCAACAACAAAGACAATGAGAACAAGGCCCACAGCAGTAATGGTAGTACTACTATCGTTACCGCCTTTTTACTTGATGGTAATGACAAAGGCAAGACAAGCAGCATACATATTGCAGATAAATAAATACACTGTAAACTTTATAACCCACAGACCTAACTTAACAAATGTATTTAATAAAAAATAAACTCTAAGATAAAGTCGGACTTCATTAAGAGCCATTTTATCAAAAAAACATTTGATGTAAAAAAACAATAAAACAAATAAACAAACAATAGATACCTGGTAACAGTCAAAAAAACTATGTAGAACATAGATGAGTGCCAACTACTAAAACGGCACCGTCTTCAGCTCGACAATTACCAAAACCAGGAAAGGCAAACTTCGAATGGTGCGCCAAGGACATGATCGGTACGGGACTATAACCCAACAGACCGATAACTATTATGTCAAATCGTTAAAAGGCATTGTAGTCGCCAGTAATAAAACTCAAACTAGCTATGGCTTAAATAAACATTGTGGAAGCATTGGCCACAATCTGCAGAATTTGCTTAATCTGAATACCAAAAATCCAGAAGATAAAAAAAATCTCATGGCAAATCACCACGCAAATAAGAAGCAAAAGCAACATTTACTAAACAAAAACCTGCTTTCAGAGTCTCATACAAAACCGAAAAAAAGCAAACTTAATGTAGATCACAGCAACCTGTAAAAAAACTGTCAGGAAATGATACACTCAAGACAATAACAAGACCACCATTTAATACCAAAACTTTGTTACGATCATACTATAAGACTGATAACAGGACATTGCGGTCTTAACAAACTCGTGCATAAAATATGGATAACAATAGACCCCCAACTCCGCGGGTGTATGGTAGAAAAAAAGACTCCACTACACTTGCCAAGTAAATGCTAAACTTATAATATACAAAGCACATCCTCATTTAGCAAACATCATCTAATCGAAAAAGAATTGAAGCTAATCCCTTCACAACAGATTCTGAACTTTATTGAAGAGACAGAGTTGCACAATAGACATCAGTGGTGCACAATAGAACCAGGTTCTACTTCTAGAAATTTAAACATCTTTACCCACACTTCTCTCACAAGCACTAAAATCAAAGATTTTGTCTTAACCAATGATGCTCAACCCTTTTTTAAGAACTCTTTAGAAATCGACACCTCCCCTAATTTAGCGACAGCGCGTCTAAAAAGTAAATTCATTGTATAAGACGTAATAGTTGTCCGTTAGCTATTTTCACGCAGATCATACAAATTTTCCATATTTTCCAGGAATCAGATTTTAAACTTGACCCAACGATTAATCAAACCGCTTGCTGTTGTCCCAATCAGAACAACTTCACAAATTCTTAGTCAATATTTAGTTTTTCAACTAAAACCGCTTTCAATAAACTGATAAGACGCATCTACCATCCACTCTACCAAGATTTCGTTAAAAAATTGAATTTGAACTGTATTTTATGCACACCATTATTTTTCGATTAAGTCCTAGTTTAATTTATCGTAAGCGATTGCTGTTCCAACAAAGTTAGTCTCGTTATCATTATAACATCAGTTGAACGACCACGTCTCGCAACAAATCGACATAGTGTCTGAATAAAACTCACACCAAATAACAATGTAATAAGTTTAAAATGTACCGCTCAATACACAGTAAATGTGAACAACACAATCAAAGTCTTATAATTGTTTCTCAGGAAAATTGTACCAGCTAGAACAATTCCTGTTATTTCAAAGACCATACGGTCATACGGTCGGCTGGCAATAGAGCCAAATTTCTTGAATTGTGATTTCCACAACTAACACATTTAGTTAAATTGAGCTTTGATTTTTGACGTAACCATTGGAAATAAACTAGCACATGGCAATCTTTCCGGGTTTCTTCTCTGCGTTAGTCCTGCTGTTGATATGTCCTCGTCATTGTCAATAGTGTGGTACTAGTTTGAAGTAGGCTAGTTTTAGCCTCGCAACATTCACACAGTCTGCTGCGGCAACACAAGCTGCCCCGGCCCATTCTGTCCTACTTCCTACACTAACATCCATCTCTCCTTTCTCCCATTCTTGTGTTATTCAGCCTAGTTGCAATGTCATAGTTGTCTAAGCCTTCTTTGCCATTTTCCACGTTCTTTTGCTTCCACTTAGCTTCTCGTTCCTCTGTGGCTTTTAATCTGTGTGGCAAGTTTTGACATGTTTCTCTATCAATTTTGTACTTACTGTATGTCAAAAGTCAAGTTTGCAGCCAAAGTATTCCAAATTAACTCTTCAATTCTCTCAACAAACTTCTTTGTACCAATATATACAAAACGTAGGGTCCGTCCGTAAGTTTTGACGTCTGGTCAATACTTTAAAAAGTAGCAATCAAAGTTTACAGTAAAAGACACTAAAATTACTTCTTTTCTGCGCCCCTTATTAATTCTTTTCCTCGTTTGCAATCTATTAAGTGATCTCCCAGCAGTTGGATAGATTGTATATCCCATCCCACCATCTGGATTCCATAAGTTCTTTAGATATACAGCCTCAAGATGACAAGTCTCTTGACTTCTTCCAAGCATTTTTATTTCTAAAATTGCAGTAAAGCCACCTTTTATTTCAGGTAAATATTTTATTTGTTCAACTCATTTTTAACAAATTTTTACAATTCCCTTTTTCTCTTCCACTTCTTCATCCTATTTTAATTTTGAATATACTTCATGACACTAGAAATTTCATTCTCTTTACGTTGCAGAAACCGATTTTAAAAAAGAGTTAAAGGAGTTAGACTACTTATACAAATAAATTCACTTTATTAAAAATGAATTGCAAAACAACAAAATGACAAAAAAACTAACTTCTTTTAGTAGTTTTGCACTTAATTAATAATTATTTGCAAATGGCAAAATATTATTTAGGGTTTCCTTTATTTAGTCACAACTAATAGCGTTTAGTCTGTATTAATTGCTTTTAAATATTTTTTCAATTACATCATAATGCTTTTTAAGTCTTCTTGCACTAAGCCATAATCAATTGGATGAAACACAGAACTATTTAAATCATTTTGCATTTAACTAATGATTAATTGCCAAGCAACAGAATGACAAAACTGCAAAAAGCATTTTTTTTTTATTCTGCGCACAAAAAAAAATTGCTTGTTTCTATCAATAGCAAAGCACATAAAGCATTTTGCGTATAATCATAATTATTTACGAAGCGAGATAATGACAATCAATCAGGAAGCTAAAAATTACTCATTCTGAAAATCCTTTTTAAGAATGAAACTAAAACTTATATGATAATCTTTAATCTTCCTGCACTTAGTCATAATAAAATTGCAAGACAACACAACCTATTTAGAGATTTTGCACTTAACTAACCATTATCTGCAAAGCGACAGAATTACAAAACCCCAAATGTTTAATGAATTTTAGTCATTCTGTACTTACGTCAGAATATTTTTCTATTGCTTCTTATATACTATTAATCGCAAAACGATACAAAACATTTATTCATTTTTCATGGCAAATCGACGATCCAAACATAAAAAATTACAAACAACTATTAAAAATTTAAATTTTTTTTAAAAAAATACTAGTATCATAAGGCGCTTGTTGCGCCTGAGGCATCTGTCGCTCTCTTACTGCGACGCTACAATATAATATTGACATTTAATTAATTATTTCAAACAAATAAAAAAAAATGTTAGAATGCAAACCTGTAGCTACAATACAAATAAAGTATTACACTAATATTTAAAAGTCTCCTCTAGGTGAGAGAACAGAAACATATTTAAAATTTAATATCATATCTAAAGTGCATTTTTTTGCTAAAATCCTGACTATATATTAAAAAATATTTGTTATAAGTAGACACCGAACTATATGCAACTTAAAAACGCTGAAATATGAAATAAAAAAGCCCAAAATAGCAAAAATATGCCAAAATATGCAACTATATGCAACATAAATATAAATTAATATAATTTAATTCTTTTAATAAAAAAAAAAAAAAATACACAAATTACTTTTTTTCTTAAATTTTTAATAAAGTTTAATAGGTAAAATGTTTCAAAATATACAACTATCTTACGCCTAAATAACTGCATTATCTATAATACCATAAAGGCAGGTACACACACCTCAAAGATATTTTAAATGTAACCAAGTAAACTAAAAAAAAAAACATTTTATTTGTTTTCTATTTAAAATGATCGTAATTAAATAGTTGGCAGTAAAAATAACTAATGTTAAATTTCTGAAACATTTTTATGTTAATATGCATAATATAGTAACTTAAAAAATGACGTTTTCTAATATATTTTTTCTAAAAATTGATGAAATATGCATAAAAACCAAATATGAATAAAATATGCAACTTTGCCTAAAATGATCAAAACATGCATTTGCATATAATCCGGTCACTAGTTATAAGTCTAGAACTCTTCCAAGTAATATTTTAACATAAACCACATTGCGCTAGAAAACAGTCATTCACACTGCCTTCTAGGGGACAAACAAACCGTTATTTTAAAATCACATTTTATAGCCTATAAACATAACTTAATAAACCCCAAAGCAAAAATAATCAACAAAAGTCAGTCAATAAAGATGAGCTTGTTGATTATTTTAGCTTGAGGAAAATGATTGGTTTTAGAAAAAAAAAACTCAAATCGGCATAATATGTTTGCTAACTTTTCAAACTGTAGTATTTATCGGACTAATGTATGGAAGCGGTATCTACATATTTTCGGAAAGAGAGCGGGGGACAATTTCACAACATTTGAAATTTTAATTACTATATGTGGCACAACCAAATAAAAAATCTTGTATTAACCTACATAGTCATCTTCAATTATAACATGCCAATTAAATGTAGACACTTGAAAATTGAATAATTCAACCGTAATGAAGCAATCATATCAGATACTCTAGTTGAAAATAATTGCAAGATTTTAATGTAGTACACTAATAACCAATTAGTATTTGCACTTAACGATCCGGATACAGAGTTTTAATAAACGTCTTCACGTTTGGTTTAACATTTTTTCGATTATTGCAAGACATTAAAACCGCATCTCAAAAAAACTTATAAGAATATTGCTCTGTGCATAGCAAGCGTGGCAATTTTGCAAGCTGTACGTATTTTGAAGAAAATTAAAAATAAAGATTTTACTAGTATTGTGCTTCTGATGTAAGACGGAAAAATAAAAATTTCGAATAAAAATAAAAACTGTTAATGATGTGGATAATTCTTCAAATAGTAAACGATAATTTAATTGTAATATCCAGCTGTGTTGAAACTTTACAGAAAAAAATTAACCTTAAAGAGATACTAAGCCGTGTGCAGAACAGAAAGTAGATTTTATTTCGACTACTGAAAGAAAGTCTGGGTACCACCTAACCACAAAAAAAATACAACACAAACAAACCGACAAGTTCATAACATAATAAAATAATCTATAAAGCCATAGACAAAGCTACTAAAACATAACCGGCTCAAGCAGAAAGCCCCTTAATGTGTATCATAAGTAGGGACTATAAGAACTCACAAAAAGCTATGTTGGCAAACAACCCTAGAATCCATAACTAATAATAAAAATCTAACCTAACAGATTTAATTAACTTATATGTCGGCAAATACTGCTAGTATGACTATTCAGAATCATAATCTCAAAAAAAAAAACAGTAAAGTAATCTGCACAGATAAGCTGCACTACATCAGCGATTATATCACATCCAAGACTTTATTCCGGAGTTTTCTTAAACTATTGCCCCTTTTCTAAAACTATTGTAAGCCACAAAACTACGCATCTAAATAAGTACAAAAAAAATTTAAATCATCCAAAACCACCATTGCCAAGCATTTAGATTTAGCCAGACTCGACCAAGCCTACTGTTCGTCTTACAAACCAATCATTGCAGCATCGTGGTATAAACTGTACTTACCAAAAAATATAGGTACAAACAACTAAACTAACTGACTAAACTCAATATTCACTTAAACAAGTTAGAATGCAAAAGGAAAAATCACAAAGTAGTCCTTGCTAACCTGGAATGATTTGACCTAAAACCAGATGCATTGTCCAAACGTTAAAAAAAAAACTCAAACACAAAACAACAAAAAAACTTAATCAACCCTAACACACCTCGTCTAACAATTAGCTAGTTGGCTTTCTTACTTAAGAAGAAGTATAAACTTCCTTCTTGACAAAGAAACCTTAAAAATGTAAACCAAAAAAAAAAAAAATGTAACTAGCGTTAACGCATACGTTGGGTAGAAGCCATCCTATTACCTGCGGCAACCAGCAATCTACCATCTATTTACAATAGGCTACAATTCGTAAGTCAAACTTTCAAAAATGCCGTAAATAAATAGAAAACCCACACCATACCACTTCAAAATACTAACCGTATACAAATCCCGGCAAATATCGCTATGCAACCCCAAAAGTAATAAGATATTTAGCTAGTCTTCGGGTTAGTGTTACGAAAGGCGAGGCCTAATTCCAATTGCTTTCTGACAGTACTGGAGGCTACTTGATAATTTAACATTTTTATTATTTTTATTATTTTAACTATATCTTCTGGCAGTGGACCACATAAAGATAATGAGTAAGATCTTTCTCGTCCGCTGAAGGTCTGTGCAGTAGACCTCTTAATAGTGATCTTCCAGGGAGCAGTAGTTCGCTGCTGCAGTTGTCCAAATTAATTTCTCGTAAGATTAGTAGATTGTCTCAGCCAATAAGAACTCTTGATTTATTAGAGCAATGCCTTCGTGCTTACTGCACGTGGGAGGATGTCTGGCGCTTGCTGCCAATTAAACAAGACATAGTGCGCGGACCGCTGACTGAACAAAGTCTCATGGGTCCTCGCATTTCTTAGTAGATGTTATGTGCGGTTGGCAAAATAAAATTTGACTGCAAAGTAAGCATTCAAGTAATTTTCGACAATTATGGCTTACAGAACAAATGTTAAAAAAAAAACAATAACTTCAATCTGTAATATTCTCCATCTTGTAGTACACAACCTCTAATCAAAATCCTCTCTTGAAAAGCCGATAATCAAATAGACCTTTAAAAAACCTTCGCACGTTTTCAACATTCGGTTGCTCAATATGTGTTGACGTTTGCATAATAAAATTTGACATTTTTTAAAAAAGTAGATCGTTATGTAACTTGACGTAGAATTCGGGCATATTTAGGCATTAACCTTACTATAATCTATGCACAAACGCGCTGGACTCAAAACCAATACACGCGTTGTTCACGTGCACAGCTCGAACACAGCTACTGGGACAGGATCGCACGACAATAAAAAGATATTTATAAAGAAAAAAAACACTAATTAAAAAGCTATGTATAAAGAATGTTATATTAATAAATATTAGGAAAGTACAGTGATTACGTTCATAATTCAGGCCCAAGTCTAAAATTTCGTTATATATAAAATCACACTATAATGGGGCCTGGATTGAGCGCCAAGCCCCCTGTAAAAAATCGTTTTCTATATCCTAACAGGTAATATCTCTATATGCTAATAAACCCAAAAATAAACAGCTATTAACTGTATAGGTCTTCCAAAATAAACCTATCCAAAAAAAGCCAATCGCAAAAATGATCTCCTGTTTCTTTTTTCGAAAAAACATGTAACCGTAATACTAGAAGATGTAAGAATGTTTAAATAGTAAAATAGTACACAACCATTTGTTGGATAACTTGTTATTAAAAAATAATAACTATGCAAGCTTAAACACATCAATACAAACATCTAGCTTTTTGGCATTCAAACTATAGATAATTATTGATAAATAATTTGCCGTATAGTCCTAATTTGGCCTTTATTTTTGTTTTGTTTAACACGTAAAATACAAACTGCTTAGACAAAAAACAAACAAGTTTTCAATAATAAAAATTTGTGTAAGTCTCATTTTTCGAAAACTTAGCCAGAACAAAAGTTTTAACTACAGTCTAGTTAGTCTCGTATGCAGCTTAAACTAAACATATCCAGAACTACACCAATACTGGAAAACATTTGAATGGTGGACAGACAAAACCTCAAAAAAAAAAACACGTCAGCACAGAGTCAAAACAAAATTTAAAGCACTAATATACAGCATAGTCAGAGTAATCCTGTTAAAGTTTCAACAAACCAGCTGGCGGCCACAAACCAGCTTACGGGCAATATTTCAAACGGACCAGAGCGGGGGGAAATTCGACAAACTTGCTTTAGTATTTTTTTTTTAATTTCTATAACTTATTATTAGTAGTCTATTTATCAGTTTATGAGAATATAAAACTCAAAAAAAAATCTACAATGTTTTCAAGTTTTATTTTCGTTTTTTAAATTTGACTTTAAAAAATCAATTTTGATATTTTTTTTAACTGCCAAAGTTGACGTATTTTATGTAAATTACTTAGAAAATATCATTTTGTTCTATGTATTTGGGTTTTAGGGGTCTAAAACTCGAAAAGTCTACAAAAGTAGGTCTATTCTTCAACATAAACTCTTACAAATACACGATTAGCAGCGCTCAGAAGAACAATACATCAAATATTATTAAAAATTTGAATTCTGAAGACAATTCTACATAGAAAATAGTCAGTGTAGTGCTCATCGGCCGTAGAAAAGTCCATCTAGAAAGAAATTTTACAAAATTTTCAGGCAAAAAATGCGTTAAAAATTAATTATTTTATCATATTCATTCCGCAGGGCGGATTTATGTTTGAATGCCAAAAATAATAATATTCTCAAATTTTGGCGTCGATAAATCGAGTCTAAATTTGTGCCTCAAGTGCAAAACTATCAAACAAAAAGTAAAATCGCCCAAAATTGGTTCTAGCGACAAAAGATGTCTTTGTTAAAATGAGCCTAAAAAAATAAGCCAATTAATCTTTGAAAAAAAATTAAAAAAAATATATTTTCTAGATGGGCTTTCCTACCCCTAACAAGCACGGCACTAACTATTTCAAATTAAAAAAAACTGCTCTGGTCCGTTTGAATCATGCTTATTCCGTCCAAGAAATTATAGTGAAAGTCAAAATGTCCCAAAACTGTCTTGTACTAATCCTAAGAAAAAAAAAACGTCATGTCATTGCGCAATAATCGCAATTTTTAATTAATAATCAACATCAAATAACGTTCGCGTTCTCCAAATGGAAAACGTCCACACATTAAAACAACTCAAAACCTCAATCCAAATTCTTTTGTCAAAGCACTGTTAATACATGCCGAATATAGAGAACAATTACAATACCAAAATTCCGTGAATCTGTCAATAAATTAAACGCTTACCAATACAAACTTTAAAAACCTTGTAATGCAACAACCCTGGTCTAACCAGACAAGCTGACTTAGTATCCCTTCAAGAAACAAACGCCAAATACATATGCTAAAAGCATAATCGCGTGGTGTAACACCGTACAATCCACATCTCAAAACCTACAAAGCATTTGTAACAACCCTTTTTCAGGCCCAAACTTTCAGGTAACTCCAAGAGTAGTTTAGACGGGAAAATGCTTTCAGTAGATTAAAAAAGTTACGATAACATTTAGAATACTCAGTTTATCAATAATTCTTCTTCACAAAAAATCTAAGTTAATTAGAACATAAAATAGACTGACCAAATATTGAGTGATGACCTATAGATTCGTAAGCGCTAAACCCTTTACGTAATATCCCTTCAGTCTCTAGTTAGTGATTCAGTTCTTCCAGCACTATGCTGCTGTTTATACCAATTAAAGTACTATTCAACCACCCATTTTTCATCTTTTTGAGTGTGGAAACGTACTACCGACTTTCTTTAACCAAAAAACACTTCTACAATGCATACTCTTACAATTCCATACTTTCATTTTTTTTTTCATGCTACATTCAGTATTCGAACTGGCATTTTTTTTAATGTAACTGAAGATAGAAATAAGTTTATTAAAACTGTTAAGATATATACTTAACACATATGCAATACTCACTCTATAACTTAAAAGTCTCGGTGATGATAAGTTAAAATCTCTAACATTTTAGAACCAAAAAGTCACAGACCTGTGTATTGAGTTAGAGGTTTTTTTTAGTATTTAGTATGTTTCGTTCTAAACCCACTAAATATTACATAAATCGACAAGTAATTCCTTCACCAAAGAATACTTTTTTTATAAATAAATCATTAGATCGCATTCACAAATTGCATAGCAAACAAATAAATATCTTTACTATTCATCTGTTTCATCTGTCGAATTATTTCACGATTGGTGTAATTTATTTAGCAAATGCGTTATTAGAATGCAGTGTGTTGCAGTTTGGTCGCTTTAATTTAGATCGTAACTGGGTGAATTGTCCGTTTCAGATTGATTTATTAGTAATTCATTGTATGCAACTCTTGTTGCTCAATTTATGGGTGAACGCACAACTTTAATCGCTAAACACAAATCTCATGTTTCATTGGCTAATCAGTAACTTGATGGATATTCGCGGGCAACAACAACAGCCGATCAAATTGAATATAAATTAGTTTTCCCAGTGCAATTGTTATTTTAATAATTAAAAACTAGTTCAATCGTATTATTATTAATTATGTTAATTAAATTATATTATAATAATTAATCTAATTTAAATACAAAACGTGTGAGTTTCTATTGAAAAATATAAAATCGGTTAAGGTGTAAAATGCAGTGTGCAAAATAATTTTGTATTTCAGTCAGATCTCTTATCTGTTTGAAACTTTAATAAAAAGTTGTTTAGTTTCTAAAGCAAGAAAATTGTAACATAAAGATATTAAACAAAGTTTGGAATATAATAGATAGTGTGCTGGAAATAACCTTCGCTTTTCGCTGTACACAATTATGCATTATATTCACAGCATGTGCACGTAGAGAAGGAATTTCATCCTTAATATTCCTTCATAGGTCATTAGTCATTCATTACTATTATCACCACTAATGTTAATAATATATTAAAAAAAGTTGTTCTTATTGGTTTTGTATAGAAACTTATATATTGCTTTTTAAAGATTATGAAAAAAAAAATCCAATCAACAACCTAATAGGCAAATTAAATTTACAGACATCCTGACACACACTATAGAAAAATAACAACCACCTTAAACCAAAATGTAATTCAAGACTATAGATGTGTTCGTCAACCAAGAAAAGCAATAAATCAATACTAACAAGAAAGCTATAAACCATTCCTTAAACCCGGACCCAAAAAGCAAAAGATCTGTATTTTAAGCATAGCTCCCGGCAAAATTGTCATATTTTGATTACATTTAATTTACTAATAGCAGGATTGGTAATTGCAATAAAATCATAAAAAAGTTAGTTTAGAAACCTTTCAATAGAAACGCTCCTAAGCCCATGTGAAGATGGTGGTTTTTTACAAAACTGAAAATAATCAAGTAATTAAATCTATTGAAACAAACTCGATCCAAATTTGCTACCATCATGTCAATCCTCAACTTAAGTCAAGATATTTACTTTGTCATGAAAGTGCAACAGAACAAGCTTTTAATCAAACCGCCAGGAAAAAACCTTATTATGATCATAAGAGTAGAGATTCTTCGTCCTTCAGACATCCGCGGCATATAAAATCCACCTAAATTTCCATTACGTGCATGTGCCTTGGGCTCTTCGTTGGTTAAATTGTTTTTGCCAAAAAAGGTACTACGTCGCGTATTGAAAACCTCGTACTTACTCAGATGTAGTAGCGTTTTTTCGTCCACCAAACAGCCGCGGCATATAAAATACGTCTAAACTGCTATTCTGTGCAAGTATTCGGCTTATTATCATGGTTTGAATAATGTATGATGGTCCTGTAGTTAGAAATAATCTTGCGCTTTGTCCGTTTTTAGTTTACAACAAAATATTTGTTTGTAAATCTCGTATGAGATTCTAAAAACAGGTTCTCTTTTTGGCAAGTTAGTTCGCCTCAAAGTTCAACAACCAATATTTTAGGACTTATGCTTGTGTTACTACCGCACAAGCTACCTTTGTATATGTACTTAAAAACACAAATATATACTACCGCATCCGTTAATTGACAGAATGGAGGCACTGTAGATACTGACGAGGCCTAGAATCTGGTCCACCCACACTCTCATGTTAATGGTAATTATGATTAAATAAACACTAATCATATATTAGACTAACATTCTGAATTAATAAATGCCATAATTTGTTAATTTTTTTTCTGCCAGGAGCTGGGGATCAACAAATTATGCGCCGAGATTAAAGTTAGACGCTTCACTATCCGGCGCGTTTATTTGTTCAATCAATATTTCGAAAACAAAATTACAGATGTAATAAACTGCGCCTTCACACTATTACGTTCTGGACTTTACAACTCTTGGACGAGAGATAAAATCAACAACAAAAAACCAGCAGTACTGGAAATTTCCACAAAACAATTAAGAAAAAAACTCAAAAAAGCTCAACATGATCAAATTTGGCAATGTAAACATCAAATACTTGATACACCACCACCCAAAAGCAATTCCCCAGCTATATTTTACGTTGTTATAGAAATAACCCCTAATTTTCCTTTATAGCCGTCCTACTGACCACAAGAGTTACAAAGAACGTTAAGCTAAAACA
Source organism: Tachinus rufipes (assembly GCA_963932245.1). Taxonomy (NCBI): domain Eukaryota; kingdom Metazoa; phylum Arthropoda; class Insecta; order Coleoptera; family Staphylinidae; genus Tachinus; species Tachinus rufipes. The sequence goes on along the minus strand of OZ010746.1, from coordinate 33,199,418 downwards.
ACATAGATCAAGAAACATTTGTTGCAGAAAGAATTCGTTAGCTGGTGGCAGTTTACTAAGAAAAAATAACTAAAAGTCATCAAATCTATAAACTCCAGCAACAATGCTTAAAAACGTTAACACAGTAAAAAACTTGATTGTTCTGCGACAGTATAAGCAACAAAGACAATATTTAGTATTTGACAATGAACATAATAACAAAGCATAATTTGATAAAATGATAAAAATCCAAAACTTCACTTCTTCTGCAGAAATTCTCGTAACTACAAAACAAATAACGCCCTAGACGCATTTTCTAAACAGCCGGGCAAAAAATCCAAGATTAAAAAAATAATAAAAGTCAAACCAGTTGATTATTTCCCTAACACTTACTTCAAAGCCAATAAACTATAATCCTCTATAACTGACTAAACACCCAAGCTCTAGGCTCGAAGCTTAAAAAAATTATGAACTGACAATGGCAGCTAAAAAAGTAAACATGAGTTATCGTGTACATAAAAAGACTATCAAACCCATTATATGAGGCAAATGTTTAAAATATGGGCAACCTGTGGTTCTTTATATGTGTAATTTCTGCACTTTGCAAAAGTTAAAAAAACGTATCAACTGTCAGCAATATCAGTACCCAAATTTGTAAAAACTTATCTTTAAAACGCACAAAAATTGATTAACAAGCTCATTTCGCATGCTCTTTTCTAACACTGAAGGCAAATAAACGCTGTCACTAGCCTAACAGAAAACTAAACTCATTTTGTTGCCAACCTAATAGCACCTAGTACTCAAGAAAAATCGACAAAAAAAATAAGTATAGACCAAATCTACTTACATATAAAACGGTAAAACTATTATATAAAATAACTAGGAGATAAAATACATGTTTACAGCCGTACACGCTCATATCTTCTTTGAATCACATTCACATTACAAATACCCTGTTTGCCGTAGTCACGTAGTACTATTCCCATCTGTATCATTAAAGTCGTCAGTCGTCCAATTGGCTACAAAATTCATCCAGACATCACAAAAAACTAAAATTCCCAGTTAAAAACATGTTTGTAGCAGTAAGGAGAATTTGCAACAGCCCCACCAAGCAAAACCCAAATTAAAATTCAATCTCCATATCAACGCCAGCAATATCTGTCTAGTGGCAGTCTACCACGAAAAAATATAAACGTTATCACATTAAAAAGCTCAAGTGTCCTGCAATAGTATAAATAGTAAAAAAAGCATAACTAAAAGACAACAAGTTGATGCTACAATAATTTGTTTTTAGCTATGGCATGGCATTATAAAATATCAAAAATCAAAACTTCAGATTTGTGTTACTAGACACCTTCTGAAAACACCTGGGATATAAAAGCAAAAATCAAGGTCTTTGGAAAAACATGCTTCATTTTTTCAAGCAAAAATAACAAACCAATCAATATGCTATGTGCAACAGCCAAGCAGCACTACAGTCATAAAATCCACACTGCTAATAAACAGCATTACTAGTCTCAAAGCATTAGCTAAGAACAGTAGGGTACGCCTGATCTGGACACCAAAAAATAATTGCATGGAATAAAACTTTAAGGCGGACCAGCTTGCCAAAAAAAGAATCACAAAAAGCAAAACCCTGTTTTCAGGATTTTATACAAGACCGGTAAACAAATAATACGTAGAAAACTTGAAACGAAACATAGCAACCTGTGCCAAAACTTCCAAAAAATTAAGAACACAAAGCTAATCCTAACATGATCATCATATACTACCCAAACTATGTTAATGCAAATGAGCCAAACAAAACTGCAAAAGCTTGATAACTAGACATTGTAACTTAAATAAACACATGCATAGAATAGTAATTCAAACAAATCTCCTATGCCGCGGATGTTTAGAAAAAGAAAAAACTCCGCTACATCCCCTAAACGAGTGCAAAGCTTAAATTAAGAAGCGCAAGGTCTTTTTTAAGAAACACAAGCTAACTAACAAAATCTAAAAAAGTTTATAGACTTCATCAAAAAAACAAAACTACCAGAAGAGTTACAACTAGACGTGCTCACAATAGGATCAGCAGGTACAGAGCAAACCGTCTCAAAAGAAAGAAGGAGAAAAGTAAAGTTTAAGTCAGTAAAATCCTGACATAACTGGACAGTATAGGTGCCCAGTGTCTTTTAAAGATTTTCTACATCTCACGCAAAAAAAAGCACCCGGTATGCACAGACAATAAGACAAAACAAATTTGTTTGGTTGTTTCCTTAACACCTACACAAGAGAACAACTTCAATAACAAATCAAGTAATTTATCCTTTAAAACTAAAGTTAGTGTAATTTTATGTAAATTGTCTATCCTATCATTGAGATGCTAGGCACACTAATGAAGAGTGCACACCCTAAAACACTAGTGTCTGAGTAGAGAAGCTATTTGCATAAAACAAATCATTTATTAACTGACTACGATACCCCAAAAAAGAGACAGTGGCTATCTGATGGATAAAAACCAACACGCAGATTTCAACCAAATTACAAAGATGATATCAAAACTACCCTAGCTGGCCAGAGACGCAACAAAACATGCAAAGACACAGATAACAATATCAAAAGTAAAGATCGGCAAACTGCGGCACTTTAAACAGTGCCGTTCTTTTGAATTACGTGTATCAGAAAACAGTTAAATAAAAGTGCAACAAAAAAATACTTATAACCCCATAAATATTAAAAGTAAAAGTTATAATTCACCAACAGCCTATTTATCATTAATTAAGTAACATTAAGAAAAAATCATCTATTGCTATTGATAGAATTCTTTAAAAATTGTACTGAAAAAAGGTTTGGTATAAAACTCGTACAGAAAACATAAAAATTGTCGCAAAATGTTAATTAAAAATTATGTTTAATTCTATAAAGGTTTCTAGTATTCCGTAGCATAATGGTCTAGTGCGAGCACTGTTGTGCAGGCAGCCCGGGTTCAATTCCCGGCAGCGGCAATATCCAATTTGTCAAATATATTTCGTTGAGGTCGTCTCCTTCGCAAGGCAATGGCAAACCAGCAAAGTATTTGCCTAGTAAACCCTTCTAGTGGTGTAGTTCAGATTCCACGTTAAACTGTAAATCCCGTATGTTTGTTTGGAACTATTATCGCACACCACAAACATACGAGAGGGGTGCCGACGCTTACAGCGAGTATGCCACTATAAGAAGAAGAAGTGTTTCGTTTTTCTTATTTTTATATAACTTAAAAGTCCATGATTCTCAAATACTAGTCATAATGGCTATTTTCACAGTCACACAGCCATACAGCAAGATCGACCGCACATGGTACTTAAGAACCTTTTTTACGGATATTAATTGGGATGTTTCTGTTACTTAAAATCGAGTTGCAACAAATGCCAGACAAAACATTTCAATACGTGTCAGAATCTCTTTATCGGAGTTATTTGTCGCACCCAACAAATTTTCCAAATATTTATGTAAATGTTCTACACGTTCAATGAATGTTCCATCAATTAAGATTCGGTTGAAATCCGCGTTCTTTCCAAGCATGGCAGTGTCATCTGCAAATCTTATATTGATAATTTCCCCACAAATCTTCACACCTTCCTTTTTGCATTTGACTTTGTCAATAATATATATTTTGATGTTCAACCATTCATCATTTAGAGCTTTATTTTTAGTAGAAATCTCTGCCATCTTGGGTATTGTGTATTTCTATATTAATCTCTTCGGCCAGTTTTACACAGATTTGAGAGTTGTTTAGTAAATCTATTAGCATTTCTCTTTTGTTTGATTGACGGATTCTTTAGCTTAACTTGTGCTGTAAAGTATAGTAAATTGTGATTGGAATTTATTTCCGCACCAGGTCTTTACTAATTTGATGGCATTTCTATAATAATAGTGTACCATAATAAAATCAGTGTGGTACCGTACTACAGCCAGACACGAATAGAGTGGCCCCTATATAGGCAACTTAGTATACACCAAAATTATGTTGAATGTAGTTAAACTAATGCATTTGCACGTTTTAGCATTTTTCATTTACGCTTACATTTTAAACATTCCACGGGCGACGTTGTTATGTTATTGAAAGATGCTAAAACGGGCAAAAGCAAAAGTTTAACCACATTCAACATAATTTTGGTGTATACTAAGTTGCCTATATAGGGGCCACTTTATTCGTGTCTGGATGTATCTGCCCCTAGTATCCGTCTTGTAAAAATTTCCAGGTGTAGAGATGCCGATTAGAAAGCTCATTTCATGTATTAGTTATTGTAAAGTTTATCTCTAGAAGGAATTCTGCCCCTTTTTTGGTTACGTTCATCTAATACAAACTGCCGGTCACGCTATCCATATATTCTTTACAAACTTTAGGGTTGAAGTCACCCATTAAGAGCGTGACTTCGTTCTTCTTTGATATTTTCACCTGTTATTCTGCTAATAATATTCTTCTATTTTCTATTCTTCCTCATCTGCTTTGAAAGCATAAACCTAGATGATATTGATATTGGAAAGCTACATACAGTTGTTGGTACAAATTGCTTAACAGATTTTGTTGATAGATTATTTCGTTACTACTGCCACCCCATTCCTGTGTGCTGAATCTCAATTTCCAAAAATATAACAATGGCATACCCGTTTGATCTAAAATGTCCTGTTCCATCTAGCCTCACTTATTCCACAGATAACAATATTAAGTATATCCATTTCTACCATTAAACTCACCAATTTACCTATTTCAGTTACTAGTTTTGAGTTTGTTCGTTCCATAGACTTCATTCAAGTCTTTTCCTCTCAAAGATTCGATTAGGAAAATTAAAGTTCCGGATATATGTTTAGAATTGAATAATGTCATTATGAAGATTATCCTGGAAATATCCAAACGGATTTTCAATTTTGCTACAAACTCTTTTAAAAAATGTATACTATAAACACATTTATCGCATAAAATTCGCAGAAAAAACTTGTAACCCGCACAAACATTATTTAAAATAATACCAGAAAACGTAACATTAAAAATGTGTCTTAAAAAAGTAAAAAAGCCAGTGTAAACATATCACAAAACCGATAATAATGCTGTAAAAACGGTCACAATAAACTATGTTTGCCCCTCACAGACTTTTCTCTATACATTAGTGCAAACCAGATCTGCCAAATCCTCAATACAAAAAGTGTTAACTATACGCACTTCCTAAAATAATTGTGTCAGATATCGGCATATTTTATAATTCAAATTTTCGCTAAAGCAATATAACAAAAATGCCTTCCCTAAACAACGGCTACCTATCACCCTTAAACACAGTTCGTAGAACGGCTACCAAACAGGTGCATTAAAGAAAACTTTAAGAGTAGTAATGTCCAAAATTTATAAAAATACTACATCAAGTTGGCACGCTTTTTTTCAACACTAGAAATAAACCTAAGCCATTACCAGCCTAACAAAAAGTTAAACCCATATTAATATAATATAATAATAACACCCAGCCATTGGAATAAATAAAAAATAAAAAATGATCACTGCAACAAAAGCAAAAAAGAGAAGTAAAGCATCTGAAACAAAGCCAAATAGACCAAATAGGTACCCAACGCAAAAAAAACAAAACCATGATATAACATAATCGAGAGTTTTTAGAAAAAAAAAACAAGGATTTAATAAATAATAGTTAGAATAAAAAAAACTACTAACAAGAACAAAGACAGACTCCACAACAAAGAACCATTTCGAGCTGAAACATCCTTTAGATTTTAGACAAACAACAAAAAAATACCATCAACCAAAATGTTTTACATCGATATACGTGCACGCTAACAACTTTTTCAAATCACTCCAGATTTACTGATAACCACCATCGCCGTGATACTATGCCCAACTACACAACCTTCATGGAATCGTTACTCAGAACCTAAGTCATTCTCGTTATAAATATTATCGCCTGCTATTACCAGAGCCTACCGGGTGGTAGCCCCTAATACTGATCATCCCGACCACATACACAATCAACACCATATTTAACTCTCTACACCTAAGTCAATTTGCAGACATCAGACGCACAAAGACCACCAGTAGCCTTTCAACAAAACAAAAATTTCCATCTGATATCACGCCGTCGTACAAAATCCGTCATTCGTATTGCCACTTTGGTCATTATTTCTTAGATATATTATACACAAGGAAGAACAATTTGCAATCTGTTGCTCTTCCACATAACCTAACCATAAATTATACAATAATTTATTTAATTATAATGTATTTTGTTCATTATAGCCCTTTCTTGATTTCTCTTAATGTTTTATGTATATTTTAACTATGTAATGGTTGCAAATTATACTAATGAATCGTTGTATCAGAATTAACGCAGCATTTTGATATTATTACGGAAGCTCTGATTTACTATTATAAATCCCAAATATAATAAACAATCTTAACATGGCGCTGTAGAAAAATTAATGGTCTGTAAAAAACTATTTTCACATTTTATTCAGAAACCAGCTTCAAACAACAACAATTAGCGTAATAGTACGTATAAACTTAATTGTAGACTGAAATGTATCCTGAAACTGATAGGAGTAAACTGTCCAATATCTATGCTAATTTATTTCAAATGTGCAAATACTACCTATGCAACTTGAACAACATCGTAGTGTAATCAATGTATGCTGATTTTAAATTATCAATTATATTCTGAGTATATAAAAGCGCAAAACATACAATTAAAACATTAATCATTATTTCATTTAATAATTAACTCAATTTGTTATTGCGTAAATACATAATTAAACAAATACGTATTAAATATTATTATTATTTATATTCATCGACATAACAAGATTTGATAAGTAGGCTTGACATAGTTTTAATATGATGAGAATATCAGCTCAGACTCATTTGCTTGATAGATCGATTATAATCAATCTCATTTATTGAATTCATTGCGGTATTATCTGGAAATTCCGCAATTCGTTTTGGCAAGTGGTATACACTTGACTAGACTTGCACATACATACATATCCGAATGTGGCAATGTCCTTGTGGATGGTTGGTAGTGGAAAACGGAGGTCGGCGACAAGCGCCTGGGTTGTATGAGGCAACGTCCGGGCTCGCAACACGGACTCTCCGTGTTCAGAGCTCAAGTTCAAGGCTCGGTGTGAGACTGTTAGTATCCTGTAATATGCGGGTCATTGTTTGCGAACTCCATGTACGTATGTGGGGACGACGTGTCGCGGCTATTTATTGCAAGTGTAATTAATACACGACATAATCACAATTGAAATGTTTAAAATAAGAAACTAACTTTTCTGTCATTTTAATTACTTCATTAATATAATAACTATTATGCTTCTCTAAATAACATAGCTCTCAGAATAATAATTAATCGAATGCAATTATGCTGTCAAGTCAAATTGATTAAGACATATTCTAATGGTACTTTTGGAAATAATAATGTTGTATTAAATTATTAACTATAAAGATAACTTTAATGTACTTAGTGCGAAAATATAATGATTATACATTCTGAGATAAGATGAGATGTTGAGAATCAGGTTATTACTATGTTGAAGATGAACAATGAAATTTGTTCATCTTTAGCTACACAGATTTGAATGTTAATTATTGCAAACTACATTGTATAATCTGGTTTACATTAATTAATATCTAAAACCATTATTATTTAAGTGTTTATTTATCAATAATCAATAACAATTTTAATTTTAGTTAATCTCATTAATTCCTTTTGTTATTGCCGTGCGCATAACTCACACGCCCTTTCTAGAGTGAGTCACTGACAAGTCTGCGGCACTCGCACGACGTATTTTTTGCTTTGCTAAATATTCAGGACGACTTATCATTGTCATTAATACTAACTTCATGCTACTGCTAGGACATAATTGTTTGCTAATAAAATAAGTTAAATCAGACACCAAAATAGTCAATTTGCAAGCTGCGATAAAAGACTTTTAACAAGTATGTAGCCCCTAAAGGGAGAATAGAGAAATAAAACATTAATAATACTTTAAAAAATCAAATTATTATAATTTATGTAAATCATAGAAAGCTTTCAGAGCTTTGTAGAGTTAATATTTTAAAAATTAATAATTGTACCTAAAAATTTAAAAACTACATTTACTATCTTATTTACAGATTTTAAGAAAAAAAAACCGAATCTGCCTCACATGCAGAACAGGCATGGTCTTTCAAAACCCAGCACTCGTTTTGTTATAGAATTCCTTATCTAAACTAAATCTAAAGATAAAGACTTTCTCGTGATTTAAATCATTTTATTTTGTTAAAAAAGTTTGTAGCTTGATATTCAGCTTTATTTTACTTTGTAACCTAATCAATTGTATTTTTTTTAAATTTCAAACGCAATAAATTTAAATAACTCTCAAAAGACACTTACCGATATATGGCCAACGATTAATATTAAGACTATGTTCTTGAACATGATCTCACCTGTAACAAAAATGAATAGTTAGATAAAAATGTAAAAAATCATGTTGGTATATAATTATTTAAACATTATAGAATATTATTAAAACGTCCTAACCCTTTTTCTTAAACTAAATAACAATTAACATTTTATTGTGTTCGGTTTCCATTGAAATTGAACATGTACTGAAAAGAAATTAAAAGGAAAGGTATATAAAAGAAGTTTTTTATTAACGTTTTATTGAAATTGAAACTTTTATTTGAAAGAAATAAAATTACAATAGATTGCTCTCGCGGACGAAATGATTTCTCTTAACTTATTTTCCTTCCACAATGATTCATATTACATAACACAATTATATATATGTAATAACTTTTGCATAACAACATTGATTGATAATGTTAATTGTAAACAATTACTAATTATTGATTTTATAATTATACTTTACGTAAAGAGAGTCTATCCTATTATGTTTTGTTGGCAGATTCGTTAAAATAACAGACATTGCACATTATCCTTTAACAAAACATGTGATGAAAAACAAATCCCCTCTACTTAAAAAACAAATCCTGTAAATTATGGACCTTTTACTGGCATGGATTACAACGTAAATACTATACACGGTATTAGACTTTTGTTAAATGGTCTTAATATATGGAACAACAGCCCATATATTGTATTTACAAAATTGTAATATATCAAATTATTATGTATTACTTTAATTAAGACTTATTTGTCAATTATTTTGATAAAGAAGGCAAAAGTTATATAATGTTAAATGTTAAAATAATTTAACTAATCAAGATTTTTTTTATAATAATAAATTAACTACAACTACAACTACCAAAGTTTGGTCGGTGTATAGGAAACATATCTTAACATTACTAAATCAAAGACAATTTAAATTTATGAGTGGGCTTCCTGACCGCACCTGAGTGTGAACGCACAATTTGTGTGTATTATTTATTTTTAATACAGGAAGTTGTTAATGTTATTAGGTAATAGTAAAATACGTCTGTATTTACCATAAAGCGCTTTATTTGTTCTTTCAAAAAGATTTGGCAATTCAGTATGTTATGATATGTTGAAGTAAATATTCAAAGTGTAATGAATCTTTGAAAAAGTTTAATCTCCGATGTGAAAGACAATGCCAAAAATTCTATACGTAAAATACCATTACTTAGGTACGCCTTTTAGTTAAATAGCATATAGGATTTATTCACGATTCAATCATTACGCTTAACGAATAATTACATAGAACCGCTGTGCATTCATGGTTTTAATTGATTCACTTGCGATATGCATGCAATTGTAGCATTGTCTTAAATTTCTCAACAATGGTATTTGGCGTCTTCCAGTGATGCGTCTAACCCTTCTATTGATGTGGTTCAGATTCTATGTTAAACTGTAGGTCCCGCATGTATGTGTAGAACTATTATCGCACACCATAGGCATATGCTTACGCTCGTAGCGAGCACGGCACTCTAAGAAGAAGTGATGCGTCTATACTATCTATCATAATTACATTATCAGTTGCAGTATTTTGTACTTAGTTCCTCTCATGATAAGTACCAGATAATCTTAATTTCCCTGCCAACTAGGGTGGATCATGTCCAAATTATTGTCAAGTGTCTTGACAAGTTCTTCTGCATAGTTACGATCATATGACGGTTATATACATACCTACGCTTCAAGAACAGATCGAAAAGTCAAAAATTCTTTCGGCGTCGATCTACACTTGATGTCTTCAGAAAGAAGCCTTCGTGTACACTGCAGAATTATATACGATATTCGTTGAGTATTATCCGGAGTATAAAGTGTATGTGTATGCCAATCCGCTGGCCCAATTCGTACAAACCTTGGTATTCCGTTTGGCCCAGTACGGACTAAAAAACTTCGTTAGAACACCGTCAGGTGGCAGATAACATCCTCATAAGGAACAAGGACTAGATGGAGAACGTCATCAAAGATTGGCAACAAATATATACCAACTTGACTACGTTGTACCTCCTAACAAGCAACCAACAATCTGCATGCCAAACATATCACAAACCTCTGTTGAAGAAGATTTTAGAAAAATGTTGATCAACTTAAGCTCCCCAACAATGTGGCGTCCATTTTGTCAAATAAAAACAATCTGTGATATTAAGTTAGTAATTTACTTAAGATTATAGCATAGGAATCGCTATACTTAATTCGTTGTCTACCTCGTGTATGTTCTGGCTTTGTAAACTTCTGCAATTTCAATACCATAATATAATAGTGGTCTACCTAGAACACGTAGTCGTAAATAATAATACAGACAAATTGACATAACTTAACAAAGTTCTTAAGATAAAAAGTACAAATGTTTAAATTTCTAAAAAATCATAATAAGTTATCCAAATTTATGATCGATTATACAATTAAAAGTCAGAAAAAACTTGGCATTCTTCTTACAAGCCTTGATCTACCCACTGCTAGATATAGCCTCTTCCATAGTTTCTTTCATGTGTTTCTGTTCTGCTCAACTTGGCACAATCTTCTTCCCGTCATTTCTTTGATTCAGCAAGCCACCTTTTCTGCGGTCTACCTATACTTCTCTTTGAAGTTCTAGGTCACCATTGTAGTTTTGGTATGTTGCACCAAAACTACAATGGTGACCTAGAACTTCAAAGAGAAGTATAGGTAGACCGCAGAAAAGGTGGCTTGCTGAATCAAAGAAATGACGGGAAGAAGATTGTGCCAAGTTGAGCAGAACAGAAACACATGAAAGAAACTATGGAATGGTTGTGGTTATGTCAAGCTACGTGGTCTGCTCATCTCCATTTTAACTGGGCCAATCTCGTCATTACATCCGAAAAGTTTTATTCATCCCCTTATTTTATCTCTGAGAAACACCCCCCGATTCAATGATCTTTGGCAAGTCCTCAATTGATTTACACACTTTTAAGTTAGCGTCGTAGTTTCTATATATTTCTATAATTGTAGTATGATCTCAATTGTTTTCTCCAGTTTAATGTTGTAGCTTAGATATATGACATTTACTGCCTCAAAATGATTTCATATCAATAGTGATCCCTCCTTCTTCCCAACTCATAATTTTAGTTTTGCTCATATTGATGTTTAATTCGACTGGTTTTGATGCTTCTTGTAATTCTCTTAGCATAGTTTCCAGGTTTTCGATGTTTTTGCTAACTCCTACTGTCGTCTGCAAATCGGAGATAATTTAGTTAAAATCCGTCTGTTCAGACCCATTTTGTCCCATGATAGTGTTTTGAACATATCTTCAAGTACAAAAGTAAACAGTTTAGAAGATGTCACCCTGACAAAACCCCTCTGTAGACATGCACAATATCTGTTTTCAAATCTTCATTGATTTTCATTTGTAAGATTGAGTTGGTGTATATATACAGCAAATTTGAGTCTATTCGTGCTCTTTCAAGGTTGCCTAAAATTGCCCACGTTTACTCTTAGTGAAAGGCTTTATCATAATCCACAAATTCTAGATGGATAGGAACATTGTATTCGGTACTCTTTCCAAATTTTCTCCTTTCTTGAAAGTAATAGAACTTCTAAAGTTCGCCAAGAGTCGAGTACTTTGTCGTTTTCAAGACACTCATTTATTAGTACTAGAACTGCATCTATTAAAGCTTTCCCATCTATTTTTACATTTCGTTAGTAATTTAATCTTCTTCGGGTGCTTTTTCGGTTTTTCATGTGCTTTAGTGCCGTTGCAAATTCGTATCTACTGACTTCTGACAATTCTTCTGAGCCAACGTTGGTGATTTGTATAAATGCGTAGCATAAAGCTCACTATAGTACCTTTCTACAGCATTGACAATCTGTGCTTTGTAGGTTACAACAACTCCTTCAGCATTTTGTTTCGGAAAACCTTTATGTTTATTGTCGCCTATTGTGTTTTGGATAAGTTTTGTCTGGTTTCCCTCAAATCTTTTCGAATCTACTTGTTGATAATTCTATTCAGTTGTTTGTATTCTTGCATATGTCGACTGTATATCATCTAAGTTCAGTTTTGTTATTTCTAAACTCAGTTGTTTTGCCTTTTTTACCTTCTTCGTTGCTACTTGTTTAATGTAATGCTAGTTACCAGGTCGTTAAGTTCAAGACCTCTAAGTTTTCTGCAAGAGTTAGTATATGTTCGATTGTTTTGTTTATATTCTTCTCTATGTTCGTTCTACAGTTCTGTTGTTACATAAGAGCTCTTTCTTTTTATTGTAGACTTCGTACGTCCCTTTTACTAAGTGTGTCAAAATTGTTTAATGTGGACACGTTCGGTAGAAATATTCCTATCATCCGTAAGTTTAAAATCTATTTCGTTTTTTGTGTAACCATCTGAGCTTCTCCATGTCCACTTCCTTTAGAATTGTTTGTTAAACAAGACATTAAGGTAACACATATCTTCTTTTTGTAGGTATTGTAATAGCATTAATTTCTCCTCTTTGGTTCCTGATTCCTGCGGCATAGTTTAATTTGTTTCTTGGATTACCGTCTTTCTTTTTGTCGATATTTGCATTGAAATCGCTCATTACTACGGAGTATTGCGCTTTTTACTTTTGATTTTGCAAGTTCTTCATAGAATTGTTCGACTACTACATCTTTAGCGTCACTTGTGCGTATACTTAGATAACTTACGTGTTTGATCTTTCTGATAATGAGAAAAGCAACGCCTCCTAGGCGAGATTGTGTATCTTTGTTGTTGTGGTACATTAGATATCCCGATTTCAGAGTAGTGAATTTTCGTCCTTTTAGCCTTATCTCGTTGATGTCAATGACGTCCCATTGTTTCCAGAAGGATTTGGCATTTAAACGCCATGCTTACCTGGAGACAGACGCTGTTTGCAGCCGCTAATTCTGAGTCAGACGCTGCCGTTTCTTGTAGTATCTTATGCAGTACTTATAGATACAGCTGTTAAGAATTAAACAAGTAAACACCAGCATACACAGTAATAGAGGTAGTAGAAAAAAAAAATAAAAATTGATCTGGAAAATCGTGCAATAAAGTACAAATAAAGTAAGAATGTGTAAAAAAAGATAAACAAAAAAACAAAAAAGAGAATAAGTATAAAAATACAGTAATTTCTACCAAAGATAGATAAAAATTACTAAAACTAAGGTACAAGAGCTAAGAACACGAGTAAATAAATCTAGATACAATAAAAACTATGGCTGTATCATTCAAATGATTATAAAATTATATATGAGTTTCTAATAGTATCAAATTTATATATATTTATTAAGTTATCTGGTAATTATTGAGATAAATGTGTTAAATGCCATTGGAGCATACATTACTTCAAAGAGAGTTACTACTATATAAATAAAAAAAAAGTTGTTTGTTTTTTTTTCCAAAAATGAACACTGCTCATAACTCTATACCACCAGCTAACTGTTTGGTGAAAATTTTTTGTCATGTACAAGGTGGGGAAGGATACAGAGCAATTTTAAAGTCTGTTAAAGATTTTTATTTTTTTCAAATAAATTTTTTATTTAGTTAAAGAACATAAAAAAACATTAATTTTTTTTTTTAAATAACTCCAAAAAAATGACGTCCGTTTAAGCCTACACATTCTTCCAATCGTAATCTAAAATTATTCATTACGTTCCGCTGCATTGTTTGATTAACTTGATCCACTTCCGGTCGGATCCGTTCTTTCAAGGCTTGAACTCTTTGTGGTGGGTTATCTTAAAACACTTTAGTCTTCAAGTAACCCCATAAGAAAAAGTCGCACGAAGTGAGGTCCAGTGAACGAGAAAGAGGAGATCTTGATTATTTAAATCTAAAAACTTTTCACAGAATCGTTCTCAAGTCACAGAATCGTTGCCAAGTTACAAAATCGTTGTCAAGGCACAGAATCGTTGTCAAGTCACAGAATCGTTTTCAAGTCACAGAATCGTTGTGGTCACAGTTAAGAAACTGGAGATTTAGATTCTTGTGCAAAATTCCTCTGACAGTTCTATTTAAAATGATATAAAAGTGCAGTGCTATGTCAGCGAGCTGAACGACGCGGGCTTCGTTCGATAGCAATTCTTACACTCTCAATATTCTCGGGAACGCGTACTGATTTTGGTCTTCCAAGCATCTTTCTTCTTGCTGACAAAATCTCCTTTAAGTTCCTAACTCACTTTTAAATGGCACAGGCAGACGGAACCGGTGGATTGCAAAAAGCACAATGCGCTCGTACGTAACAATTATTATTTTGATAAAACGCTTTCACAGCGTACACGCGCAGCTGAGGGGTCCACTGGTCTATTATTACTAAATGCTAATACGCAGGAAACATTGCCGATAGATTTTTAAAAATCGCTCCTTTTTCTGCCCCACCTTGTATATGCACCCAAACGCTTCTGTTCTAAACACCAAGAATAAACCGGACTTTATTAAATTGGTTTATCGCTAAATTTGACCAAAATGAATCTTAATTATAGCCTAACGCACAAGTTTTTCATTTAAATTGCACACCAAAATCGCAAAAAATAAAACTGTAAAGTATAATATCAAGATCAAATCAATTTTATTCAAGTCCACTAATGATAGCTAGAAAGCGTAATGAAAGTGTGTCTCAATTCTAGGAAGCTTAATTCAATCACCAAGAGTGATAACAAACTATCCATAGAAAATTTAATTTATAATCTTTCAAACGTACAATACTTAAGATCATATTCGCAGATACTAATCAAAGCCAAACATCAACATATTACCAGTTTCAGAGTAGAAACAGCTTATTAAATTCTAACGTGCTGCCCTTTGGCTTTAACGACCGTCAGTTTCTTTGGTAAATGTATGGATTAGATATTAGGGCCAATCTATAAATTTTTTCTTCACACCTATGTCGACAATTTGTTAACATAGATTCAGTCTTATCACATCTTGTTGGTGCTGGATTAAATTTATGGTTCAACAAAAGTAGTATCAACTTGATTCCCTAGATTTCTTCTTGCACCGACTAACATTTGCCAGTTAAAAGCATGTTTAAGGTTGGTAAATTTTGATTAAAGTATTGTGAAGCAACTTTCTATAATTACAAATCCACTTTCCCGATTACTTGAAAAAAATACAAGAGGTTGCGGTTATTTACAGTAGTAAACAACAAACAAAAAATTATTGCATAATTATTGCTTGCTCGAAAACGTCGGCATTCCATTCCAAAAAAAAAGCTACTTGGTGTGAACTTAGCGTTCCAAAAAATATATCTTTTTGATTGGTAGGTCATTGTATCCGAATACTTGTCGTCTCTTGTCTCAGCGGATTACTCGGTGGGTCACGCTCAAATTTTTTTTTGTATTCAGTAGTAGTAGCTGACGTTTGGCCAAGCAGCCTCAAAGTGATTCACGTTTCTCTCTGACGTTGTTTTGAAATAATCGCATTGCAAGAAGGCCCTGTCTATAAAAAAACTAACCCCTCAGGCACAAGTAAATAACAGCAATATAAAGAAAATAATTAGTAATCAGCAGATAACCGTTTCGTACTCCTACATAATACTTTATTTAGACAAACTTCCATAGATGATATTGCTTTATTATGCATTCCTAATGACCTAATTTGTAGTGTCATTCAGTTAAACCACAAATATTTCTACAAAATATACTGCATGTTGCGTAACAATGTTTGGTAGGGTAGTATATTTCGCTCAATAAAGGTTGTAATTAAAACCTTGAAGGCCTAAACCCCATATCAAACCAATTATATCAACATGACCTAATAACCTTGTAAGCGCAAATTTAATTGGCCTCTTACCATGTTCAGAAATTTGTCAGCCAAATCGTGTTCTGTGTGATCATAGTACGCA
Source organism: Tachinus rufipes (assembly GCA_963932245.1). NCBI lineage: Eukaryota > Metazoa > Arthropoda > Insecta > Coleoptera > Staphylinidae > Tachinus > Tachinus rufipes. The sequence continues at coordinate 33,183,226 of OZ010746.1, read as the reverse complement.
ATTTATCGCACTTCATTGGAAAAAAATAAGTTAGTTTTTCATTAATCTTTAAAGACACCTGTCTCATAACGTACCAGCTAGATTGTATTTGCCGTACCTACTGACGTCAGAAAACTATTTGGGCCCAAAAAATCCTAAAGTTTTCTAAGGTTCTGAATAGTGTCGGTCATAAAATAATTGGTTTTGCTACCAATAAACTGCATTTTGGTGTTACACCCCCAAGTCACTTGCAGGATATTGTTGATTTTCCTCCCGGTAAAGTTATGGGTGATGTAGTGTTGCAAATAGTTTTAAACTCCAAAGCAGCTACCCTAAAAATTTGGAAAGTGGGCTCACATATCCTCTGTTTCAGCACCAAGAACCATTAGCCGCATAGTAGGCGCCATGCCCAAAAATGTACCCCGCAAACGTTGACAAAAAAACTTAGCTAATATGATTACTTGCCTGATCCCAATATATTGAACAAAAAAAGAACTGCCAAGAACAAACAGTATAAAGTAAAGGCGGCGCAAGCTACATGGACGGTTACTCATCCCACGTAAAGTAAGCCAATATGAGTACTGCGGGAGAGTAGAGGCCCTACCAGGTGACTGCCAGAGCCTGTTCAAATAGCGTTGGTTTCTCAGAGGCAGTGTTGCTCCTTAGTATTTAGAGAAGGTCTTGTTGTTCACGTGTTGAAAGACATACCCTCAAGTTGGGGAAGAATACATTCTACATGTATGACACCGTCTCACCATCTCCCGAGTCACAATCCGGTGTAAAGGCACACTTAAGTTTTGTTAAACTCCGCTGACGGAGGAACATATTTAGTCAAAATGTGCCCATATGTGAGCTCTCTCTTGCAATGTGAAATGTGATAGGGAATCCCATGGCTCAAAAGTATAATCAAGCTAAAGGCAGTAGCAACTACAACCCTCTCAATGCTAACATGTGTTCTTTGCAGATAGTTATTCCTTGCGGCTCAAAACGCCAAGCTTTTAATCAAGAGTGATCTAAAGATTCTTCTTCTACAGAGCATTATTTCAAATAGGCGCAGGTAAAACAAAATAGTTTATGCAATCGAATTTGATGCCCTGTGTATGTTTCACTCTACGCAAATGATTTTCTGCAAAGCTATTGCCAAAACCGCGTGTCAAAAAGTAACAGGTGTATTGCTTGCCCAGTGAATTTGTGTGTGTGTGCTATCTGAATTTTCACTCAATAATCAATTCAATTATTGCGCTCCTTGCCACATATTTGCAAACAACATTAAAATGCATTCAAAAATACCTAAAAACGCATTAATTTTTTTATTTTTATTTTTTTTTCGGTTATTCTCAACTTTAATTTTATAAAACACTTTGACAAAATATAATTTAACCTTTCTGAATGTATTAATAAAAAAATCAATCAATTATCAAATTATATGTAAAAATAAGAATGACGCCTAAGTAGGTGTTTTTGTTAGAATACTTGAAATCAAGGTAGCAGTCGAGATGCTCTTAAAGGCGTCAGTGTAGCTAGACAGCACGCGCGGCCTAAGGGTGCGTTTATGCTGCACATCGCCGCGCTGCTCGCCAAGATTGGCGCTGCCCGCTGCTCGCACATCGCCATTCAGCAGCATAAATGCACATCGCCGCGCTGCTCGCACCTCGCCGTTATTTAATTACTGTCGAGTTTTATTTTATTAATCAAATATTAATATATTATAGTTATTAATATAAGTTATATTATTAAATCAAAATATTTAATATAATTTATAATGTTAAAGAAAATAAATAATTAGTAAACAGATTCCAATATAAACTTGCGTACTTATTAATTGCTTATACAAATTCTTAACTTAAATTGCAAGTCAAGTATTATTTAATCTTGATTTGTGACAATCGATATGTATTTTTTTTTAAATAAAATATTTTTATAATGAAATTATTAATATAAGTAAAAATATTAAGTTAAAATAATTAATTACTATGCCACTTCAGTAAAAATACAAACATTGCTTTAACAATTTCTTGCTTAATGCGGATTTATTTCAATTAAATTCTTCATAAAATTATTGTAAACGCAACAAAGTTTTGATAAATTAACACACTACATGCAAATAAAACTTCATTCTTTTAAATTGCATATAACCTCAACATGGTTTGAAGTAACATACTAATTAATTAAACTAATTAAATAAGTTTGATAATATAAATTACATTATGTTAACGTCTCACAAAACTGGCAATAAACGGACCAATCAGAGCGCTAGTTTGAAGATGTACGGCGATGGTCCGATTATAAAAAACAAACTATTTTGTTCACATCGCAGTGGCGTGGAATGTGGCGAGCAGCGCGGCAATGTGCGAGGTGCAGCATAAATGCTCCCATAAGATTATATAGGTTTGTTTCATCATCGCCACAACATCCCGGCGCCAATCTTGGCGAGCAGCCCCGGCGATGTGCAGCATAAACGCACCCTTAGGGTGCGTTTATGCTGCACATCGCCGCGCTGCTCGCCAAGATTGGCGCTGCCCGCTGCTCGCACATCGCCATTCAGCAGCATAAATGCACATCGCCGCGCTGCTCGCACCTCGCCGTTATTTAATTACTGTCGAGTTTTATTTTATTAATCAAATATTAATATATTATAGTTATTAATATAAGTTATATTATTAAATCAAAATATTTAATATAATTTATAATGTTAAAGAAAATAAATAATTAGTAAACAGATTCCAATATAAACTTGCGTACTTATTAATTGCTTATACAAATTCTTAACTTAAATTGCAAGTCAAGTATTATTTAATCTTGATTTGTGACAATCGATATGTATTTTTTTTTAAATAAAATATTTTTATAATGAAATTATTAATATAAGTAAAAATATTAAGTTAAAATAATTAATTACTATGCCACTTCAGTAAAAATACAAACATTGCTTTAACAATTTCTTGCTTAATGCGGATTTATTTCAATTAAATTCTTCATAAAATTATTGTAAACGCAACAAAGTTTTGATAAATTAACACACTACATGCAAATAAAACTTCATTCTTTTAAATTGCATATAACCTCAACATGGTTTGAAGTAACATACTAATTAATTAAACTAATTAAATAAGTTTGATAATATAAATTACATTATGTTAACGTCTCACAAAACTGGCAATAAACGGACCAATCAGAGCGCTAGTTTGAAGATGTACGGCGATGGTCCGATTATAAAAAACAAACTATTTTGTTCACATCGCAGTGGCGTGGAATGTGGCGAGCAGCGCGGCGATGTGCGAGGTGCAGCATAAATGCTCCCATAAGATTATATAGGTTTGTTTCATCATCGCCACAACATCCCGGCGCCAATCTTGGCGAGCAGCCCCGGCGATGTGCAGCATAAACGCACCCTTAGTTTCCGGATTGAGCACCACGGCTTTTATGTGACAAAACTCATCCAAGAATGTATTTGTTTAATGTTACAGCTTTTAAATATTATTATTACTGTACCTTCTACCTCCTATTTAAGAGATATAAACACCATTCCATTTATTAAATGAGTGTTTAATGATATTTATAACTATAAAGTTATTGCCGCAAATTCAGAATTATGATACTTACTCATAACGTAATGAGTCCATGTATTGATTAACACTTCACTTATAGGATTAAATCCGTAGCGTATAATAATTCCTTTTTATTACCAGTATAACAATGTTGCTACTGTTGCAGTAACCATTTCATATCACCTTTCTTGCGCGTATTAATAATTTGTATGTCTAGTGGGCGACACTAAAACTACTAACGTATCTATAAAATGACGGGCACACCTTTATGAGAATAATTAGCGCATGTATAAGAGAGAGAGAAATGCAGTGTTCATACAGGGAGCCCCATATTTCGTTTTTACTATCGCAGTAATAATAATTCTGCATTCTCATCACTCGTAAACCGGCCGTGGTTAATCTTATTTTTCTTAAAAGGTACGCGCGGCCGAGTCTTTCATTTACTTTTATTGCGGCACTAAAACGCTTCTAGCATTATATTATTGCGGATTGAATATCTCTCATCTTCTCCTTATTTACTTTTTGTTATGCTTTTGATGGCACATTTAATAAACATGCTTATATTAAAACATTTTTGGCAGAAGAATCATGTGTTGGCAATATTTGTTCCTCCCACACTTCTATCGATTCCGAACTCCTTTCAGGATTGTATTTTCTTTTTACACTCATGCATTGCGGACACGTTTAGACGTCCTTTGAATTTTCAAAGGATTCCATCTGAGCCGTCACGCCAAGGTGAAATATGGATAAATGTAAAATATACAATATCGGACAAAATAGGAACTAAAAATTAGATCTTACTATACCACCCCCTTGCTGTATAGAAAACTAATCATATTTGAGCGAAGTTTAATAGCTGAACGGATCCTGGCGCGATATCCTCCCGAGCGCAAATAATTTTAAGTTGTTTACTACTTGGGAAGTTTTTTTTTTCTTCTTCTTCACCCGTTTCTTTTATTTCTTTTTATATATGAAATATGTAAGCCTGATGTATAGTAGTTCGGAAGTTGAGAGAACTTTGACTAATTAAGAAATTCATTATAAAAATAAAGCAGGCGAGTGAAGTTTGGGATGGAAGCAAAAAAGGAATAGGGCGAAACAGAAGACGAAGGATGAATAATAATGTTAAGGGATTTATCTAAGGGAAATCACAGTTGATTCTCATTGTGTTCGTTATATTATTTATAATTAAAGTGTATATTCAGAAAATCTTGAGATATTATTTATTGTCTTGCTTATTTTGATTTAGATTTCTTGGAGTTAATTAAATTTTATTCCTTATTTTAACCAAGCCATTGTTTTATGTTAATAGAAATTGTTTTATGTGTAATTACAAATGTAGTACAAGGCTAATGAAATAATACATTTGATTATATAAATTATCAAAACATTGTAGTTAAGTCAGAGAGCAAATTAGTGTAAATATTGGCGAGCGCTTTACGTAAATAAATATTATGCTGACAATTACATCGTAAGTGGTTTTTCGTTCCTCATTTTCAATATAATAAAGAAAGGAAAACATGAAGGATACTTGAATCATTGGGATCTTATCATATACCCATTTCAATCAATTGGGAAAGAGGGAGAATATGTGCGTGGAATGCAACATAAAAATAAATAAAAGAGAAGATAGATTGATAGATTAACAGAAACAAAATTCAAATAATCGATCATTAATAAACTTAATGATTTATTCAAGATATAAAATATAGTTTCACCAGCAGAAAACATAAATTTATAAATCAAATTAATAAAAATTTCCACGACGGAAAAATAATTATATTTGTCCAATATTTCATGGTTGGTAATATATTACGCCTCAAATTTAAATAGAATGAAAAATTTATATTTTAAGACATTTAAATCTATACTAAAAAAATATCTTATAATCAAAGTTTTTTACAGCACTAATAAATATTTACAACATGTTTGTAATTCATTTTTTTTAATAATTTATTATAATTATGTTTCCTGTGTTTCAGCTGTTGATTTTATAATTAATTCTCTGTTTTCATTAGTTTATGTTTACTATTTTATATGTTTTATTTGCATTTTTATTACCTATGTATTCGGTTTTTATATGAAATTCTTAATTGTGACGTGTAAACTTTTGTAGGTGTTAACAAGAAATAAATATGATTATGATTATGAAAAAGTCAATAGCATCCAATTGCCATAGATAAGAATTAAAGTTTCCATTTGCCTTGGTTTCAATTGTGTTGAATGACATCTTCAACATCTTAATAAAAAATAGCAACAATTCAATTTTGTTAAACTTAATAAAAAAATTAAAAATACTAACAAATAGCAGTCCAAAATCACAAATATTGTACATAATAAAGTTTTTGAAAAACTCTAAAAACATGTCAAAAATTTACTAAGCTTCTTCTGCGATTCCCTACTTTTAAAAACGATAAAACGCAACTTGTATGATAAACTTCAAATATATAAAACATATCGAAGTGGGACCTACGCAATTGACTGAGTCGATGGCTTGCCGCAAAAACAACTTTGTGCCTACTCAAAGTTGGCATAAGTTACACATCCTATGGCATTTTTGCCAATAAATCGCAAATAGAAATAAAACTAAAACAAATAACTGAATACTAAAAAATAGGTTACGTCACAATGATATCGATATGTGGTGCAAATTAAGCTAAAATCAAACGCCAACAAGCAGTAGAATGAAAGAGTAAGAAAGTTTTTTGAACGAAAGAAATTGTTGATAAAACCAAATGGATGTTGTTTAGAAAAAATGGAAAAAAAGCAAAACAGAAAAGATTAAAATAAATGGCAAAGTGATCGAACAGGTAAAAGTGTTTAAGTATTTAGGATTTACGTTTGCCAGCAATAAGTCTAAAAGAGAACATATAAGTAGAAGTAAGTAAGAAAGCATAGGTAGCAGCTGATAGATTTATGAATATATGGAAAGAAAAATTCAAGAATTGTTTTAAAGTAAAAATGGTAATTTGAAATTCATAATAGAAGTGTTGTTGTATGGAGCAGAAAGAAGAAGAAAAAATTTAGCAAAGAAAATATTAAAGTTAGTAAGGATGGAAGAAAATGGAAATGTGACAAATTTTTGTATAGAAACAAAAAAATTGTATGAAAAGAATGGAATACCAGTGAACAAAATAACAATCTGTAGATAAGATTAATTCCACTTTAATAAGGTACTATCAATCCAAATCCAACGCAGTTTTATAATTAATACTCTGTGCCAACGACATTAAAAGCATTTAAATGGCCACTGTATGCATTAAAACTATTTTATGTAGTAGAGTGTTTTTATTTAAAACTATACTTCTAATAAATATGTGTGCTTAAAATGCTTTAAAAATAACACATAAGTCATTATAAAATATTTTAAGTTTTCAACCAAAGCAATAAACAGGCATATTTTTCTTATAGCTTCTGTTTGAGGATCCTTATTAACTCCCATACTTCATCATCGTACAAAAAAGGTACAAAATTTTCCTTAATGGAGCAGTTGCGTTCTATCCTGAACCCCTCAATGACGTAAGTGTCATCAACTTCAATCAAATTACCATAGCTTTATCTGTGTCTAAGCCGGTAAAAATCGTATCTGGCTCATCTAAATTTGCTTAAGCGGAGAGTCCAGAGTAGCATTAAGAGTTTTGATAACTCTCGTGACGGCATAGGCTCAATGTTGCTTTTAACACCATTCATCATCAATCAGCTTGTAACGTCCACTGCTAGACATAAGCCTCCCTTAGTTTATTCCATTCTTTCCGTTGTTGCGCTGCTTGTATCCAGTTGGATGTGATACGTTTTAAATCGTCGCTCTATCTCTACTTCTATATTCCTCTTGTCTAGGCCTCCATTCAATAATTCCTTTTTGTCTACCTGTCATCCGTCATTCGTGGTCTGCCCAATTCCACTTCATGCTGGCAATCCTCTCTACCGCATCTGCGACTCTAGTTTTCTGCCGTATTATAGTGTTAGGAATTTTGTCTCGTAGTTTTATTCCTAACATGAAACGCTCCAAGCTCGCTGTGCGACCTTGATCTTGTATCAGTTTTTAGTACGTGTCGCAGCTTAAAGCGGTCCAGGTTAGTCCTACTCGCCTGTAGAGTTCATTCGTTTGGTTATCTCTACCGATTCGAATCTCGTGTCCAAGATATTTGTATGAGACTGCCTGTCTTATTTTTACATGATCCACTGAAAAGGTTTCACTCAACACCAGGTTGGTCATAATTTGTGTTTTAGCGTAGTTGATCTTTAGGCCAACATGGTGTAAGACAGAGTTTTTTTTTTTTTTTTTTAAGAACGTAGTGCCTCAGCAAGTGGCCCTTGAGAATAACTAACGCAAGGCAATACCTTTCGGTTTTCTTCTCTACGTTAGTTCTGTTGTCGTTTTGTCCTTATCATGTCTGTCTCTAGTCTATTATTAGTTTGAGATGAGCTGGTTTCGGCCTTGTGGGATTCACACAGACTGCTGCGGCAACACCTGCTGTCCCTATACCCTATTTGTATTCTGTCCTATACTGACAATCATCTCTCCTTTCTGCCATTCTATTGTTATTCAGCCTAGTTGTTTGATTTGTCCTTAGATGTATTCTTAGTTTCTCTAAGTCTTCATTCACTTCTTTGTCGGCGTATCCTCTCTCTTTCATGAATATTTTGTGGAGCTCCATTAGGTGTACCCCCTTTGGTAATCCTAGATTTGCCAATTTAACTTCTAAGAATATTTCTGAGTCTCCATTTAGAATTATTTCTTCGTGTCCCCTGGTTGCCAAATATACTCTGAACATTTCAAAAGTTACATTGTCAGTCAACCTCAAAATGGCGTATCTACCATTTGGAAATTCTCTGGTCAGTTCCGTCAATTTGCTTTCTTTGAGCAGCTTTCTTCTTTTTTTCCTTATTTCTGCAATTTCGGTTGGTACTAATGTTTCATTGTATATTTTTTTCTTGTCTACTTTCTCCTCTTCCATTCCTTGGTAGGCATAGTTGTCTTGACCTTCTTTGTATTTTTTCTCTTCATTGCTTTTTTCTATGTTCTTTTGTTTCCACTTAGCTTCTCTTTCCTCCTTCCTTTGTCTTCTGTGGATTTTGATGTGTGTGTTTACTTCCATTTTCGTTTATCTAGATCTTGAGTTTTCAAACTCCTCTATCTTTTTTCTCATTACTGCCGTTGCATAGTTTCTTAATGCTCTCTATTTGTTTTCGTCATTCATATACAATTCACTTCTTTCTCCATTTTATTTATATTTTGTAAAAACTTTCCAAAGGCTCCATGTCCGGTGAGTAGTTGCGTTGTATAGTAACACGTCTCCGGTTTATTCTCTACCCATTCCTATATTTCTGGTATTAACTCTCTTGTCCATTCACCTTTTTCTCCGTCTTTCCACTGTGTCTGCCATTTTTTCATTGTATTATCTCTTGCTTGTCTCTTTGCTTCTTGTTTACTATTTCCTTCATTTACAAGTTTCTTTATGTTTAATTTCTTCTAATATCAAGTCTGCGGGTAATGTCGCCGCGATTACCTCTAGCGCTTCTTGCGACACCGTTATGTAAGCCCTACATATCCTTAACGAGCTTGCTCTAGTGGCTCCTCTTATTTCTTTTCTGTTTTTTTTTTTTAATCTTTAAAGCATCTCCCCATGTTTTTGCGGCGTACAATAGTTTACTTTTGGCCGCCGTTGCTATTAGCCTTCTTGCCTCTTGTCCTGGTCCTCCCTTGTTTGGCATAAGCCTACTAAGCAATCCTTCCATTTTCTTTGTTCCTCTTACCGCTTCCTTAATCTGTTCGTTCCATCCTTTTGCTTCCAGTGTAACTCCAAGGTATTTAATCTTCTTCCCTATGGTTATTATTTGTTCACCTATCTGTATTTTTCCGGTTCCTCTATTTGTCCTCTTTGTCGATAACCATGCCGCTTCCGTTTTCTGCGGTGCTAATTCTAGCCCTTTTCTTTTCATCCATCTCTTTATCATACCAATTGCCAACTCTAGCCTTTCCTTTAGTACTTCTATGTCTGCATCCCTACCTACTAAAGCTAAGTCGTCAGCAAATGCCGTTATCGTCACCCCGTCTGGCAGCCGCATTCCAAGAAGCTCATTAGTTCCATAATTTGGGTCCTAGTTCTGAGCCTTGTGGTACCCCTCTGGCCAGTCTAAATTTACCCTTCTTGGTCACTAAGTTTCTTCCTTGTAGATAACTCCATATTATCTTGATCGTTTTCTTTGTCAAATCTTTCTTTTTTGCTGCTTCTATAATTGCTTCCCATAGTACGCTATTAAACGCGTTTTGTATATCCAACGCTATTATGATGCAATGCTGTCTTTTCCTATGTGGGCCGCTGTTTGCTTCTTTTGCTACCGCTTTTACCTTCTCGATAGCTCCTAGCGTCGATCTCCCTTTGGTAAATCCGTATTGTTCACTTTCCCATCCACCCCTTTCTTCTATTTCTTTCTCTATTCTTCTCACAATAACACACAGAGTTTAGTTTCTCAAGCATTCTTCTAGCTTCGTCAACACAGTCTGCTATAAGCACAATATCATCGGCAAAGCGCAGATGGTTTAGCTTCTTTTCGTCGATGTTGACCCTCAGATGGTTCAAAATCTATCTTCTTAAACATGTATTCAAGCAGTGTGGTAAAAATTTTGGGCGAGATGTTGTTTCCTTGCCGTACCCCTCTACCTATGCCAAATTTGTTGGTGTTTTCGTGCAGTGTCACGCATGCAGTTGCATTTTTGTATATGTTATTGATTAGTTCGGAGTATTTGTTGTCTATACGGCATTCAGCTAGAGCTTCAATTAGTTTTCGTGAGTTTATGAAGTCAAACTCCTGTTCGTAGTCGACAAATATAAGGACTAAAAGCTTATTGTATTCGACACGTTTTTCTCTAATTCTCTAAAACCTGCTTGCTCCTTGGGTTTTATAAAACAGCTTATAAATGTGTGAAAGGAGGCTGATAGGCCGGTATTTGGCAAGGTCTGTTGAGTTTTTTGTGCATAATGATAACCAACGCATTGTTCCATTTTGACGGAATGTTTTTGTTGAACAGAGTGCTTGGATAAGTTCTTCTCCGCCCTCTTTTATGGCTTTAATCATGATTTCGTCTTCGCCCGGGGTCTTATTATTTTTCATTTCCATTAGTAACATTTTAAATTCCTCACTTGAGATGTCTGGAATATCTTCAGATCCTTGGTTTAAGACTTTGGGTATTTTAGGGTATACATGGTAGTTATCTGTTAATTTATAAAATTCTCTGTAGAAGTTTTCAACTATATCTACAATCTTGTCTTTATTGGTTGTTATGTTTCCATTTGCATCTGCTAACTTGTAAATGTTAATTCTTCCAATAGCTAGTTCATTGTTCATTACCCTCATACTTCTGTTTCTTTTTTAACTTCGGAGATCTTTTCGGTGTTGAATTTGCGTTTATCTTTCCTTGTATCTTTAGATATTTCTTCATTTAAGTTTCTATATTCTTGTGAATCTTTATCTTTTAGATCTCTTTGTTGTTTCATCAGCTGTTTTGTGTGTATACTTAATTTTCCACTCACCTTTTCCACTTTAGATTTGCATTTACTTACTGCCTCCTTTAGCGCAGTAATTACTATATTCTCATTTACTTCTTCAAGTCTCATATTCGTTAATCCTTGTAAGTTTGTTTGTATTATTTGTTTATATGTGTCTGGTTGTTCAATAGTTGTCCATTTGTTAGTTTCTTGTTTTTTTTGGTTAGGTTAGATTTTTCTTTTTTTATGTTTAACACTACCTTTGTCCTGACCAGTAATCGCTGCCAACTAAACATTTGTTTAGTACTGTCACATCTTGTATTATGTCTTTCCTGTCACTTATGAAATAGTCTAGTTCATTTTTTGTAACTCCATCTGGGCTCCTCCATGTCCACGTCCGCGTAGTTCTTTTTGAAATATGTGTTGATAGCGTAGAGGCCATACTGTAGTAGGAATTCCAATAGTAGGTTTCCCCTTTCATTCCTTTGACCAAGTCCGCAGTTTCCAATGGAAATTTCTGCTTCTTGTTGTTTTCCGCAATTTTTGGCATTAAAATCGCCAACTAGAAGTGTGAATTGGGCCTTGGAGTAGCTCATAGCTGTGGCAACGTCTTCATAGAAACTCTCGACTTCTAACACCATTAACTTATGCAAATGCATAAAAATATAAGTATGTAGTATTGCAAATAATGAATTAAAATTTGGATTGAAGTACTCGTGTCTTAACCACTAAGCAGCCGACCAATACCTACCTCTGCAGCAGAGCAATTAATATATTGTTACTGCGGGATCCGAGCCGCACGTGCTCAAAACCGCATTGATAAAAAAATTCGTTTACCATAAATATAAAACATAAATCCTGTCGTACTGGTGCCCTCTAGCATAGCATTTAGTGTCTTAACAGGACATGATGTACATCAGCACTAAAAACCAAAGCCCTAGAACTGCCGACAATATATGTTTTCCTTTCACTGTTCTGGACGGTTCCAAACAATTATGTGCAACTCCGCAACTTGTTCCGAGTTTCCTTCGCTCTGCACTCATGCACCCCTACCACAACAGTGCATCAGAACGTTCTGGGCGTCAAGCTCCAAAGGAAAGAAAAAACTATGTGCTTATTATGCATCATAGTAACATTATGTCAAAAACTATACCTCAAACCAACTAGAATCCGGCCAAATATTAAAAGCTCAATCATGGAATATGTCCATAAGAAAAAATTATATTCATATTTTTAGGAGACTGTCCTGTTGAACACCTAACCTCTTTACTACAATAAAATTTTATTGTTTTATCGATGTAAAAGTGGACAAAACAAGTGGACTGCAGTGCCATTGCAAGAGAACAGACACACCATCCATAAAAAAAATAATTGGCGTTATTTTAATACTGATGGGTTTTTATTTGATTATTGTAACTGATGCGTGGCACAAACGATAATTAGATAAAAAAAAACAAAACCAATAGCCAGCTAAGTTAGCTCTGCTTTGATGCAAATAATTAAAAACAGACAGTGACCAAAACTAAAGCACAAATTTAGTGGTAGGCCTAAACATGATTTTCGCAAACGTATACGGAAAAATATTGCTCAATTTACTAAATAAAAGATCGATGAGCAACAAAAACAAACTCGAATCTAAAAAAACCTAAAACATAACCAGCAATGCCAAGGTAAACCTAGAATTTTTTTTATTTTTCTAAGGTAGTTCTGCATTGCAAGTACAAATGTCCTATTATGCACGTCTTATTTCTTTAGCTGTTCTTTTTTTTTTAATAAAATTCAGATATGATACCCCACTTTTAGTATTTTGTGATAGTCGTCCTGTTAAGAATAATCTTGTGTGCTCCATTCCATTTCCACTGGTTGCTGTTTTGCGGCAAGTTTGGTTTGAATTATTTCTTTTTCGGTCTCGCCTTAAGGTTTTTTTATGCACTGGTCCTTTGGTATCCAAAATACAACTTACTCTGTTATTTGTTGCCAATGCTTCTAATCTATTTATACAAACCATAACCAGTTCAGATTTTAATACTGGCAAACGTATTGCCTGGAATGCCGCTTATCTATCGAACATAATAGTTATTGGTTTGTTAAATAAAGTCCCAACTCAATCATGCTTCTGGCAGACAAGTAGCAAACAATTCTTCTTGATAAACCAAAGCATATTTGCTCAGAAATATCGTAATCCCTAGTTTTTGTCTTTTTTTAACTAGCTCCGGGTAGCTTTTTTTGTTCATTCGTCTCGCTGCGGTATGTTCACAACAAACAGTTTTTTGATGCAATATTAATCTTCTTCATTGAAGACATTTTTGTTCTAAGTCTTGAAAACTTTTGAAACTCAAACAAATTAATTTAATCAAGTTTGATCAAGTACTCTATGTCTTAGGAACGCATAATTGGATACAATGTGTTATTGGAATGAATGCCTTAAAACCTTAGAAAACAAAAAAACAAAACATATAAACTCCTGAGATTGTTAAGTCCTCAGAAGCTATAGACTCAGAAAACTCTTGTTTAAAAAAAAAAAACTTTGTAGTACTTTAAAAATAAACTGAAAGCTTTGAAAGCACATTGTGCAACTCAAGAAAACTTTCTAAATCAAACTTGTTTAAGTACACCAGAAAAACCTAAGCCCTAGGAAAGCTTAGATAGTTCCAATAAATCCTATAAATGACTAATATTTTTAAGTACTCTTATGATTAAAATGTTATAAGTTTTAATTGAAATCTAATAAAACTTTTGTCCGCATAAGTGGCAAAAGCTGCAAAGCAAACTAAACCGTATCTTCCGCATAGACATATCTTCTATCTGCTATAAAGCATAACATATTACGAAACTGTAAGGTGATGTACATTCAAACCAATTTGCACATGTAATAGACACAAAATTCAGTGGCAAATAAAAATTAAATTGATATTAATTATTAATTACTTTGCTTTGATACTGATACCATCAGAACAGAATGAATTATGTTATTTCCTTATTACATAAAGAATTATTCATTATTATGATTAATAGAAAGTTTATTTGCAATATTACATTATTTACAATACACTAACCTACTTAAATACCAATGCAATTAAATTCTTTTATGTGTGGTTTAAAGACCAAAGTTTCTCCAGTTTCTACTATTTGGCAGGAAGTGTATACCTACTACATAAATGAAGTAATTGTAATGTAACACTAAATAGTTTATACGCGGTAAAAGTGTCTAATTAAATTGTTGTAATTACTGGTATTTTTTATTATGAACAAAAATTATAGTTAATAAAAATGTTAACAAAAGTTACAATAAATGTGTAAAGTATTATTATGGAAAATACTAACAGCAACCGTTGCCATTATTGGACATAACATTTTATTGAACACTATAAAGTCTCTTCCACACGCAGATACGGCGCCCCAGATTTCGAATCTAGCATACATGTAATACGTACGTTTAAATGGGACCTTTCAGACAAACTTGTGCTACGCATTATGTATCGCGAAACAGTATGCCAGCGTCAGGATAATCGTATATAAGATACAAATTATACATACACTTTTTAAGCGGTTTTTTGTCACATCATAGAAAAAAACCTATTTTTTTCCAAATTAATTCCGTATATTGTATATACAGGGTTAGTCAAAATTACCTAAATAATTCTCCAACCGTAAACAATTTCACAAATAGTTTCAAACAAAAGTTTTTTTTTAATTTTAAACAGTTATCGTTTAAATATATTTTTAATATACAAGATGTTCATTTTATTATAGAAATTTAGTTTTTTTTTAAAATAGAACCTGTATATTTTTAATTTTTTTAATCTAATATTAATTCTATATATGCTAACACCGTGTATATTTTTACATTTTTAATTGTAAGATAAAATAAATGTAAAAATCATTAATCGACAGCATTAAAATGATTGTTTTGTTATTTACTTTTAATGTTGTAGTTCTTTTCATCGGATTGGTTAAAATAAATGCGTATTGTTTGTCGAAAAATGTTCTTAATTTGATGTTCAGGAGTTTATTTGCTTATAACTCAAAAAATGGGCATTTTATATATAACTATTTTTACCAAAAATACTCAAAATTAATCTTAGAATCAAAAAATATAAAAAAGTAGGGTGTTTACCAAATTTCCATAATAAAATAAACTCTGTATATTAAAAATATATTTAAACAATAACTTGTTAAAAACTAACAAACTTATCTTTAAAACTTTCTTACATTTGGAAAATTATTTATTATTTAATTAATTATTTATTATTTGACTAACTGTACGTATTCGCAAAAGTATTTGAACGGCCATTTCGCATACAAAATCTAAAGCTGCTAAATTTATGTGTAAAAGAAGCCAAAAGTACATTTTTTTTTTGGTTTAATATCAAAACGCGTTCTACCTCTCAAAAAAAAAACATTCAAAAATCTGACCCATTAATCAAATGAAATATTTAAAAAACTATGCAAGAAATTGTAAATTAAATACATTTTAATTTTTATGCAAACTAACAAAAATTAGAGCCCATTATGTACATTTAGACAGAGCCGTACGTATCTATAGCAATATTTTTAGAATATTGCAATGTTTACTAATTGTAAGTTTGAATACTAAAAAATGTGTCTATTATATGACCCAAAACCCAAATCCTCGCAAAATGGGTTTAGGTGCGTTTTAAATTCAGAATTTTCAACTTATATAATATTGTTTTATACAGTCCATGTACTTACTGCTGTAAAGAAGGCAATAGAAAACCCTCCATTACAATCCGTACAATCGTAATGACAAATACTAGTAAGTAAACGCTCCTACTTCTCGGCAGCATAACTATACAGAAAAATTTATCGCGTAAAAAATTAAGATGTACTTTTTTGATTGATAGTAGAACTCAGTTACATAAACACATAAAGCAATGTCGTCATTTACGGAAGTCAACACATTAACACAATCAAATCTTATGTAACTACAAAAAAAAAAAGAAAGGATAATTTAAGTATACTCTTTAATATCAGACTTTACAATTAAAATAAACTGTTTAAGTGTTGTATTAATATTAACTAAGATGACTGCGCATGTTTTGTTGACTATAAAAAAATCTTCTTGACAAAATAAAATTTGAGAAACTGATTGTTCAGCTAAGTAGGAACAGAAAGTACAGTTGCTATTTACAAGTTTTAGATTTCTTTTACTATAAATATTAAAGAAAAAGCATAAAAAAATACGATTAAACAAACAGTCATCTGAGCAATCCAATAATATTGACAATATCTTCATGATAAAGACTTTGAATTTTAAAGTAAAGCATCCTCCAGTAGCGCTAATTACCTACCAAATACAGTTCAGTTGGTAAAATACCGTACAAAATTTCCAGTTTATACAAATGCTCTAATTAGGAAAAGAAAACCAAGAACGTTCGCAACCTTGGCACAGATATATTTAGACAAACAAGAAAGGGTTGCCTGAGAACGTCGACTTAGGTTACCGGATAGGAAAATTGTTCTTTTGTAAAGTAGTAAGCTGAGAT
The DNA here is from genome assembly GCA_963932245.1 of Tachinus rufipes. Lineage (NCBI taxonomy): Eukaryota > Metazoa > Arthropoda > Insecta > Coleoptera > Staphylinidae > Tachinus > Tachinus rufipes. The sequence continues at coordinate 33,166,702 of OZ010746.1, read as the reverse complement.
AAACTAGTGATAAGCCTACGTTGCAAAGCTGTGACAAATCCCTCATCACAAGAATAAACCCGATAAACATCTAAAGCCACTCTACTACAAAAGACTGCCGGTGCCCTGTGATTTAACTTTTGTACTGCTTTCCGCTTATTGGATTAACTGATTCACAATATTGAACTAACTAATTGCTATTGTAATAACCCTAGACCCCAGATTTTGAGAGCAAAGGAAGGTGAAACCCATTCCAGGCGCGTCCCCGAGTGGAGGATAGGGGATTGCACACGCGGATCAACACCATTGCACGGTAGCCTTGCCACGGCAATGAGACTACCATTTTCCTTCTTCTTTTTCTACTTTGAACTATCGGCTTCTCTTGGCTAAACACTGCGATCTAATCTTGAACACTTTTCGGTAACCAATGATCCGATCCAGTGATCCGATAGGGCTCTGCCGTTGGAGGTGTATACACCCTATAGGCCTGGGGGTATCAATAGGTATAGCGGATATGGCCACACGTATAATTCACGAACTTCACTGACCCAGGAACCAAGCAGTGGCTCGAATAATAGTTTTATTTTATTTCCGTCAAGGTCAAACATCTGTTTATTTAGACGCACAATTTCATGCGCATCATGTCATGAATGCCGGCATAACTGGTATAACCTATTCGCGTTCACTTTGATGTTTCTATAGTTTTTAGTTATTATTGTTATTAGTTTTGTAGTTTAAATTTAAGGATTGCCTCAAAGGCTTTAAAATGTCACTACCAGGTATTTGCAAATATAAATGAAAAGTGTCATTTTGTAATAATATATGTTATAACTGATAGCAGTTATAGGACTATAATATGTATTATTTATTTTTACAAAATTTATATTTTGTTTATTTTAAAAAATTATTATTTATTTTAATGGAATTTTTATTTATTTGCAAATTCTGTGTGTATTTGCCATTTTAACTCTGCCGTTGTCAGTTCCCAGCCCAAAAATAAAGAGGGAAAATGGCAAGTTTAAAAAATAGCGCCTTTTATTGACGCAAACGTAACTCAGCGCCGCTAAGCGTCCGTTTTACAAACTTAATGTTTCTTCCCAGGAGCGAAGAGGCGCTAAAACTCTTGGCAAAATATTTATAGGGAATTGACTTATCTTCTATTGTATGATCTGTGCTATTGGGTGTCCAGAAGCCGGTAAACAATAAAACAAACAAACAAGGATAAAGCAATTAATCTATCCTCGGAAAACGAATCACCAGAAGGGGGAAAGGGTTACCTTCGGTGATACTTCTAAGCCCCAAACAAATGACGACAGAATAACAAATATTGACACGCATAACAAAACAGAACAGGCAGGAAAGCTGATCTACGACAACACTGGTAAAGGAAACGGACATTCTGTGGGGAAAACCCTAAAAAATGACAACACTGGCAATGACAATGAACAAAGGAAAAGAACGATGGCGATGAATGGCGACTCACTGAGCAGGCGTGGCTCAGTCTGGCTAGATGACCTGACTGATGCAGAACAAAGAAAGGAACAAAGAGGTGAGCATGGAATCACTTGGAAGATGCATAAAGAAGGTGCAAAGTGCGGATAGCCAAGGACAAACCTCAATTAACCCGAAATCCAGCAAAGAAGGATTGAAAAAGCAAGAAAAACAAAAAAGAAAGAACATCAAGAAAACTATAACTATAAAGCCTAAGGAGGTAAAATCGTTTGCTGAGGTAGTTAGAAACCTTAAACAAAACGTTGACATAGACAAGACGAGAGCCAAAACAGAAATGCTCTCCAAAACAAAAAATAGTAATATACAGCTTGTAGTATCTGACAAAAACAAGGGGGGAAACTGTACCCTAAGAGATAAAATGAAACCAAAAATGAAAAAACAAATAATGCAAATTAATGTGGGTAGGGCAGTGGCTGCTCACGACATGCTGGAAGCCATCGCAAAAATGAGCAAAACAGATGTGCTCATAATCAGCGAGCCAAACAAAAAAATAGCAAAAAAAGAGGGACCAACAATATTCGACACAGAACTTGACGCAGGAATCAAAATTCTAAACAATAAACTTAAAATCGGAGACAAAAAAAAGCAAGGGTACGTGTGGATAGACGTAGAGGACAACAGGTTGATGTCCTGCTACATATCACCCAACTGCTCCATGCTGGAATACGAAAATTTTATTACTACCCTAGAACAGGAGTCTAGACAGTCCACTAGAAAGCTACTGATTGCAGGCGACTTCAACGCAAAATCGCCGGAGTAGGGCTCCAGAGTGGAGGATAAAAGAGAAGAGATTCTTACCGAGTGGATGGCCGGGAACAGTATTGCCATTGCAAATAATGGGAAGAAACCCACTTTCGGAAGGAATAAACAGACTTCCTTCATCGACCTTACTATGTGCTCAGAAAATTTATTATGTAGGATAATTAAATGGCACGTAATGGAGGCTAAAACACTAAGTCTTCATAACTATATTTAGATACAGTATTAAAAAAGAAACATCAATAACAGTAATTAATAGTCATAGAAAGGGGTAGAATATACGAAAATTTAATGAACAAAAGTTTAAGAATATAATAAGAGTTAAAAGTATGACATCATCAGACACAAGTTACAATACTTTGATAAATATAATAAAATAATCTTGTGATGAGGCGATGCCAAAAATAAATGGGGAAATTAATAGAAAACAGTTTTTTTGGTGGAACAAAGATATTGCATCACAAAGAAAAATTTGTATACATAAAAGACGAGAGATATTAAGATCAAGAAGAAGGAGCAATGATAATAATACTAAATTAAAGGAAAATGATTATAAATCTGCTAAGAAAACACTTAATATTTTGATTACTAAAGCTAAAGAAAAAAAGTGGAAAAAAATTAATGATGAGCTTGAAGATAACATTTGGGGAGATGGGTAAAAATTATTACAAAAAAATGAAAACCTAATGAAATTAAATTGTCAGATTCATTCCAAAATAAAGTTAGAAAAACATTGTTCCCAGAACAAGTAAAAATAAAGTGGCCAATTACAAAACTAGAGAAGATACCTACTACCGATATAACTATGGAAGAGCTCAAATATGCCTCAAATAAAATAAAGACTAAGAAACAGAAATTATTAAAAAAGCAGTAGAAAAAATTTCAAATAAAATATATATATGTACCTTAAATTTGTTGTGGAAAAAAGGTGAGTTTCCAACTCTATGGAAATCAGCAAATTTGAAATTAATTAAAAAATCTGGAAAAAATAAAGAAGATCTGAGATCATATCGACCAATTTGTCTAATTGACTCGTTAGGAAAACTTTATGAACAAATTATTGTAGCTAGGTTGAAAAAAGAATTAGAAGAAGGAGAAGATTTATCAAATTCTCAATATGGTTTTAGGGAAGGGAGATCAATTTTAGACCCAATTGAAACTGTAATTGCTTGTTATGAAATGAAGAAGACATTTCGGAAAAAAGGATTATGTGCTTTAATTACATTTGATGTAAAAAATGCATTTAATACGGCGGCTTGGGACAAAACTATTGAAGCTTTAGAAAAAAAAAAGATAACTAAACATATGATAGATATAATTAAGAGTTATTTTACAAATAGAGCAATTATTGATGAAAAAGGTATGAAGTGACGGGGGGTGTACCACAGGGTTCGGTACCAATCTATGGAATATCCTTTATGATGATTTACTTAGAATTGATGTCCCTAAACAAGTAACTCTTTTAGCATATGCTGACGATCTAGCTATGCTAATTGTAGAGAAAACGGAGAATGTATTGGAAGTTACAGCAAATAAATGCTTAGAAAAAGTGAATGAGTGGATGATTGACCACAAGCTCAAGCTTGCAACAGAAACAACTGAAACAATTTTAATTATTGGAAGAAAAAAATGTAGAGATGTAAATTTTAAATTGGGAAATGATAAAATTACGCCAAAAAATAGTTAAATATATTTAGGAATAACTATTGATAAATTTTCAAGATTTGGAAAACATGTCAAAAGAGTAACAGCTAAAGCAAAATTGGTTGCAGCATCTGTGTGTAGGATGATGCCAAAATGCGGAGGAATTACTAAAGAAAAAAGAAGAATTATGGCATCGGTAGTTGCATCTGTTGTGATGTATGCAGCCCCAATTTAGTAGTAGCACTTAAATACGACAAATATATTGAGTTACGTAACAGTTTACAAAGAAACGTTGCTATCAGAATCTGTCTTGCTTACAGAACAATTCCAATGATGAGTGCGATGGTATTGGCTAGAACTATTCCATACTCGCTTTAGGCAGAAGAAAGACAATTTACATGGGGTAAAGATAAAAAAGAAAAGGCATGAGTTAGATCAGAGACTTTGAAACGGCAAAAAATGTGGGAGTCTGATATAAAAGGAAAGTGAACACATAAATTACTTCCAAACATTTTAGGATGAATAGAAAGTAAACGCGGTCAAATTGGATATTCCTTAAAACAGTGTTTAACAGGACATGGATGTTTCAGGGCATACTTAAAAAAAATTAAGAAAACTAACAATGACAAATGTGTATATTGTGATGGTGTAGACACAACTCAACATACGTTGCTAGTCTGCCCAAAATGGGAAGTTGAAAGAAGAGTGGCAGAGAGTTTGCATAGAAATTAAAGTCGAAAATGCAATTAACCTAATGTTAGAAAGTAGCACAAAATGGGATATCATCAATAGTATGATTATACCAAAAAAAAAAGAAGATAAAAGGATTAGAGAGAAAGAAGAAGAGCAAAATTAAAACAATAAGAAGTAGATTAAATAATTAAAACCTGGTCGAATAAAGAAATGCAAAAGCGAATGCCATAAAACTGGAGGAGATGAAAGAGAGGAGGTTAGTGGGTAGGGTCCTTACTGAATTAGGGAACATGTCCTACACACCTCTGTATTGAAGAGACAGTGCATAAAGCATTACTCATCTCTCTAAAAAAAAAGCTGAGATAAACTAGTGAATTTATTTTATTCAAGAGAATAAGCCCAATAAACATCTAAAGCCACTCTACTACAAAAGACCCTGTCTGTGATTTAACTTTTGTACTGCATTGTGACGTAGCTATAGGTACACAACATCTCAATCATAGTTCCGCTTTTTGGATTAACTGATTCACAATATTGAACTAATTGCTATTGCAATAACTTTCCGCTTCATAAGCGGTGCATGCGTACTGTGTAAACCTTACTAGACGTTATTATCTACAACCAAAACATCTAGAATGCTCCAACAGGTCAGATAAGTAACACATGCGCCAGGAGAAGCCATGCATTTTCAAACCTACGGCGCTTCGGCCTAGACAAGCAACTTATTAAAAAAAAATCGCTAAAATGCTATGGTCATCTCCAACCAAAAAAGTATTAAGAAAATAGATTGGATTAATAATTAAAACACAAGTAATTTGAAGTTTTAAAGACTTATTTAATAACTGTGACATTAATCATTTGCCTGATAATGCCGCCAATGTGTGGTAAAATATGTCGCAGTTTATCAAATAAAATCTTTGAAAGCCAAAACTACCAATGTTTTAATTATTATATATTATATAATATGGAATTTCAACATGTATCCGCAACATCACTTCAATAAAATAGATTAGTCCTAAAATCATCATTATGCACGTCAGTGACCACTGATCAAATTGACTTCCTGGTAAAAGCGTTTTTAAAGCGTATAAAGTGGCAAGTTGTTTGTAACCAAACGCACTATTGGCCGCCTAACTGATGAATCGTCTGCGCTAACTTGAAACGATAAATTAATAACAAATTCAATTCAAATTGGTCAAATAGTCCAAGTTAAGTAAAAAAAAAGTTCCAAGCTTCTTCACATTATGAAAAAGAATTTTGTGTATCAACTTCCGAGAAATCAGCCAAAAAAAAAAAGGCAAAAGAGTCAAAATTACAATTTAAAATTACATTTTAAAATTACACCTTCGCTAAAAAAAGTAAAAGTCAGCTATAAAAAGACTACATTAAAGCACCTCTAAGTAGTCATCTAGACCACCTGTGATGATGAAGCATCTCTTAGGTACATATTACTATCTCTACCTTATAACCATTGTTGCCACTCTGTGAACGACTACAGCAACTGCAACTTAGTCATCAAAGACAAAAAGGAGCATGGGGATCTTACTAAAATATTGAAAACACATCCACTACCACAAGGCTAAAAAATTACATATCAAAAAACTTCGAACAAAAACTGGTCTGCTTAGAACAGTACATACAAGACCAACCTATCGGAAGCAACAAAGACTATTGAGACGCTGTTCAACCAGATTGTTAAAGAAGCATATATAACATGCAATCAAAATTTCTTTCCACCATATAAGGCACCAAAATTGGACAACGTTTTACCGGCCCTTTTCTAATGAGACAAAATAATCAGCCTACATAGCACATACTACCGTGTCGATATACTCAAACCAGCACACATCTACCAAATCGACCCTACATCTTGTAATGAACTGAATTAAATAATGATCACAAAATGAAATGTCTATCCTAAGAGTACTCTATTCATAATTTTTAAAAGTGCATTTGATAAGACGGTCTTTAATAAAATAGAAACCAATCTCTCGACACATGACGTTAATCAGCAGATAGTTAAAGCATATATTGGAAAAAAGCTGTAACAGTCAATGCCTTCAAAATGTTGTACACCACTAATATAAAACATAGTAGTAGACAGCCCAATTCATCGACTCAATAAGAGCGGTCTCTACACAATAATAATTAGCAACGCAGACAAAACAACAATTCTACAATAAAGCAAACTTAAAAACAATTTATGTAATTTAATGCAAAAGACTCGGAACATAAAAAAGACAAACAAACTCAAGTCTATTCAAAACCACGCTACAGTGACAGCTTGTAAACAAAACCGAGTGAACACATTCATCACTGCATGAAATTGGTCGTTTGCTGAGGGCTTAGCTGTTCGATCCAAATCCCTATAGCTGTATTATAGTTTTTCAACTTCAAATTGAGACTAATCAACTTCAAGTCGAGAATAATCAACTTCAAATTGAGACTAATCAATCTCAAACTGATACTAATTAACTTCAAATTGAGACTAATCAACTTCAAATTGAAAATAATCAATTTCACATTGAGAATAATAACATTTCACCAATATGAACATTACAAATTGAACAAAGAATAATTTATTATTAAATTAACTTACACAGTTAATGAAGACAATTACAAATACAAAATGTAATTACAATTTAATTACTTCTTACACAGCTAATACAAATGCTATTGAATTAAAAAGTTAAGTCTACCATATTTAACACATCGGGTTTAAATCTTTTTATATGAGCTATGAATTTAGTACAATTATTGACAGTAAGCTTATTATTAATACTTTCTTGTATAATATTTTCTAGCTATTACATTCGATACCCAGTTTGTGTAATATTTAACCTATTCTCCGAAAGCCTTAATAAACGGTGATGTAAAAAGTCATTTTTCTGAAATACTACCTCAATCGTGGAATGACAAGAAGCATTGTCCTTTACCATTACTACTGCCAACTGGTATAAATTTTGAGAATTTTGAAGACATCGGCGTATAAACTCTTTTACCTGTGGTATCTTAAATGATCTTCTTCAAATTTCATAATGAATTAACCCCACATTTCCAATACACCCAATGGCATAAATATTCGACCCTCCACTGCCTACAGCAATATGGGTGCAACGTGTGCCTTTCTTAGATCTACCCTTTGTTCGTAAAATAAATAAGTTAAAATGTGTTTCATCCATGTAAAAAATTGGGGTTTTATCAGCCTGGTACATTAAAAGTTGTCAAACATATTCATATCTTTTTGTTTTATTTTCTTCACAATTGGCTCTCTCAGGCTCCCTTCTTATATCCTTCAGTGTAAATATTAACCCATTCAAATGTTTTCTCACACATTCCTTAGAAATTTTTCAGTGATTTGCTTCAAGTTATTTTTGGATTCTCTTCAACGTATTGTTCCATGATAATACGATGTTCAGCACATATTTTAGATCTTCGTTATCCACCTCGTTTTTTCTCAATTTCTGTTTAGGTTTTTACCCATCGATATGCTGTTGCCTTCGCCACCGCCGATATTTTTGCGAGTGCTCTCCAATCTTCATTATTATTATATAATGCACAAATTGCAGGCTTGCATGTGTTCACGTGCTGATCACGCTGTTTTGTTTACATTATTTTGGAGTACCGTGGTTTTGCATAGACTTTAGTAAAAAGTGCAAAAAAGTATTGTTGCAACTGTATAAAAATCTGGTTTTATCCAGAATTGACGGTTGCACGGTATACTTCTCCTCATAAAATTTATAATTGGAAGTTTATCGCACCAAAATTAGATATACAAAAGAACTTTTTAGACAAGTCCCAAAACCTAGCCTGTGCTAAGTTAAGTGTCCTCGGATAACCACATAAACAAGTGTAAAAAAATGCCAAATTATTTGTCCTTTCATAACCCAAACCTACCTGCCTAAAAGAAGACTAATAAAAACCAAGCAGCACTACGCCTAGGCGCATCTGCACACTACTAACATACAAACACTGTTGTTCCCAATAAAAAAAGTTGCTAATAAACACATCTAGAAAAAGACAAAAAAAAACTGGCAATGACTCTAAAGTGTACAGATAAACAAGAGCAGACTCGAGACAAGGTATAAAAAAAACTACACTAACTACTCAAAAAAATCATGCAAGCTCTTTAGACCAAAATAACAGCAATAACCTAAAACATGATATAAAAATAATAACCCAAAAAATATCTGATAACAAAAATTGCAAATATTAGCGGGCAGCATAAAGCGAAAGATTATATCTAGGCTTATTTTAAAATGTCATAATGCCCTTATTTTAGCAGCTTATGTAAACGACTTAAAAAAAAATCCAAAACATTTAGATCTGGAGTCCGAGAAGACGAAGCCTGTGGGCCTCCTCAACCTATCCAACGGTTCCTACACTGTTCATTTAAGAATTGACGCGCAACTAAACTAAAATGTACAGGAGCACCATCGTGCATAAACCACATTTCGTTTCTTAATTGAACCGGAAAGTCCTCTAAAAGTCCTGGCAGCTCTTCTTCAAGAAAATTACGATATGATTGACCATTTAGCCTAAACGGCAATAAATATGGACCTATTAAATGGTCTCCTACAACACCTGCCCAAACATTAACGGAAAATGTTTGCTGATGATGGCCTTCCATTATGGCATGTGGATTTTCCCATACATGATTATTATAGAAGTTTAATAATCGCATCGCGAGAAAAATTTGCTTCGTCCGTAAATGAAACTTGTTCTAAGAATCAAGGATTTTGCGAAATTCTTTCTTGAAACCATTGACACATAGCCAATCTTTGCGGAAAATCCGCTGGTAAAAGGGCTTGTACTCGCTGTATGTGATAAAAATATAACATCTGACTTTATATTATCCTTCACACTATAACGTGACTAAGGTTCAGGTTTAAAGCTATTCTTCTAGTGCTAGTTGATGGATCGTCTTCGATTTCTTGAAGAACATCTTCAATTTGCAGAGGTAGCAGGCGAGGTCTCCCATTTCCTGCAGCTCTTTTATGTACACTTCCAGTTTGATGTAGACGTTTTTGAATACAAATGCATGTTTTTTCATTTGGTACCTGTCGGTTTGAAAAACTTTCTTGATAAATTCGACTAGCTTTTGCTGCATTTCTATCGGCAACGCCACAAACAAAATGCATATCGCACATCTCGCTATCACTGTAATTATTCATTTTGCTATCACCACGTAAGCAAAATACTAAGAATGGGCAAATTAATTGGGTAATAAAGATAATAAGTTCCCGCGATATTGACTCCTTTTGAAAAAAAGTTATTTAACAACTAAACGACAATTGTCAATAACTCAATTGCATGAAACAAATGCATGAACGCTGACGACTAGATCAAAAACAAATGTTTTTATCAACAACAAAACATGTAACTACTTTTTTTCATGTTTTTCATCATAAAATGCCGTATTTCTCTAAAACGGTTTACGTTAGAGCTTTTGACTAAGAGTACCTTTTATGTGTAGAAATATTGGTGGTTCACAATGTGCTTTTAGAATGCCAATTTCCCAAATGTCATAGAAATTAGAGCCATAAAAACCACAAGCAACCCTAAAATCTCCTTTAAATGTACATAACAATAAATTGAATAAACGCTTGAAAAGTAGCTAATATTAATGCTAAGATGTGTACAAAAGCTGAATTTTGTATCTCAAACGGTTCCTGAGATATCGTCAAAAAATAAAAATAAAATAAAAAATGTACACCCTGTATCTTGAAAACCGCGTTTGCGGAATCATGTTAATGGGAACTTTTTTTCTTATAATTAGCGAACCAATCCTACCCATTATTTTCCAACACATGTTTTAAAACAACCTGTATATCGGCCTAAAGACTTTCATAGAACCAAGCTCACAGCATATAAAAACAAAAAAAACTCTTAGATAATACTGTGAAAGCGTACAGTACAAACTCACATGTTCCCGCTTCAAATATGCTCTAATCAAAGATTGTAAAGGTCATAGGGAAATATTAAAACTCTATAGACAAAAGAAGAAGTTTACATAGCGTAGGCCAAAAAAACCTTCCAAAGATTACTTCACACTTCCCAGACTCTACGATGGCAAAAGCTCCTAACCGAGAGAACTTAACGTACTTAACAAAATAGAAAACAAAAAAATCCCATTGAAAACCAAAGCAACTTAAGATAAGGAATCATTCAAGTCGCAATCACGTTACAAAAAAAGCTATGAGAAAACCTCTATATAAGATCCTCAAAGTTAAAATTGTACTTTCACACATACTAAGCATCTGAAGAGTAGTTAAAGTGATATTTATACCAAAGCCAAGCAATTGACCAAAATACACATAATAGCTTTGTACCATTGAAAAAGCTACAAAAGCTTAATAACTGCAGTAGAAATGATTTCACCGTCCATAGTGTCATCTGAAAAATTAACTTATTATTATTATATTCTTATTGAGCTGAGTCAGTCAAAATTTCAAAACTTCATGACATTAAAAAAAATAAGATAAACAACACCTTAAATCTAAAAAATAAATTAAGGTGTATTATTCCATAGCACCTATATTAAAATTTAAAATTATTTTATTGTTGCAGTATTTTATAATAAATTAATCGGTAATATCATTTAATGGTCATTAAATATATATAACCATAGACAATGCACGACATTATACGCCCTCGATCGGCTGACTAGATCGTAAAATTTTCCTCCCACCCTCGTATTGTATATTATGTCATCACCGGGAGAATACACATGTTACATGTTTCCTTAGCTTTCCAAAGACAGCAATTTAGATTATCGGTTTTACTATAATATATCCTGGTAGACGTATTCCCAGAACTTTTCGATGAGTTTTATTGCAAATAGACCAACTTTCATTAAGTAAACCAAATATAGAAACACGCCATCATCATAGGATTTAACAAATTAATTTTATTAAAATAAATATTAATAAATGACCAAAACATACAATCGTCTACATAACAACTTAATTATACTCCTAAAAACTTTCCTAAGCAAATAAGAAAATAATTGATCTGACATGTACAAGGTTGATTTCAAAATATTATTAACAATCCAGTAGTCTCAACTCCATTATAATACAGTATGATATCCTTATATAACTATTATTAGTAAGCATGGCCATGATCGGTGCGATCAACCGTAATTAATACTATTTCTAACTCATTTAAGCGGACGCTGCACTATATTTAGTCCCAATATAAAATAGATGATGCATTGTTAATACAAAACCTCGTTAGTTTTCGATTATAATAATGTCCTGCTGCAAATATACAATGCTAGTTTACAAATGTAGCGGAAATGTAACATTCCAACAGCTAATATATTAATGTAATAATCTGTTAAACAGATTCAAAGTAATTTTATAGAGCACATGTTATCTCTACTACAAGAAATAAAAAACGCAGCGTTTGATGCGTTTGAAACATGTATTGAAGCACCACGTGTGACCTCGGAGATGTTCTTGTCTCAAATAAATTCAAATGGATCCATATTAAATTCAACACATTGCCATCTCGTTAATAGAGCGATAAGCTTATCAGGCGTGATTTTTATTCATATTTTACAAAGCTTGCATTCATGCAGATGGGGCACAAAAAATTGAGCCATTCAATAGATAGGGCACGTACACAGGATAACTCAAAAGCGTGCACGTTCTACTCCTCCACTTTCAATTAATTAATAAAAACTGTATTTTTTTTGTTTACTCTCAACTTTCTTCAAGGTTGCATGTAATTAATTCAAGTCGAGATTTGTTTAGCAAAATTTTTTAATTTCAAGCCTCGTAAATCATCGGTTTGCGGCTTTAAAAAGGGGGAGCAAAATAACATTTAAGAAAAACTTTAAAAATGTTAAGAACTGTCGCTGGATTGCGTTATTTATGAATTTAGACACAAATTGTAGTTTGTTGGAGAAACTTTGGCTCGCTCTAATGGTTTCTAGAATGCTTCTTTTTATAATTTATTTAAAATATGTTCATTTATAAATCATTCTTGAATCTGGCAGCAGACACAAAATATAATGAAAGATTAATGCATTTATTTCTATATGCGCGAAGCAAATGCATTTTCTCCGATAAATAAAATGATGATGAATTTCCATTTATAAAATATTCCCTTGAATGCTGTTTTAGTTGAATAAATAAAAAACATATTAATGCATTAAATTGATTTTTTATTCCGACAAATTCTAACAAAGAAACTTCTCCGCGTTGGAAAATTACGAAAAACCTCACCATAAAACTTCCCAACTTTCTTTCCAGTGAGTATATCAAGGCCGGAAATAAACACATTGGATTTTTATGTAAATGCCTGGTGAATTATTTCTAATAAATTTTAATTTATTTAAATTCGCCCCGACTGATATCCCCAATATACTCCCCTTGTCTGATAGCATGCCTGCTCCTAACATACATCAAGGTTAAAGGCCTCCATTTTCTTTTTTCTTTCTTTCTTTTCACGTTTTTTTTTATCTGTGCACCAAAGCATGAAAATATAGATAATAGAAGTAATGTTTTAAATAAAATAATAATACTTTGTTCGTTTTCGGTCGAAATGATAAATTTTAATTAAATCCAACTCGACGTGAAATTGTTGAATAGTTGAATAACTTTTTTAATTTATGATGATTAGATTAGAAAATGAATGTTTCAAGTTAATTAATTACGTTACGTGAGGGGATGTAGGCGCTAAAATGTTAATTTTTTTTTTTCAAATGCCTTGGTCAGATAAAATTATAAATAAAATACTTTTCTGTAAAATTAGCAAAATTCATTCGTTTTAATTATATTTATAATATTCTATTGTGTCTTTTATAACAAAATAAAACCTAAATTATTATAATAATGTTTAAATTATTCAAATTATAAATATAATCCTACTTAAAATTTAAGTTAAAACATATAATTTTAATCATAAAATATATTAACAAAAGCAGTGTATAAAACAGGAAAGAAACTGGCTTTAGAGTAAGAAACTTTTACAGTGAAGATCGTATATGTATTTAAATTGGTTTTTGGTTGTAACTATCAGTAATAGTTTTAGTTATAAACAATTTACTAGTAATCACCTCATTCACAAATTCGAAAAAAACACAAAACCAGTCAACGTTGTAGTATCAAAGTACATATACAATTAAAAAAAAATATTTTATTTAATGCATACAAATAAAATAAATACATACATAGTGGAATAACACACAAATGTTAGATATAGAGGATATTGATCATTTTATTCGTATACGTTAATATAAATATAAATATGTAATAAGGTAATATAGCATATTCTGCCCTAATCTCTATGCATATTGCTGGCTGACTAATATTGTTATCGAGCTAGGTTGCTAAGCATTTTCGTATTTTTATTACGATTTTTAATAAATTGCTCGATAACAATATTGCTAGCTAGCAATATGCATAGAGAATGCAGCAAGCCTATGGTTGACGTGCTGCTATCATTGCTTTGCCAGTGCAGCAGACAACAAACTGCTGAAAATACTTTCTTGCTCGTGATGCCTACGACTAAGAAATTTTTCCTTATTATGATAAGATGTATCAAAAACGAGTTTTTTGCTTAGTTTTGATTTTGAAAACAAAAGAACACGACTTCTACTTTAGTCTAGTTTATAGTTTATAGTTTCTAATTTGAAGAAACACGATTTATCTAATAGTAAAGCTAGCCTTTTTGAAGTTTTAAAATTATTTAGGTTATAAAAGTTCTTGCTGTTTGAATTGAATGCTTGAAACAGCGAGATTTGCCATGAGAAAAACTGTGTATGGCATAATACAGAACGCACTAAACAATGTCAAAAGATGGTGCAAAACGGAGAGACAACTAGTGAATCCAACCAAAACAACAGTCGCCCGTTTCAGAAAACGACAAAAAAACAAAAACATAAAAAATCTGAAAAACCACACTCCCCATGACTAAGGTAGTAAAGTACTTGAGATTCACGCTAGACACCAAACTAACCTTTCATACTCATCTAGAAAAATTGGCTACAAAGGCCATCTGGGTGCTAATTGAAACCAAAGCAATGGTCGCACAACATGGGATTAACACCTGATATGACCAAATGGTTATACACTGTGGTATTTAAACCCATCATCACGTACAGATCACTTGCATAGAGTAAAAAACCACCCTACTACGGCAATTAAACTAGGTAAACAAAAGTTAGCATGTCTGCTGATAACAGGAGCAATAAGAATAATTTCCACAGCTGCCATGGCAAACACTTAGTTGCAAAACCAACAGCGTACAAACTACAGATTAACAAACATACTGTAAATCTTGAGATTCACAGACCAGGAATAACAAATGAGTTACATGAAGAAAAAACACTAAGAGACTGCATAACCAGTCTGGCCTAATATAGACATGGAAAAACCTTAAAGCGTACCAGCTCGCCAAAAAGGAAACCACATAGACGTTCATTGAACCAAAACCAGCTTCCAAGATGTAAAACAAGACCGGTAAACAAATAATCCGTAGAAAACTTGAAACGGAACACAGTAACATATATGTGGCAATACTGTCAATAAATTAAGCACACGAGACCATTCCTAACAAGACCATCATACACCCGTACTAACCAACAGTTTAATTATCCAATTCA
Source organism: Tachinus rufipes (assembly GCA_963932245.1). Classification (NCBI taxonomy): domain Eukaryota; kingdom Metazoa; phylum Arthropoda; class Insecta; order Coleoptera; family Staphylinidae; genus Tachinus; species Tachinus rufipes. Next base: position 33,151,500 of record OZ010746.1, on the reverse strand, counting down.
TAAACTTATAATTACCAAAAATAAAGTTCTTTATTCAAGTATCAGAGTTTACGACAAATATTACCACTTCTTGTCGAACAAAAATCTGTTGCAAATGTCTGAAAGATAAAGAAACTCCACTACATCTACTGAGCGAGTGTGAGGTTTATAATGACAAACCCAAAGTCTTTTTTAGAAAACATAAGCTAAGTAAAGAAGAGCTTAAGACGATCCGCTGGCAAAAGTTTATAAGCTTCATCAAAGAAACAGAACTACTAGAAGAGTAACAACCAGAGATGCGCAATAAAACCAAAAAATCGCTAAACGAACCACCACAATAAAAGGACTTTTACAGATTCCTCTCTATTTTTTTTTAATTCTTGTTATAAATTAAGGCTTTTGGAAGTTTATTAAGATTTTAGAAAACTTGTTCATTTTGCTTCAGCCAAACAACTCTAAGTAACAGAGAAATTAACATTAATGTTATTAGCACAAAAAATGCAGTCTAAAGGTACTCTCAAAAATAATTATAACTTCTTAATTGAAACTAAAAATAGTCTACTACTATCTTCAAATAAATCTATTACGTTGGTAACAATGTAAAAGACATTATGAAGTAAATCTAGATGTGTCTTTAAAAAAAAACGTACTTTAATATAATATAGTCAATATAAATGCGCGCGCCACACTTTAAAATTTTTATTCCTGATAAGATCCACAAGTTGGCATAAAGATATAGAAGGTATTTAAGTAACTTGTATAGTTCATTCAAATAAAAGTAATGCGCTAAAGGTGAGAAAAATTAGCGATAGTAATCGGCAATATTTAAAAATGTTTCTCATGTGTGCACCATTCTAAGAAGATAAAAAACTCATGCATACTTTTTAAGGGTCAGAACAGACACCGCAAGATACAACAAATGAAGACACGGAAATAACGATCAAAATCAATTTTTTTAACAAATAAAAATGTTAATACCATCTTGTAGTTTCCTTTCAAAGATTTAAATCTATCATTTTAAACCTTCAAAAAAGTAGTAAAACCGGTAAAAAAGTATATCCGTTGCAAAAACAAAAGTTTAAACCTGTTTATGGAAAACTGGTTAATGTCCACTTGTACATATTCGCAGCTGCTAAGATATCACTGTCGTTACGTTACAGACCTTGTGAAAACGTGTAAACGTAAAACTCGATAGTGCGTGATTAGTTGTAAAATTATCAATAGATATTATTATATTATTTGTTGCAAAAGTTAGAAAGTAAAAATTATATTCCGAAGAAAGTAGTAATAATAATGTACAAACGTTAAAAAAAAAGATTCACGGAAAATTATCAAATGTATCTAAACGTATTGGTGCAATGATCCACGCAGCAGGAAAAAATTGCAGCTGTAAGTTCTTAAAATGCTTTGAAAACAAATTTCCAAAAGAACAATAAGATATAAAAAATTTAATTTGTTTGAATACAAAAGTGCCCAAATAAGTTATCTATGTGGTTTTATAACTATAGCTCCAGTTCAAAGAAGGCGTCCAAAAAAAAAAACTGAGGAAAAAGCCAATTTAAGAGATTATAGCTATCAATATAAAATAAGATTTTCAAGAGACAACAAATTGTGTAACTGTGTGTCCACCTGCCATAAAACATTTCTTTATATTTTTGGTATCAAAATAGTTTAAAACTTTGATAAAAAAATTATTGGCCACCTGTGAATAAACGTGCAAACATCAAAATCGATCACATAAACTGTCTGACAAAACCAAACAAAAAGTTCTTGAGCACATAGGATCATTGAAAGATTACGAAAGTCATCATAGTTTGAAGAATTTTAATAAAATATATTTAGCAGAAGATTTAAACATCGCTAAAATTCACCAAATGTACAAACAAAAAACAATCCGAATAACTTAGTGTTCTATAAAAAAAAAACGAGCAATATTCAAGACCAAATTTAATATTAAATTTTGCTACCCCCCAATCAAAAAGGTTATACGTAAAGGGACATCAAATCTACAGCAACTACAGAAAGAATTGAAGGCTATTATTACTGACAACCATGTTCGCAAGTTCACCATGTAAAAGCAAGTACTTTCTATCGTAAAAAAGTCTATCACAACGCGTATTTTTTTAAGCAATCGTAATGGATTTTCGCTCGCCGAACTTCACAACCAATAATGTGTATTATAAATGGCAGCTCTCTTTTTATTCATTAAATATTCATACTTTGTCGGCATAAAAGTCAGCTTTTTACACGTATGATCAAACAGTCAAAAAAAAGGGATCTGATGATGTAATTTCTTTTCTTCCACATTTTCTCTAATGATGTATTTTGCAATCCGTGTAGTAGTCAAAATAAGAACTATATCGTTTTTAAATACCTTCACTACATTACAACAGTAAAAAAAATATAATTCCATAAAAATTACATTTCCGACAAAAAAAACTCAGTTTTCTTGAATGTGACAAGAACATAGGCCTAATATTTTGTTGTTAAAACTTTTCTTCCTATTACTACCAAATCTAAACCCCGCCTCATCTATCATTATTCTAAGATGAACAAAATAAAAATAAAACATATTTTTAATAATTTTGATTTTGATAATTTTGATGACATCAGAAAATCTCACAAAAACTATTCAAAATGCTATCAAAAAATTTGCTCCATTCTATAATATTAAACCAAAACAAAAGTACTCAATTCAGACAAAACATGCAGTTAATAAGAAGCAAAAAGCCAGTTGACGTTTCAATCCTTATCAAGATTATAAAAAAGCTCGTAATCATTTTGACAATCTAATACAATCTGAAAAAGATAAGATTAACAAAAACAAAGCTAATCAAATTTCTCAGCTTTCCATAAACAAAAAAATTTATAAAACAGTAAATGCTTTAAATATTTTTAGTTTAAAATCTTCGACACCCCCTTCGAAATGATCAAAACAATCTAGTAACTGATCCAAAATAAAAAGCAAATATTTTTGCAAACCAATTTGCATCTAATTCTACTATTCTAATCCTCTTACTGATGTTCCTACAATGCCGGCTGGTGGTAAAACGATAATAAATCTGTAAATCTAATTAATAGTTTTCTTGACAATAGAAAAATTATAGTAAGAATTAATGGCTTTAACTCTGACCCCAAAATCATAAACGCTGGTGTTTCTTAAGTTTCTGCTCTTTTACCAACTTTCTGGTTTACATTAATGAACTTCTTGAAATAATTAAAAGTCCTATTCATAGTTTTGCAGATGATAGCACCCTTCATACTTCATACTTTCCAAACACCATTTCAACAAATATGACATCTCCTAGGTTAGGTCTATTTAGAAGCAAAACTTGGACGGTAAGAAAAAAAAAATGAAAAATGCATAGAAGCATTCGTAATAAAGCTCTAAAGGAGATTAATGGGCATTAAATGGTCAGATATAATCCGGGAATAAAAAGGTGTTAAGAACATCAGGAGAGAAAAAACGCTAGCAATCATAAATTTAAAAAAAAGATTAAACGTGATTAAAGAAATGGTAAATGCAAACCCAAAAAAATAAAAAAGAAGAAGTACAGTAAAATAAAAAAAAGAACCGAGAACCGAGAACCAAGAATACTAAAGAACCTGCAAAAAGCAGAACACAAATGATGTAATGAGTTTAATGTGTTAAATTGTAGAGTTTGGTTGTAGAAATACATTGGTCTATGAACGATTCCGAGTATTAGGAAATAAAAGACAAACAATTTATAGTTGGAATGATTATATTTAAACTGTATTATTTATTTCGGGGTTTGTAGGTTTTCGATATATATATTAAAGTCCAATTGATTTAAAACTTTTTGAATAGTTAGGTCTGGAAAGCAAAAAATGTTTTTATGTGCAATTTGTATAATAATATTGGGCTATTTTTGAATTAATTTCTTACAAATAAATTAGTTTTCTGGGTCATTTTCTATGTAACTTGACATTTTCGTGCCGATTATTGATATATAAATTAGTGGTTTTGACGCATTTGTTTGCCATAAGTTAATTTGCTATGATATTGTAAATTATTTAATAATATACATACTGCAAAAAAATTCTAAACGCAAAATCAAATTTTTAAGCATTTTTTATGTTTTTAGGTGAATGAAATATTAATGTAAGCCAAGGTTACGTTCACATTAGTTTTTTTGAAATTTTTTAATTTTAATGTTAAAATAATGTAATATTCTTAGAATTGTTAACAAATCATTCCATTTTCAAAAAAATACGCGGTACTCAAACCAAATAAAAACTTAAATAAAATTGAAAAGAAAATAATTTAGTACTGCTGAAAACCAACCTAAGTTTCTGATCTTCAAAACACAAGACAAAAGTTTATGCCGTTATTTAATAGGCCATATTATTTGAAGCAAATGATCACAAAAAAGTTGTTTCTTAACTATTCCAAACACTGATGCCAAACTTCAGAGATGGTTCTTTGAATTTAAAAACTGTTCTATCTCAGCAATTCTTTAAAATCTTCTGAACTAGCCAACCAGCTTATTAAAGCCGCTTTGGGTATTTAGAGAAAAGGTAAGACAATACTTCCTTTTAAATCCTCGCGCCCTCTTTTTATTATGCGCTCTAGTAAAGTATTATTTTCCTGCAACAAATTGTTGTTAATATAAGTACCCTCAGTCTAAAAGTACCGGTCTACTTAAGAGTTAATTCTTTTTTACCGTTTTTCATCCATGCAAAAGTGTTGTTTCACATCCTAAAAGAAAACATCAAATTACCTGATACTCAAATGGCTGAAGAAATCGATAGCAGTGTCGTTGATTCAACAAATCGCTTGGTAATCACTAAAGTGCTCATCTTTTCTCGAAATCATGCCAGGCAGAAAAGAAAGAACTGCAATCAGTGCGGTCCATCCGCACTTAGGTCTACTACTAAAGATGATATATTTTGGAGAATAGCTAAAGCTGTTCAAAATATGCGTGCGCCACATTCTTTCAATATTTTTATATTAATAATGTGATATTTTGAAATTCAAAAAAAAATATTTTTTTTCATCAACATCTCATCGTATTAGTCGTTCGGCAACAATGATCAAATTCTACAACATCATTACGAACTATAAAATAGGCCTGTTAAAGTCAAAACAACATAAAAATAACTTTAAATTTCAGCGATTAAAACCACACTTGCTAAAACTATCACATTGAAGACTAGATTTAAGCAATCTGTGAACATTAACCTTAGCATGGCAAAAAATACGTTAAATATACTTTGAAAAACAACCGTCTAGAGTGAAAGATCACCAATTGCATTCTAAACAAAGCTTTGAGAGCTTTTTCTTCCAAAACTTCACAAACATTACAAATGCAATTTTAAAAACGTCGCATTTTCCGTTTTCATAAAGAAGATCTAATGTCATTCCAATCCCAATAGTTGAAAAAGATAGACTTCTATAACCTTAAAGTTAAGTAGCAAAAACTATGATCTTGTATAAAATCCAAAATTACACGACGGCGACGACGAAAAACCTTATGCCAACCAAATCATTCGACAGATCAAGTACCAGTGTTATTGCTCAAAGTAAAATTCGTTTTAGTTTAAAACTGATCACCTTTTTCGGTTTTTAGCATCTGGCAACGCCCTCCAACACTCATTCACCATCCTCATCAGTTTTCCCAAATGCTATCTTAAATATTAATCTCACTCATTGTTCTTCTGATTCCTTTTTTCCAGATCGTCCACGTCTGCCACGTTATCGACTACCCTTTGGGATCTACTAAAGTATCCGTTTCGATAATCGTTTCACTCCAAATAAAAAAAAAATTCTTTCTTATTTCGTATATCACTGTTTGGAAAGTTTTTATAATTTTGCAAATATCCCAACACTTTATTTATTATTATCATTGATCTCTCCCGCAACAACAAAAACATCAACTCAATAGACATAATATACCATCTGAGAAACATGTTGTAACTGATATCCACCGCTTCCAATAAAATCGCCCAGATCGAGTCGAGTGTCGTTGCATGTAAAGCTTCATGCAGCGAACCACGATCACGCCAACAACAAGTCCGGTCAAGTCTGCTACTGCACACTTGTTCAGGACAAGTGCATAGAAGATAACTGTTAAAATTTGCCAATTAATATAAAGTTGCAGAAAAAAGATGTTGTAACAAATATAAATGATAAACTAACAAAAAATCAAAAGCAAAAAAAAAATATTTTTTTTGGTTTTATACAGCTAGCCTTTCCACTCCCACACTCCATTCCCGTCTTTGTAGTGCGTCCTCTTTTTCCAGCCCTCTAGCATCTCAAATGGTATCGTTCCATGATCTTCTGGGTCTTCCCCTTTTCCTTCTTCCTGGCGGTTGCCATTCCCATACTATTCGGAGCCATCTATCATCCGTCATCCAAAGAACATAACCATATCCAGTTTGTTCAGCTTCCATTATTCGTTTAATTTCCACATTTCTCACTCTCTCTATTCTGGCGCTTCTTCTTAGGTAATCCATTTCTATAGTATTTATTCGTCGCCTTTCTTCAGCTCCCAGTGTCCATACTTCTGCCCCATATGACACCACTGTATCTACCATTGCGCGTCATATCCGTTTCTTTACCTCTCTTCTTATGTGCTTGTCCCACCAGATCGAGTTTAGACAGCCAACCACTTTTTCCCCTTTTCTATCTTGTCCCTAACTTCCTGTTTTGCTATTCCATTTTTACTAATTGTGCATCCCAAATACTTGAAGGTTTTCTACCTGCTTCACTTCCATTGTGTCGTCAATAATTATTTAGAAGTTTGCATCAGTTCCAGTCACCAGATATTCCGTTTTATAGAAGTTTATGTTTAGTCCCTATTTGGTATATATTGCATGCAGTCTTCTAAGCATAAATTCTAAATCATATGCGTCCTGTGCTATTACAACCTGATCATCGGCAAAACTTAGTGTAAAGATGCAATTGTCACCTATAGGTACACCCATTGGCCCGCAGCTGTTTTTTCACTCTTTAAGGCATGTCTCCAGATATATGTCAAAGAGGATTGGAGAAAGAGGACATCCTTGTCTTAAGCCCTTAGAGAGAACTATTCTTGCAGCTCCTACCTTGATTATTGTCTATAAAAGCTAAATGTGTGTCTTCACTAGTGCTATTTCTTTTTGTTATAATTTGCTGTAGAGTAAAGAGATTATCGCTACATGATCTTCCAGCTGTGAATCCGGTTTGTTCTTCACTTATTCTCCCATCAGTTCTTTCTCTCAATTTACCTTCTAGAACTTTCGCGTATAATCGGGTAAGGGTGCTATTTATGCTCAATCAGCGTTAGATTTTTGGGTCTTTCCTGCTTCCTTTTTTAAATATCAATATAATATTCTATACTCTTTAAATTGTTGCGGTGTTTTTTTTCCTTAGCACTGATGTTAAATAGTAAAGTTATCCTTTGTTCTAATACTTCTCCATTCTTAATTAATTCTATTACGATTCTCCCGAGCCTGACTTTTTTCCGTTCTTCATTCCTCTTAATGTCAAAAACATTATAAGTCAAATCAAATCAAATCAAATATTTTAATTAATTCTGACTTACATATTATCATAGCTGTTAAAAAATTAAAACAGCAAAATATTTTCTAAAATTAACAATTGATTATAATTTTTGGTCCACGTCCACAGTGCTTATTTCAGACAATCACTAAATGATAATTAGCAATAAAATTATGCAATAAACAAAAAAGCAAAAAATTTATTCATCAGTGCAAAAACTCGTATATGACTTCGTTGTATCTTGTATCATCTATCAGGTTTTATTGAATTTGTGGACTAGTAGCTCTACATAAAAAAATGTCATACATGTGATTAGATTAAGCTATCGCAAAATAAAACTGATTTAAAAATAATGTAAATAATAATGCCAATAAAACACTTGTATTTAAAAAAATCACAATGTTATGAGCTTCATTTTGGACCATTATTTTAAGAACCTCCCTATGCTATTTCAAATAAACGCAATCTGTATTTGAAATTGTAATCATATTAATAAAGATAAAATAATTATCAGTATAATTGATTATATATTCTACTAAACCATGCCCACTCTACAGTGTTTATAAAAAATCCTACATAAAATAGTTTAATCTGTGTATATGTAATACCTCTACCAAGTAAACTTAGTAATTGGATATTATATTCTCTTGAATAACTGAGTGAGTGGTACTCATTAGAGTCAAGTCAAGACCCACTAGGCAAACAGTTCACTCCAGTTATGCATTTTAAAAACAATGCAAAACAGTGTATTCATACTCCACAAACTCGACCCAATAATCCACACAGAAATTCCGCATAAAAAATTGTATGAAATTAAGAAGAAAAAAAACTTACATCGTATATGATATAAATAGTAATCATACAAGGCAACATAATCTAATATTAAAACTGGTTATCATTTTTCTTCCGGCGTCACAGTGCACAAAAAAATAATATAATTCCCCTGTTTTCCTTTTTATAATCTCCTGTTTTATCAATTATCCTTCCCCATTTCTATTCCTCACCAGCACACAATATAAATAATAAAAAGCTCTCCGTTATATATTTTTTGTCTAAGCCCGCCATTAAATTTTCATAAGCATTCTTGTATAATTTATTTATGGCTTCGTTTTTTTTTTATTTCGGCTCTCTCCATCAGAACAATATAATTACATCTTGAAGAAATGTGTGAACATCCTGCCCCGACATTAGACGAAACGCGTTTACCATGTGGCATGTATCTATTTTTGGCCGTTAAATGGAATAATGTATTAATTGCAACGAGTTAAGGTCACATATTAGCACGTGTGCAGTTAATATGTATGTATGCATGTTGGAAAACGGGAAAGGTTGCGCAATTAAGTAAACAACTCGAGCGTAGTGAAAGTATATTGATTTGTAATTGTAAATTATTAATATTAGGGTATTTTTATGTAGCATTTGTATATAGGGGACCCACTCATTGCCGTACGAAGGCGAATTGAAATTATTAAGCAGCCGTTCAATAATTTATATTTGTCATAATTTCCAAATACAATATTAAAATAAATTAAAACTGTATAACATGATTAACAAAACTTAAATAAAACAATGTTATAGCATAATAAATTTTTTTTTCATATAATCTGTTTTGTTCTTTCTTACTTTTTATTTTTGTCCATTTTATAGATATTAATCTAAAATCAATTTATTAGTCACTTCCAAATTTGATTCAGTTATGTTATGTTCTTGATGTCGATGTATATATTTCATTTACCATGACCTAGCAAATATGCGTTTTTTTTCTCTCGTTTTGGTTCAAATATTTTCGTTTGTTCAAGCATGTCATAATAAATCACTCAGTTGATACACATAATAAATAATTCTTTGTACCACATTTCCAATGTTACCTGCTCCGTTTACATTCTCACAGTTTAATCTTCATTTTTTTAATGTAGATAACAATAAAAAACTCAATAAAGATTGACTGCTTTAGAGCATACATACAAAAAAGATTACAAATTAAAAAAATCCCATATAAATGAATGATTGAAAAATTTCCAAATTGTGACAAATAAATCGTAAAAAATACCAACAAACGTCAATATTTGCTCAATAAACGCTTTAAACAAAAATTTATATAAACCAATAGATCAATAGATGAAGAGTTTGTGTATGAAAAAACGCTAAATTCAAAAGCATTAATATCAGAAAAATAATAAATAAATATGTAGTCCAAAAAACTAGAAAAGGTCATTTTCTAAACCAAAAAAGAATATAATAAATTCAAGCAGCTTCAGAACAAAGCTCAAATTTAGCAATAGATCAATCACACAATATCATATAACGTATAAAAACACAAAAGAAAGTGACCAAGAAGAAGATACTATCTGGAATTTTGATACCATTTAGCAAATAAACAAAGAAGACAGAAGAGAACATTATCTTATACTTCTCTGCAATAAACAAAATGGAAACCAGCAACAAAAAACAGAAAAAAGCAAAAGAAGTTGGAAAATTTGTTAAACCTCCCGACAAAGACGAAAGCATTGTAGACAAAACCAGACAAATATACTGCTCAATTGTTACAGAAGAAAACAATATAAATCACGTCAAAGATAAAAACATGTTCAAAGATGTAGAAACAATTAATGATAAAAAACTATAGAAGAAAACTAGCATTTCCAAACAATAAAGTAGTCGATGGAATTATATTTCCTAGAATACTAGAATATGTATTCCCCGAGACAAATATAAAAAGAAGTAAACACTGGTAAAACTAAGCAAATAAGGTCTGGTCAGCAAGTCCCAACCAGATAAACCAAAATACCAAGAGGAGAAGCCATACTAATTAATATAAAAGATGTGTCCTACGCAGAACTACGTAAGACTGCCGAAAACTCAGTAAACCCTAGCAAAGTTGAAGCAAAAATAAAAAAAAATCAAGATAACAAAAAATAAAGAACTCCTCCACTCAATTGAAAACGGTCCCAAAAAAGCAAAAAGTTTGAGAAACAAAATCAAAGAAAAACCAGAGACAATCACATCTCGCCTTATCAACAAAAAGAAACTATACATAAAAAAATATTTACAACTAAAAAAGATATAAGACACGCTATCTCTGAGTTCCTACAAATCAAACAAAATACATTCAAGATTCGAGCACTCAGTTCAGCCTACAAACAAAAGCAGAGCGTTACAATATTAATTACTAAGTTAGAAACTTCAGATGAGACAAGTCAAGATTGGTCGGCTAAACTGCAAAATTATAGAAAGAGCAAAGGAAGTAGAATGCTTTAAATGTTGGCAATATGAGCATGAAAAAGCTCTGACTAAGAGAAATTATGCGTAAAATGCAAAAGAAACCCACAAAACAGCAGAATACCCAAACAAACCCAACTGTATTCACAGCAAAGAAGAAGCACAAAACAAACAAAAAAACAGAAGAATGCATACAAGAGTCTCCCAGCACAAGATCTTGCCATAGCTACTACCAAAAAACTGAATGCAATAATCATAGCAATATACTCAATAAAAACGCTATCAAGAACAAAAAATACTGGGTATTTGAGAAACTAGTAGACACCTAGCAATTTAAAGACATGACATTTGACTTCAGTATCGTCAAAGCTGCAAATTGCACAGTGTTGAGCTATCATGCTTCCCCCAACAAGAAGATAGTAGAAGGTAGTAGACAAACAGCTAAAGAGAAGCAATTTAATCTAAAATAAAAAATAGCCAAAAAGCCTTACAAAATCCTAATGCACATCTGTAATAAAATCCTATCGAAGAGACACCAACACAATAAAATGCAAACAGTATATTGGTGGTATACTGTGTGACTGCATTAAAGTGACAAAAAAATATGCTGAAAAACGCGACTGCAATAAATGAAAAAAACAGTTACAAGATCATGAAGAAACAAACGATCGGCTTTCCCCCAAGACTCTAAATGACAATCCAATAATCAAAGGGGTTGTCTCAAACACCTCATCCCAAAACACAAACCAGTAAGTTTCAGCTGGGTCAGAACCGTGACGTTCACCAATTTTACAACAGAGCATGCAACAAACTAAACCTGAACAAATCATCTAGTCCAGGAAAGATTTCGATAAAATTTTTAACAGAAATTGTACATTGCAAACCTGAATACGTACTAGAGATGTTCAATAAGCAAGCACGCCAAAATGTAACTGTACAAACAACTAATCCTGATAAACCTTATAAAAAACCAAATTACACTGAAAGCTTAGCACAACTTGGCTTCATGGAAGATAGCAAACAGTGGGTGCTATAAACAGTGGAATTCAAGTCGCAAAAAAAATCATCAGCGCCTCGTTGCTAAGTATGCTGAACCTCAAAAAAAAGTTATAAAAGAAATAGATAAGATTAAGATTCTCAAAGTGAACAGTGCCGTTATACAGGAATCAGAGCTTGGCCCAAAGTTGTAAAACATCCTTTACGACTTACTAAGAATGAAGCAACCAGAAAGAGTGACGCTAATTAGGTTAGTCGACAACGTAACCCTGACTGTAGTTGTAAAAAACAAAACAATACTGATATGCAAAGCAAACACAGTCCTCAAACGGACTGGTTAGAACAGAGAAAAGTCAAAAGCCGTACTTCTCACTACTAAAGGAAAGTGGAATACATCCGCTTTATCATCTAGAACTCTGTTTTCTAGAAATATAGGTCGACACTAAACTCACTTTTGTAGTTCACATTACAAAAACTATCAAAAATGTAGAAAAAAACTCTAGCTTGATGCCTAACGTCAGACGGAGGAAGAACAAAGCAAGTATTCAAAGGCTAATGTCGACAAGAATAATTAGTGCAGTAGGCGTATTCGCGGAAGTCGCGCCAATAGAGCCGCTGATACTAGAGAGCCTCATATATCATCATTACAACACAAAAAAAAGATGACAGCTCTAGGTGGCAAAAGAGAAGGACAGACATGATAAAGGGTCGATAGTCCTACACGCTAGAGGAGAAGATGTTCTATCTTACGCAGGCCCTTTCGGGTCATGGTTGTTAAGAAATATCTATACAACATAAAAAAAGCAAATAACAAGTGCAACTATTATAACAGGACCAACGTCGTCAAACATACCCTGTTTAACTGTTCTAGCTAGGATAAAAACAGGAAAAACTACACCAGTCGGATTGGATTAAACTTCAACGTGGAAAATATTATGGCATGCCTAATGGCATCTAAGAAGTCATTAAAAAAGGTGTATAACGTAGACCGTACCATTATCACATAAAAAAAAAACACAAAAAGCAATAGAATATATCTATCGTAAAGTAATGCACAAGCAGTTCCGCGATGAAACAGTAAAAAGAAAGATGAGTTTTTGGTGAGTATGCGTATAAGCATTTTCCTCCTCATAAAAAAGCATATAATAATAATAATAATTTATTCCTGCTATTATCATCTGATTTACACATGTCAAAATAAAAGATATAGAAAAATACAGTATTAAAATAATAGAAGTATAAGTACAAATTAAAATATTAAATAAAATTAATAAATTTATTATCCATAAACTCAACCTCATTAGTGTAAAAAGCCAATGATACTAAATAGGTCTTAATTGTGCTTTTAAATTTATTACGCGGAAGATTTTTTAGATCGTTTGGTATAATATTAATAAACTTTATTTACTTCATTTTGTGATTTACAAAGTCTTGTTTTGTGTGTATAAATGGCATTCTTTATTCTGGTATCATAGGAATGGCAATTCTTCTGAGTAAGATAATTATCTATGTAGTCATATATAAAAACCAGGCATTCTAAAATATACATACACAGTAGAGTTAAAATTTTAAATGGTTTAAAAAATGTTTTACAGTCTTCCTGTACCTATTTTTGTAATTCAAATAACCCCTGAGATATCGGAAATGTCCCCGAATTAGCCAGCTATAACTTAGGTTAGCTGAACACAGTGCCAATCTCAATGCAAACTTTGGTAAAACATGTGCTAGTAATTTTCATAACTATCTTTTTAGACAACTCTTCGTCGTAAATGTTCCATTTAAGTTTGGAGTCTATATGATCTCCAAAGAATGTTGTAGACATTGTAGGTATTTTGTTAATTAGTGAAAAAACTATATTGACAGATTTTTCAGTACTCATACATAGAGAGTTTGATAAAAACCAATTTGAGACATTGCCAAGTGTTACATTGTTTTGGCCAATAGCCTTTTCCAAACTACTCGATTTATTTGCAAACGTAGTGTCATCGGCATACAGCACTGTGGTGGCCTGGTTTGATTGGTGCGGCAGACCTTTTACGTAAAAACAGCAATGAACTAAGAGCCAATATGAACTAACAAAAATAATGTACGGATTATCTGTTGTGGCATCTGAGAAACCATGGGAAAAGGTGTATAACGTGTAACACAAAAACCAATTGAATATATCTATCGGCAACGTCTATCGTGAAGTAATGCGCAAGCAGTCCCGCAGTGAAACAGTAAAAAAAGAGATGAGTTATTGGTGAGTGTAAGCATATTATAGATTATCTGTTGTGCTAATAAGCAGATAGTGATAATAAAATAAATAAGAAACCTAAGAGTAACTCTAAATGATGCTAAAAACAGCAACGTCAATAAAAAAGCTATCAAATGCAGCAAAGCTCTTGTAGCTCTAACTCTCTCGTAAAGACAAAACATAAACAAACAAAAAATTTGAACAGTTTATATATAAGAAAGCTTAGTAACCATAGTAGCATCTTACTTATCGCAAAAAGAAATAATCCTGTAGATAAGATTAAGAACAAGTCAGGAGAGTAAAAAAAATTAAAAAAAAAACTATGGCATTTATTAATTCAGAACATTAGTTTAATATACGATTAGTGTCCATTTAACCATATTCATAAGTCCTAAAATATCGGCCCTTGCAACTAAAAAAGTTAGAGAACCCAAAACACAAACAAAAATCATCAACACTAAGACAGCATACGCAACGTTATTGCAATATAAATCAACATATAAAATGTAAATTGTTAGAAGTTGGTTACTAGCGCTATAGTTTAGAACGCCATTGGACAAGCTAGCAACATATTTGCTCCACTCCATTGATCTAGTTACTATAATGTTATTAAAACCAAACATTATTTTGCAATAATAGTATAGATGGCTTGCCTACTTTTGTGTAAATTAGATGTTGTTAGGTCGTGTTAATAATAAAAAAAGGTCTTGTGCTTTTCAAAAAGTGGCAACAAAAAGTATTACAAAAACTAGACCTGCTGGGAATTTCTAGAAGCCACTAGAATTTAAGTGTTTGATCCTAAAGCCGGAGTGAACAAAACTGTAAAATATTTTGAGAATAAGTTTTATATCATAGATTACTAGCACTTTTGGAATTGCATAGGTGCTGCAGACCTACAAGTGACTTATTCTTTGGTAGTTGGCTTAATCTATGCCAATAATCTCACCATCCTCGTTAGCGGTATATTTGAGACAACCATATCATGATGTACTAAATAAACACCTTAAAAAGGTAGTGCAAAAATGACTAACAAAATATTTGGAACCCGCGCTGAAAAATTGTGGCTACAAACACCATTTGAGTGATCTTTGCAACCAAACTGATGCTCAGACGCACTAACACCTAATAAGACCAGAAGGCTATACGCAGTAGTGAATAGACCCATCGTTAAATACGGAGCACTCGTATGCGACAATAAACCTATTTTCAAAAGCACGACTACTAAACTTGGCAAAACCCCAATGTTAGGATGTATGCTAATAACGGAGGCAATAGGAAATGTCAACAGCCCATTACTCTCACTACCACCACTACATTTAATAGTAATAAAGATACGACAAGCAGCGTACACAGAAAACATACTACAAATCTCAGAACTCGCAAGACTTCATAAATTCAACAAAATAAATGAGCTAATAAAAGATACCTCAGCATAATAAAGAGAACTATTTCATATACAGTTAAAGCCAAAGACCAAACTGGCACCAGAGCTGTTATACCAAACACAGCATAAATATTCTGAACACATTGGCAACAAATAATAGAGTTAAAAGTATCTAAAACAACATTGCGGTAGAGGTTAGAAGACCAAAAAAAAGCTTTTCACAACATTTGCAATTTTAATTAAGATGGTAGCAAAAAACAAATTTTGTATTAACCTAAATAGTAATCTTCAATCGTAACATGCCAATTGAATGTAGTTGCTTAAAAAATAAACAATTCAACCGTAACAAAGCAATCATATCAAATACTCTGGGATTTATATAAAAAATCCTCTATTGTCGTACACTAACCGAGAAAAAGCAGAAATTCATCTAATAACGATCTGGGTCCTGAATTTCAACGAACGCAATCTTCACGTTGGTTAATCATTGCAAGACATTAAAATCTCATCTCATGCAACAATTACTTTTGTTGTCAAAATGGATTATCAATAGATATGATTTTAGTAAGAAAGTTTTGCAAACTGTACGTGTTTTAAAAAAAAATAAGAATGAAGATTTGACTGGTATTATGGCTTTTAATAGACAACAACAAAAAAAAAATAAACTGCTAATAATGCAAATAATTCTTTAAATGATAAACGATAACTTAATTGCATTTTGTTTCAATCATACTTTAGAAGACCTAGTTAACCACTCAAGTGTTGATCATCATAAGATTGAATTTATCATCCAACTTAGAGACGCTTGCAAAAAAAAGAAATTTTCAATCTCTTGATAACAAATAAATAAGTAAGTGAGCACTCCATTTTAAACTACTTAATGATAATTATAACTTAGGCGCGGCTGCTCTACCAAATATTGGTCATCAAAAGATTAGATACCACCTCCCCCTTATTAGTCAAAATATTTCTAAAGCTTGCAAAGCAAAAAAATCCAATTTCTTGTTAACAAACTCTTGATAGGGTGAATAGGCTAGGCACCACAGTTCAATTACTTGATGGTAATCATAATTTGACCCACCCTCTCACCCAAATATTGGTCATCAACAGATTGGATATCACCTCCTCCTTCTCTGACTAAGGGATTTATAACACTTGTAGAGAGAAGAAATCCAATTCTTTGTTAACAAATACTCGGGCCAATGAGCCGTTGCTCCAATTCAAACTACTCGCTGGTAATCATAATCTAAAGTGACCCACAAACTAAGCGGGTGTTGGTTATCAAAAGATTAGATTTAAGCTCTTCTTTTTAGACAAAAAAACATCTAACGCTTGCAAAGAAGAGAAGTTTTTAATTTCTTAATAATAAACTCTTGGTCGACCCACTCGGTGAGCACTCCAGTTCAACTTACTCAATAGTCTGAAGTAACGCACTCGCCCATCTAAATGTTAATAATTGGATATCATCTTTTCGTTGTCCGATTAAGAGATTTACGGAGAAGAGAAACTTACAATTATTTGATAACAAATACTCGGGCGGGTGGTTGAGCACTCCAAGTTCGATGGTAATCATGATCTGTAGTGATCCACCTACCCTCCCAAGTGTTGGTCATTAAAAGATTCTATAAAACTTTCTCCGTCTTGAACAAAGAGACTTCTAACGCTTACAAAAAGGACAAACTTCCAATTTCATGATAACACACACTCAGACGAGTGGGCTGAAACCCCAAAGCATAGATCCAAGCAAGTAGTTTAAACTCAAGTTCCCGCCCACCCAGTCAAGTATCAGTCATCATGAGATTGCATATCACTTCTTTCTCTTGTGTTTGCGGAAATTAGAATGTTTAGACAATATTAAAAACAATTTAAATGATTTTTTTTTTTTTACAAAATTAACAACAACACAACTTTATGCTGATATTTTTTAAACTAAAAAAAAATATTTGGAAGTTAAATTGGTCATTTAGACAATACCAATAAGTAGATTCATATGTTAGAATTGTCATCAAAAAACGTTTTATATGAAGCAAAAAACTAGTTTATTTCAAGAAATTTGAGAAAATTGTATTTCAGACATGCGTAAATTTTTGTCAAATTAAAAAAAAAAACATTCTGGATTGACTATATAAACATTAGTAGGTGGATTCATATATAGAATTATCTTTTAAAAACAATTTTGAAAATTAAATTGATTATTTGTAGATTTTTCATTAAACACACAAAACCTTTCTTTGATTAACAAAGTATAGAATTAAACTCAAGGTGAAGCTAAAAAAGAAAAAAACAGAGACATATATTCCACCTAAATCTTATTCAAAATATCTTACAAGAGCAGAAAAGACATAATTCAAAACAAACTTGCACCGGAACAGAGCAACATGTGGACAAACTGTCAGAGAATAACCCACACAAGACTATGTCTAACAGGTTTATCACATAACCAAAAACATCACATATTAGTCAAATCAAACTATATAGGCTTACAGGATTGATAATCGAAAAATTTGTCCTAAATACACATAGCACTTGTATAAAGACGAGCAATTATGCCGCAAATGTTTCGAGAACAAAAAAACTCTCTCTGTTACATCTGCTAAGTAAATGTAAAGGATACAATACTCGACGCACAGATCACTTCGCAAAACACCCTCTAACCAAAGAAGAGATAAATACAATCCTTCGTCAAAAACTCCTAGACTTTATTAAAGAAACAGAACTGCTAAAGAAGTAAGAGGTCAAAGGTACACAATAGAATAACTATGTCCACACTGATGAGATGCTAAGCAAAAATTTATGATTTTTTTTTAATAGTTATAATCCTATTAAAAATGACTGGCAGCCGTGCTTGGAGGCACTTGCTACTTTAGAGCTTAAATAAAGTTAAAAGATGACCCTTGCATAATTGAATTTCCTGAGAAAGCTAATTTTGAAGAAACTAGAACGGTTATTTCTAAAATAAGAATTAATTAAAATTAAAAAAAAAAAACATTTTTTTTCAAGCAAAAAAACATTTCAAGCTCTAAGAAAACTTTTCACTTCCGCCACTTAGGTACAATGCAAGTTTACGGCATTGAAAAACTTTTAAAGTATAGAAGTGGTGGTAATGAAAAACTAACAACAGACTATTCATAGTATATGTTTATTTTGTTTTCAAGAGAAAGATGTAAAAAAACCTTTTAACCAATGAATTTTTTTTTTTTAATTAATTCATAATAGGTTTATAATTTTAATAAATTAATTTGATTTAATAATTTTGTTATTGCTTATTGACAAAAAACCTGACTGAAACAAAGCAAATCATGCTGGTGATTTAATTTAGACAAAATAATCTTTAAATGATCATGAATTTTACAGACGTTGTTAATAAATTATTATGTTTTTATAACAATACAAACTGTACCTATGACGGCAATATTGTAAATAAAGCACATGTGCGGTAAGTAATTGTACACTAGAAAGTAAAACTTAAATCACACTCAATGCGACTATATAGACAATGTTTAACAAAATATAACAATTGGGAAAAAATCAATAAAAAAAAATGTTTAAACTGTTATCAGTTATATCCATTTCCAAAATAAACTTAAAAAATATATTTATATTTGTTATTTCATTATTTTATCTGGCAAATAAATTTAAGTATCGGCAAGACACTTAAATTTATTTACCAGATAAATTTACTCAAGTTTAGTTTACAAGTCACTAAATTCTTCCTCTTTTATTCTCAAAAATAAAGTGCAAATTATAGAAAACTGTTTTATATTTATTTATTAAAAAAATAAATTGATAATGCACGTTATGAGCTAGCATATTTTATTCAATTACTTTTAAAATAGTTTTTTTTTAATATTTTGAAGTGACATATAATTTAAAGAAAATTGAATATTCTATAAAGTTTTCTAGCGTTTTACATAAAGTTTTAAAATTTATTCTCTACAAAATGCTTTCAAACAATTGATTGATAGAAAGAATTTATTATATCAATAGTTCGTTTTAATATAATAATCGATAAATTCGAATGCGCACCACCAATAAATATGTATATTGCCTCAGGTGTATTAATATAAACTTAGTATCGCAATCTGTAAACATTAATAAACTCGCTTGAAGGTTGATTGTTTCATTTGATAAATGTGATTTACATCGACTTTAAGCTGTATGTGCTTTGGTAATTTACGATAATTGAGGTTCCTTTAATTACAATTCCGTTTGGAAAAGCCTTTTCAAACTTAATTGTATATTATTCTTATTGTAATTAATAGAATTAGTATCTTTTATCGGTTTAAGACGGGATAAATTGATAAGAGCCGATCGGATTAACAGGATATTGATTTCGTTGACCGGAAACCGACGGGATTCGGTCTTGAATTTTCCCGGGTCACACTCTGAACTTGTTCCTCCTAATTTCCAACACATGTTCGAGCTTAAGTTTTGATTTTAATTAAGAAGTCCCTAATGAAATTCTAACAAAGTTGAGGACTATTATCCTTGTTTATGAAGAGCGAATATTTCAATGTAGAAGAGGGGTCCCGCTTCAACAGAACGTATCAAGTGGGTCTATACACTATAAGCCCCGGTAAGATTTTCTCCACAAACAAGCTTTTATACAAAGAAATTTCCACTAGAAAATTAAATTGACTTGGCTTTTTTTCTTTGATTTTAGAACATCAATTTTAAATTGTATTACCATAATTATAATTTTATTAGTAATACAATAACAATCATTAAATGTATAAAGTATGATAAAAATCAATTGAATCGGCTTTGGCTCGTTAAAAATGTAATATTCTAGAAAGACTATAAATTATATGACATTGGAGTTTTTATATATTTTTATTTAATTTATCTTTACAGCTAAAGCAAAATAAACTATTGAGCACACTTGATTCTTCGAGTTGCAATTTAGTGGATTTCCACCGGATAAAAATAAAGTCGCTGTAAAATAAATTTAATTTTTATTTTCCACTAGTACCGACTCCAATATCCTCTTATGTTTATTAGATTACTCGTTCGATATTAACGTTTGAACTCTCTTTGAGATTAAATTTAATATAATTAGGAATTGAAATTATGACTAGTGAAAAGGTTTTTTAATTAAATAAATATTTATTTATTTATTTACCTTATGCTATTCGTCAAAAAACTTAGTTGTATACTTTCATCTGTGTTTTTTTAATAAAAGAGCTCGTGTGCGAATATAATGAACTAATTGCAAATAAATAACTTAAATTGTTATTTTTTTATTAAAAAAATGTGTGCCATACAAATTTTACATGTTTCTTCAAAATAATTTGAATATACAGGGTGTTCAAAAATTATACCGACAAACTTATGTGCGGAAATGTTTAGATCAATTTTATATTTTGTTGACTTCATTTCCATCGCAATTTGATAATAAAAACTGTAAATAAAAACCAAATTTTTAGATTTTTATAAAATATAAAACTAATCGTATATATAAAATGTGACGGCTGTTATTTCGTAATTCAGATATATTTCAAAAATTTACTTTAAATCAATATCAAACTAGGTAGTATTGGTTTGTACTACAACCAAACATTTATAAATTTATTTCGACTATAAAACACATAGAATAAACAGTAAATAACTCAACATTTTTGAAATCAGTTAAAGCTATGTTTGAGTTAATAACATTAACTACTGTGTTTACGCCTGGAGACCCTTATAGAAGTTATGGGTATTGGAATTCGATCCTCGTACATTTCAGTAGTAGTTTAAATTGAATGATTTTGTTAGGATTGTTGGAAAGTGGCAAGTTTTCCTGTTGATTTGGGATTAATTTCTTTACAATTGGTTACATATTAAATACCAGAAACATTATTTTATTTGTAGCAACCCAACATAATATTATCTATATAGGTTTACATTATTAAATAGAATCCCATTATCATTCTAACATGTTATAAAAAAATATGTTAATTTATTAAATCAACCTCGCATGCGGCGGCACATTTTTGCCGCAAATCGCACGGAATGCGATTTATACGTACAGTTAAAAGTTTGCGTGCGGAAAATTGCACATCAAAGAATGTCCAAGGGATTCCAGAAAATTAAATACCGCAATCACGACTTCATTTTCATCAAAAGGAATGATAAATAAATACGCTTCAGCTGTGAATGAAACCTTTTATTTTTCTCTTGTCTTCTTGAATAAAAATGATTATAATTAAAAGAAAGTCTCGATATGTTGAGTAATTCCGCAGGAAGTGCCGGCGGAAGATAAACGAGCGGATATAGAAGGAATTGGATAAAACCTTCCCTAACGCTTACAGGTGGATGGCCTAGATATGGAAATGTTAATCTTGCTTTTTATTATATTAAAAATAAAGAGGATTGTTTATACTTTTATTATAAAATTTCAAGTATCGCACAATAAATTTTGTTATTATCTTAATAGTTAATAACGTAATTAATAAAAATATTTTTATTGTAATTTTTTTTTTGTTGAGTCATATTACATTTATTGTGAAATAAATTTAGACTAATTCCATAGCATAATATTGATTATAAATGTTGAAATTAGTCCATAGTTATTACAAAATAAATATTGATGCTTTTACAACAAGTAACGCAATGATACTGAATAATTTTGCATTAGTTTTTCAGACATTAAACTTACTCAAATAAGTAAATACAAAGTGTACTTAAAAAAAAAAATCAAACTCACAATTATGTCGCGTAAAGGTTGGCGCCCACTATAATAAAGAGAACTAAGATAAGCATCGCAGAACATAATGAAATTACATTAATTCTTCTGGCAAACGACATTTTCACTTTGTTTCCGCATAGTGGGCGGTCGTTGCACTTCACTCTAGTGGGCGATAAACATTAAGAAAGTAGACAATAATAGGAATAAACATCGACGATGAACAATGCATCGCATTAGTTGTTCGTACAATTGGAAACAAAAATTTAATGTCGGTCTAGTTACAAAAAAATGGATTTCAAACTTGCAATTATGTCGTGTAAAGGTTGTCGCCCACTATAGAAAAACGGTGACCGAGGCGAGCGTAACATTATGCAACACATTCATACTTCTGGCAAATGACATTTTCACTTAGCTTTTCGTATAGAGGCCGACAAGATGGGTAGAGCAAAAGTATGTAAGCAACAAAATTGTGCTTTCCAAATATAAATTGAATATAAAAATCCAACAGTTTAAAAAGATAATCATAAGAAGTTAATAAAAACGTTAGTATTTGTATTAAAAATTTAATTCCAAGAAATGCTTAAACATGTACTATTTAAAGCGTAGAAACTATGGTTTTTGAAAATGATATAATGTAAACTTCCAAAAAAAAAAAAAATTATTCATATTTTTCATACAATATGGAGATATGAGAGATAATTCTTTCCATGTTGACCTGTTTTGTGCTGGGAGAACCCAGTTCTTTTCCGCTCGCCTCTGTATATCTAGCAATGTTAACATGGATCTGCCAATGCTTCTCTTTGTTTTTCGTAGTTTCCTCTGCCTAATAATGTTCGTCCATTTCGCGCAGCATGCCCGCCGCGCAGTTAGTTCTACAACGTCGCTTTCTTTGGTTCTCGCCCTGATATCCTCCTTCCTTTGTCTATCCTTAAGCTGATTTCTAGCATCGCACGTTGGCAAACTCGTAGTTGTTGTGCACTTTTATTATTATTATATTCTTCCACCACTTGAAGTGTGTGGACATCGATAGTGTCATGAATGTGCTCATAATCTTTGTTTTTTCTGAAAATTCATTTCTAGGCCTACCTTCTATGACGCCTCCTTCAGATCACACAACATCTTCCTGATCGGCAATTATGATCACAATGTCGTCGGCGAATCGGAGATAGTTTAAGAACCTCTTGCTGTCAAGTTTTTAAAATTGTCTTCTAATGCCAAAGTAAACAATTTCGAAGAAATTAAACCACCCTCTGAATAGCGCCATTTATTGTCAATTCACTAGTGTTAGTTAGGTCTTAGTAGACAATTGTTATTAACCAGAAATTTAAGATAACACTAAAAGAGTTAAATCAGAAAAGCGCGCAAGCCAGTTTTCGCCACCATCTCCGTCCTAAAAGATCAAAAGACCCTGGCTGTGTAATCTGTAACCACATCTTACCAAAGCCACACATTATCCAGTACTAATTATTCGAAAGCAGGCAAAAAACTATTAAATTATTGTCAAACAACGGTTTCAAATTCACAGTTGCTGCAAGACAGTTTCTTAAAAACAAAAATATCAACTAAGGCAAAAGACTGTAAAGTGCAAAGGCAAAAACACTGAAATGATATTTTGTCTTTTTAGCAAATGCCATAAAAATTAAATGTATTGAAAGGCGCCAGAGTGCAATAAATTGTTTATTTATAACTTTATATGATATGCGCACGGTAGTTACTTATTTTTTAATGCTAAACAAAAAAATCAATACTTTCATCAGAAAAATTCTTTTAACAAAATTTAATACAAATATGCAAGGCCATATCAAAAGCAATATTTTGCTCCAATAAATCAAAAAATAAAATTTTTTACATGCACCGTTTTGCTGCAAAACGTTTTGTTTCCAAGATACTTAAGTCAACAGACCATTTGATTAACACACTTAAGTCTGACATTTGCACTTCTACATCACCTCAAAGAGCTTTTATCAACCAATAAGCAAGGAGCCATAAGTAGATCAACATTTTGTGTGCGTAAAACTTAGCACTCGCGTCCGACAAAACGTTTCAAAAATAATGATATCTGCGTCAACAAGATCATTTGATTAACACATTTAACACTAACAATCACATCCACAACACCAAGGCGGGCTCTCACAAGTTTCAAATCTAACAAAAAACAAACGCAACGTAAAACTTCTTTCAAATAATTCCTAACGCGTGAGGGATTCTTAACAAAATATTCATACTAACACTCAACGCAACTTTGAGCACCTTAACTCTTCAGCAACTAGCAGAAGTAGACCAATAGCTACATCATGTCCCGTCTCCACTATTTTCGCTTCTGCAAAAAATGATGTACCAATTCATGAAGATGTATATCGAAAAATCGCAAAAGTTCCTTTAAAACACAAATTTAAAAATGTACAAAAAAACCTCACAACTACATGCAAATATTTCAAGAAAAAGATTGTATAGAAGTTCGACATTCCGCATCAAAAAGATAAAAAGAGAAAAATTCTACACTCTCAAACAAAAATTCTACACCTCAGCAAAATTGCTATGCTAAAATCAAGAACACGCATGGCCCTAAATACCGCCTTACTATCTTTTGAAAAACTACTACTCTTAACAATGATAGTCAAAAGAAACATCAAAAAATACTAAATCTACAAACTCAATAAAAAGCCTGGACCATTAAATAATCCCTGAGCCAAAAAACTTTTCTCGGATACTGACCAGGCATAGACCCTTAAAAAAATCTTGCAAAAAATAAAAATAAAACAAAAGATCAAACAAAAGGAAATATGTCTATTCTGTCAGAAAGATAATGTGAGACGTGGGAAGAAGATAGAAAAGAACTAGACAATATATTAGAAAACAAAGTGGATAAAACAACAAATCATTAAGAAATGCCTGAGGAATAAAAATTAATAGAGAGCGTTAAGAAACTTTGCAACAAGAGTACTAAGAAAGAAAATTGAGGAAGAAGAATATAAAAAACAAACAAAAATAACATTTACAGAAAAGAAGATAGAGAGAGAATGACCAAAAAACCAAAAAGAAAGAAAGACAGGATAATTATGCATACCAAAAAAAAGAAGAAGAAGAACAGAAATGTCGAAAGAAAGCAAAATAACAGAAATAACAAAGCAAATACCAATAATAGATACGCTATCTCGAAGTTGACAAATAACGCAACTTTGATGATCAGAATACACCTGACAACGAGAAAACACAAAAAAGCAATCCCAGATAAAAGGATTTCAGTAAAAAAAAACTTACAAATTTAGAACAGACATACATGAAGGACAAGAGATACGACAAAATAGAAGTAAACAAAGACCTAAGAAAACTAAGAATGCATCTAAAGACAAACCAAAATAGAATGAATAGCACACAGGTTAAAAAAAAAAAGAAAATGTAGAGGTGAATATCAGTGCAGATAAAAATTGACAAACAAAGATAGGCACTATAGATAAAGAAGAGCAGGAGGTCAGCATGTGTGCCGCAGGTGCTGCAATTAACATTATATTGCGATTGAAATCAAATAAATTTTTTAGTAGTCCGCCAAATCTTAAACATAAATCCTTTTACGAGTCTCATCTTAAAAACCAAACAGCACTTATCATTATAACAAAAGAATTTCTCATTCAAAAATTTTTGTTAGGTTTAATAGTCCTTTTATATTATTACAACAACCATACACTTATTTTGCACACAATTTAATGTCAGATTTGTCACCTGCCATTGTCCAGCACCAAGTGGTTGTCAAATATAACGCTATAATTATAGAAATATGATCGCTTGGTGAACAGGTTTTAGTGTACTGCACATTGCGTCACTAAGTAAACTAAGATGCAAGTGTTTATTAATTTGGCCGGCTCCATTCCATTCGTTGCCTATGTCGATGCGGTCACTCAATTACTTTAACATGTGTGAAAGGCAGGGCAAAACTTACGCTTAAACATATATGATTGCCAAATACTGACAACACTCTGGGAATGTTTCAAAGAAGCACTAGTAAACCTTGCATAAGATCAACTATGTTTCGCACTATGTGAAAAAAATGATCCGTAAATGATTAAAATTACTAATTACTACAAAAACACTTCAAAAAATGTTTACAAATCAAAAAAACCTCACAACTACATGCAAATATTTCAAGAAAAAGCTTGTATAGAAGTTCGACATTCCGCATCAAAAAGATAAAAAGAGAAAAATTCTACACTCTCAAACAAAAATTCTACACCTCAGCAAAATTGCTATGCTAAAATCAAGAACACGCATGGCCCTAAATACCGCCTTACTATCTTTTGAAAAACTACTACTCTTAACAAAAGAAACATCAAAAAATACTAAATCTACAAACTCAATAAAAAGCCTGGACCATTAAATAATCCCTGAGCCAAAAAACTTTTCTCGGATACTGACCAGGCATAGACCCTTAAAAAAATCTTGCAAAAAATAAAAATAAAACAAAAGATCAAACAAAAGGAAATGTCTATTCTGTCAGAAAGATAATTTGAGACGTGGGAAGAAGATAGAAAAGAACTAGACAATATATTAGAAAACAAAGTGGATAAAACAACAAATCATTAAGAAATGCCTGAAGAATAAAAATTAATAGAGAGCGTTAAGAAACTTTGCAACAAGAGTACTAAGAAAGAAAATTAAGAAAGAAGAATATAAAAAACAAACAAAAATAACATTTACAGAAAAGAAGATAGAGAGAGAATGACCAAAAAAACCAAAAAGAAAGAAAGACAGGATAATTATGCATACCAAAAAAAAGAAGAAGAAAAACAAAAATGTTGAAAGAAAACAGAATAACAGAAATAACAAAGCAAATACCAATAGTAGATACGCTATCTCGAGGTTGACAGATAACGCAACTTTGAGATGATCAGAATACACCTGACAACGAGAAAACACAAAAAAGTAATCGCAGATAAAAGGATTTCAGTAAAAAAAACTTACAAATTTAGGACAGACATACATGAACGAGAAAAGATACAACAAAATAGAAGTAAACGAAGACCTAAGAAAACTAAGAATGCATCTAAAAACAAACCAAATTAGAATGAATAGCACACGGGTTAAAAAAAAAAAAGAAAATGTAAAAGTGAATATCAGTGCAGATAAAAAGTGACAAACAAAGATAGAAGCTATGGATAAAGAAGAGGTGGGGTTCAGCATGTGTGCCGCAGGTGCTGCGTATAAGTGCAAAATTTTGAGATTAGATCATATGGATAAGCAAGCACAAAATGATTTTGCGTAAATTTTAAAGCAATTAACATTATATTGCGTTTGAAATGTCAATTAATTTTTTAGTAGTCCGCCAAATCTTAAACATAAATCCTTTTACAAGTCTTACCTTAAAAACCAAACAGCAATTATCATTATGACAAAAAAAATTTCTCATTCAAAAATTTGTGTTAGGTTTAATAGTCCTTTTATATTATTACAAGAACCATACACTTATTTTGCACACAATTTATTGTCAGATTTGTCACCTGCCAGTGTCCAGCACCGAATGGTTGCCAAATATAACGCTATAATTATAGAGATATGATCGCTTGGTGAACAGGTTTTAGTGTACTGCACATTTCGTCATTAAGTAAA
Organism: Tachinus rufipes; assembly: GCA_963932245.1. Taxonomy (NCBI): domain Eukaryota; kingdom Metazoa; phylum Arthropoda; class Insecta; order Coleoptera; family Staphylinidae; genus Tachinus; species Tachinus rufipes. The sequence continues at coordinate 33,123,911 of OZ010746.1, read as the reverse complement.
CTAAGATGCAAGTGTTTATTAATTTGGCCGGCTCCATTCCATTCGTTGCCTATGTCGATGCGGTCACTCAATTACTTTAACATGTGTGAAAGGCAGGGCAAAACCTACGCTTAAACATATATAGTTGCCAAATACTGACAACACTCTGGAAATGTTTCAAAGAGGCACTAGTAAACCTTGCATAAGATCAACAATGTTTTGCGCTATGTGAAAAAAACGTTCCGTAAATGATTAAAATTACTAATTGCTATAAAAACACTTCAAAACATGTTTACAAATCAGACTTTGCTTGAAAAAAGATTCAGTTTGGCCCCTCCGGACTAGAACATCATCAGTAATCTGACTGTAGATACAATTTTATTTTGGTTTATTAAATTGCAATGTTTTAGTTGAATTTTGAATCACATGTTTCTACCGACCGCTGTCAATTTTTGAGTCACAATTACATAAGAAAAGTGTGGTTAGATACCTCCGTAGACAGGAAATGCATCGTATAACTTCGGAGCAACGTTTTGAAAAACTAAACATTTGTTTTAAAAATGGGTCTCATTTGTCTTCAACAGCGCAAAAATTGCTTACGTTGTTTAGAAGAAATGATGCGCCATCGATCGATGGAATACGAAAGTTTGTAAAAAAAGTGCTCAAAACTGAAATGCTGGTAGACAATGCGCGCATCAGGCATGCTCATCCAAAGCGTTCTGCCAAAAATGTCGCTTCTGTGGCTGGAAGTGTACGCGAGCACCCAGGAACTCGATACTTGGCAAACCACTATAAAACGGGTTCTTCACAATGATTTCGATATGTTTGCGTACAAAGTGCAACTCGTTCAAGAAATTAAAATAGCCGACCATGGTTCCCGTTTTTGATTTACTCAGTGGACTTTAAACAAATTAAATGTTGACTATAATTTTAACCAATCATCTTTTTGGACAAGGCCAATTTCTATTTTGGAGGTTATTTATGTAAACAAACAAAACTGCCGTATTTGGGGAACTGAAAACCCACATGCCATAGTTGAGAAACCAATGCATCCATTGCAAGTTACCGTTTGCTGCGGATTTAGACATTTTTCTTCAAAAACGATAATAGAGCCAACGTTACTGTTACCGGAGATCGTTACAGAGGCATGATCATTGATTTTTTGTGGCCCAAATTGAAAAAACTTGTTCTACAGCAGCTCTGGTTTCAACAAGATAGAGCAATATCACATACTGCACATGCCAACAACCGCGTTATTAGCCGTTTCCTTAATGTGAACTGACCACCTCGCAGCAGCAATATATTTGGGTGCAGTAATTACGAATGAAGGTAGATGTTCTGTAGAAATACGACAAAGGTGTGAGATTGCAAAAAGAACCGTAAAAGAGCTACAAAAAACATAGGTAGATAGTAGCATAACACTGAATACAAAGAAACAAATAATTAAAACACTCATATTCCACTTCGTACTATATGGTGCAGAAGCCTGGACACTTAAAGTACTAGACAGGAAGAAAATCGATGCCTGCAAAATGTGGTGTTGGAGGCGCATACTCCAAGTTCCCTAGACTGCCAGTCAAACAAACGTATCCTCAACGAGATCAAAAAACCGCAGCGACTCTCACAAATTGTATACTCACGAATTCTGGCATACTTTAGGCACGTATCGAGGAGAGAAGACGACAACTTCGAAAGACTTATAGTCCAGGGAAAATGGAAAGCACAAAACCAAGGAAACGTTCCCCAAAAAGATGGCCGGACCAAATAAAAAATTTAACAAGCTTAATTCTAATTAAAGCTACCAAGAACGCCAAAGATAGGAGCCGCTGCCGTGATATAGTTCGCAGAGCCACTGCTCCTACTCAATAGCAAAACATGACCACAACTCCTCTGCCAAGAGGAAACCGAAAAAGAAGAAAAAGAAAAAGAATTTGAAGAAAAAAGTGTATGCTGGCAATCCAAAGACAATTAACAACTTAAAGCAGAACATTTGCAAAACTATCGCCAAAATACCGCTGGAAACAGTAGTGCAAATACTCGATAATTGGTCCTCGAAAATGGCCTATTGCCAAGCCTGCCGCGCAGCGACCATCTAAATGAAATCAATTTCATACTTACTTTCTGAAGAAAAAAAAAATAAGCAGTTTGTTTTTTATCCTAAATTGCCCATAATTATCACATGACGTCATTCATAAAGATAAAACTCTCTCTGCAATCGCTAGTAATAAAATCCAAATTGGTTATGGCCTGCATAAACAGTCTTGAAGCAGTGACCACAATCTGCTCTGGATACCAAAAGACTCGAGGATAAAAAAACTTCATGACAATTCAGCTCGCAAAAGAGGAAACAAAAGAGACATTTGCTGAACCAGAACCTGCTTTTGCATTTGAAGTCCCATACGTGACTAGAAAGAAAATAACTCGATGCTGACTTGACGCTGACTAAAGCAACTTGTAAAAAATCTGTAAGAGATTGGCAAAAAAGTTGAGAGTCCGATACACTTGCTGAGTGAAAGTGAAGCTTATAAACTGCAACACACGGCTTCTTTTGGCAAACAAAAACTTACCAAAACAGAGCTAAAAGTAATCCTTTGGCAAAAGATGCTAGACCTTATCGAAGGGACAGAGCTACTAAAAGAGTAGAATAACAAAGGTGTACAAAACCAACAAAAAAGCAGTGCAAACCACCTCAGGAAAAAAAAGAAAAAAGTGAGGTTTTTAGTTAGAAATAACCTGGCACTATTAGACAGTACGGATTATTTTCAAAAAATTTTCCTTCCTACGCAAAATCAGTTGTGAATCCAACCCATCATGTGTCGCTGCTCTAATTCTCTCATCCCTAATTTACTTTGATTAAATAAAATGCGGAACACTTAAAAACAAAACGAAAATCGGCAATATCTTATAGTTTAGATTGCACAAAATGTTTCTTTCAATAAACTCCGTAAAAATGGTCTTGTCGCGTTTCCAGAAAAACTAAGCTCTGACAATAGCCAAACCCATCTGCTCAAGTAACGCAAAATTCAATAAAACTTTTTAACAGAAAAACACTCAGTGTTTTTTGAATAAGTGACGTCTCAAATATGGCAACTAAACAAACTTTCTAAAACTAAAAAACTAGTTAACCAGCCCACGCACCTCTAAGCGCAGTGGCCTGCACAACAAATCAAGCTCTGCACAACATTACTTTATTTTTAACATGTTTATAAACCAAATATACTAATGGCTTTTTTACGATAAAATGTTGTTCGCCAAATAATAAAAATCAACAGAGTTTGAATGTAAAGAATTGTGCAAAATTAATATTAAAAAAAGTGCATTAATAATGTATTACATATAATTATGTCTACAAATTGTGTTAAAATTTCTGAAACTGGTCAATTTTTTGCAACAAACTTAGAAAAAATAGATACCGCATCTGAGACAATGTGACATAATTTTTTCCCGTTGTGTTCCAAAAACTTCATTCAAATCTATCTTCGATTTACAAATAAATGTCTTTCAATTTTTGTGAACACACCCGCCTTGCGGTTTGTCCCAGATAGGAATAAGTGACTTTTGGCTAAAACTTGTTGCGGGCGTAATCCCATTCAAAAGAGAAAGTGTGGGCACCGTTTTCTGTATTAAATATTATTAAACTAAAATTTGATATTTTTTTTTTTTCATTTTTTGCCACAAAATTGGTATGAGCGCAGAAGATTGTTTTTAACGTTTGTGGCTTTTTTAATGTCTATTGCTTGAATATTAAATTATGGAAGATGAAATTATGGTTTTTATATTGATATAATAAAAAGTGATTTAAGAATAAGGTATATTTCTTTTTAATAGTATTAGCTGCTATAACAAAAAAAGCTCAAATCACCCTTTTTGCAACATCAAGAATTAATCTTCTTAATTTCTATATATTTCCGTATTCAGTAAAATATTACAATCTCTCTAGAGAAGTTTTCGCAAACAATATTAGTATTATTTATTCGATGATAATACACAAGAGTTCTAATATCTATATAAAATAACTGCTATAAAATGTTAGACTCTAAATCTTTTTTTGTTACCACTTAATTTTATAGGCGTAAATTAATTAATTTATAAATCTGCTACATTAAAACATAAAGCTATATTATAGGAAGTGATAACAAATAATACAAAAGTTAAAATTAGATTGACCTTATCAGTATTAGTAAGCATTATTCCATATTAATGCCTTTGCATTACAACTCGAACATTAAACGCCGATTATTTTAATAATATTTACTTATTATGTAACATATATGTACATGGATTACACATTATTTAAAGTCAATAAAATCAATTATATTCACCTTTTTCCTTCACGTTTTGAAACCAAGGCTACTTTTTGTTGAACAACGGATATTAATGCATTTTTATGTTGTATTTTATTTAAAAAAATCAACAATATTGACAAAGTTTAGTAAATACAGAACAAAACAACAAACGAATAAAAGCATTAATTGTAAATTTGCGCTAAACCATGCTATTGATTGGTCGCACTAATTACCAATTAAACACAAAAAATATGTTGTATAAAATAAACTTGTAAATATCAGCACGGATTTAATGTAAACCTTGTTAAAATGACCATTGTAATTACAAAAGCGCATACATTAATAGTAAATTATAATGTTGTATCAATTATAAAATTAATAATAGCTAATATTATTTTGTTGATGTTTTTGCCAGATCTTTCATATTTGATTGGGTATAACAATGGAGAAGAATTATGAAGAAAGACGTCTAATGGGGTGGGCGCGATTTGTCGGAAAACCATTAATCAAAAACCGCCTGATTGCCTTTCGATAATAATACTGCGAGTGGTTATTTCTAATCGCTGGCTTATCGATTCTATATGCGATTTGTTATGTGATGAAAATATCGAGAGAATACTTTTATATTCGAAAATATCTTACGTCTTAGTATACGCCATTTTTAATATACTATGACTTGACAACTTTATTTGATGATAAAAGTTATATTATTAATATAGTAAATACAACAGGATTTTAAAATGAGTCAGAATACAAATACATATTTTCTGCAATACTTTCCATTCAATTTTATGGCCACTTATAACTATAACGTAGGTAATAAATTATTAGCAATAAATTGCTTTATCGTATGACTAAAATAAATGCAACTATATATTAGTAGGTGGTATTGTAAAATTGTTAGAATCTTATTATTAGTAAAAATTTATGTTAATAACAAATAACTATAACAGTAATACAACACATACAGAATTAGCCATAGCCATTATACAGTTTTAGGTGTAAAGTTATAATAGTGTAAGGGTGTGGCCACAACGGCGATCCGACCACCGAACAGCGCTCCGACCCTTGAACAGCGCTCCGAGCATAAAACACTAAAACGTGTTCTAAGCTCAGACCCTCGTACACCGCTCGAGCCTCGTATTTATATGAACTGAAACTTGAGAGTAAAATTATTTAGTAATTAAAAAATATAATGCAATAATTTTAGTCTCACACCGCTAAAAAAGTTTCAGTTCAATAAAAATACGAGGCTCGAGCGGTGTGCGAGGGTCCGAGCTTAGAACACATTTTAGTGTTCTATACTCGGATCGCTGTTCCATGGTCGGAGCGCTGTTCGATGGTCCGATCGCCGTTGTGGCCACACACTTAGAGATAGTTTTGTTAGCATTGCTTATCATAAATGTAATGTATATGATGTTATTTACGTACATGTATTGTCTGAGAACCTTAGGGTTATTCACACATAGATTAAGTGGGTCTTTGAGGTGTGAAAAAGTACATTGATAAAAGGTAATTAAGGTACTTCACAACTGTATAAGGTTATACACACATAGGCTGAGAAGATTCTTGAAGGTGTGTAAAACAAAGTACATTGGCATTGAGGTCATTGAAGTACTTGATAGTTGTAGCATGCCAGGTACGCTGACAGAGTTGGGATTGTACTAGGTTGTAAAAGATTGTTATTTGTACACTGGCATGTGACCTTGGGGTTGTATGTTAACACCGTATTTGGCATTGAAGTCTTATACGTAACAACCGTTGGAGGCATGCTTGTGTACTGACAGTTGAGGCCTTGGGGTTGCACAATATCTGCAAAAGATTGTCAAGCTTACACAGGCCAGTTGGGTCATGAGGTTGTATGCAGGGCACATTACATTAGTAAGGAGCAGTTATAAACACACTGATATTAGAGTATATGTAGTTGTAGAGACTGCGGTATGACTACCAGTCCAATGCTACAGAGAAATTATATGTTTGTTGAGTGGAACATATCAATAATTATGTGCAGGTTTAATTTATAGAAAAGCAGCGCGAGAACAATTGCGGGTCGTTACGATGACGCGCTGAAGATGAGATGGACTAGGCCGGCACAAATGGAGTGAAGTGAAGCATAGCAGCTTGGAGCAAAGGTCGGGCACGGGACGTATAAAGGAGCTTTAGCAACTTTTGCGCAGTGAATCAATGCGGTCAAATAATTTGATAACAATTGAGCGGCCATTGTCATTTTTATAAATATTATTGCTGAATAGTGTTAAGTTAATTAATATACGTCGTTTAAGCACGGAGTGGTAGTTGGGAGGATTAACGTGCATCGCGTTAGATATATAAAAAAAATTATATAACTATGTTTTGCAATACGTTTTATAATAAATTAAAATTATGGTTTAATAGTATATTTTGAGGGCCTCTAAATCGTCGTTTCGGCCCGCATTTTAGAGCCGAAATGTGTTTGTGACCTTTACATTTAAATGCTTTTAACAAACATGGTAGTAGTATTTTTGCATTCTGATGAGATCTTTAAACATTAATTTTTTTAGTTATGTACATAAGTGCCATACTTTTTCTGCTAAGTTTAAGTTACAACAATTTAGAAATCTTTAAATTTATTGCACTTTTTTGTTAGTTGTGCTACTTCTTTCAATGCTTTTTCTTATTCCATCAACATATATCTATTATTTATTGTTTTATATTATAAACTAGTTTATATAACATATTATTTATATTTAGAAAAGAACTCATATACATCATGAAACGTGAAGCAAAGAGTTTAGACCAACAACATTTCATTGTAAAAAAGCTCAAAAAGCGGAATAACTGTGGAAATAATGTTATCAAATTAAAGCAAAAGCTATTGCATTTCAAATCAGAAACCAAAGAGAAAAAGAAGAGTAACAGTACCAAAAGGAGAAAAGAATGATTCTTCAAGAGGAAATAATGAGGATAAGAGAGCAAACGCCTCAACAACGCTAATGACAATGAGAGTTTTGATTAAAGAGTTAAGAGATCAAATCCATGCATGTCTAAACACAAAGATGGAAATTTAAAAAAAGCAGCTAATAAACTAGTGGCAGTCTTAGAGAGACTAGAATTTGAAGAAACGCAAAAAGAAGAATTGAATAATACTAGAAGTAAAGCAGGTATTGAAATGTCAGGCGGAAGATATATAGAAAATACAAAGAAATAATTTTGTAAATAAAAAGAAGATGATAGAAATTGCTACAAATAAAAATCTGCAATTAATAATTAATAAAGAATGGAGAGAAGTAGATTTTAAATACGTAACAATAGAAAAAAAGAACCCGTTGATGGAAAAGAGATCAGATACTGCAATTCTAATAAATATAGAAGAAGTTGGAAAGAAATTGGGTATCTTAAAACAGGCTAAGGATAAATACCCAGAAATAATGGAAGAAGATAAGAAGGATGAAACGCCATACGTGGAAATAATGCAAAAAATAAGTGGAACAAAAATTGGAAAAATACTCATTATCAAACAGAAGTTTGAGACAAAATGCCTTTAATCCGGGCCTGTTTATTTAATATAATTCATTTTATTTATTTCGCGACGTGATTCCAACAAAAAATTATACTCGCGGAATAATTTTTTGATCTATTTTTAATTTGCGCGGGGATTCATTTTCATTCCTATTGCCCGTCGATGCGGTTATAAGAACCTCTATTAAGTAGCATACTGGTTATGCTCGACACGTTTTACTCAAACCGGCGAAAACCTGCATTTAGGTAAGTGCGTTTTATTTCTCATCCAAATTTTTACGTTTTATATTCCTTTCGGGTATTATAATTATATTTCATTTGATCTTTTTTTTATTCTGTATTTTATTTTAGTTTATGGTTTTTTATATTTGTTAATTTATGGGAAATAAATAATTTGTGCCTAATTGACAATTTAATACCACCAAGTTTGAAACAGGATATAAATATGCTGGACGCATTAGAAAAAGTCTTAAGCAAAACAAAACGCCTTGGTATAGAGGTAATTGACTTACCCATACCGACAGGAATGGCACCGAAGGAAGCAAAGAAAATTATGGACAGATGACATTGTGTGTCCCGTTAGAACTGCAAACAATACTAAACAAAGAAAGAAGGCCTCAAACAGGAGCGATTGTGGAAAGCAAAGAGACTTACGCAGACCTATTAAAACAAGCAAAAATCCAGATGAAAGAAACAATTTAAAGAGATAATAGAAACTGAAAAAGGAGAGCTGTTACTAGTAACAAAGGGGTCGAAGACTGTAGAAGAAATAGAAAAAGTAAGAGATAAAATGGAGGGTTTTAATGTAAGAATGACACCTCAGGAGAACTAGTTTTGATCAATGGTATAAGCCCGGAGACAAACAGAGAGAAACTCCTTGAAGAAATCGGTGGTAGAGTTGGCAACGAAGATATCACAATTATATCAATGAGGAAAGGTTACAAGAATATACAAACGGCTGTAATCAGGACAAACAAGGAGACAGCGGGAAGTTAATAAGAAGCATAAATATATTAAAATGCAGAACAAGGAATATAACGGATAAGGAAAGCAAATTATAAAATGTTGGATAAAAGGCCACATAGCGTCGCACTGTAAAAGTGAAGACAGATCGAAGTTATGCATAAGATGCGGAGAAAAAGGGTATCAGATGGCCAAATGCAGAAATAGAGAATATTGTATAAAGTGTAAAGTAACAGGTCACAGAACATAAGCAAAAAGATGTGCGCACTCATACAAAAGAGAAATGAGAAGACCAAGAAAGAACGTAAAAGACAAAAATCCAGATAATTGGAGACAGCACAAGAATGAGAACACAAACAAAAATGTATAGGCAGAGGAAGAGAGGCGCAAGACCTTATGATGTAAACAGCGGTAAAAGAAAAATAGACATAGTAATAGTGAGTGAACCAAATAAAAACAAACTAAGTGAGAAGTGGATAAAAGACAAAAACTCAGACGTAGCTATCATATCCCTTGGGTAAGTGTAGAGATAAAGTAGAAAGATGGGGAACACCCAAGAAGGGAATAGTGTGGGCCGATATAGGAAATTTGTATACAGTTGTTACATCAGTCTAAACTGCAAAATGGAATATTATCAGGAGTAGATAGAAGAACTAGAACACAGCTTAAGGAAACAAAAAAGCAAACAAATTTTGATAGGAAGCGCAAAATCGCCAAAATAGGGACCAAGTTCGACAGGAGATGAGGAGATGATAGCAGCCGTAAATCTTACAATTTGCAACCAAAAAGATAATCCAATGTTTGTAAGAAGAAGATCCAAATCATACATTGACTAGAGTAGTAAGGAGCTGGATAGTGACAGAAAAAGAATCGCTGAGTTTCCATAAGTACATACAATACAGCACAAACGGAAAAAGAGAAAAGAAAGACAAAAAAGACGAAAAATAGAACTAAAGAAGACCGAAAAAGAATCAATAGAGTTATGGAAGCAGAAGGAAAGACTGAAAACGAGAACATAGAAAAAAGATGCAAAAGGTACTCGATCTAGTAGTGCAAAGAGGTTAGGGAAAGCAGAAAGAAAGCAATACAAAAGCATGAAAAGTCAAAAGACAAAGAAAAAAGGAAAATGATTTTGATGAAACTAAAGAACTGAAAAATTAGAAAAAGGCTTTTAAGAAAACAATCAAGGACAGTAAGAAAATAAACTAGAAAGAAATGTTAGAATCCATAGACAAGGATCCTTAGGGAAAACCATACAAAATAGTAATAAATAAATTACAAGGAACAAAGGTAGTGTGCTTAAAGAAAGAAGAAAATAAAGAAGTAATCATTGAAAAATTGTTTTCCACTGGAAGAATAATAAAAAAACCAGCAGAAATAGATGACGAAACAGAAGCTGTCACTGCAACAGTGAAGGAGACAAAATAGATTATAAGGAAACTACCTAATAATAAAGCACCAGGTCCAGACAAAATAACAACGGAGATAATGAAAGCAGCGCTAGAGGGAAATGAGATAGAGATAACACAAATAATAAACAGATGTCTGAAGGAAGAAATTTTTCCAGCTTGCTGGAAAGATGCAAACCTAATACTAATTGAGAAAAAAAAGAAAGCAAGCAAAACAACAAAGTATAGACCGATATGCCTGATCAACAATTTATTAAACGTCACATTGACAACATTTTGGCTATTTTAAATTAAAGTTATTAGAAGTGTACATTGTTTACAATGAATGTTATAACAGCAGACCATCTTTGGTATGGAATAAGAAATGTGAGAAGATGTGGAAATTGATGCAGTTTAATTTTAGAAAAGAAATTATTGTCAAAATTTAAGGTTAAGTGGAAGACCAGTGCTATAACCATGGCTAAAACTGAACTTCGCCTTTTTCTGTATAAATTATATTAGAAATAAAGACGCTATTATTATTATTATTAATATTATTATTATTATTGAAAAGTTACCCTGAAGAGCATTGAACAAGAAATAGAAAAAAAAGGAGAATAGAAACAGGAGCAATATGGACTTACAAAAGAAGGGACAACTTTAGGTCTTTAGGGCTAGATCTACAAAATGCGCTCAACTCTGGGAAGCAATTATAAAAACAGCAAAAAAAAAAAGAAATAACAAATAAAACTACCAATATAGAGCAGGAGAGAAATCTACTGACCAAAAATAAAAAATTTAGGCTGACTAAAGAAGTATCACAGGGTTCTGCACTAGGTTCTAAACTATAAAATTAAGTTTATAATCAGCTACTCAGGATGCGGCTGCCAGAAGGAGTGACATTAAAGGCATTTGCAGATGACGTGGCTCTGGTAGGTAGGGATATAGACATAGAAGTACTAAATAAAAGATTAGAGTTGGCAATAGAGATGATAAAGAGATGAATGAGAAATAAAGGGTTAAGTTAGGTTAGGTAAGAAATAATGAGTTAGATCTGGCTATCACAAGAAGTAGTTAGGTAAACCAAAATGGTAGAAAACACACAAATTAAAAGCCACAGAAGACAAAGAAAAGAAGAGCAAGAAGCTAAATGAAATCAAATAATATGAAAAAAAATTTAAAAAAAAAAAAACAAAAAAAGTCAAAACAACTATGCCTGCCAAGGAATAAAAAATAAACAGAGAGACAAAAGAAGAACATATACTGAAACTTTAGTACCAACAGAAATTGCAGAAATAAGAAGGAAAAAGAGAGAACTGCTCAAGGAAAATAAGTTGACGGAATTGACTAAGCAATTTCCAAACGGAAGATACGCCATCTCGAGGTTGAGTATATCTGGCAACCAGAAGACACAAAAAACTAATCCCAAATAGATATTGAAAAATCTCACTAGAAGTTAAACTGGCAAATGTAAGACTACCAAAAAGGATGCACTTGATGGAACTGCACAAAATATTTATGAAAGAAAGAGGATACGACGAGGAAAAATTTAATGAAGATATAGAAAAACTAAGAAGATACTTAAGAACAATGCAAATATCTAGGCTAAATAACACAAAAATAGGAGAAAGGAGAGTAAGATGACAGCGTAGGAAAAAGGGCAGAAAAATAGGGTATATGGAGAGTTGAGCCGAGGACAGCATGTGTTGCAGTAGAAAACTGCGTAAATTACGCGAGGCCAAAATCAGCCCACCTCAAACTAGTACCACATTAGAAACAATGACTAGGACAAATTAATAGCAAGACTTACGCAAAAAAGAAAACCGAAAGGTATTTCCATGCGTTAGTTATTCACTACGTCCTTAAAAAAAAGTCAGAATTTAGACATCAACAGATAAAGGCATTTAAAATGTATAAAAATCTTCCATAATTAATAATAACTAATATAAGATGAAGCACAAAAACCAAGTGTTTTTGGGAGAGAGTAATGTTATTATAAACAAGAACACCCTTTATCGGAGCAGCTGAGACAGCGTTCCAAGAACCGACCACGCGAGTGCTGATTCGGCACTCTGTTGGAATAAAACCAGATGCATGCAGCATCCTAACGCATTCATTTTTAAATTGTAGTAATAATTAAATCTAAGGCCTTCAGCACATAAATATATATTAATAAAGCTCATGTATAATTATTAAATAAATGTTTTTAAAAACTAAATCAAGTAGTTATAAAACTTAATTGGCGCAGTCAAAGGTAGGATTGCACAATTCGTGAAGAAGATCCATTCAAATAGGACCAAATAGAAGATCCATTCAAATAGGACCAAAGCCAGTCTTTAAGTGCAATTGAGAAAAGGACGTACGAAGCAAAAAACGATCACAACATAATCGTAGCAACCGTAAGTGTGAGAAATCCTAATTATCAATTCCATTCCCTGTGTACATGAGCTTTGACTCAGATTTTAATTTAAACGATTTATTCGATATAATAAATCAAATTCAATCAGAAATGCCTGATCAACCTACTATTAGTTCGGCGGAAAAGATAGCCAATACAATTTCTTATTTTAATGGTAATAGCGAATATTTAGAATGTTTCATTAACGCATGCGACAAATTGTTTAATCGTTACGGAAGAACGACTGATAACATTTTAAGTGAATATGTTTTCTCGGCAATCTTATCTAAGCTTCGCGACGCGGCATCAGCGTTTATTTTATGCAGACCTGACTTAACTACATGGCCGCAAGTAAAAGAAGTGTTACGTATTAAATTCGGAGATAAAATTGATCGCCAAACACTACTCCAAGAATTTCTTTATTTAACAAAATATCGCAACGAAAACATAATCGATTTTATTCAGCGTATGCAACAAATGAAATTAAGATTAGATTTAAAAATTAATTCAGACAGCGATTTAGACGCTAATTTAAAAACATTATTAATTCAACAAAACAACACTACCGCAATCGACGTATTATTAGGAAACGTCAGTAGCGAACTAAAAACAATATTAATGCTAAATAAACCTGCTAACCTAGATAAATCTGTTGAAATAGTAATTAATTTTGATCATACAGAACAGAGAACTGCAAGGTTCATGAATCCACAAAATATTAAACAAAAACCAAATATTATTAATAAACCAAATAATAATAACCAATATCCACAAAATCTTAATCACAAAATTGTTGATAATAAGCAATGGAATAATTCTCAATTCCAAAACCAACACCAAAAACAATATGTACCAAATTATAACCAACAACAAAAACAATTTGTACCAAATTATAACCAACAACAAAAACAATTTGTACCAAATTATAACCAACAACAATCACAATTTGTACCTAATTATAATCAACAACAAAACCAAAATTTTCCAAGCCAACCTATACATATACAACCGCGCTCAGTTTTTACTAACGAACAAATTTTTGGAAAACCGAAAAACGCATTTGCTCCACAAAATACACCACGAGTAATGCATAAACCAGAACCAATGTCTACTACTTCTAGACTAACGTTCAAACCCAATTTAAATAGAAACTACAACCATTTCCGGAATAACAACCCGCGCAACTTTACATCAGAGGAACTATATAATGTAGAGGAACAAGTTGAACCAAACTACTACGAAGAAGAAGATATTTTTGAGAAGGATAATGAAACACCGGGCGAATTTGATTCGAATGAACATGAATATTACCAAGAGGAAAATTTTCAGGAATTAGCCTCAAACCAAACGGGAAGTTAGAATTAAATACCCAACAATTAAATTCATTACCTTATATCAAAATTTCAAACCCACCTTGCAAACTTTTAATCGATACAGGATGTCACGGATCCCTGATTAGACCTTCAATTGCGGAACGTTATTTCCCAGAGTTCACATACAGGAAAGATTCACCAATTACGACCTGCAATGGCGAAAGTAAAGCTGAACTTAAAGCCCATATCCCTGCATTCGATGAATTCAAATCGGATGAAACTTTTAATTTTATTATATTTAATTTTCACGAATATTTCGATGGAATTATCGGCAAAAGAGATTTAATGAAATTGCAAGCAAACATAAATTTTCATAAAAATCTTTTAGAAAGCCCTAAATTTTCTATTCCAATATTTTATCGGGACGATTTTTCAACTATCACATTAGAAGTACCACCTTTATCGTACATAACAAAAAACATACCTGTACCAATAGAAAATGGAGAAATATTGATAAATCAACAACCAATAAATAATCTGATTATACCAGAGATGGTAACAACAGCAAAAAACTACTATGCAAAGATTGAGATAAGAAACCCAACTACGAAAACACAAGTGGAAATAATACCAACTGATTTATTAAAAGAAAGTCAAACACTTGATCAGTTTGAACTACACAATTTTCAAATATTTGAAAATTTAGAATCACAAAACACCTTTGATATAAAAACTTTGATCAGAACTAATCATCTTAATTAAGAAAAGTCACTAAGCAAAAATTAAACAACCCTTTTGAACCCATTGATAACCCTGTAAATGTCGATGACATAAAATTTAAAATGAACAACAAAACTTATCATAAGAATTTATTAAAACCTCAACGTCTCGTTTCAGGACAAGATGCACCAACGAATGTCAATAATCCTATTGATGATTCCACTACTTCACTCGTTAGAAATTAAACCTATTAAGACTCCAATCTTAACCCTACAATTAGGACAAGCAAAAATAGTTACGTCAAAACATTCATTCGCGTATCATATCAATCTAACGCAGATTCAAAACAACATCGAAATAATTTCAAATAACATAAATCATTTTAACCAAAGCCTTTATCAAAATCAACCACGGCCTCACCTTCAAATACATTTAATAACACAAATGCAACACATATTAACAACACACTAAAAAACTAAACAGAAATTTGAAACTATAAACCAGCACAATATACAAAAGCGAGGTTTACTAAATGTAATCGGTAAAGTAAATAAATGGTTATTCGGAACATTAGACAGCGACGACGAAGAAAAATATAATAACTACATCGAAATGTTAAACTCGAATGACAAAAAGTTGCATCATGACCTAACACAACAGTCAAGTGTTTTGAAAGAAATCACCCATTCGTACAGTGAAGCTTTCATCAGATTGGATGAAAACCAAAAACGGCTAAACATTCAAATAACAAATCTTTTTCGCGAAATAAAACGAATAAACGATCTTGAACATGCATTTTCAATTCAAGCTAGTTTTAACGCTCAACTTGTAGCAACACAAAATTTAGACGGAGTTTTGACAGATATTCTACTGGCTATTTCCTTTGCGCACCTCAATATATTACATAACTCAATAATAAATCTTCATCAAATAAACCAGATGATGATAGAATCACATCAAACTTATAAAGCGGAACAGATTCCAAAAGTATCAAATTTGATAAACTTTTATTTACTATTATCTGCTCAAGTAACTATAAAGCACGGATTGATCATTTTTCATGTACATATCCCAATTGTAACCAACTCTTATAGATATTTCCAATTTTATCCAATACCTATTGACAATTTAATGATAATTCCTGAGCACCCTTACCTCTTGCTCACACCTAACGATTATTGGAACAGCGATATAAAATGCCCAGATGTTGAAGACATCCACTACTGTCAGCAAGGACTACTCTACAAAAACCAGCCATGTCTGAGCCAAATGATAACCCTTGGAACCAACACTTGTAACAGAACCAACATCAAGTATGAAACGGAACACGTAGAACAAATCAGTTCTAATCTACTGCTTGTAATCCCAAACAAGAACATCAGTGTTCTAAGCCAATGTAACACTGATGGAATATATATTGTACACCAACCAAGCCTGATTATTTTGGAAGAAAAGTGCCATGTAATCGTCAATAACAAAAGATATAAAGAAGAAACAACACTTCATGAAGAGTACGAATTTGAGTTACCTGCCGTCCAATTCGAAACATCGAAAGAATCTGGCACACCAACCCAAATACTACACAAAGTTCCATTGGAAGATATACGAAAAGTTACAAATCTAGCCAATAACCTTAGAGGACAACAACTCAATGATAAAGTCACGATACATCATTGGACCAACTTCACAGTAACAATAGTGCTACTGATTGTTGCAATATCCATATTCATATATTGGAAATACCGACAAGTGTGCAAAAAGAAGAATAGCCAAACCCAGGAAGCAATCGAAACCAACGAACAACCTTCACCAACATCGTTGTTTTCTCACTTAAGAAGGGAGGAGTAATGTTATTATAAACAAGAACACCCTTTATCGGAGCAGCTGAGACAGCGTTCCAAGAACCGACCACGCGAGTGCTGATTCGGCACTCTGTTGGAATAAAACCAGATGCATGCAGCAGCCTAACGCATTCATTTTTATATTGTAGTAATAATTAAATCTAAGGCCTTCAGCACATAAATATATATTAATAAAGCTCATGTATAATTATTAAATAAATGTTTTTAAAAACTAAATCAAGTAGTTATAAAACTTAATTGAGAGGCAGGCGGCAGGTTACTTTCCATTATTTGTCTCATAGTACTTCATTCTCAGTTGCTATCATGTACCCCTGAACGTTAGCCTATCACATATTCACGTATAATCGTTTTGTTAGAAGTGGTAAGTCGGTTACTGTAGTTCAGCATAAATTCCACCACGATTCATTATTAATCAAAATGACAATTCCCACGGGTGTTACAACTTACATTGGGTTTACAATCGAAGATACAAGAGGTACAATAATTAAAAAAAAAAACGTCCGGCCCCAACGTATTGTGTGTTCTCCAGAAAATGTTAAAAGAGCCAAATAAGCAATACTTCAAATCAGCAACCTAAACTCATTTTGCATAGAAAATTGCATTTCACAAGAAATGCCTTGCACTTTACAAGCAGAATGTTGATGACAATGAGTAATAAAGCTAATTAAGAACTTAATGAGGCCGTAAACAGACAAAATACTCGGCATTGAGCTGCTAAAAACCCCAACAATTACATGAAGAACCGCTGCATAATCCAAAGGTAAGTTTGATGCGCATTAGATAAGTTTAGCGTCATCAAACCCTTTTTTTTACCAAAATTGAGTTACCGTTACTGTAACATCTGAATTACACGTTTAGACAAGATGAAGCCATGACACATATGGTCAGAGCCACAATGACTGTTCTCATTTTGACATTTGATGACATGTTATAGCCTCCTCGGTTCCCTGAACTGTCAACGATTTCTTTTTATAAAGGTACTTAGTCACGTGCAAGCCTCGCACGTTAAGATAAATTAAAGAAAACAAACCGCCAACAAAACACTTAAATCAACTGCTAATAAGAATAAAGACCAATTTTTGCCAGACGGTGATACAAACAAGTATTTAGATTGTATCACCGTGCGATGATGGCCTTGCAAAGGTTCAAATTAGTTACGGTTTTTTAAATATATTCGTAATATAGTTCATAGTAAATTTGTTTTATTTATTTTATGTTCTAATTTCTTGCATCAAGAGGGGGGGGGGGGAGTTCAACACAACTATACAAAACAACATCATCGGCAACAGCATAAGCTACAACACAATAATTTTTTTGTCAAAAACTTTTTAAAAGATGTTTTAACGTCATGTTGTTATGTTTTAACGATCAATGTAACCTCTACAATATCAATTTCTTAGATTTAATAAAAATATAAATGTTTCACATTTTTCTCACCTTTAAAATGTTATTTTTTAGATTACTGTGTAAAACTGTTTTAAATCTATTTTTCTCAAAATTTCTTCTGGGTTATCAATATAACGTCAAGAATGTCAATTTCAAAAATACCGAGTACCTATGTTTCAAATCTAATTTTCTCATTTATTTTTTAAATAAACCGTTTTTTCTACATAAAAAACGTCTTCAGAAGACAATAGCCTATATGAATCCATTTACTGCTATTGTCTAAATATTGTCCCTAATGAAATAATGCAGAGTGTGGAATCCTTTCCAAATAAATCCGTTAGCTCATATACGCATCCAAACATATCATACACATGTCTTCTCTATAGCTCGGTGTGCCTAACACCTTGATTGCCAACCCTGAAAAAGAACGACGTAACTAGGTATACAGGTATAAATAATTAATAAATTTTAGATTTAACAAAAAATGAAGTACAGATGTTTCAAATCTAATTTTCTCAAAATTGTTTATTCTTTGTACAAGAAGGAAAAAGCAATATACAATCTTTTGATGGCCAATACACACTTACGCGGGTAGGCGGATCACTCCAGATTATGATAGCCAGCGAGAATTTTGACTTAGAGTGCCCACCTACCATCTCAAGTGTTATCAAAGAATTAAAAATTTCTTCACTCTGCAAGTGTTAGAAGTCCCTTAGTTAAAGGAAGAGGATGTAATATCATATCTCTTAATGACCATCACTTGGAGAGATGGATGGGTCACTTCACAGATCATGATTACCAATAAGTAATTTGAACTGAAATGCCTACTTATGAGTAAACAAAACATTAAAAGTTTTTCCTCTGTGCTAGCGGTAGAAGTCTCTTTGCCAAAGAAAAAGTGATACCCAACACTTTAATGACTAACTCTTGTGTGGGTGGGTAAGTCACTCCAGATCATTATTACCAGCCAGTAGTTTAAATTGGAGTGACCACCCATCCGCCCGAGTGTTTGTTACCAAAGAATTAAAACTTTCTCCTTTATGCAAGTGTAAGAAGTCCTTTAGTCAAATAAGATGAGGTAATATCTAATATCTTAATGACAATCACTTAGACGGATGAGCGCGTCACTAAAGATCATGATTACCACCAAGTAGTTTGATTAATCAATAAAAAAAAAAAAAAGATTCTCCTCTTTCTTGCAAACATCAACACTTAAGTGAGTGTATGGATCACTACAGATCATGATTATCATTATGAAATTTAAACTGGAATGCCCACCTACTCGTTTAATAGTTTGTTAACAACAAATTAGAACAATAAAACAATAAACAATTCTTGGGTTGATGAGTGGGTCATTCCACATCATGATTACTAACCAGTAATTTAAACTGAATGAACTGTTATCAAAAAGGTGTCTCCTCTCTACAAGTGTTAGAAGTCCCTTAGTCAAAGAAAAAATAGTAACGTCCAGTCTCTTGATGACCAACACTTGGAGACTATGAAGTGATGAGATGCGGCTTGAATGTGCCGCAATAATTGGAAAAATGTTTATGTTTAAAGTTTGCGTTTGTTGAAACTCAAGACCCCTATCGTTAAATGCAATATACTCTGACCATTCTAGGTTGGTAATGAAAAATTGTATATATTTTAAAATGTAAGTGTACTACAATAAAATCTTCTAAACAAAAAAAATATGTAATTCCCAGCTAGAGTTGATATGATTGCTTCATTACGGAAGAAAACTTAGAAAACTTTTTTCGTCATCCCCAATTTTTTGTTCTAGAAACGACCTAAACCCAAAAGTCAACAACCTTTTTTAAATGGCCATTTTAAAAATTTCAAGTGTAAATAAAATAAAATATTTAGAAAATCGCAGAAACTGTAATCTTTTTTAAAACAAAAATGAGAACAATTTTAAGCTTTTAATGATATGAGATACATTTATTTCATTTGTTTTTTATAAGGCAAATAGATTTTTAGCTATCATTTTGCTGTTTTATTTGCTTTAGTTAAGTTTTCGGAACCATTCTTGATAAATGTAGATAATTCGCGCAAATTTTGATAAGCAAGTTTATCCAACAAATGAGATATTTTGTTTTTTTTACTTTTCATTTTTTTATTTTTGCATTAACAATGTTATTTTCAATCAATTAATGCAAGCTTTCTGTGCAATTTTTAAAAAACTAAATAGATAAATGGTTTTATACTTTTCTTTAATTGATTTTCACATTTTAAGTGAAATTTCACGCAATAAAAATGAATTATTTACAATAAATGAGTTATAGCTCAATTTTTGACAATTTTCTAGAATAAATGTGCATTTTGACAAATTTCATGCAATAAATTGGTCAAAACAATTAAACAAAAATCATTATGCAAAAAATGTAATTTTTACGCATTTTTTGACTAATATAAATTAATTTACTGAGCAATTTTTGTTGGCTTTTTAAGTTCTAATAAACATTATGCAATAAATGTATTTCTCTATAAATTTCATTCAATAAATTTATTATAATATTATATTTCTTAGTGTAAATTTACATAATTGGTAATAAGGGCCGCAATTATTTGTTCAAAGAACCAAATGCGGCTCCTGAGCCGCAAGTTGCCGACCGATTCCATTCATTTATAGACAATTTGACTGCAGTCGCTCTTTAGATTTCATGAATTGGATCGTTACTACCGTTAAATAAATGAGTAATGTTGCCTGTAATGAAGTGTCACAAGTTCATTGCCGTGATTTGAACCAATGACCCGAGTAACAAATATAATTGGTTTGAATCCATTTTGGTTTCAATTAGTTATCTATTATATAATTTACTTTCAAATTGATAGTATAAATTTAATTAAATATAATACATTCATTAATATTATTGTTAATTCCTTGCAGCGTAACTAAAAAATAACTATTTAACAAAGTTTAAGAATAAAAAATTTAATGATAATAATTAAGTTTCGTAATGTCTGGGACCATACAATTTTCCACGAATTTCAAGCTATTTCAAAATCTTTTAAAATTACACACCGCTTGGTTAAAATTATTAACCGCAGAAATGCCGGTACATAATTTCACCTGCTAAACAAAACAAAAGTAATATAATAAAATGTGTTATTCTGTAAAAGCCCTAGTAATGTGGGATTTATATAAACCTGTATTTCCGGGAAAGGAAAACACATATTTCCCTGCCTTAAAAACAAATGCATCATTTATTTAAAATCCCTGTCCATCTTTAACCCTCCGGCAAATGCATGTTGTGAGTGTCCGACCGCAGTAAAGCTGCAATAATCCTAAGAGCCGGACCCGTAAGTCGGGGATTCCCTTCTACTTAAAGCGAACACAAACGGCCAGAAACATGCACTTGCACTGATTACCGGGTCGGCATGAGATGGACTCAATCTTAAATTATTAGGACGAATGGGATTGCTGCTCTTGGAATTTTATTATTTATTAACAGGTTTCGCGATATCTTGTCGTTCTTTTGTTTGTCGGAATAAATGCAAAACTCAGGTATAGATCTTTACAATATATTATTTGTATGGGTTATTATTGTTTGTTGTGGATGATGAATGAATATGGCGTGTACATACCTACGCTTTCTAAACCATGAAGGTGAAATATATAAAATTCATATTTTTATTATTGGATTGCCGCCGGTTTCATAAAATAATAATATAGAATACTGCTATTAATTTTTTTAGTAGTAATGTTTCACCGAAAACATCAATCAATATGAGTAGTATTTACAGAACAAACTCTGAGGTAAGCAAGCAGAAATATCAAAATAGAATTGAGTGTGTTTATGTTATTGTTGTGCTACACCTAAAAATAACAAACCGATGACTTCTATTTATGCTGCAGATAACAATGTGTTAAAATATAACACTTTAATAACTTTATTTATGAAAATGATCAGCAAATTAGTGTCCTGTCATTAGATTGGTTCAATATATTCTAAAACAATATAATGAAGTATCTTTGTTACGATGACAAAGAAAGCAGGTTCTTAAATTCATGTAATTCAAACCCGATATCCTTCTAGCACTAGCAACGGCAATCTTGTAAGATTGGACAACTCTATTGTATGCTAATTATAACAACATTGCTTGACGTCATTATTTAACAAGAATTATAGCGACAGTTGTTGTGATCTCGCTATAAGTAACTATATCGTAATTAATCAAAGTTGTTAACATTCCTTCTTTTGTTGTTTTATCGTTGCGAGTTGCTGAATAGGATAGCTGTGCAGTTTTTCAACCCCCAGTTTCGCCTACATTAGTTTCTGGTCTAGCAATTTACTAAATAAAATGCACCCTTCACTACGCTACCACACATGCAAAAAGCTACCTTAAAAAATTATTTAATTTAATTTGATCTTGATAATTGTGTTTATTAAACATATTACATTTTAAAAGTAAGTTAAAATAAAGATTTGTTCATTAAGAACGCAAGAAAATTCTAAACTGTGAGATATAATATCATATTTGTATCTTATTACTGATTTCTTGTTATATTAGTTTCCATGTATTTATACAGATAACTAGATAGTATGTATGTATAATTTGCCTGAAGTGCTATTCGGCTATAATTAGATATAGCAACTAAAATAGAATATTATTGAAGACAAGAATATAAACTAAATTTAATTACTTACGACATCCATAATAAAGACCTGTGGCAAATAACACTCACCTGAAACAAAAATTATTATTGTTATTAAAAATAAATCGGTATAGATTTGATAAATTAGACAAAATGTACCTTAAAGCGTTATTTTTTTTTTCAAATACCTTGGAATATTTTTTTTTAATATAGCTATTATTCATACAAATAAAAATAATGTAATTCCATCATATGTAATTATCAACGTTTATTTAATTATTTAAATTCTAAATAAAAGTATTAATATTTACAAGGTAATTGGGGAGGAGCACCTAATATCAAGGTGTTCAGAGGCGTTTAGCTTGTTGCACATTTCGTTATCAAGAATATGCTCATACTAAATTTGTTAGTTTTTCCTCCAGTAATATCGTTGTATCTCCATCTGGGATTACCTCTTCGTCTCCTCTCGCTGCCAGGTATATTCTGATCATCTCAAAAGTTGCGTTATCCGTCAAAATCGAGATAGCGTATCTACCATTTGGTACACAGTGTATCAAACCACCAGCCCAATAACTATAAACTGTATTCCCGCCCACCCGCCTAAGTTTTAGTTTTCATGAAATTTGTATATTGTACCCAGCTTTGACATATAGTGACAATTGTCATTCCATCAGTCATACTAAAAAACAGCAGAAACGCAACAAGTGTGAGAATTAGCAAATTTCTTGATAACAAACACTTGAGCGGATGGGCGGGAACACTATCAATCCACCGGCCCAATATTTATAAACTGTGTTCCCGCCCACCCGCCCAAGTGTTACTCATAAAAAAAAATGTTATTGCATCCACCTTTGACAAATAGTGACAACTGTCATTCAATCTGTCACAATAAAAACAGCAGAAACGCAACAATTGTGAGAATAAGCAAATTTCTTGATAACAAACAATTGGGCGGATGGGCGGGCACAATGTAACAAACCACCGGCCCAATATTTATAAACTGTGTTCCCGCCCAAGTGTTAGTTATCAAGAAATTTGATATTGTACCTACCTTTGACGTATAGTGACAACTGTCATTCAATCTTTCACATTAAAAACAGCAGAAACGCAACAAATGTAACAATAAGGAAATTTCTTGATAACAAATACTTGGGTGGGAATACTGTATCAAACCACCGGACCAATAATTATGAACTGTGTTCCCGCCCACCCGCCCAAGCGTTAGTTGTCAAGAATATTGTTATTGTACCCACCTTTGACGTATTAGTGACAACTGTCTTTCAATCTGTTACATTAAAAAGAGCAGTAACGCAACAAGTGTAAGAATACGCAAATTTCTTAATAACTTAATAAGAAATGTTTTATTGTACCCACCTTTGACGTATTAGTGACAACTGTCATTCAATCTCTCATACTAAAACCAGCAGAAACGCAACAAATGTGAGAATAAACAAATTTTTTAACAACAAATACTTGGGCGGGAACTCTGTATCAAACCACAGACCCAATATTTATAAACTGTGATCCCGCCCACCCGCCTAAGTGTTAGTTAACAAAAACATTGTTATTGTGCCCACAACTGTCATTCAATCTGTCATATTAAAAACAGCAGAAACGCAACAAATGTGAACAAAAGAGCAAATTTCTTGTTAACAAACACTTGCGCGGGTGAGCGGGAACACTTTATCAAACCACCGGCCCAATATTTATAAACTGTGTTACTGCCCACCCGCCCAAATGTTAGTTATCAAGAAATTTGTTATTCTACCCACCTTAGACGTATTAGTAACATTTGTCATTCAATCTGTTATACTAAAAACAGCAGAAACGCAACAAGAGTGAGAATTAGCAAGTTTCTTGATAAGAAACACTTAGGCGGGTATGCGGGAACACTGTATCAAACCACCGGCCCAATATTTATAAACTGTGTTCCCGCCCACCCGCCCAAATGTTAGTTATTAAGAAATTTGTTATTGTACCCACCTTTGACGTCTTAGTGACAACTGTCATTCAATCTGTTATATTAAAAAGAGCAGTAACGCAACAAGTGTAAGAATACGCAAATTTCTTAATAATAAACACTTGGGCTGGTGGCCAGGAGCACTGTATCAAACCACCGGCCCAATATTTATAAACTGTGTTCCCGCCCACCCGCCCAAGTGTAAGTTATCAAGAAATTTGGTATTGAACCCACCTTTGACGTATTAGTGACAACTGTCATTCAATCTGTTACATTAAAAAGAGCAGTAATGCAACAAGTGTGAGAATACGCAAATTTCTTAATAATAAACACTTCGGCGGGTAGGCAGGAGCACTGTATCAAACCACCGGCCCAATATTTATAAACTGTGTTCCCGCCCACCCGCCTAAGCGTTAGTTATCAAGAAATATATTATTGTACCCACCTTTGACGTATTAGTGACAACTGTCATTCAATCTGTCACATTAAAAACAGCAGAAACACAACAAGTGAAAGAATACGCAAATTTCTTGATAGCAATCACATGGGCGGGTGGGCGGGAACACTGTATCAAATTACAGGCCCAATACTTATAAACTGTAATTCCGCCCACCCACCCAAGTGTTAGATATCAAGAAATTTGTTATTGTGCCCACCTTTGACGTATTAGTAACAACTGTCATTAAATCTGTCACATTAAAAAAAGTAGAAACACAACAAGTGTAAGAATACGCAAATTTCTTGATAACAATAACATGGGCGGGTGGGCGGGAACAATGTAGCAAATTACAGGCCCAATATTTATAAACTGTGTTTCCGCCCACCCACCCAAGTGTTAGATATCAAGAAATTTGTTACTTAGGCGGGTGGGCGAAAACTCTGTATCAAACAACCGGCCCAATATTTATAAACTGTGTTCCCGCCCACCCGCCTAAGTGTTAAATATCAAGCAATTTGTTATTGCGCCCACCTTTGACAGAAACGCAACAAGTAAAAGAATAAGCAAATTTCTTGATAACAAACCCTTGGGCGGGTAGTTGATAAGGTTCCATAGTTTTGGTCCTAGCGCTGAGCCCTGTGGTACCCCTCTGGTAAATTTAAATCTTCCTTTCTTGATCACTAGGTTTCAACCCTGTAAGTAGCTCCACATGATCTTGATCGTTTTCCTGTTCAGTTTTTTTTTGCCGCCTCTATAATTGCTTCCCATAACACGCTGTTAAACGCGTTCTGTTTGTCCAACGCTATCATTACAGTGTTGCCTTTTCCTCTGCGTTCCGCTGTTTGTTCCATTCTCCGTACAATGACCCTTTCCATTATTTTAGCTAGTGTGTTTATTAAGCATATTGGCCCGTATGACGTTGCTTTACCTACTTCTTTCTTCTTCTCAATTCATTCTGGAACAGTTGCAACGATAGTGCTAAACGAGGAATTAATTTCAGTGGCAAGCTGGTTCTGGTTTAGCAGCAGAAGAAAAAATTGTAAATATGGTATAGCGTACCCCGAGTGTAAGTAAAGGTCAATTTGCACAAGTAAATTGTTGCATAAATACAAAAAAAGTTTACTTGCACAGACCAGAAACTTTGGCTTGAGTAAAATGAAGTTGGCGCAAATCAATTTGCGCAAATTGCTTGAACGTAAAAATCGACCTTAAAAGATGTATTCCAACCAACGTCAACTTAATCAAACTGCAGCATGGAAGTCCTTTGCAAAAATGGTTTCAAAAATCTTTCTAGAGACTAAAATCTTCAAGATGGTGATAATGCTTTCCAGTTGCGTTTTGCATTTAATGAAACCGTAACACTTTACAAAAACATTTTGTTCAATAATAAGTCGCATTTCTCACGTGATGGAACAACTGTTGTTGGCTAAATTCGTCAAGAGTAACTTTCAGCATTAATGTGTGGTGTGGTATAAATAAAAATCAATTACTCGACTCAGTTGTGATCATCATAGTATAGCTAGATATTTGGAATTTTTTAAAAGTAATTTGTCAATTCTGCTTGACAATATTCCTTTACAATTAGGCAAAAAATAAAAAATGTACTTTCAGCATGATAATGCCCCTGCCCGTTTTACACGTGTTGTAATAAATCAACATCAACAATCACTTTCCACGCAGGATTGGTGGTGGTGGTTTCAAAAATTAGTCATCAATGTCACCAGATTTGAATCCCCCTTAATTACCGCTTTTGGGAATAGATTAAACCATTAATTTATGCAACAAATGTAAAGTGAAGACAAATGAGAATATGACTGCAATTTAATGAGCTAAGTTTAGAGACAATGTAAACGTTAAGCCCGAGTTAATTTTGAAGTCCGATGTTGGGAAAGAATATAGTTGACCAACTGGTCTGGTCACGAGGCGGTTTTGTGGGCGGTGAATTTTCTTTGTTTTATTAGTGGTTTTACCGATTTGCTAGAGTAGTACATATGTTTACTGCTTGATGTTTCATTTTTTTTTTTAATGAAGAGGCGGCAACAAGTTTTGGCGGTTCTGGGTTTGTTGTCAAAGACTAGCGCGGGACTTGCTTTTGTTTGATGTCAGAGATGCTCTTATTATGGATAGTACAACGTTGATAGTTGTTGCTTATTTCTTGGGGATTGGTTTGAGTTGCGGCTTCCGCTAGTTTTGTCAAGCGTCTTCGATTGTAGTACTAAAATTCTGCAGCTTAGTGATATAGTTTGGATAACCTTTACTAGATTTTTATAGCTTGTTGCCCGAGGCTAAGTTGGACTTTGTTTGAAAATTGTGACCTTCTGCAACATTGTTGAAGTTGATCATGCCGGCACCTTAGCTTCTAATGTCAGAACATCACAGCTTGGAGGCAGACCGTAAACTTTTTATTTTTATTGGTTTTAGTCTACTTGTATATAGGAATACATTTTGTGTTGTATTGTGTCCTTTTGGGCTGCGTAGTAGTAATCCTTTTTAGCCGGTGATCCTTATTAGAATTTGACGGTGATGTCAATCAACCTGGTTTTTTTGGTTGGTTGTTGGTTTTTAGACAAAGTGAAGGTTTTCGCCCGTTTTTGAAGTTTGGAGTTGAAGATGTGAGGTAGTCATACTTTTAGAACTCAGTTGAAAAGTCTTGATTAATTAAACTGTATTATTGCATTTTATATTTGCTTTAGATCTATGATTGCACAATATTGTTTGTGTTTTTGTGTAAGCCATAAACCGTTATTGCTTACTTGTTTGCTGAACAAAGCCTACAAGTTGATTGTTAAAACTAATTTAATTATAAATTTTGCTTTCTCCACACTACTGTAATAAATGTTAATACATTATCGCACAGAAAAGATTTGTTCAACCATAACATAATGATTAGTTAATCTTTTACATTGCTATTTATGTATTATTTCATCAAGAAAATTAAGTATCCACCCAAATTAAGGTGTTTATGTTAAACACTAAGCCCCACATCTAACATTTAATATGAGGATGAGGAAAACTCTAACGCCGAGTTTTTAAAGATATTGAACACGTTCAAAATATAGTAACAAAACTGTTTGGTTTGTTATTATACATCATATTATCTAGAATATTTGAACTATTTACCTATATTATATTTTATGAAATTGAGTTTTAAATATTTATGCTGCAATTTACAATTTACCGCAATGGTTATTTAAATATTTTATAAAATAGATCTTTGTTATTTTTGTTGCCATACTGTACTTACGAGTCATATCAAACCTATTGCATTGACTCGTTTATGAAACCCTATGGCGTGTTTCCTGCATATACACTCTCTTTCGTTTTATGTTTTAATATGACTTTCCATAAATAACAATTTGTTTCGTATGTTTGCATGGGATACGAAATGCGATTAAATTATATTTCAAACACACGGGCAGATTTCCAGCGAACCGCTTGCATATTTTCAAAGTAAATATTGGGGACGGCGACGGGTGAGAGAGAGGCTCAGCTGCAACATGTTTCGGATAACCAAATAGGTATTATCTAGATAAGCAAGATAAAAGCTTCGTCGGCCAACAACAATCCGACCTAAAAAAATACTACATCTATGTTAACAACAATATGTATAAAGGAGAAACGGAATAGTAAACAATCATTCACATGGAGTTTAAACTATTGTTATAAATAGAAACTGAATTGATATTAATTGTCTTTATTAATATTCTCATAGCAGTAAAACTACAGGTCGAAAATGAACTAACTAAAAAGAAGCTTAAATATATTTTACGCGATAATTTGACACCCGACAGAAAATAGGACGTCGCACGACATATTTAACGATAGTAATGCATTTTATATTAAAGTTATATTACACCACCAAAATTTATGTTGCTGTAAGATTATATAAGTCACGTCAAGTCTGCAAAATAGACCAAATTTACAATAAGAAATGTTTATGCTACAGCAAATATATATCAATATGACAACAGCAATCTCAATTTTTAAGATACTTTTTATATCTTTAGAACTTTTTATAATATTCTATTTTTGATGTGTTAGCAATTATATTGAAAACATTTTACAATCTTCATTAGTCAATTAAAATCATTCTTGTATGTGTGTTTCTGGGGGCGTTTCAAGGTAGTGTGATGTCATAATAGCAAACATATTTATATTTTCTTATCAAATGTTGGACAATTCCATTTGAAACGGACCAGAGCAGGGGAGGGGTTGGGGGTAGAGCGTCGAGAAATTTGCTATAGTATTTTTTTCCGTTTCTATAACTATTTTCCATGTAGAATTGTTTGCAATTTTTTTTTAAATAATATTTAGTGTAAATTCCTTAAAAAAAACTTTCCATTTTGCCCAGACCACTGTGACCAAAATAGCGTTTTTTTAGTTTTGCGGCGTATACAAGAGGTGTGGACTCAAAATGACGCTAGAATTAGATTGTACAAAAAATTTCTGATCGATTTCAATAGTATTTTTTTTATTTTTGAGTTAAATTTGCGATTTTTAAACAAAAAAATTGATTTTTGAAAAACGAAAAAAAAAACTTTTTTGAGAGTTTCATATTCTCATAAACTAATAAATAGACTACTAATAAATTATAGAAACTCTCGACACCCCCCTGCTCTGGTCCGTTTGAAATAGAATAGAATGACATAATTTTTTTTTTTTTAATTCTTGTAATTATTTATATATTTTTGTTTATTATAAATTTAGATACATTAAAAAAATAAAAATATATTAAATATAAAAGTATTTCGTTTATGTTATAAGTCATAGAGAAGGTGATCTTAAACACAATCCAAGACCACTCAAAAACTAACAATCTTCTCCCCGCCCACTAGCATGGGTTTTGACAAAACTAATCTGTAGTCCACCAAATAAATCAAGTGACTGACCATATTGTCAAAGGTTTCTGCTGAGAAAATCCACAAATGTGTTTTTTTTTTAACGTTAAAAAAGCCTTTGACAGGGTCTGGTCCAAAATCTACTTGCTGAGTCAGACAAAAATAAATACTTTTATAGGAGACCGATCAATATAATCAATTCCTAAAGTAAACTACCCCACAGCCTATAGGGCGTCCTTCCCTATCCACCCCTAAAATTTAATCTCCAAACAAATGGTATATGAGCCTTACGGTCTCGAACTTCCAGGCATAATCTGGAGAGAGTTTAGTATGTAAGCAGTCTCCTTCAGAATGTGAATCAGACAGTCTTAGATTTTACTTCCCAAACCACAAACAAAGTCAAGACGGACAACCAGCCAAGATAACAACACCAAACATACATTAACCAAACCAGAGTGAGGACCAGATAATATCCGGGTCTATCACCAAAGCACATATTAGTCGCATCAGCAAACAAACTCTAAAATAGTTCTTTTACCTGACAGCGTGTAAACAAAACCAAGCAACAACTGCTCTGTAGTACAGTGAAGTCAAGATATATATCTGCGGAAATATCACAAGCAAACGCAACTACCCTCCAGCGCACACAGATGGACCCAGAACCATGGCCTAGTAAAGATGGCAATTACAAAAGTAACTCCGCTAAAAAAATTCTAAGCAAAGTTTCAATTAAAGATCAAGACTAAATTGTGAAAAAACAAACCAAGTCTGCAACACAGCAACCAATCAGAATCCCAATAACAACCCCTGCAATGAACTGACTAACAATAATTGTAGAAACTACCTGCACACCAACAAACAACAAAAGAGCTGTTTACAACCACTACGTCATTGAAGTTGTTTACCAAACAATTCCAGGTTGCATCTGGAAATCTCTGAAACAAAAAGCAACCACAACAGCCCCAAGATTTCTCCAGCCAAAAGACATTTACGAGAAGTTGCCCAAGACACGATGGACAACTGAACACAAAAAAATCCAAAGAAGTCTCCGCGCAAAAATCTAAGACTTGTTGGCTAAATTTGGAGTATAATGGCACTATTTCTGGGTGTTATCCCCTTAGCAGGTCGTTTTCAAGTTCCGAGGACGACAACAAAATAAATAACCTAACCTACCCAAAAATCAAGAAGATCTGAGAGTAGCATCACGACAATGCCACATATCACACAGCAATTTCTTAGTAAACAAGTTTCTAGCAAGTAAAAACATTCCTGTAGCCTAGACCACCATGAATTAAATTCTTTTAATTTTTTTTCTCTTCTTGAGAATCACCTCAAACGTCATCATTTTGCAACACTCGGAAACAATCCAAAGGCTGTAACCGACCATCTGAAAACTATTCCAGTATCTGAGTTCCAGCACTGCTATAAGGATTGGAAGAAACGTCATCACCGCTGTGTGGCTTTCCAAAGAAGTTATTTTGTGCAAAACAATATTGAATTATAATTTTAAATATATTTTTTTAAATATTTTTTTAATTCTTCTTGATGTGGTACGTTTAGCATCCCTGTCTTTGGTTTTATTGTGTTACTCCTTTAGTAGTTCTCCAGAAAATTAACAAAAATCTCGAGATTTCAAACATTATAAAACAAAGTAAACTTGAGTATTTTGGACACGTAATGAAGCACCCGGAAAATTACGAACTGCTTCATAATAGATGATAGGTAAAATAATGGAAAAAAACGCGTTGGACGTCGTACAACATCATGGCTAAAAAATCTTCGTCAATAGTTTAGGAAAACATCACCCAGCTTTTCCGTTCAGCGGAAAACAAGACAATCATAGTCAATATGACAGCCAAACTGAAAGTCAACGATCGAGATCGGTCATGACACATGACGAAGAAGAAGATTCGTGATTTTTTTTTAATTAAGAGTAAATTTCTTTTTAAAAATTTTAAGTTAAAATTTTAATTGCTTTCATTTTTTTTAATAAACTTTTGTCAGACGTTTTGCTGCATAGCAATACAGAAATATTAAGTAACCAAAAAAGTTTTTTTTAATAAAAGTTACCAAAAATATCAAAGAAGTTATAAAAGTGAACTCCAGTGCTTAGAGCTTGATATCAAAATAGGAAAAACATGCTGGTTAAGCAAATAGGTCTCTCATAAATTAAATAATAATAAATCAAAAAACTTATTTTGTGATGACAACAACAACATCACCAACGTAGTCTTATCGACAGAGTTGTCCGGGGGACCACAAACACAGGCTGCTTGCACACCCCACCCGGGTTTCAGGAGGGCCACTGATCGTTGCCACGACACGTTCTCGTCGATCCACAAACCAAACCCACCTAGCTTAGCGGGAGACTGGTGGAGCGTCTGTGAGACGCGTATGTTGAAACCTCCAAGTTCAGTAGCGTCTGTGTGACGTGTCCGTCAAAACTTCCGGGTTCAAAACCTTTATAAAAACAAAGTACAAAATGCCTCCGACGCTCCAGAACCCAACACCAAGACGCCTCCTAGACCCGGACCAGCTATCTCCGTCGTAAACCACAGAGCCCAGCCGGTAACAAATGGCGCCCAACGTGGGGCAATTGACAGCATAGTGCTTTCACGTACACGTACCAAAAACCCTGATTAGAGAAAACAACCAAAAAAGACCAGGCGACAAAAAATCACAAAAAAGAGAGCCGACCTAAGTATGATACCGACCATACCCCAGACCAGCAAATCAAAACCTGCACCCGCAACCACTTGAAAAACGCACAAAAACTGCAAAAATACTCTCCGGAAACCAAGTGTATTATTTCTTATAACGCCGATGGCATTATTATCATCAAACGCCCTCCTGCACCAACATCCGCATGTCAAAAACCTTGCCAACAAAAAATCGGCTGTGACACCAGTCAGCCCGATAACCACCGACCAAGCCACGGCTAGGCGGATAGAAAAAACCAAACTAATGCCGTTGGCAATATCATCACAAAATATCAACGTTACCGTCCAGCCTTGGATACTTTTTGTATCTAGTAACGAAAGCTGAACACATACGTTACACAGCCATATATACATACTACGCTTTCACCCACAAAACAAAACCAAACCAATGCAATCTTTCTGGAACATGCCTTTAACATCTTGACCATTAGGTGTCGTGAAGCGGCGGAACACAAATGGGAAAAAGTCAATGAGACAAAATTTGCAACCATCTGCAAAGCCACATTGGAGATGAAGTCTTGGAACAGTCGAAAAAATCGTTTTCGAAACAGTGGCCACAATCACAAATGACTTGCACAACGCCGTTACACCGACCCTACACAGCCAGGCTAAAACCCCAAACGTGACAAAAGAAGAAGAGAAAGAGAAAAAAAAAAGTAACAACCGTGTCAGAACCCGTCTGCCATTGGAAATACGGGCGATGAAGAGACTGAAGACAAACTATCAAACATCGAACACCCTGCTGCTAACCAAAAAGTACTTCTCCCAGAGACACCGACCGTCAAACCCAGCCAAACCCTCGACCTAGCAATTGGGGCCCACATAAGGTAAGGTAAGCATAATCTACGAGAACGAGAGTCACGACTAGAAGCAGAAGCTCCCGATCAACAACCACCTCCATAGGCAAACCTCGTGCCTCCACGCGTCCAAACGCATGTGCGCAAGCAACCTCAAACTTTCGGTTAGTGCCCCTTATTAGCTCCGGGAACACATGAGACCATCACAAGAACCCGGATCGTAACCGGTTTACAAACCTTCCGTGCCGCAAGTGTTAAACATTCCAAACCCTCAGCACCAAGACAAATAATGAAACCCAAGTGGACACTTTTTTCCAAACCATACTGCCGAAACCAAATCGTCGTCACCTGGACACCAACACCGTGCCTAGTTGAACCTGGAAGCTCTTCCTCGGAAGTTGGGAGAAATTGTTGCAGCCAATATTCGAAGGAACGCGGACCAATCACATAGCGACTTTCGTGGATTGCAATCAGTTGAGCCATAGCCACGAACATACGCGGACCAAGTCTTGAGGATCAACATAGACCGGATGTCCCCCTGGTGCCGTCGACAACAACAACATCACCACCGTAGTCTTATCCCCAGGATTGGCCGGGGGACTACAAACACACACCCGGTGCTTGCACACCCCACCCAGGTCTCATAACGCAACTGTTCACGTCGATCCACAAACCAAACAGTACTTTGCTCAGTGAGAGCATCAGTAGAGCGTATGTGTGACGCGTCTGTCGGAAAATCCAGATTCGATAGCGTCTGTCGGAACCTCCCTGTTCAAAATCTTTATAAAAACAAAGTACAAAATGTACACAACACAAAACGCCACCGACGCTCGGGACCCCAACACCAGGATCAACCATCGCTAGGTTTAAAAAGAATTTTATCTCAATCGAGACAAATTAAAGCCTTCGAGCCGGTCATGTAGCGAGGCAAAATTCGGACGTATAGACAAAAAGGGTACTATCCAAGAGACCAAAAAAATCAAAAGGCAGACCACCAAAATGTCGGACAAATGAAATCGCCAATTCAGCAAGAAAAAAAATTGTAACAAGGCAGACATAAACAGAAAGAAAGTATAATCTATTAAATTGTGGACGATATAAAAAAATTAACATAAAAAACTAGTTTTGCCAACCTACAAATCAACCACTTTTAATCAATCTAAGTTTGCAAAAAAAAAACAATAATACCACAAAAAGTGACTTTTGCCCAAAAAAACTTATCTTTAATTCCAAAACTAAATTAAATTGTAGCAAATGTTACACAAAAATCACAAATATAAGAAATTACGTCTGCAATATATTTTTTTCGCCTGCTTCTACCGAAAGCATCTTTTTCGGCCCGCATATGCACATTGGCCTTCAAGATAAATGGACTTTTTCATTCCTTAAAATTATCTAAAAAAAATAAAAATCTTTTTTATCGCATCATCTGGTTTCTGTAAGATTTCGTCATGCCACACACATGTTGAGAGACATTGAAGCTACTAAGGCAAGGTTTCTACAGCACTTGCTAGATTAAGCACATCAAACTTTTTCTAAAAATTTATTTAGAAAACAAAATGTATGACAATAATCTTCAAACTATTGAGAAATTAAAATAGAACATTAAAAAAAAAACCTCTAAAACTTTAAAGTGTCATGGGAAACTAAAAGCGGTCAATTAGCAAATTTAAACTTTCCCTTAAAAAAAACTTAAAGAATAAAACTTATCCAGTAGTTATCAACTTATTTTGAACCAGTTGAATAATTAATTCAATTTAAAGTTACAATTTTACATACTTGGTAATAAAATTTTACACATAAATATGAGCAGAAATGATTTACTTTAAAAATAAAACCATAAATTACAACTTCATTCACAAAACATTCAAAATGTGATCTCTTAAATATGCAAACTCTTTTCCCCTGCTATAAAATAAATATTCAAACAGCATCCCATTATAAGACTCAGTAACCTAATTTCAAATTTTCAACTGCAAACCATAATTTCATTCAATATATTATCTAATTTTAAGTTAATTTAATTTATAACAAAGCAAACTTAATAAAGTATTTCCGCAAACTAAAATAGGCTTCAATATTTAATATAAAATTAATTTTAAATATTTATATAAATTGAAAATTAATAAATACCAAATCTTTGAAGATTGAAAGAAAATATACGGTTAGATTTTAAAAGTTTTCCGAGAGTGTACTTTAATAATTTCGCAGGGCGAATAAGGCTTTTAATAACATTAAAATATGCCAGACTAAACTGTTTGGAACCAAATGAGCTCCTTGCCGCCATCGACGCCAGACTGACTTCGGTAGGGGGCGAGATTTTATTAAATTTCTACTTAATTTCAACAGAATTTCCGCCACAGTTTTGATTGCAGGCTGTAGCAACTCGCAAGGCGACCGACTTACTCTTGTAATTATATTTCGTATACGATCGAATATTATTCTTTTCCTCAACACAGAAAAAATACTTTGTGACATAAAAGGATTAAAAAACTCAAACAAGGTAATTATTGCTTATTTTTGTGCGGTCATTGTCTAGAAATGGGATGTTCAAGGTTGCTTGCAACACAAAGAGAACCGTCCTTATCTGTGGATGGATTTGTTACTACGTCGACTTTTCAGTCACGAGAGATAAGCTCGAGTTACCTGCCCGAAACCTGGGCGGTTTTAAGGAGGTAAAATTACATGTCTTCGGGATGGATAGTGAGCTGTGGAAAGGTCGTAAAACCGTAAACGACGACACATAAACTTACAACGGGAGTTCGCTCCTGCTGCCTGCTTTTTTTGTAAATTTCCGAACGGCATCTATTTCTTATTCACCCGCAAACACGTCCGAATCACAAGTTGAATCATGAGGGTGTAAATGTATCACATTGTATACATCAATTGCGTACGTTTTTTTGCTTAGTCAATAAAAATAATGTTAAAACAAAGCAACCCAATCCGATTAATTTAAGATTATATTAATTAATATCATCATTGTGTTAATATTACTTGGGTACAAAGCTTTCATTAATACAAAAAGATTGAAACATCATCAAAGGCACTTACTTCTTGTCATAGCAAACCCGCATTCAAAATCCCCTTTTGCATCAATGAAAATTATAAATCTCAATACCATAAGAGAAGACGACTCCGATGGATTGGTTTGGAGCCATTAATTTCGAATAAATTATTTACAACTGCGAAAAGAGCATTGAAATTAAATCCTGCAGCATTTAATTTCCTTAAAATATCCTAAGAATTGCTACGTAGTAGTGTACAGGAAAACTTATTCAACAGCACATCAGAATAAACCGTCCGGACGTTTTCTCCTCTCTACACCGAGCTTCTCATCTCTTCTTCTCGTCGCGAACCTCTCGTTCCCGTTGAATTTTAAGCAGGATAGAAGGGGAGCGCGGAAAAGTTCAAA
This sequence comes from Tachinus rufipes, assembly GCA_963932245.1. Taxonomy (NCBI): domain Eukaryota; kingdom Metazoa; phylum Arthropoda; class Insecta; order Coleoptera; family Staphylinidae; genus Tachinus; species Tachinus rufipes. The sequence goes on along the minus strand of OZ010746.1, from coordinate 33,087,352 downwards.
GCAATGCGAATAAAGTAATTGTCGCATCGGTCGCTTCCGTTTCTTTTCCCACTAATGGTTGTAAGATGCTAATCTCTCGATAATTAAATTGAAAACGTGAGTGCTACTGGGTGGGCGTTGGTCCTTTAAATGAGGTGGAGTGGGATCTCTGCGGCCATTATCGGTCCATTTCATTTAATCTGATTGTTTTGCGCAACTAGTTGTGGGTGTTTTAACACATTTTATTTTAAGAGGTTTATTAATTGTCCCTAATGTTTATAATATAACTAACTAGACAGTTATATCAAAATATTTACATTGCAAACTAAAAATATCTACGATTTATAGATAAGATTAAAATGTGAAATATGAGATAAACATGAATGCATTCATTAAATCTTAATAGACATCAAAATAAAGAACAAGGTGATGTAGGTAACACAAAGCGTGAAAATGGGGTTAAGAGACTGATATGCCTTTAAAATAGATATTTGTCAAAAACAAAAGACGCATTAACCTGACGCGGCGACACATTACATGCATTAAGAAACATAAAACCCATCTTAAAAATGTGCAACTAAACATCTTATACAGGGTTAGTCAAAATTACCAGAACACCTAAATAATTCTCTAACCGTTAAAAATTTCAAAAAAAGTTTGTACCAAAAGTTTTTTGTTTTCAACAAACTAATTTATAAAAATATTTTTAATATACAGAGTGTTCATTTTATTGTAGAAATTTGAAAAACTTTTCTTTTTCAAATAGAATACCCTGTACATTTTTACATTTTTTGATTATAAGATTAATTCCGAGTATTTTTTGTATAAATATTTTTTTTTATAAAATGCACCATTTTTGAGTTATTACGCAAACTCCTGAACATACACAAAAAAGCAATAACATTAAAAACTATTAACAAAACAATCATTAAATTATTAAAAAATGTAAAAATATACAGAATGTTCTATTTAAAAAAATCCAAATTTTCATAATGAAATAAACACCCTGTAAATTTTCAAAATTTGTTCAAAAACTTGTTCAAAAATTAGTTTTAAAAATTAAAAATGCAAAAATATACAGGGTGTTTATTTGATTATAAAAAATTAGATATAAATTTGTAAAATCTCGAGAAAGTTAAAGCAATACCAACTATGTAAAAAAATCAGACAAACTGATCTTATATAAGGGCAATTCCATATCAAACGGGCCAGAGCTGGAGGGGGTGCATTGAGAAACTTGCTTATGAATTTTTTTTTTAGTTTCTATAACTTATTAGTAGTCCTTTGATTGGTATATGAGGGTATGAAACCCATAAAAAAAATTCTAGTCATTTTTCAACTTAATCGATTTTTTGTTTAAAAACCGCAATTTTAACTCAAAAGAAATAAATTTACTAATGAAATCAACCTGAAATTTTCCATAAAATCCAAATCTGGCTCCATTTCAAGTCTATACCCTTTCTATAAGCCGCAAAAGCCATAAAACCATGTTATTGTTCTCAGTGAGCTGGGCAAAAAGGAGCATTTTCTAATTTTTTTTTAACCGCCAAAGTTGACGTATTGTGATATAAATTAATTGGAAAATATAAATTTGTTCTGTGTATTTGGGTTTTCAGAGTCTGAAACTCAAAAAATCTGCAAAGTAGGCCTATTCTTTAACATAAACTCTTACAAATGCACGTTTAGCCGCGCTCAGAGGAACAATACACCAAATATTATTAAAAATTTGAATTCTGGAGACAATTTTACATGGAAAATAGTCAGTGTTGTACTCATCGTCTATAGAAAAGTCCATCTAGAAAGAAATGTTTACAAAATTTTCAGGCAAAAAATGCGTTAAAAATTAATTATTTTTCATATTTACAAAAAATCTTATAAACACACTAGGGTGTGCTTTAAAACTTTTTTTTAACAAATTTTGATAAACGCCAGGCGGATTTATGTTTGAATGTCAAAAATAAAAATATTTTAAAATTTTGGCGCCGATAGATCGAGTCTAAATTTGTGCCGAAAGAGCAAAAACTATCAAACAAAGAGTAAAATGACCCAAAATTGGTTCAAGCGACAAAAGATGTTTTTGTTAAACTTCTGATATAAGCTTAAAAAAATATAATCCAAATAATCTTTAAGAAAAATAAAAACAATTTTTTTTTAAAGTAAATGATGAACATTTTTTTTTCTAGATGGATTTTTCTTCGCCAGATAAGCACGACAACCAAACAATCTTTTTTTATGGGTTTCATACCCTCATACCAAATGGAATTGCCCATATAACCCTTTACACTAATTTTATACATGCTCGCCACTTAGCTTTTATGTGGTTTAACTATCTTCTGTTTATTTATATCAAAACTATGTTCTGGTACCAGGATAAAAATAAAAAATGATTAAAAAATCAACCCACTAAACCATAAACAACTTGCTAACAAAAATTCTTAATAAATTCCAAATGCGCTACTCCATGAACGACGTAACTACAATACTATTCATTCTTCTATACAAAAAAACCAAATTTGAAAAATTGTAAAATAAAAAACTCTTCTGAGAACAGAAATTGAACCGGAAAAACTGTAATCTTCTTCTTGCAGTGCCGTATCCATTTAACTAATGTAGGCAATTCTGTTTACTATTATTATTTTATTGGCAACAGCTCTGGAAACCCGTCTGTAGTTTATCAAAACTACTGCCTTTAGTCAAGATGTTCTTCTTCCTAAATTTCGCTTTCTTTCAACATTTTGCTGAATGACCTAACGTAATCATACTATTTTTTGCCAACCGACCCGACTGAAATAAAACCGCAGCTCAATTAAATGCAATTTTAATTCCAACACAAAACAAGTACAGATGATTTGATTAGGATTTTTTACCAATAAAAATCATCAACCCAATTAATTCAACTGAATTAATTAATTAAGGCTCGTTTCACACGTATATGGCTTCCATTCGGTTCGGTTCGTTTTCGCTTGCAACCAAAAACAAATGAAACTTTTTCAGACATATACGGTTCGTATCAGGTTTTGTGTTTTTTGTACACAGGCTCAATAGTAATCATAATGGAGAGAAATCAAGTTGTGGCTGTGTTGTTTCTTTATAGAAAAATAAAAAAAAAACAAAGAAAGAATTCGTTAGGAGCACCTTCTCATCACTTTACGAGGGAGTATTCGGTGCTATACTGTTTCTATTAGATACCGAATAGAAACCGAAAATAAACCAAAAACAAACTGAAAACGAATCAAAAACGAACCGAACCGAATGGAACCATATACGTGTGAAACGAGCCTAATTCGCATTCTCTTCCAGTATGGACCCAGACGGGAACACGTCGGGCCGCGAGATTCTGGAGATGATGTACGATCAACTCGATAAAAACGAGAAACTCGTCAAGAAGCTGGCCAAAAAAATAAACACCTTAGAAGCTTACATCATATCCCTGGTGGAGAAACAATCCAAAAAGATTAACGACCATCACGACCAAGTCAAGCAAAAAGATGCGCTCTCCCAGATGGAAGAGGGCATGCAACCAAAATCGCATGCGGATTTTCGATGCGATGATGATTTTTAATGACGTGTGGCATTACTCGTTCCAATTAAGGTCTAAAAAGACCCTAAAATAAGTCATTAGAAACGTACCCAAACGGATCAACACTGATGCAGTGCAAAAAGAGCTAACCGCTCTATGATACTGTCCGCTCTCAGTTAAAGGTATAAGAACAGACAGGAAATCTAAGAGAATTTGTTTATTACAAACCTTTGTAATCTCAAAGTAAGCATGCAGTACAAAAGCAAATCCACCGTTGCCAGCGTTATGGACACACGGCGTCCCAATGCAAGACGGAACCGATCCCAGCTCCAGCTGCAAACACACAAAGAAATCAGGGCATGTAACTCATGCTCCGAGTGCAATAAACCGCTCACCGTAAGTAACAAAAGCTGCCCAGCTTATCTCAAGTTGAAGACAAACCAATCTTCAACCCAGACTCCCGGTCGTTTCCGGAGCACTCCCAACGCCAGCAGGAAGAAATCTTATGCACAGGCAACGAAAAACTTGGCGCAAAACGCTTCTACTTTATTAGCCAAAAATGTGGTTCTTCTACGCTTAAGCGAGTGAAGCTGATTTAAAAAAGATTTTTTATCTTTAATGCATCTTCTAGCTTAAAAAGCTAGAAACAGACTTGTCCGTTAGTCTGAATCCCAGACATAGCAGTGGTACAAGTTCACCACAAACACTATGCAATGCCTATAAGAGGCTGGCACACAACGTGCATATTTAAATTTCCCACTAAGACAAATCTCAATAAGGCAGAAAAGTCCTTGTATCTCACGATGCAAACTTTTAGGAATCAAAAAGAAGAAAGTTTAATAAACAACTTTTAAGTCTTTAAGAAAATTCTACTTCCAATCCGTAATTTTTCCTAATAAACGTTTTTTGGGACGACTCGGCTCTCCGACGTGATAAAAAAATTGTGTCCATATAATTTTTTGAAACAATTTTCTTGTGAAAATGGGCAACTTTTGATCCAAGAATGCAAATAGCATTTTTTGAAAATTGCAAACATCAAGCTAAATTCAATATTTTCATAGAACATTTCTCGCAACGGTAGGAACACCGCTATCAAGCGTAAAACTGTAATTTCGCGTATTGTCAAGTCAAAACTCAATCAGCCTTACAAGTTGCACAATTCATTATGATTTCAATACTTTCTTATAAAAAACATATATCTGCGAGTTTGTAGTCCACAAACGTCTCCAATGTCAAAGCTCATCGTCTACTTTTACGCAACCTACAATCTCAAATTTAATTTTGCATTACTGGAAATGGAGCCGCTCTGCCAAAATTTCGAGATAAAATAGTATGCAAAAGCTTTCCGAGCTCCAATTTTGTCACACGTCACATACAAAAAAACCCTAAGCTTCATGGTAGTACGGAAAAGATGTTTTTTCTTTCTTGTTTAATATCTCAACAACAATCCTTAGTAGTAAAAATACACTGCCAAGCATAAAATTAGTGTTTTACAATGAGCCTAAATCCTTTTGTTGCTGCACAAATAGTGGCCGCTTTAGAAGACGGTCAGCGCAAAACTGCGAGAAACGTTGATGTAAGTCTCTCAAGAGTGCAACAAGTATGGCGGCGGTACGAAGAGACTGGTCTGCTCACTCAAAGACCTGGTTCAAGACAAAGCAACGCTAAAACGGCTAAAGATGACCGCTTTCTCGTTTCTAGTGCTTTGAGAAACCAAACGGTCACGGCAGTTTCCCTTCGAAACCATCTGCAAGAAGTGAGAAATGTAAACATAAGTGAGTGGACAGTTAGGAGGCAACTTTATAGTGCTGTATTATCTTCTTGAACTAGAGCTACTAGACCGCCGCTTTCCCGTAAACACTGGATTGCAAGGTTGAATTTTGCACGAGAACATTTGGCTTGGACAATAGCGGATTAGAGTCGCGTATTTTTTTTTTTCGATGAATCTATATTCTGTCTTACGGGCTCAGATAGACGTGTAAAAGTGTGGCGACGACAAAGCAAGAGATATGCTCAAGCATGTATTATCGAGCGATTTGGTGGAGGATCAGTTATGGCATTGGGAGGCATATCTTTTGACACTCGCACGGAGTTAATCTTTATCAAAAATGAGAAATTGACTCCGCATAGGTATCTAACAGAGGTTCTAGAAGACCATGTTTTACCGTTCATAGTTATTCTTGGTGACGACGCAACATTTATGCATGATAACGCACGACCCCACACTCGGATAGTTACACGCCTTTTTTAATCAATATGACAGAAAAAACTCATAAGAAATCTTGGTCGACAATTTGAGGTTAAGCTTTTCCAAGTCGCCCCTTCACAAAATAAGAAAAATTAAAACCTTTAAATCAATTGCATTTTCAAATGACTAAACTATGTCGCAAATTTAAAAATTCCAACCTAAATTATTGGGTTCTATAGCGTGAACGCAACATCGAGCTAGTACATAAGACCTAAAGTTTCTCTTCTTATCCGAAAAAAACGTATTCATCACAACAGATTTTTTTTAACCAGAAAAAACTGACTCTCCAAACAAAGAACTCAAACCCAAAACCCTTATGTAGATTTTAAAAAATCACTAAAAATAAAATTAGTAATGTAGTTAAGCGTATAAAAACAAAAAAAAATCCAAAGAGCACGTCGATTGGTCACCCATTTTTGTCATCGGTGACTTTTCTCATAAAATGAGCCAACAATAACAAAAAAATCACAAAAAATCAGAATGACATGTAATATAATACATGATTCAGTTCGTTACCAGTCTTACATATCACTATTGAAAACCCATTATTTTCACAAAATATCGTTCCAAAAACATTTTGAAATCACATAAACTTCGACTGTTCATAAATTTTAAAGTTCTCAAATCAAAGAATTATCAAAAACATTAACTGAACATTAATTGAAATATTACAGAATAATAGATATTATTATTCATAGGTTTATTATACATATAAGAAAGTACTTCATAAAATTTTAAGTGTCATCATAATACTTAAAGCTTGATTGCACTTCGTTTGATAGAAAGTAATAAATAAAATTTAATGGATCCATCCATTACCTAATTGTTAGAAATTTAATATACCTTTAAATTAAACTTATATTTCGCTTTATTTCAATGCACTTAATAGAAAATACATTTTCATTTATTACATAAAATTTAAAAAAAATATAAAATCGTGTCTAGATATGAACCAAACCTCAAACCACACTAAGGTCATGATACGCGTCGAGAGAAATTTTAATTTCGTTCCAAACCTCAAACCAAACCTTTGTCCTCGATTCAATTTTCAAATTAAAATAAAAGAATAACAATTTAGTAAATTTGTCGATGCAAACCTCCGTGATCATCCATCAATAAAGCGTGTGAAAACACCGGCTCTGGTTCGATTATGGTGAACCTCAAAAGAAAGGGAGAAACCAAATAAAAAAATCTTATAAATAAATAAAACCCAAAAAGTTATTGTAAAAAAAAGTTTGTAACATAAGTGTTTGGAAAAGTTTAGTGCAGAAAGAGCTGTTTAGCTCACAAAAATGTGAGGTCGGTAAATAAGAACTGTGTTAATAAAGTGCACAATCATTAACCTAACGAAAAAAAAAAAGCAAATATTTGTACGGTTATGACGCGCGCAAAACAAATAGTAGAAGATAATGTAAACTGCGACGCCGAATAGAATCTTGACTTATCAATTTGTTATTAATCTACATTTACTATCTACGTCCACACTAGAGAAGAATCACTAATTTAAATTAAAATAAAAAAGATAATCAAAGATGACGCACATCAGAAGCAAAAAAAGCAAAGAGCAAAAAGCCTTGAAGATGTTAGAGACATAAGATACAGGACGTTTATAAATTAATGGGATTATGTAATCACTTTAAATATGCCGCCTGTTTAATTGTCCACTATACTATTTGTTTTTGACAGTTCAACTTTGACAGCTGTCAAGCAAGCAAGGTTATAAGAATGTATACAAATAAAGAGAATATTTTTATTATTGAATCCTACTTTAGGAATGGGCGGTTTGATAATGAGGAATGGTTCTATTCTATTCCGGACTCTGTTCGAGAGTTTACAACTGATAATTATAAACATGTAAACAATGTAAACATATGAAAACATTTTTATTATTAAATCCTAAGATAGGCAACTTTATTTACGCATTTTCACTAAAGCGGCAGAAACGTACATTAGATGGTTACATAATCCCAAACATTTATAATCACCCTGTACTATATGTCTCAAAAACAATTCTCTCAGAGAAGTCAAAAGACCGCAACATCACAAAACTGCAAACAAACAAAATTTAAAAAAATATTATAAAAATGAAAGCATTATTATAAAAAACTTCTGTGACTATGTAAGGAATTTTTTTTCTGTTCATTCTTGCATGTTTTACTCTTATTAAACTTTCTTGGCCTGTTGTTCTAATCGGCAGCAATACTTTTATTTATGATTTATGCTAGCTGTCTTTTTTTTTCCACTTTTATTTTTCCTTTTTGTTAATTTTTAGTTATTCACCATTTTGCATTTTTTTCAATTTTTAGTTTTTCCACAAATCTTCTTTTTTAAGAACGAAGTAAGGTGTTTAGCCTCAACAAGTGGCCCTTGAGAATAAATAAAGCATGGCAATACCTTTCAGTTTTCTTCTATGCCTCGCAAAATTCACGCAGTCTGCTACGGCAACACATGCTGTCCCCGGCCCATCTCTCCCTATATCCTATTTTTCTGCCCTACTTCCTACACTGGCATTCTTCTCTTCTTTCTCCCATTCTTGTGTTAATAAGCCTAGATATTTGCATTGTTCTTAAGTATCTTCTTAGTTTTTTTATATCTTCATTAACTTCTTCCTCGTCGTATCCTCCTTCGTTCATAAATATTTTGTGCAGTTCCATTAAGTGCATCCCCTTTGGTTGTCCTACATTTGCCAACTTAACTCCTAGTGAAATTCTTGAATCTCCATTTGGGATTAGTTCTTTGTGTCCCCTAGTTGCCGGAGATACTGACCATTTAAAAAGTTGCATTTTCTGTCAACCTCGAGATAGCGTATCTTCCGTTTGAAAATTGTTTAGTCAATTCCGTCAACTTGTTTTCCTTGAGCAGTTCTCTCCTTTTCCTCCTTATTTCTGCAATTTCTAATGGTACTAATGTTTCAGTATATGTTCATCTCTTGTCTCTTCACCTTCCATTGCTTGGCAGGCATAGTGTTTTGACCTTCATTGTTTCTCTCCTCTTTATTACCTTTTTCCATACTCTTTTTTTTCTTCCATTTAGCTTCTAGCTCCTCCTTTATTTGTCTTCTGTGGCTTTTAATTTGTGTTTTCTTCCATTTTGGTTTACCTTAATCTCAACGCTTCAAACTCCTCTATCTTTTTCTTCAGTACTGTCGCTGCATAGTTTCTTAGTGCTCTCCATTTGTTTTCGTCACTTAGGCATATTTTAATGATTGTAGATTTGTCTACTTTGTATTCTAATACCTTTTCCTATCTTCCTCCCACGCTTCGCACTCTACTAGCGTATGTTCTACGTCGTCATGCGTGTCTTCTTGACAAAATATACATTTTTCCTCTTTCTTCATCTTATTTATTTTTTGTAAGTACTTTCCAAAAGCTCCATGTCCGATAAGTAGTTGTGTTGTATAGTAACACGTCTCCGATTTTTTCTCTACCCATTCTTTTATTTCTGGTATTAGTTCCCTTGTCCATTCTCCCTTTTCTCCTTCTTTCCACTGTCTTTGCCATCTTTCCATCATATTCTCTCTCGCTTGTCTCTTTGCTTCTTGCTTACTAGTTCTTTCATTTACTACTTTCTTTACACCTAATCTTTCTTCCACCATCAAATCTGCGGGTAGTGTCGCCGCAATTACTTCTAGTGCCTCTTGCAACACCGTCCTGTAGACCATGCAGATCCTTAACAATCTTGCTCTCATAGCTCCTCTTTTCTGTTTTTTTTTGTCTTCATAGCTTCTCCCCATGTTTCTGAGGCATACAATAGTTTACTTCTAGCCGCAGTTGCTATTAGCCTTCTTGCCCCTTCTCCTGGTCCTCCCTTGTTCGACATAAGCCTACTAAGCATTCCTTCCATTTTTTTGTTCCTCTTACCGCTTCCTTAACCCGTTTGTTTAATAATATTTGCTTCCCATAGTATGCTGTTGAACGCATTTTGTATATCTATCGCTATTATAACACAGTGTTGTCTTTTTCTGTATAGTCCACTGTGTGCTTCTTTGAAAGAACTCTGAAGGAGAAAAATATGCCAACAAAAATCTAGGTTTAAAATGTCAACCAGCATAAAAAAGTGAGGCAAAGGCTGAAATTATTACTAAAATATGCAAACAAATATCATAAGAAGACAACAATAACTACATAATGGGTCATAACTGGAAAGTGAACAGAGAGTCTCAAAATTGACGCTCGTGCATTTGAAATTTAACTAAAACAAAATTAACAGTGCAAAACTTTTATTTTGTCCCTCTTTACATAAAAAACAAAAATTTAACATTTTAACTTTAAACTTTATTAAAAACTAATAGATTTAAAAAAAATGTCCACATCTGTTTACGCTAAATAATGTGTTCAAATAGGCCGCCTTCTACGTCAAGACAAACATCTACACGATTTATCGAACTTTTTGTAGAATATTATTGTCTATTAACGCCACAGCGTGAATACAAGCTACTACACCTTCAGGATTCAGAACAGGTTCGCGGTAAAAAAAATAATCAAACGGATTCAGATCCGGAGATCTAGAAGGCCATAATATCCAATCCAATCCACCTTCTTAGCAATTTTTCATTCAGGGTAATTCTCACTTATATTCCATAATGCGCCAGTGCACCATCATGTTGTAACTAACAATTTATCTACCTGCTAATGGAACTTCATCAAGTAATAGAAGTGATCAATTGTCATTTAAGAATTGCAGATGCAAGGTTAAATTAAGTCAATTTGGTAGAATGCGTAAACCAATTAGATTATTATTCAATAACCCAGCCCAAATGTTAATTAACCACCGTCTTTGATAAAATCTTTGGCGTATTAAGTAAGGGGTTTTCATTCATCCATTGATGCAGATTATGAGTATTTATAAAACCTGTTTCAGTAAATGTGGACTCATTACTCCAGAGAATCTTTTCAATAAAATTGTTAACGCTATGCAACAACCATACATAAAAATTGATCAAAGTTCCTTATCCCCGTCATGCAAAACTTAAATTTTTTGAAGACTAAATAGATGCAAACCATTTCTCCTCAATAATCTGTGAATCATGTCTTTTTGGATATGAGTTTGAGACGATACAATTCAAACGCTTGTAGTTGGTTCCAAATCAACAAATTCAAGAATTTGCTTTTCTTGAAAAACGTTTAGTGTAAGTTGACGTCCTGCCTAATTTTTGCGAGGATTTAAATTACCTGTTTCCAGTAATCCTTGTTCTACCAGTCTTAAAGTTTTTGCATTAAGGTGCCAACAAATTGAAAAACTCTCCACATAAGTCCTAGCCGCCGCAGTGGCATTGTCATGACATGCCCCTAATACTCGATTACAGTATTATCATTCAGTTTTTTTATGTATTTATTGTATTTTACAGCTTATTAACATCGCCCCAGAAGTCTTACGACTTCTTTGAATGAGTTTGATGAGACCAACGGCTTATTATGTGACTTCCAAATGGTGGGTAAAAAGCAAGTTATTATTTCAGTCATGTTTCGGGAATCAAACTCTGGACTCTAAAAAAAATTTCTACTCTTAAGCTTCAATTTATTTTAGCCTCCTGAGTGAAATCCCAAAGCACGCGCGTCATTTTGAGATACCCTGTTTGTTTAATAGGTTTCAGAAATAAATGTGCTTTTGTTAAAGATTAAAACTGTACTGTACTCTACACCCCGGCAACATTAGGGTAGTTACAAAACTCTAATTACCTATAATAAAAATAAAATACATTTGATGGTTATTCCAAGGATTAATATTATCTGAAAATAATATGATCTTACATCTAATGAGTTTATAACATAATTATGCTAAATGTAATAAAATAAAATAATGCGTTGTGGTATATGGTCGCAACACTGTTTAAGTATAAAACAATTTCGGTTCGCTGAGAATGTACTTAACATTGCACTACTCAAAAACATCGCAGCTCAAACTGCTATTTCGGTCATTAACGACCTAACTTCAGACCACAGACCAGTAGTATTAAAAAGTGTGAGATAAAGATGAGGTTAAATCAGTCTACAAGACTGACTGGTTCCTGTTTTCACATATTCTAGAAGAGAGCATCATATCACTGCCTGACATTCAAACGGCTGAAGAAATTGATAGCGCTGTCGTTGACTTTACTAATCTCATATCGCTAGCAATAAAAAAATCTACAAATCAAAATCGCGCCAGTAATAAACGATAAAGGCCTCATGACCCAACAAACTAAAACAAGCAAAACTGGCTCAATAGTGAGGTAAAGAAGGCAATCAAGAAGCACCAACAACAGGTGCTAGAAATCCGCTATCAAATCTTCCAACAAAAATAGTCATTTAGTAATTTAATGTGGAAGATTGCTAAAACTCTTCAAAACAAACGTACGCCGCTCATTTTCTTTGCAAAAAAGGCCTTGAACTCCAATTCACGCCGGTCTATGAAAGGGATTTAGAATTGTATATAGTAGAAAGAGTCCACAATAAAACAAGGCAGTAACTACAGCACACTGACACTGTTTCAGTTCTTAAATCGGCTCGGCCGTTCAGGGTGGGAGATGTCATCACACACAAGTTTGAATCAAATCGGCCTCAAGCCTAGATTGCATGCCAAACAAAGCATTGAAAGCATTCTTTCACAAAGCTGTAATATTTTTCACAAACATGCAATGGTGGGGACATCGCCATTTTATAAAAAAATATTTAACATATTCCGCAAAACTACTGCCCGACTTGCCTTGTGTTAACCCTAAGTAAGGTGGCAAAAACTGGATATAATCCGGGATCACACAGGATCACTTCAAACCTGTGGCCAAATCATCAACATGACTTCAGGCTCACTACAACCCATTAACTTACCGGAATAACAAATAAATTAAAATCTAGTTTTTGTACAAAACAGGCCACCGGTGTCATATTCTTCGATGTCGAAAAGGCTTATGATAAAGTCCGGCACTATAATCTACTCCTGAAACTTCAGCGTTTCAGGTTCAATCAGAGATTAATAAAACTGATTGCATCCTATCTAAAAGGAAGAACACTGACCATAAAGCTGTATAAGCACGTGTCTATCCTTCGCTATATTGAGGCATTAGTACCTCAAGGCTCAGTTCTATCTCCTACGCTCTTCAACTTGTATGTATCAGATATACCGTTCTGGTGTCAAAATCGCTCAGTACGCTAACGATACGGCACAATTGTATTTTTCAAAGCATCCAAAAATCATCAAGCTAAAACTTCAAGCTGGTAGAGAAACACTTGAAACTTGACTAAAGTACTGGGAAATAAAAATCAACCCTTCAGAGTTCAACTATATTTTTCTTCAGAAATTATCAGCTCTTAATAATATAAAATAGAATTTGATGGAGACTTAACTTTCAGATTGCACATAACAACAATACTGAGTAAAGCCAGAATAGTGAACAATTTTTAAACACCGTTGCTGCGCAAGGACACAGTATAAGACTATTCAAAACATCATTTGTCCAATACTGACATACTTAGGATTTAGGAGCTTCTTCCTTATCTTAGCAGGATAAAATCAATTCTAAGTGAGACTTTGAAAAGGATTCTCGTTCGTAACTCCAACTGCGACCTGATACGAGATTTGACCTTATCAGAGCTTACATGTTGGCCTTAGCAAAAAAACATCTTCTATAAAATCGTTTAGCACTCAGATCCTGAGTTATCTCGTCTTGCCGAACAAAATAAACAGATTTCAAAATTCAAGCAACCAGTCAACATGATCCCTGTATAAAGTAAAATCGTAGCTCTTCAGCCGCTATCACACAAAATCAAGCCTTAACTTTCAAAAACATCACCTATACGGCTTCTGACAAAATGTTGTACACAAACATGCCTGAAACTTTTTGGTGTTAGCACCAGACGAAGGGTTTAATTGGTATACTTTTAGCAAGTTATAGCCCGCAAACATAAAAATAGTTTGCTGATTACGCTTATGCAACATCTCAAAACTGAATGTAGACCTGTTCGCTGTGTATGTCAATCCACGGTTAATTTTTAAATTAGTCGGTTTTTACACAAAGTGAACGCCCTTCATTAGGTGTAAAGGTGGCCGGTTTAGTACACCAACTAAAAAAAAAATTACTAATTAATTTTAAGATTGATATTCAAACAACTTTGCAAATCCCAAATACCACTAAGACGCAAATTTGTAAATGAAATTTAGAACTACACAAAAGGAACGTGCAATATATAAAAAAATACGGCACCAATGCAATGATCAAAATATGTCAATTTTGCATTCGAAATTAGCCTTCTTTATAAAGCTGCTCTTACAGAAAGTTCGTCTTTCCTCTGCACTTCATCCCTGATAAGCCCGCAGCAAGTTGCCTCACAAAAACAATATTTTTACACAATAGTTTCGCGGCAACGAAAAGAAGTCATCTGCAGTTCAGAAACAAATATTGAGAGATTGAATTTGGTCAGAATTCGCCAACAAGCTTTTTTTACTTTTGTCTCCATGTTAAAAATAGAATCACCTGCAAGACTCAATTTTTACAAGGCATCAGATTTACTTCCGAGACTCAAGTTTCATCTAAAAACTGTTCTGTGTATAGTTATTTTTATCATTGTTATTTAGTGCGTAAAGCCAACAACAACAAGTTGAGTTCGCGTTTACCCATAACAAACTGCGTTAATACTACGAGACATCAGGTACTTTTACAAGAATACTTATTCTAATCCGACGCTGTTGAAGAGACGCTCCAAACCTGAAAATGTGTTTGCCTCAGCAAGTAGCCCCTATGACTAGAGCATGTTAATACATTTCGGTTTTCTTCTTTGCGTTGGTATTGCTGTTAATTTGTCCTTGTTATTTTCACTAATGTAGTACTAGCTTAAGGTGGGATGAGTTCGGCCTCGCGGAAATCACAAAGTTTGCTGCGGCAACACATGCTGTCCCCGGCTCATCTTTACCAATACCCTCTTTTTCTGTCCTGTTCATACACTTAAATCTCTCCTTTCTCCCATTCTTGCTATATTTAGCCTAGATATTTGCTTTGTCCTTACGTATCTTCTTAGTTTTTCTATAACTTCATTAACTTTTTCCTCATCGTATCCTCTTTCTTTCATAAATATTGTGGTAGCTCTATTAAATGGATCCCCTTTTGTAATCCTAGATTTACTTCTAGTGAGATACTAGAATTCCGTTGGAAATTAGTTCTTCGGATCCCCTGGTTGCCAGATATACTCTGACTATTTAGAAAGTTGCATTGTCTTTCAACCTCAAAATGTCGTATCTGCCGTATGAAAATTGCTTAGTCAATTCATTCAGTTGCTTTCTTTGAGCTGTTGTTTTTTTCTTCTTCTCCTCCTTATCTCTGCAATTTTGGTTGGTACTATAATTTCAGTAAATGTTCTTCTCTTGTCTATCCTTTCACCGTCCATTCCTTAGTGGGCATAATTGTCTTGGTTTTCTTTGTATTTTTGCTTCCATTTAGCTTCTCACTCCTCCTTTCTTTGTAGTCTGTGGCTTTTGATTGGTGTGTTTCCTTCAATTTTGGTTTATCTAAATCTCACTCCTCTATCTTTTTCCTCAGTACTGTCGTTGCATAGTTTCTTAGTGCTCTCCATTTGTTTTCGTCACTCAGGCATATATTAATGATTGTGGATTTGTTGATTTCGTTTTCCAATACCTTTTCCAGCTCTTTCCAATCCTTCCTGACACGCTTCGCACTCTACTGGCGTATGTTCTGCGTCGTCATGTGTGTCTTCTTGACAGAATATACATCTTTCTTCTTTCTCTATCTTATTTTCTCTAGTCTATTCTCCCTTTTCTCCTTCTTTCCATTGGCTCTGCCATCTTTCCATCGTATTTTTTCTTGCCCAACTATTTGCTTCTTGTTTACTAGTTCCTTCACTTACTAATTTCTTTATGTCTAATATTTCTTCTACAATCAAATCTGCGAGTAGTGTTGTCGCAATTACTTCTAGTGCTTCCTGTGACACCGGCCAGTAGACCCTTCCGATCCTTAACGAGCTTGCCCTCAGTCTTGCCTCAGTTTTATGCGGAGCCAGATCTAACCCTATATTTCTCATCCAGCTCCTTATCATATCTATTGCCAACTACAACTTTTCCTTATATGTCTATATTCCTACCTACCAGAGCCATCTGCAAATGTCGTTATTGTCACTACTTCCGGCAGCCGCATCCTGAGCAGCTCATTATAGACTAGATTCCGCAGTTTAGGTCCAAGTATTTCTATGGTCAACATAAATTTTCCATTATTGGTCAGTAGATTTCTCCCTTGAAAGTAACTCCATTTTATCTTGATAGTTTTATTTGTTAGTTCTCTTTTTTTTTGCTGCTTCTATATATGCAAGCACTCTAAGCTTCGATTCATTACATAACTAAATAAAAACTTGCCAATTATCCATCAGACTAATTCAAAGTCATCTAATAATCAGTTGGTCTCATCAACCCTCTTCAAACCCAAAATTAAAATAGCCGTAAAAAACTCAATAATAATTAAAAAAAAAAAACAAGAAATCTGATATAATCCAGGTATTTAAATTTATTCAAAAACAACATCATATTGGAAAACCGTTTATTACAATTTTCCTAAACTTATAAACGTTGATTATTTTATTACAGTTGATACGTTTTTCATTATAATTATTTAGAAAAATTTGGTTACATTTGATTTTTGTTATATCATTCCTAGATATTTTTAGTCGTTCGTTTGAATATTTACATCATCAAATTCGTTTATAAGCACACTTATTTATTCAAATTTGTCTTTTGCTATCATGCGACGCTGTGATCTTTAGATTAGTGCAATTTATTATTAAATTGCACTAGTTAAGAGCCACAATCTTTGTTTGATTATTTTCAATTTACTTTCTATAATGCAATATTCAGATTACAATATTATCCTTTTTAAAACATTTTGATTGAAATAACTTAAGCATAAGATATATTACAAAACAAAACAAAAATGAACCGGATATTAAAGTATGAAGAAAACTAAGCATGAAAGTTTAATCTGATGATATTGCACATGAAATGTGTATTAATAATTACACGCATAATGAAAAAGATGCTTTAAGTAATTAGGTTCAACTTGTTTAATAAGGATGGAGGCGCATAATTTAATTTGTTCTCTGCGGGGTGCTACTATACCAAACATAGCATTATAATTTATTCAACCAGGAAATCCTTAAAAAAAGTTGGTGGTGTATATATAGAAGTATATTTATAATTTATTCAATTAAGTAATATCAAAAAACAGCAACTTTGACGACATTGCCAATTTTACAAATAATTTGATAAATAATAAAAATTTTTACCAGTACATTTAGAAAGGATAAAATCAAACTATTTTCTCATCATTATTTAGTCAAATTATACTTGCAAATAGCATTAAAATGTATCTAAAAACTTGTTTTTTTTATTAGATACTACCAATTGTAATTTGATTAAGATACTTAAAAAATAGTTTAATCCTTTCTAAATGTACTGATAAAAAAAAAATAATCAATTATCAAATTATATGTAGAAATATGAATGTCGCTAAAATTGCCGTTTTTTGTTACAATGATGAAATTCAAAGTAGCGGGAGGGATGTTCTTAAAATATCGCTTCTTAAAAAAATCTATGTTGAGCCTTTGAATACTTGACAATTTAATGAGATATAATAACGTTATTCATAAAAAAATAGAATTAAATCGAGAAAAACTGTTGACTTTAATGAGTCATTAACAAAGCTTCTTTAAGTATTTGCTTGATAGAAAACAGCTCTTTAATTCAACCTTAAAATCGTGTTATAAATAAACAAATTTCCATATTGAAATTAGTATAATGAGAAAAAGTGATATTTCATATTGATGTATTAAAATAACAATTTAACATGTCAAACTTCTGCATGCTTTCGATTAACAAAATAATTGTCAGCTCGGCAATAAAGAAATTGGTTTTATCAGTTAAATTGTAACTTCAAATGCATGATTCCTACTTTAATTTTATGACAACGCATATTTAAATAAAAATTGTGACAAATTTATAATGTTCTTGCGTCAAACATAGCTATAATAAAAAAAGCCTACAGCTTAAAAATGATAGATATGATTTAATATTATTTTAAGTTGTTAGAGCTGTCACTATTTTAAGAATATTTGTTTTTTTGTTATAAATTAATTATGTACAATAAATAGATTTTATATGTGACGATATTCAGGTCACTATTCTAAAATAGAGCCAATTTCAGAATCCCAATAAAACATTACCTCACTTCAAATGATTTTAATTAAATCAATTCAAATACATTAGATCATTTGACCGCAATTCATTAAGGGTCTACAACTCACAAAAAGGTTTTTTGCACTTTAAAAATGTCCTTGGTTGGTAAATATACATTTCCCCATGTTTTACGATCAAAACATCTATATTAATTTAATATTCCAATAAAATAAATAAAGTAATTGAGTAATAATAATAGCCAAACAATTATTAATTAATAAATTTAAAGCGTACTAAAAATATATAATTGATTAGTGTTTATTCAATTTAAATTATGTTGTTAACAGAAACCTGTTCGCACAATATAAATAGAAACTATAACTTTTATAATCATCATTAAAGCATGTAAAGATAAATGCATCAAATTATTTAATTAAAGATGTATTATGTAGCTATAAATTAAAACTGTTCTATAGTTTCAGAAGTTTAGTTTACTATTCATTAAACATTAAACAGAAGTTAATATTTGCTTCACGACATTTATATATGCCGTTAAATACGTAAATAGATTACAAATCTTATAGTAAAATGTTATTAAAATATGTTATTTTATACATTAATTTTTATTTTTCAAAATAACAAAAATTATGATAAACTTGTTTTATTAAACAATTATTCAGACATTGAAGGAAAAGTTAAATACACAAAACAAAATAAAATTATATTTTGTATTTATACAAATTGCGTCCAATTGACACTTATTTTTAAATTGAAACAAAGTTATTATAAATCACTACAAATGTAATTATTTAAATGTCAAAAGCAGTACACAAAGAATTAAAGAAACTTTTTCTAACTCGTATGACATTGCCACGGTCGGCAGTACGGCAGAGAGGGCATGTACAAATACCAGCGCAAACGAAAGTTAAGCAACGGCCGCTCTGGTCACAACTTGGATGGGTGAACCCAAAGTGATGCCGAGCGTAGCGTTCTTCCCAATATGGGTCCGTTACCTCATATAAGCATCCATACATGTCTTCTCTGTGGCTCGGTGTGTCCGACACCTCAACACCTAACGGTATTAAGAGGTTATTGAATTGAATTGAATGACATTGCCAAAGTCCAAATAACATATGATTGGTGTCGATGTAATAATTATATGTAATAAGGAACCAAAACCACAAAGCAGAGTGCTAAACAAAAAATCATAAAATATTTTTCAAATATAGTCCATAAAATTAGAGCTGCTTTGAAAAAAATGATAAATGTCCTGCAAAGAAATTAAAATTTGGTGGTGGAAAAACTATTCAGATTTTATTGAATACATGCTTGCAAGATAGTGTAATCCCAACTGCTATACCAAATATCACTACTACTACCATTCTATCAGTTTGCTCTCTCAACTATACAAGCTGTTCACCAATATCAAGAGAAAACTTTTACCAGCCAGTAGAACAGGATACTGTTGAATCGTGGTCAATTTTAAAACCACTAACCCACATACTCAAAAATATCTATAATAATTCACGTCAGGATCAATAAAAGACTTACCAACAAAATAAAAACAAGTGGAGGAGTTCGGCAAGGGAATAAAATCTCGCCTAAACTCAAGTTTAGAGCCAATCTTAAAAAAAAGGGACTTGAAATATATACAGATTAATGGGGTGGGGTAAACCTCAACCATCTACGATTCGCCAACAATCTCGTTTTAATCTCGAGTGACCCAGTAAAACTATTGAGATGCTGCAACAATTAAAAATGAATACCGGCTATACAACAATATAATAAGTCCAATTGATCCCCAGATATAGACAATATAGCTATCAAATGCGTAAACCACTATTCCTACCTATGCTAAGAAAACCAACTATATTAGTCTCTTTAGACTAACTAAAACAGGAGAACTCACTAGATGTATAGGTCTCACATGGGGCCAAACAAAAAAGATTACAACTCATGCATATTACCCGTGGCTATATACAGACTAGAACGGCAAGCCTCACAAAAAATAGATTTAGGAACAAAAAACTAAAAAGAAAATTGAAACTTATAGACGTAGCGGAACAAGTAGCACAACTAAAATGTAGGACATGTTGCAAAACAAATAGACCGACCAGAACAAAAATGGCTAGACGATATTAAGTCAATCATCGGTAGAGACTAGTAACACAAAGTCCAAAATCACCATACGTAGAAAGTACGTGTGGAAAGGCGTATGTCCAAGAGTGGATAAGGGAAGGCAGACATAGAAACAGAAGAAGAGTGTAGATAGACCAGATACTCTCTTGGTTCTTGATATAAGAATCGATTAATATATCTCTAAAACATTTTGTTCCAGATGAACTTAAAAGTAAGTCGCATGCAGGTATTACCGCACATTATATCAACACAAACCTTCTAAAAAAAATTATCGAAATAATGTACCACCATAGCCAACACGTGTATTTGTATAGTGTATAACTACCTCTCAGCCTGAAAAACATCAATTTTGCAGACTGGATTTAAACTTACTCACCAACCAATCATCGCACTTGTAAGAAATGTGCACTCTTGAATATACATGTATACTGTTGCAGGCACAAGAAAACAGCCAACTTTGAGGCCGCAACAACTCTCTGCTTCCACCAATATCAAGAAAACTACTGCTGAGAGAATTAGAAATTTCTTCTCTCTAAAAGTGTTAAAAATCCCTTAGTTAGAAAAAGTTACATTCTCTTGATAGCCAACACTTGGAAAGGTAGTTGAGTTACTCCAAATTATAAATACTATTGAGTAATTTAAAATAAATACCTATTTAACAGCCCAAAAGTTTGTTAAAAAAAATTTTCCTCTTTCCAAATCTTAGAAGTCTCTTTGTGCAAAATAAAAAAGTGATTACCAATCTTGATAATCAACACTTGAGCGGGTGGGTGGGTCACTCCAGATCGTGATTACCAGCAAGTAGTTTAAACTGAGTTCCCAGCCAACCGTAATAACATTTCTTATCAAAGAATTAATAGTTTCTCCTCTTTGCAAGTTACTCAAAAGAGAAAAAGTTATATCTAATTTCTACAAATAATTATTACCGTTGAATAGTTTAAACTGTAATAATCAACTACTTGCCCAAGAGTTTGTTAGAACAAAATTAGAAGTTTTTCTTTTTTGCAAGGTAATATTCAATCTTTTAATAAGCAAATAGTAAATTGCACACCTACCCGGCAATGACTGTTTGGTAACAATTGAATTGAAAGTTTCTCCTCTTTACAAGTGCAATTTTTTAATAATTAACGCTTGTGCAGCTAGGTGTCATTCCAGATCACGATTACTAGCGAGTAGTTTGAACGTGTCCACCCGCCCGCCTGTGTTTGTTAATACAAAATTTTCTTCAAGTGTTAGAAATCTCTTACTCATTCCAAATCATAATTACCCACCTGACTAAAAGTTTGTCATCAAATAATTTGAAATTTCTCCTCTGTGCAAGTGTTAATAGTTATACCCAATCTCTTCATGACAAACACGTGAGTAGAAAGATAGATCACTTCAAATCATAATTACCATTGTGTGCCCACCCACCTGTCCAAAAGTTTGTTAAAAAAAAAAATAAAAATTCTTCTCTTTGCAAGTGTTAAAAGGAATAATCAAATCTCTTAACGATCAACACTTAGGAAGGTGGGTGGTTAGATAACTCCAAATAAACTACTGAAGTGCCTACCTATCCGCCTGAGTGTTTGTACTAAAACTGACCCCAAGACAAGAATATACATTGGCAAACCCCAATAGCAAAAGATTTATTTATTTATTTATTTGCTAGTCAACGGAAGCCATTACAAAATAAGTATATATATGGGTAATTCCATTACTTTTCGACCAAACTAAAATACTGAATGTCTCCAAACTGGTTCAAAATTAAATATGTACCAAAAAAACATATTTCCCAAATTTTCAACTTTTTAAGTCATGGTCTTGACTTTTGGGAGTCTCTCAAAGTTCAGAAAAACGCCTAAAAATCACATTTTTTAGCTAATTTTCAACATTTTTTTTCTCAGCGTAAAAACATTGAAAAAAGCTCTGCAAGGTCTGATTCTTTTTGTAATTTTTTGTACTTTAACTTGTTTTTTTTTTAATGTAGCCATTCTTTATTTTCTTTAGCGTAGGCCGTTGTGAAAATAGCCTAAAATTATAAAACCAGCCCCACATTAAAAATGCCGTAACAAAGTCAAATTTGAATCAAATTAGGTCTAGTTTAGCTTAATTTATCGATTTGAATTGCTCTTTAAAATTTTGCAAAGTTTTTTCCGATCGACAAAGTAAATCGTGAGATAACACTTTTCAAAGATTAGTAATTTGGTCATTTTGCTCATTTTTGTATACATTGAAACCGTTGTACTTTTTTCTAACTAAATTTTTTTGGCTGAAATTTTTAGTAAACCTTCCTCATATATGCTTAAAACATCTCTTAAAGTTTGGTTCTTGGGAATGAAAATGAGCCCAAGCTACAGAACTTTAAAAATTTGTAAAAAACAACGTTTTATACGTTAATAACCTGGTAATAATTTTTACTTACGCTTTTATTTTTGCAAAAAAACTACAAATTATTGCATTGGTTTGAACATATCTTAGATTTAAAATGTGTTTTTAATAGAAAATGTATATTTTTATAATTATAGATAAATTTTTATTTTTATTGTACCTGTAAGACAAATACATAATTTTTGCTAAAATCATATCATGGACGCCTTAATTCTAAACTTTATGACAAAGCACGCCAAAAAATACACAGGGCGTTTCCTAACTGAAGGCAAAAAAATTTAAACAGAAAATCTAAATATCTTTTTTGTCTATCACGCTTTGTTTTTGAGATATTTTAAAAATACACATTATTTAGAAATCTTTCTATTTAAAAAAATTTAGGTAAAAAAAGATTATTTATAACAATAGTATCAACAAACAGAACAGTATTACATATTTTAATAAGTTCTCAAAATAACTGCCATGAGCGTTGATGCAAGCTTGACAACACACTAAAAAAGAATGATAAACTGTTTCAAAACGTGTTATGTTTTGAATTTGCCATGCAGCATTTGCAATTCTCTATTGTAGCTGCTCTACGTTGATTATTGGCTTTCCATAAATCAATTGTTTCATGTGTCACCTAAACGTTCAATAGATTTAGATCAGAAGATCTTGCAGGTCAGTTCACTGGACTTCTACTAATCCATCTATCCTTAAAATTATCGTTAAGCCACCGAACTACATATCGCCCAACATGGTGGGGCGGTGCTCTATCGTACTGGTACTACACTCTGTTACGTTAGGCAAGAGGGACATTGTTATCCAACAAATTTTCCATCTGATTTTCAAGAAATTATGATTACAAAAAAATGACATGTGTATTCTCCGTTGTTGAACAGCATTTTTTACAAGCATCAAAAGCTTGCATCAACGCACAATTGTTAAAGTAATGCTGTATTGTTTGTTTTCTTTTGCTAAAAAAACAAGCTTGCATCAACGCTCATGGTAGTCATTTTAAGAACTTTAATAATTTTTTACTAACGGCATATAAAAAAAACCATTTACATCTACATCATCCTGCACAGAAATAATGATGAATAATACAAACAATGTATAATAATTAAAACTAGACAATGAACATAAAAAATACAAAATAAACACATAAAATGTATACATATAAAAACAAAATATAAAATTATTCATTAACATATTTTAATTGGTTCTTAAATGTACATTTAAAAACGTAAAACAAATCGATGTTATTAGAAAAGCTATTTACAATTCTACATATTCTGTCAATAGATTATTGAATCCATAGTTGGTAGAATGTATAGATTCTTTAAATTAGTCTAGTTTGGCGATTATTGTTGGATATCTGAAACGGAAGAGTTGCAAGTAGCTCTTGGCAATCAATCTCAGACATCATGAGTCCACTTATTAAATTATGTAATATTGTTCTGTTTGTTATTATTATTGTTACGAATGTTTTTTTTTATAATGTGTATTTTTCAATTATTTCGAAAACGAAGCGAGATAGACAAAAAAGATGTTTAGATTTTCAGTATAAAATTTAAAAAAAAAAACTTTAGGTTTTATTTTTTGCCTACAGTTAGGAAACACCATGTGTATTTTTTGGCGTGCTTTCTCATAAAATTTAGAATTAAGGCGTTCATGATATGATTTTAGCAAAAAATATGTATTTGTCTTACAGGTACAATAAAAATATATCTATATAAGTAAAAATATATATTTTCTATTAAAAACACATTTTTAATCTATGATATGTTTAAACAAATGCGATAAAATGTAGTTTTTTGCAAAAATAAAAGCGTAAGTAAAAATTATTACTAGGTTATTAACGTATAAAACGTTGTTTTTTACAAATTTTCAAAGTTCTGTAGCTTGGGCCCATTTTTATTCCCAAGAACTAAACTTTAAGAGATATTTTGAGCATATATGAGCCAGGTATACTAAAAATTTCAGCAAAAAAAATTTAGGTAGTAAAAAGTTACAATGGTTTCAATGTATACAAAAATGAGCATTTTTGACCAAATTGCTAATCTTTGAAAAGTGGTATCTCACGATATACCGGTTCGATCGTAAAATACTATGCAAAATTTTAAAGAGCAATTCAAAACAAACCAATTAAGCTAAACTAGACCTAATTTGATTAAAATTTGACTTTGTTACGGCATTTTCAATGTGGGGCTGGTTTTGTAATTTTAGGCTATTTTCACAACGGCCTACACTAAAGAAAATAAAGAATGGCTACATTAAAAAAAAAAACAAGTTAAAGTACAAAAAATTACAAAAGGAATCAAACTTTGCAGAGCTTTTTCCAATGTTTCTACGCTGAGAAAAAAAATGTTGAAAATTAGCAAAAAAATGTGATTTTTAGGCGTTTTTCTGAACTTTGAGAGACTCCCAAAAATCAAGATTAAATTAACTTAAAAAGTTGAAAATTTGAGAAATATGTTTTTTTGGTACTCACTATCACATATTTAATTTTGAGCCACTTTGGAGATACTCAGTTTATAAGTTTGGTCAAAAAGTAATGGAATTACCCATATACAGGGTGTCCGAAAAATACGTGTACAACGTTTGACGACAGACTCCTGACGTCAAAATAGGTCGATCTAAGCCGACTTAGTTATATCCAAAATTGTGTGTATTCAGCAAGATGGCGGTCATTTTACACATTTGCTTAAGTAATGTTTTTGTTTTACTTAGTTTCTTAGATAGATACTTTCAACTTTGTTATACTTTTGTTTTTTTTGACGCCCTCTACCGGCTAAACGAGACAATTTTGGATATAACTAAGTCGGCTTAGATCGACCTATTTTGACGTCAGGAGTCTGTCGTCAAACGTTGTACACGTATTTTCCGGACACCCTGTATATATACACAACTTAAAAAACATATAAATTAAACATAAAACAACTAATACTAAAAATAAAAATAAAACTTAAATAGTTACAAAATATTAAAAAAGTCACGTATGGTTGATAAGTGCACGTCGGACGGTATTTAAAAAATCTTTTAAAAAATCCACTTTAACTTCGTTGGCATACCGCAAAATACGTGTAGATGCAGAGTGCTGCGCATAATGACAAGTAGAAAGAAACGATGAACTGTAATAAGCTCAAGACAAACACCCAAAGATAACTACCTGGTTCTACGTCACTTTAAGACCCTGGAGGGATGAAATGAACAGGTTAAGGAAGCGGTCATGGGAACAAAATAAATGGAGAGAAAGCTCGGTAGACTCATACAAAATAACGGAGAGACAGGAGAAGAAGCCAGAAGGCTAATAGCAACAGCAGCAAGAAGCAAATTGGTATACGCAGAAACATGGATAGAAGCCATGAAAACAAAAAAACAAGAATCAAATAAGAGGAGCTACAAGAGCCAGTTTGTTAAGGATCAGCAGGGCTTATAGAACGGTGTCACAAGAGGCAGTAGAGGTGATTGCGGCAACACCACTACAATACCAAACAAAATTGTAGAGATAAGGAGAAGAAGAAAAGAAATGTTGAAGGAATGCAGAATAACAGAAATAACGAGGCAAATACCAAATGGTAGATACGTTACCTCGAGGTTGACGGTTTACGCAAGTTTTGAGATGGTCAGAATATACACAAAGAAGTAGTCCGTACAAAAAAGAGTGGCAAGTGATCTAAATTCCGATAGCAAAATGCAGCATCACAACTAGTAACTGCATCGACGATCTAATTAGCTATCGGAACATCAAAACAAACAAAACAAATATTAGCTGTAGGCATCACTTAGATTACATTTTTGGCATATCAGCCTAAAAACTGTATGCATGCATTAGTGCAAAGACAATTATAACGCCTGTGTCGCAAGTAGACCCTTACAACAAAAACACTTTCAGAACTTCAAGGTGCGCTAACAGTACAGACAGACTTATGTATGTGAAAGTTGTCAACTTGCTTCTACTTTTTTAAACATAAAAGTAATTACCATGTACCTGGTAAGAAAAAAAAATCAATCAATAGCGAGCAAACTCGTTAATGTATGACTAGTGAAAAACTGTAAATGATAGTTTAGTTTAGTTTGAAAGCTTCAAATTTAGTATGTTGCGTCATAATTAAATGCACTGGTTTATTACTCCTAAAAGTTTGTTTTTTGTTTTGCAATTCCTTAAAAACCATTATAACGTCTTCAAGACTCACAATTTCGTTTAAAAACCTAAACAATATCCTCAAAACTCAGTATGTAGCTACACAATTAATTACAAAATTGTCTACCAAAGATCTCACCATTTAGTTTCTCGCTTCGCCATTTATTAAACACAATTGCAATTTTGTCCCTACTCAATACTTTGTAGTTTCTACCGTACTTTTTTAGACAAAACGTTTCTTAAAACTAAGTAAAACTTAGATTATCGTCAATACGTGTAGTAGCATTTATAGAAAAAGCACCAGAACTGCTCGGTAGTTCTTACTTCATAGATTCAACTATGCTTACTATGCCATCTTCATACATGTACACCTTATACAGCCGCTAAACGTCCTAGTAAGCTATAAGTAGCAAACTTGATAAGGTGTAATAGGTCAATCTGTTATCCTATAACTTTCAAGACTGCTTTATAGGTCGTAAGCCTGTTAAGACCATGAACAGTATCTTGTAGGATATTTGACAGCTTATGTTTATTTAGGTAGCCTAAATTTTCCAGTGGGCTGTGCTACCAAATTTTATATACAGTGCTAAAGTGCTATAAAACTCTACTGAAATACCAGCTTTCTGAATAGAACCAGTTTCACAAGTAATTTATTCGCATAAAGAACGTTTAAAAAATAATATATTTCTTTGCAATACATCGTGGACCTTTCCAAAAACCATGAGTAAATCAAAAATTCAATATTTTAACATACCAAAATTTTGGTTATTAATATTGCATATGCAGCAAGATAATAATAGTATTTAGGTCAAGCACGCCAAACATTACTATTGTTAGCAAGAAAATTATAAAATGTTTCAAAAACATGTGGTCTAATTAGTAACCGTAGTTCAAATTCAGAACAAAAAAAATGCAAAACTCACTTAATTATTACAGCAATGAGTTTATAAGAAGTCGTTTTAAAAAGCTCATTTTGCACAAATAGAATTCTACTTTAGACAAAGTTCTGTTCTTTCGCTAACTCAATTTTAGATTTACATTAGTGAAAAAAAAGTTTTTGAGATAATAGCACCCTTTATTCTTCATACTTCATACTTTCTAAAAACTTTATCAATAAATATGACAAATTGTCTAAAAATTTAGGTTAGAATCATCTATGTAGATACAAAGAAACAATATCTGACTGGGGTACTACTAGCTTGGTAAATTTTAAATCTAAAAAACTTCATGCAAATTTTAAAGTCATAAAAAACAAAGTGCATAAAGTTACCATAAATTGTAAATTTTAATTTTATTTTTTGTACTCGTACAAAAAGTATTGCAATTTGCACGTCACTCGCCAAAGCCTCGTGAAAGAACGTTTATAATCACGAGAAATGGTTATCATTACGTGCTGGTTGTAGTAATTCAAACCTGTTGACATGTTATATAAAAATATCCTAGATAGAAATAGACTAAAAACATATCAAACCAAGAAGCTAAAAAATCAGACCAAAAAACAAGCAAAAAAATTATAGAAATAATAAAATAAAATAAGTATTTTCTATTTAATAAAAACATAACAGGAGACTAAGAAAAAGAATGTACTTGCGGTAGAACTACAAAACAATCAGTTTGACTAAGTGCAGAGCAAAAATTACAGTTCAAAAAACAGTAGAACTACTAAAAAATTACGTAGTAGGTGAAATGATAAGTAAACAGAATAAACTAAAAGAAGCAGTTACAAAGATAGTATAAACGGAAGACTTAAAAAGTTATAAAAAAATCTGATAAAAATAAATTTAAAAAAGCGTAAAAATGAGAATTAAAAAACTGGAAAACAGAACAATAGACGTAACAACAAAAGATGTAGAAGACATCAGAAGCAAAAATGAGTAAAAAAATTTGGACAACCAACTGCATAAAACATTTTTGGAACCAAAAAATGTCTAAACTATACTATAATTTCGCCAAGAAATAAATTTACAGTTTATATCAGACAGTTATACATTTTCTCAAAAGGTTAACAAATGGCAGTTTATACAATACAGCGAGAGCAAAAATGATTGAACTATCCGCTCTTATCGAACAGGGTATGTTCCGACAACATAAGTCAGGTTAGCTACACTATAGTAGCGTATATGGCAAAATTTTACTAAAACTCCGTTTGATGAGAGCGGACTTATCAGCCATTTTTTATCTCTCTACAGAATTCATTTATAAAACGACAGTTGACAAATGCTTTATTAAATTATAAGTTTAAATCATACGGCAGATTTCTTAAGTAACAACAGTTGCTTATTAAAATTGACAGTTCATTTAATAGAATGTATACGCAACAGATTTGTTAAACAACCGTTCCTAAAATGTTAAACAGTTCACAGTTGTTTTGATATATTAAGAGTTGACACTTCATATGACAGACTTGAAATTCTGCTAGAAGCTTTTCAAATATTAACATACAAATTTATATTCGAAGGAAAAATACCAACAAAATGGAAATACGCGGAAGTCATCATCCTGCACAAAAAAGCACAATAAGCTTGTTATCTCACCTGTATAGGCTTATGATGCAAATTATAACAAATCAACTTACAACAAAACTGGATTCCTACCAAGCACTGAAACAAGCGGGCAAGGTTTTGACACATCAGACCACCTGCAAACACTCATAGAAAAGTCAACAGAATACAACATCCCAATACACAATAGTATTTATAGACTACCATAAAGCTTTTGACGGTGTCGAGTTTTGAGCCTTCTTGATAGCACTGAACATAAAAAATCAGCCGAAAAACTTAGACTGACTCAAAAAGCTATAAAACGCCCAATTTTAGGAATCACTTCAAGAAATAAAATGCGCAACACCGATGTCCGTGCAAGAATAAAAACAACAGACATTATGGAAAGAACAGCAAAACTTAAATGACAATAGGTAGGACATGTGGCTAGAAAAAATACAAATCAATGAAACCATAAAGTCACTTTCTGAAGACCCCGGGAAACGAAACAAAATATTGGAAGACCCCAACGAGATGGATTGATAATATCAGAACCATTGCGGGGAAACAGTAGATAAAGACAGCAAAAAACAAAAACGCATGAAAACGAATGAAAGAGGCCTATATCTGGCAGTGAAAACAGGAAGGCTAAGAAGAAAAAAAAGAAAATGACAAACTTGCAACAATTGAGTCGAATAATATAAAAAATACAAAATAAACACAGAAAATGTATGGGTAATTCCATTACTTTTCGAGCAATTTGAAAAAGTCGACCTCTTTGATTTTGCTCAAATTTTTAGAGATCAAAATATAGATGAAAAAAATGAGATTTCCAAAATTTTGGACCTTAGAATATTGCCTGTTCAAAATGACACACATTTGAAGGTCAGAAATTTTACAATTAAACGTAATTTTTAGCTTAATTTGTATCTCAATTTTTGGGCTTCTGGAAAATGATAAAAAGGTCTACGATAGCTCAAATTATTCCTTATTACATGTACTTTAAAACCCATATTATAATGTATAATATCGTGGCAGTCATTTTGATATATTAAGCTTTAAACATTATTCCAAAAAAAAAACGTAAATTTAGCAAAATCGCAAAACTTTGCTTTCTTTAAACCGTTCTAACTTTGTCAAATCTTAACAAAATTTGATTCGCAAGGTCTAGATTTCCTCGTGTTTAATCTCTTTTTGAAGTGATCACACAATACTTATAGAATCAATACGTATACACCATTATTTTAATGCAGGAAGTTGCACATGTTTTCGCGATCTTCAAAACTTGTAATTTTCAGGTCCCGAAAAAGCGCTGTCACCCTATGTCGATTTTAGTAAAAATTTCAGTAAATACTCTTTAGAACACAAGAAAAAAGGTTATTCATATGAGAAATGGTATATCAGGCATTATCAAGAATTTTTTAATATTCAAAAATTGTCAAAATCGGAAAACCGCACATTTTTGTATCTCAATTTTTGGGCCTCTGGAAAAGATAAGAAGGTCTACGTTGGCTTAAAATATTTCTTATTGCATGTACTTTAAAACCCATATTTGTATATTTAATGTTGGGACAGTCATTTTGATAAATCAAGCTTTAACCATTAATTAAAAAAAAAAAAAAATTTAAATTATGTTTTGTTTAAACCATTCTAACTTTGTCAAATCTTAAAGAAAATTGATCCACAAGGTCTAGATTTCTTCGTGTTCAATCTATCTTTAAAGTAATTACACTAGACTTATAGAATCAATTTATATTTACCACTATTTTGATGGAGGAAGTTGCACATGTTTTCGCTATTTTCAAAACTTGTAATTTTCAGGTCCCGAAAAAACGCCGTCACCCTATGTCGATTTTAGTCAACATTTCAGTAAATACTCATCAGACTACAAGAAAAAAGGTTATTTATATAAAAAAATGGTATATTGGGTATTATCAAGAAGCCATTGAGAAAATGCAAGTCGTTGTGCTGCGTCGCCTGGTTGTAGGGGTTATACTTTTGATAATAATAGAGGGTGAACATTTTCACTAAAAAACGCGTCAAAAAAGTTGTTTTCTGTCAGAAAATCTCAATTGCTAGGGCATTACCATTACAGAAGTCCGTATTCAAAAATGATATTTGCGTATTCTCTATGTTGGAACAAATTTCACTAACCTAACCAAAGAAAACTGTTTTAACAAGTATCAAAAGCTTGCATCAATGCACACTTGTTAAAGTAATGTTGTTTTGTTTGTGTTTTTTTGCTAAATAAAAAGTTTTTTAAATATTTTGTATTTGTTGACTATCTCAAAAACAAAGCAAGATAGACAAAAAGTGATTTAGATTTTCTGAATTTTGACGATTTTTGAATATAAAAAAATTCTTGATAATGCCCAATATACCATATTTCATATAAATAACCTTTTATTTGTGGTCTGAATAGTATTTACTAAAATTTTGACTGAAATCGACATAGGTTGACAGCGGTTTTTCGAGACCTAAAAATAACATGTTTTGAAGATCGCAAAAACATGTGCAACTTCCTGCATCAAATTAGTGGTGAATATGTATAGATTTTATAAGTCTTATGTAATCATTTTAAAGAAAGATTTAACACAAAGAAATATAGACTTCGTAGAT
The DNA here is from genome assembly GCA_963932245.1 of Tachinus rufipes. Taxonomy (NCBI): domain Eukaryota; kingdom Metazoa; phylum Arthropoda; class Insecta; order Coleoptera; family Staphylinidae; genus Tachinus; species Tachinus rufipes. The sequence goes on along the minus strand of OZ010746.1, from coordinate 33,055,724 downwards.
CAAATTTCTTTAAAATTTAACCAAGTTAGAACGGTTTAAACAAAGCATAATTTTGCAGATTTGCTTAATTTACGGTTTTTTTTGGAATAATGTTTGAAGCTTGATGTATCAAAATGACTGCCCTAACATTAAATAGACAAGTATGGGTTTTAAAGTACATGTAATAAGGAATATTTTGAGCCATCGTGGACCTTCTTATCTTTTTCTAAAGACCCAAAAACTGAGATACAAAAATGTGCGGTTTGCCAATTTTGACAATTTTTGAATATTAAAAAATTCTTGATAATGCCCGATATACCATTTCTCATATAGATACCTTTTTTTCTTGTGCTCCAAAGAGTATTTACTGAATTTTTTACTAAAATCGACATAGGGTGACAACGCCTTTTTGGGACCTGAAAATTACAAGTTTTGAAGATCGCAAGAATATGTGCAACTTCCTGCATCAAAATAGTGGTGTATACGTATTGGTTCTATAAGTCTTGTGTGATCACTTTAAAAAGAGATTAAACACGAAGAAATCTAGACCTTGTGGATTAAATTTTGTAAAGATTTGACAAAGTTAGAACGGTTTAAAGAAAGCAAAGTTTTGCGATTCTGCTAAATTTACGGTTTTTTTGGAATAATGTTTGAAGCTTAATATATCAAAATGACTGCCACGATATTAAACATAAAAATATGGGTTTTGAAGTACATGTAATAAGAAATAATTTGAGACATCGTAGACCTATTTATCTTTTTCCAGAAGCCCAAAAATTGAAATACAAAATAAGCTAAAAAAGACGTTTTATTGTAAAATGTTTGACCTTCAAATGTGTGTCATTTTGAACAGGCAATATTCTAAGGTCCAAAATTTTGGGAATCTCATTTTTTTCACCTATATTTTGATCCCTGAAAATTTGAGCAATATCAAAGAGGTCGACTTTTTCAAATTGGTCGAAAAGTAATGGAATTACCCGTATACATATAAAGACAAAATATAAAATTATTCATTAACACATTTTAATTGGTTCTTCGCAATTCTACACATTCTGCCAATTGGATTATTGAATCCATAGTCGGTAGAAAGTATAGATTCTGTAAATAATGAAGACTGTCTAGTTTGGCGATTATTGTTGGATACCTGATACGGAAAAAATACAAGTAGCTCTTGGCAATCAATCTCAGACATCATAGGTCCACGTTGACATGTTTAATTTTTGCTTTGTCAAATTGATAGTTGACCATTAATCTGATTTTTTTTTTAAACAGCTATCTTTCTCAAATCAACGGTCTCCCAAAGCACATGTTAAGATAGGGTCCTTCAAAGTTCGACCCTTATTTCTATACTGTTTTTAATTTACATAAGTAGTCTCAAAAAAAATATAAAAAAAATTCTCTACGCGGGCGATACTACCTTTTTAGAAAACCCAGCTCAAATACTAGCCTTATTCGAGGTCTAAACAAAATATTGGTTCAAATCTAATAACTTGTTTTAAATACCGACCAAACTGTTCATATAAAGTTTCTTTAAACATTATTGTTAAAATATAAAGTATTCAATTCAATATATGTTAAGAAATAAATCACAAAACATAATTAAAATGTTACCAGAACCTGTTACTTTACTATAGAAGTTTTGATATTGTATTTTTATAATGCAAAAAAAACCAATAAAAGCTGATGCAGCCATATCACAACTAATAAGTGGTCGTAAATATTTTAAAACGTTGATAATACAAACTATTCGTGCCGTGTTTGTGTTTCAATATCTTTTATTTGCAAAAAATGGTATACCAACTAATATAAAACTGATATACATAGTTACAACACACATACAAATGCCAACATAGTACTTCCATCAATTAAACATAAAGTCTAAAAAAGTTATTAATATCTCTCAATAAAAATGTATAATCATCTGCCTATGTGTTAAGAAGTTATATATAGCAACAAACTTTTTTTTATAAAACAGTTTTAATTGTCATTTTAAGAGTTTTATGTTATGATATTAAATTTAGTAATTAGTTCACCAATTTTGTACTTTTGTGATATTATTGTATTTTACTGTATTTTTATGTACGAGGGCGGGCCAATTTGTCCGTGACTTTTGAATTACCCGCCTCTTAACTGAAAGGGCAACACTGCTCCTATCAAGAGGTATCTGACTCAGCTGACTCCTGTCAAAATTTTAATAAGCTGCGTCATTTAGATTTGTATTTGACAGCCATTGATAGCACAAAAAAGTGAATTTCGTGTGCACATTAAGCATTATTTTTTGCGGAAAAAAACCATTACTCAAACAAAGGCTAAACTTAATAAATACTATGGGAACTCTGCACCATCAATTGTAAAAAAGTGGTTTACTGAATTTCGTTGTGGCCGTACAAGCACGGAAAATGCCGAACGTTCTAGACGCCCAGTTGAGGTCTCTACACCCAAAACAATTAAAAAAATTCACTATATGGTGTTGGCCAATTAAAAATTGAAAGTGCGAGAGATTGTGGAAGCTTTCCGCACCACAAACGCAATCGTGTGACAACTTTGCAGGAGTGTTTGTCGTTGTTCAACCGCAATATGAACAAGTTTTTGCGCCATTTCGTAACCGCGGACAAAACGTAGATCCACCATAACACACCAGAGACCAAACAGCAGTCAAAAGAGTGGGTTTCTCAGATTAAACCGGCGCTAAAAAAGACCAAGGTACATTTGTCAGCCAATAAAGTCATGGGGACTGTTTTTTAGGATGAACGTGGTATAACCCACATTGATTGCCTTCAAAAGAGTAAAACAATCAATGGCGAATATTATGCAAACTTATTGGGTCGATTTAATGAGGGTCTGAAAAAAAAAAACAACCGCATTTGAGCAAGAAAATAGATCGTTTCCACCAGGACAATGCAAGGGTGCACACATGTACAGTTTGAATTAGGCTACAAATTACTCCCTCATTTCTTGTTTCCAAACCTGAAGAAATAGCTCGGCGGAAAGAGATTTGATTCCAATAATAAAATCATCTCACAAACAAATACCTATTTTGATGACCTCAACACATCTAATTTTTTAGAAGAGATAAAAAAAATGAAGAAACGTTAGACAAAGTGTATAGAGCTCAAAGAAAACTACGTTGAAAAATAAAATTATTTTTTATTCAAATACCTGACTTATTGACCCGCCCTCGTATTATATATGTATATTCATTTGTTTCTTTATTTATGTAAATTTTACTCTATTCTATTCAATAGTTTACATGGCAGATTTGTCAAAAATAAAATCATATCACACAACTAAAACAGTTAATATAAATTTTGTCAAATAAAATAACAGTGGACAGTTCATATAATATATAGCTTAAATAAAAAAAATAAATTTGTCGACAGTTGGTGGTTGCTTTGTTAGATTACTAGTTGCCAATTTAAATGACAGATTTACAGACTTTACAGTTTTTCAGTTCTCTTTTTAAACTAATAGTTTTTTTTTATTAAATTGTCAGTTGAACATAATGAAAGTTTCTCTAAAAATAAATTGATATTGGCAGTTTACAGATTATATGACAGATTTTTTAAGATTAAAGATTACAGTTCATATATCAAACGGTGTATATGACAAATTTGTGAGATAGTAAGCCAGATGTTGAATCGACAACTGAAAGCTCTAATAAAAGATTTGTGAAACAGTTGCTTTTTAAAATCGATAGTTAGCAGTTCATATTACAAATTTGTGAAATAATTGACAATTGCTTAGTTGAACTGACAGTTGATAGTTGACAGTTTAAATGACAAATTTGACAGTGGTTTTGTCACGTTAGTAGTTTATATGACAGAGTTCACCGCTGCTTAATTAAATTGATATTTGACTGTTTATCTGACAGATTGGTGAGATAGTTGACATTTGCCTTGTAAAATTGAAAGTTTTGTGATTTAGTTGACATATGACATATGACTTGCTTATATAAAATGACAGTTCATGTAACAGAATAAAGTTAAGACGTTATTTGTCAGTGGCAATATAATAACCTAAATACCTAAACTAAAAAAAAAGTTAAAATAAAATTAGTACAGCATATAAACATAAGTAATAACACAATCAACGCAAGCTTAAATCAATTTACAAGTCAGGTTTATAATAAAATTCTGAAAGATTATATAGGACTCACATTCAATTAAAACTAGATAAAATGTGTTTTCTTGTTTTTATAGTTTGACTTGTGTTTTATTGATCTCGGAATGTATAGTTTTATACAACCATAATAGAGACTTCTTTCAGTGACGTTAAATTATGATTTGGTATTCTGTATTCTTAGACATTTAAATTAATTATAGAAGAGCGTAATAAACTCTAAGAGATCAAGATAACTAAACATAAAATAGACGCTCTAAAATACAGAAACTAAAACTTTTTTAAGGGAACCAAAAATATTTACAAAAACATTTTTATCAGTAAATGATGATGAGTTAGAGAATAGTAGTAGTTGAATGAAGATGGCACAAAGATAACGTGGAAGAAAGGCGTAATAAGAAAAAGAATATAAGTAAAAATAAAAAACAGATTTTTTTAAAGTTTTATTATATGTCTATATCTCGATTTGTTCATTTTCAAGATAAAATATAATAAGTGTAAAATGACAAGAAATAAACAATCATTATTTTCTTATAACTAAATAATATTTTTGTAACAATAATCAATAAATCTTAAGCGGTTAGTATATAAATTATGTATTTACAAACTTCAAATGCATTGCTTGTTTTAAAAAGAAACAGAATAATATTCCGCAACATAAATGGTAAACATCAATTTATCAGCAATTTTTTTTCTGTTTTAACACATTCACACTGAATAGATTAAAACTGCCATTGATGCAGTAATGGTAACTAAAAAGTTATTAAGTGTCAAATTGGCAATATAAAAGCCAATATCAGAGATATGTAATTTATGTATCGTATGCAACTGCATTAGATAATGCTGATGTTATTCACATAACAGAGTTTTTCTATACAATAATTAACATTTAAATACATAAATAAATTTAAAACGATAAAACTAATGTCGACGTGTAAAGGAAATATAAGATGTAAATGTGAGACGTAAATTCTTGACTAATAACCTTAAATAAGTTTATATTCATTTAATATTTATCTACATTTACACTTTATGATTATCTTTTTTGTATGAATAAATGTCAATAATATATACTGTATATTGACTAAAACTAGTTGATATAAGTAAAATTATATAAAAAAATTATTCTTGTAAAATTTTGTTTCGTTTAGGATGGTATGTAATAACCGATCCGTATAAACTATGTTATAAACAAATGAGTAAACAAGACATATTAATATATTTTCAAGTATTATTCACTTGTTTGAATATCTTTTATAAAATATATTGGCACTTCAATATAATGTTCATCGCATTTTTGTTCTGCAAGAAAGAATCTTGAGATTGATATACAACATAAAAAAGAGAAATTCGTTATAAAACATGACATTATTACCCTAACATGTATCTTCATTTAGAAATGTAACATGCAGACAAAATCCAATTTCATCAATTTTCAAAGACATCTGACAATCATCATCATATAATAAAACAATTATGTGATTATTCTACCTAACAACACAATTAGAAAATGTAGAACAAACAAATAAATTGACAGCTTAATTAAGAAATCTAGCAATGTATTAATTAAAAAAAAAACAATTAGCAGGTATTTAATTGAAATATGTTTTTCTTTTAATTAATTTCTGAGTAATTGCTTGTCTGGATTAAGCATTGCGTTATGATTGAAATTATGTATACAGAACAAAATTGTATTTTATCGCTATGCTTGAAATACTACTGTTGAGAGCCGATTAAAAAAAAATACAAATTAAGTATAATTTTAAAATTTGATGATAATGTACGTTCTAATTTACTTATTCTTATGTTCATTAAAAAAATATTATTTATTTTAAATTTTGTATGCTAATTTTTATGACAATAGCCTTAAATAAATTAATAACAAAATTCGAATTAGAAATGTGATATTAATAAATCCTGTACGTTCAGAATCTCATTTTAATATATTAAATTTTGATTAGATAATTGCGACGTCTTTTAAATTTCCAAACAATTGATCAATATCATTTTGTACTTTCTAATTCTATCTAAATTTACATTCATACACTATTTCCATTTTAAGAACTTGTAAACTATCAAAAAATATAAACAAATCTTAGTAGTATTAAAAAAAAACATCATCAGTATAATCGTTGTATAATAAGAATATACCATGCAGCAATAAAATACTACCATAATTAGCTACCAAAACTTTCTATTAAATTTAGTTAGAAATCATTTTAAAATATTTCTTCTTATAATATAAATAACTGCTTTTGTTAATTTAATTATTCTTTAATAAATTGATTTCTATTGTCCTTGTTAGTAAGTAATAAAATAAATACAACAAGAGTCATACGATCATTACAATACACCAAATTGTGTATATAAATATAGCAGTAATATAAACATATGAAATAATTTTGCATACATAGCAAACAATTTGTCTTTGTCAGTTTTCAGATATGTTGTTGACATACAAGACTTCAGAAATTAACCGCTTTTTATAAACCGCTTCTGTATTTAATTGTTCCATTAAAACAAAGCAAGATAAGCTATTATTTTAACTAAATAATTAATTTAAATGTTGTAAATAATCCATTAATTACAAAAATTATTTATTTAATAAATAACAATATCATTCCTTATCTAATTCGAAATAACAAATGATTTTATAATCAAAAGTAAAACTAAAAGCAATATGTTTAGCCTTTAAATTTACTGAAAGTAGTAGTTGTTGCAAGGATAATTCCCAGAATTCACAAAAAGGACTGCATCAGGATTTATCGTATTCTCACGAACCCTATACATGTTTATTTCATTCACTAGGAGCACGCCCACCGAGTTCTCACTAAGCTGTTACTTTGTTGGAGCAAATATCGGACATTATCAATCAATGAACTAAAGTAGTAATTAATTGAATAATAAATATTGTAGGTTAAAATAATTATATTTATTCATAATGTATTGTATAAAATAATGAATAGCTTCATAATATAAAGTCTTTTTATGTCAGCTACTGTAATTGAAAAAAATAAAAATTAATTAAAAAATTACGTGTGTACCTCTCGTTCTAACTACAGGAATTTATTTGTGATTATAGCTAAAGTGCATTAAATATTGAATGTTATTATGTTATGTAGCAAAGTGCAAATATTTAATTAAGTTTTATTAAAATTTGTTTATTAATATATTAATAAGCATGTTAATAGGTTGGTGGGTCATAGATTATCATTAAATACGCCCCACATCTTGTTAAGTAATTAAATCGTATATTTACTGTAATGATTAGATTAAATAAAGGGTGACAGACAGCATTTGTCATGCCGGCTAAGTAGTTATCTTGTTCGTGATAAGAAACTTTAAGATTTAAGGATCGTATGTTATGTGCTACTGTTCGGAAGGGTGGTTTCCTTCCACATACACAAGTGGAATATTTTATAGACAATCCTTAAGAATAAATGTTTATTTACGTGGATCTTAAATTAAGTGCATAATAACAGTACCTGTATGTGTCCGGAGATGAGCTTTAAGATGCGAGCTCTTGCCGTAGACTTTGTGGCACCCATCGTAGGAACACTTGTGCGTCTTCCTTAATTGTGAGGTGAGCCTCGGCTGAGGACGAGGTATATTGGTGGTTGTTTTTCTCGGTACAGGGACCACCTCGATCTTAACAGCCTTCGGTGGGGGAGTTGTATCCATGAGGCTGTTGTATCCCTCGTCCTGCTCCTCGTTAATTGTGAGATTGCCTTCATTGTCGGAAGGGACTTCCGGTACTGGCTCTTGTTTAATGCGGGTCAGATCTGTTAGAATACGGGCCACCATATATGAAGATGATTCGGGATTGTTGGTGGTCACTTCCTCTTTGAAAGTAACCACAGGAACCTGCTCAACAATCACTGCAGGGCCTGTATTTTTAAATATACTCCGCGGAAAGGACCTTGATAAATCCAGTGGTCTGTTGAAATGATCCTTGCTGTGGGACATCTCCAGTAAACACTGGGCAGCGAAATTGATCTCATCCATTTTTTTAAGTATTTGTGGGTGTAACACTGCACACTTTCTTATTTGTTAAGTATGTAAACAAATATAAATCACTGCACCAAATGAGCGCACAAATACCGAAAACCTAAATTATCCGCACCGTCGCTTTTCGCTAATTAAGTAATAAAACGGGCCAGAACCGAAATGTGTTCATCTCTCTAGGAGGCGTGTGGGGCGCGTAGAACACGTCGAGTGCGATATAACAGACCGGCTGGCACGACCTCGCCACACTCCGTGCGCTATTTGACTGCTGTACGGTTCTGCAAGGACCGATCGCCTCCGATGCCTGTCCCCACCCTCCTCGGAAACCTCCTGCACAACGTTCGCTCGTTTCCCTTCCTTTTCCTTCCTCAATATGCGCGCAGCCCCCGCACTTCATGCTCGCATTTTAAACGAACCCTATCACTCCTCTTTATTGTATTTGCATATGCACCTGTATGCCTAGGCGCCCTTCTATACTCCTTCACTTCGGCCGGCTTCCCCATCAGGCGCCGAACGAATACCACAAAAACCCTTAATCCCACGCAACAATTTGCAAAAACAATACCGCACGGATTTAACGTCCTATCTTTCTGTTGCAACCACAGCCCCCAGTCAAATCTCATTTTGTTTTATCCACCCTAATACAAAATACAATTACTAATCAACTATAAACTATTTGATTTAACTGATTGCAAACTAATGACTTCATACTTTTCTTTGATAGCGTTTAAAGTCATTAAGCAAATCAAGAGTCAGCAATACGTCGGTGAAATCTTTCTATTTATTTTCATATTAATTAAAATCTCTTGATAAGAATATAATTATTCCATTAGTTTTACTAAATTAAATTTAATCTAATTTAAAATGTGTGGCAATTGCTACTTATTTTTTCATAGTAGTAAAATCAATAATTTCTTAAATGTATGTCAAATAAATATTATATATTATAAAATAATTATTGTGTAGATACTTTTAATATTTTAATAATAATAATATTTGCATATCAGTAATTGTGTGCAGTTGTATTATATTTTTTTAAATTATTTGCATTAGATTAATATTAATATAATTAGATAATTTAATAACATTTTTTTGTTTATAGCGTTCAATAGAAATACTGATTTAGATTTTATAAATTTCAACTACGTTTTTCTTCTCATGCGTTGTTTGGTCAAGGTATTTTTGCATATTTATCTTTAAAGCCAAAGTCAACATACTTGCTATAGGGAAGTATTAATAATTATCACATGTTTGCAGGCAAATAATATTATGTTGTAATCCCATAAATAATTTACTGGGTCATTGAACTTTTTGCTTCAATAATTTAGTTATTTTATTAATCAATTTTGTTCATATTAATATTCATTTAATAGAATATTTTATGCATGATATTTAAATTTTTTTTTACACATATTAATCATTTAAACTGTTTTAAGTTGAAAATGGAAACAGAATAATATGCTAATATTATTGAACCCTATTGAAGAAAGGGTTATTTAATTGTAAATTACAGTAGCCAATTTCTAGAATTCTTAAGGGCGGTATTCATAGACAAATCTATCTCGGGCTCAAAACTCAAATACGTGTATAGGATTGTACGAAAAAGTCGCGTATTTAAAATACCACTATATTTTTTAAAATCTTTTGCTATAATTTTTTTTATATCTTTCTCCCCATTAATAATTATCTCGCAAAGTACATATAAATCAATGTAAAATTATCACAGCATAATATCCGCTATTGTTTTAGAAATATAACTTTCTTTGCAAATTAGTTTTTTGCCAAAGTTGCTGCATTTTGTCATAACTTTTTTACCTTCTCTTTTTTTATGTGGTTTCGGGAAAACTCTACCAGCTTGTGTGTGAGGCTCTCGCCCACTAAAACTTTTTCCGCTTGACGTTTTATTGCTCAATCCTAGAATCAGCCAAAGACCGGACATGCTTTTTGCACACCGTAGATCTAATCAGTCTTTTGTTTATTTTCTTCTTCTTTTAGGACTGGTTGGAATTAAGAAATAATTACAATTTTTATTATTCTTATTACTATATTAATTTCTATCGGCGGCGTGTTTGTGACTTAAATTATATTTTGACATGCGTAACAATAGTAATGATATGTAAAAAATAAATAAACAAAATCCAATCCAAGTTTTAATTCAATCAAAAATAAAACCGTGATCAAAAAGCCTTAACATTGGTCGTGAAAAACCTAACACGAATCAGTACGCAGCAGAATTTAATTAATATCAATTTAAATAAAGAATCATATCCCAATTTAAGAGAGCAAGTAAGCGATTAACAGAAATTAACGCGTCTCTCAAATACGTTCAAAATAAATCTGAAGCCAACAACACGCAGTATTAATAATTGTCTCAATTATGCAAAAATACCATGAAAACACTAGCACAACTTGAGGAGCAATTACATAAAATTAAATTAAAAATACCAAATATATTTTAGATAAAGAAATATATGCGAGATACCACAACGTGCGCGCTGAAGCCTAGAAATTTATATCTGAAGCTAAAGTCAAGTGAATCAACTGGAAGCGGAATTACGTCACAAATCAAATTGCCGGCTTTAAATCTACCCCAATATTCTGGCTCTTATGACAGATAGCTAGAATGTTACACACCTTTGCCTCATTAATATATGAAGACTGAATTACGTCACAAATCAAATTGCCGGCATTAAATCTACCCCAATATTCTGGCTTTTATGACAGATAGCTAGAATGTTACACACCTTTGCCTCATTAATATATGAAAACCTTAACATCAAGAATATCAAGAAAAAGCACTACCTAAGGCAGCAACTAAAATGAAAGCAGCGGAAGTAATTAGTGCCTTATCAATAACTGCCAACAACTATGAGCTCTCGTAAGCTCTATTAAAAGAGCGGAACAAAGATACTTAAGCAATAGTGCAGTGCTATGTAAAAAAATTATTCAAACTCCCTTTGATACCAAAAGGTTCGCATGCGTTCACTGCTGATAAATGTATACAGCACATACTTGCGCTTCGAATATTAAAGCAATGACATGTTTGACATTATCGTCTAATTTCTGAACAATTGGTGTTCAGAAATTAGACGATAAAGCAAGAAACCAGTGGGAAGAATCGTTGGTGACAAAAAATTCAATCAATTGCAAGAATTTCTAACAATTAAATGCAGGACGCTGCAAGCTTATAAAGAAAATATGAAGGTACCGCAAAACAATACGGTAAACATACGGCAAAGAAATTAAGCATAATAACTGAAAAAAAATGTGCATAAATTGCATGAAATCAAATCACATCGCAAGAATCTGCTGGTTATCTAAATATAAAAAATGCAATAAATTACATCATACGCTATTGCATATTGATGGCAACATTATGAAAAAAAAACAAACTCAAATACAGCAATAATTGGATGTCTGAATCAGGAAAAACGACATAAACCAGTTTAAGCTATATTGTTTACATGTGAGGTATATTTGAATGTTTGCTAAGGAAACAATCATTTAGTTAGAACCCTATTAGAAGTTTTCCAGTGCATCTTCTACAAACAAAAGCTGTAAGGAAATTGGAATTAATCATGCAACTTCTACGTAGTCAACTACAAATTCCCATATGCAAACAACTACAACAATGTATTCAATACATAATAATTTGAGTGTAAAATTAAGATACATATTTATTTTAAATAAAATCACCTCAAACATTCAACAAATATTCTATTGAAATTAAAAAAAAAAAAAATTCAACAAATCGAGGTTAATAGATCTTATTATTGGTGTGGATATATTCTAAAAACTATTATACATATAGTCGGTTTTAGAACGTTCATCGACGTTGTTCAATAGCCAATTTCCATTCCTCTCTATTATTCTTCTGTCCTTCTGGAAGGTCTTAGCGCTCATCGCATTTGTTATTCCTTCTTTCCGCTGTATTTTTAGTCTTAGTTTCTTTCTTCTTTGTGCTGGGACCCGTTCCATCCACAAGAACGTAATCAATTTTCACACATTCTTTGAACCAGGTAAGTAGTTTTGCTTCTACATCTATGTACATTGAGCATTCAACTCCCATTTGATTGCGTATTTTGTTATTTTTTATTTTGTCTAGTTGTGAGACTCCCACTAATCTTCTCATCACGTTCATTTCTATTGCCTTTAACCTTTTCTTGTTATTCTCGGTTACCCACAATATTTCTGCACCGTATATTAGAATTGATTTAACCAACGTTTTGTAGATATTATACTTCCTTTTTTTTCTAATTTCTTCACTCCGGAGTATTCTATTTAGGCATCCAATTAATTTGTTTGCATGTGTAATCCGTGCTGTTATTTCATTATCGTAATTTTCTTTGTTATTAAAGATATCTCCTAGATAGTTTGTTCTTTTGCTGGTCTCTATTGTTTTGTTGTTTTCTAATTGTAAGTTTATTAACAGTCCATTAATTGGCAAATATTTTGTTTTTTAAATGTATAGCTCTAGCCCCAATATTCCATATTCTTCTTGTCATGTTTTCAGAGTAATCTATGTCGTTGGCAATTATTACTTGATCGCCCGCAAATTGTAATGTGTATAAGCATATTTTTCCTATTTTATACCCATTCCATTTAACTTTTTTTCTATTTTCTAAGTGGTTTTGCCACATATATTTTAAACAAAACCGGTGATATACAACATTCCTGACGCAGTCCTTTATTAAAAAAAAACTCCTTGATAATTTTCTACCAATCTTTACTCTAGATTTTGAGCCTTTATACAAGTTTTTTACTGCTCTAATTAGTATATGGTTGATGCTTATCTTTTGTATTACTTTTCAAAGTATTCGTACTGAAATGTTATCGTTAAGCATTCTAAGATCGATAAGCGTAAGATGTGTTTTTTGGTTAGTAATTGTTCAATTTTTTTTTATATGCTTTAGTGTACACGTTATTCGTGCACGTCCTTCCAGCTCTAAATCCACTCTGCTCATCTTTTTTGGTTCCGATATACTCTTGTTCTATTAGGTTTCTTAGTATTCTTCCATAAAGTCGACTTAACGTCATTGTTACTAAAACTCCCCCGTATTTAGTGCACTCCTTCTTACTATCTTTTTTATGTATTGGTGATACATATGCATTTAGATATTGGTTGTATATCCTTGTAATTTTTTTGAATTGCTCATGCTTTCCACTTTTTAAAAGTTCGGCATATATTCCTCCAGGTCCTGGGGATCTACCGTTTTTAAGTTTGTGAATGGCTTTTTTCACTACAACTATCGTGATTTCCACTGGTTTGCCTTGTATGTCCACTTGTGTAGATGATATTGCAGTAAATCGAAATCGTCTTCCGTAAGCAGTTTTTTGTAGTGTTCTGTCCAAATCAGTATTGGTATAAACTGCGTGTTCCAGCTCTTCTTATGCATTGTTTTTACTCTTCCTAAGAATTTCCAGGTTTTAGAGCACTTTTTCCTCCGACATAAGTATTTATCTCTTGGCACTTCTTATCTCACATTAGTTTTTTTTCCTTTCTACCAGTGCTGCTTTTATATTGTCGTTTGATGCTCAAAGCTATTTTCATCTTTTCATACATGTTTTCCGTTGTTTTTTCCGTATCTTCACCAAATATTTAATTAGCTTTTTTCGATAAAGTTGTGTTGTGCTTTTGTGTATCTCTTTGTGTAAAAAAAAACCGTAAGTTATTTTTAGATAATTTTCTTTACATATGGATATTAGACGTTTACCATTATAATTTTTATGTTCTTCTCCGTGTGATCCTATGACGTTCTTACCATTTTCTTTCCCTGTGCAACTATTAAAATCTCCCATCAGTATTAGTTTTCGTGTTCCTCCAATTTTCTGAATTTTTTCCTGTAGTTTATCATAGAATTTGTCTTTTGTATCACAGAGTTCATCATTTGAGATTTCATCTATTCTCAAAATTATTACTAGTTGCTGCATAATATGTTTTCATTTATACATTCGTAGTCTGCTATTTTGCTCTTCAATCGTTTGTGTATCACAATTGATACCCATTTCTTTGCTCGTTAGCACTACTATGTCCATTTTTAATTTTGCAATCTCTCTTTCCACTTCTATAAGTTTTGCACTCACTTGACCTTGTACATTCCATGCCCCTAAATTCATAATCCTTTTCCGTTGCTTGTGTCGTTGTCGTTAATGTCCCTCCTGTGCTCCGAGGCAACGTTTAAATTTTTTAGTAAATTGTAGATTTTTATAAGTAATGAGGAACCAACCCATCGCCTCAACCTTTACCGCTAGGAAAAGTAATTTTAATTTTGAGGTTTTATTCCTCTAGATTGATTGCTTTCTAAAGCTTACAAGATCAATATTGCCTGAGTAGTTTTTTTGCCTTCTTGAGGTCCGTCCGCCCTTGACCATTTTTCATCAGTAACCATTGACTGGGGTCCTGACAAGGTGTTATCAACCAATCTAGTTGAACCCTGGTTTTTTAACAAGGTTGTTACTCCTCCCCCTCATCCTTTCTCGTCCGGACTTGGGACCGGCAACGGTGCAAAAACTATTATGCGTTGCACAATTATGTACCACAAACAATAAGGTGCTTTTTTTAAAAAAACATCGCTGGAAAGAATTATATCAGGAACCACGCCATGACATATGGATAATGTTAAATGCCACATAAACAATGTAAAGTAAACATCCGGATATCAAAATTTTAAAAAATGGAAAACCCGTCAAGAAAGCTACGCTCACAAATAAATATTATGACAAAACAATATAGAAGAAATGGTTTAAACATATCGACTAAATTCGTTAAAATATAGAACCGCACCTGCATCATACTTGGCTACTAGATGTCTACAAGAATTAGCTGAAAAAAACAGGGATAAATATCCTACAGTTGAGCGAGTTATTAATGAGGATTTCTACATGGATGACATAATCTCTGTAGACGAAAATATCGACAACTTAAGCAAGATAAAAAAAAGTTAAAATAATACTAAATAAGACCAGACTAGTACTCAATGCTCAAACAACTAAACAACGCATCGAAAGTCATAAGACTAAAAATAAACCTGGACAAAACAAAAATTATGAGTGGTAGCAAAACAAAGGTTAAAGTGGATCTCCAAAGTATTGAACAAGTAGATTAATATGTCTGCCTGAGACACAACATTATGTTAGGGAAGGATAACCAAACCGCAGAAATCATAAGACGTACTGGCTTAGCTTAGGCAGCAAATACATAACAAAAGAACCGAACATCCCAATCAACCTAAAAAGAAAAGTATATGAAGCATGCATTTTACCAGTAGCCACTTATGGCGTTGAAACATTAGCACTAACAAAGAAAAGCACGAATAAACTAAAAACAATAAAAAGAGTAATGAATGCTATGAATCACATTGAGGGACAAAATACGCAACGACTAGATCAGACGACGAATTAAAGTCACAAACATCATAACACGCGTGGCCAAACTTAAACGGCAATGGGTAGGGCACGTCGCAAGACAGCACAACTATAAATGGGCGAAGAAAATATCAACTTGGCGCTCAAGGAAAACTAAAATGAGCTCAGGAAGACCCCAAAAGAGATGGATTGACGATGTCAAACCAGTAGCAGGAAAGGAGTAGATTCGGGAACGCACAAGACAGAAACAAATGGAAAAAATTAGAAGAGGTTTATGTCCAGGAGAGAACAGGAAATGGCTGACAAAGAAGTACTCAATAAATAAGTCTCCATTACCACAAAAGTGCTGCTAGACTATTTCCGTAGCAAATCAACGATTCTTACTTTAGAGAAGTCGAATACGTTTACTGTAGAAAAGCAAACAATAAAAATGACTATTCTAGCTAAGATATCTCAAATACTTACAGTCTTACAGTCTTAACTGCACAGTTAGTTAGCAAATTATTCTCAACTTATAACTTTAGCATAGATTAAGTCATTGTCAACAAATGAAAAACCTTTGTTGCCAATCGCGTTGGCCAAACTCAGTAAATATTCAAAAGTCAAAATTGTAAGATGTATGGTAAAAACAATTAAAAACCAGGAATTTGATACCCAAGAGAACTACCATTAAAAATCGAAGAAATTCAAATCTATAGTGGCATAGGTCTCAGGTCCTTTTTAAAACCAATCTGCCACTTCCGCCCAAAAACTTGATCTTACCTTCAAAAAAATTATTAATACTACAAACAAATTCAAAGTTATGTGGTTCGGAATAGTTTGAAAGATACTCTTCATTAGCCAAGCTTGCCAAAATCACGGCATGATGCCTAAGATTCATCAACGCATGCCAATCAAAACCAAACTTAAAAATGTTGTACTGTCAACAGATGAGCTACAAAAAATCAAGACTCAATTAAATAAAATAATACAGAAAATCAAGTTTGCTAAAAAGGTACAACAATTACATGAAAGAACGTATATTAATAAGCAAGGTAAACTGTTATGCTTGAATCCGTTTATTAATTACAATGGGCTTATGAGTGTAGAGGAAAAATGCTCTGCTACTCTATTATTAGTAATTTCCAATAATTATACCATGAACGCATCCCTTTACAAAATTGGTCAAACTTGCATTGCAGGTTTCGATTGAAGCCCACGACGAATGCGTCTATAATGGAAATTTTGCCAAGACAAAGAGTGGTACCTAATTATCCGTCTTAAAATAATAAAAGAAGACAAAACGTGATATTCATTTGCATGGTCGCCAAGGCAAAGCGTTCTTAAGAGCCCTGCAAAAATTAGTGTACAGAAGAAGATCAATCAAAGATTTTCCGACAACGCTACTAAGTTTATAAATGCCAATAACAAATTAGGCAAGTTGCAACGCTTATTTGGTATTAATAATTTGCGGCTAAAAAACAAATTGGTAAAATAAAGTATAAACTAGCACTTTAATTCTTCCCGTGCATTTCATTTTGGAAAAGTATGGGAAGCCGCAGTTACATCAGTCAATCAAATTCTGAAAAAAACAATTGAAAAAACAGCATTAAGCTATAAGGAATTGTATACACTAATAGCTCAATTAGAACCCATATTAAACTCCAGGCTGTTGACTCATTTTTCAGCAGATCCAAACAATTTAGATGTTCTAACGCCCGGTTTTTTTTTTTAAGTAGAAGACCATTAAATAATGTTTTGGCAGAACCTGATCTATAAGAGATAAAACTGAATCGATTATCTCGATGGTACATAGATAGCAACAAGTCTTTTAGAATCGTTGAAAAGAAAAATATTCATCAAAATTGCAAAAAAAAACAAAGTGAATGGGAAACAAGGGTACAACCCTTCACTTACACTCTCTATCACCTTTCCCATGTCTAACCTAAATTAAATCCTTAATATTTTTTCTTTTACATCGTTTTTTAGTTTATTTGTAATTACATGTACAAGCACCACTCTGATCAAGATTCTATCCAAGCCTAAAGTCTTGTTTGGCTTTAGTTTGTTTACCGCTTTATTTAACTCCACTATTATGAATATTTCTATTTCACTTTTACCTGTATATTCCAATTTGCAATTTTGGGTGACTTGGGAACAGTCCTTTTGCCAGTTTTTTTTGTTGTTGTCAATTATCCGTAAACGTGATACTTGGGTTAAATTTAAGCTTTCTTGCCACAATCTTATAGCCAAGTTTCAGACATCGTTTTCAATTTTATTAAAAAAATCTGTCCACAATTTTCTTTTTGCTTTTGTAATTGCATACTTGTATAGTATATCGTCGACTTACAATCAAAACAAGATAAGTACAATTTTGTAATTCTTGAGACAATTTTGTAATTTTTTAGTAAATTGTTAAATTAGTTTAAATCTTTCACTACTTGTTTATATAAATAAGTATTAAAAAAAAATATTAAAAAAAATTGTTTTTATTTGTACTCCATTTTTCATGTAATGTTAAACTTTAAACATCAATATCTCAAAACTATAGAATTGTAACTTAACTGGTTTTGGTTCTTAAGCCGACAATAATTTTTTTTTTTTTTTTAATTTTTTCTTTTTCTTCTTGCTTTGCTGCAGTTTTTTTTTACTTTACGTCTATATCTTTGTATACCTACCTTTTTATCTTTTCATATAACGTTTCTGAACATATATTCAAATCTATATATAATCCCAACCTCCCTCTTACAAATGTCAGACATCTTTCATTGTTTGCGATTATCATACAAATATTTCTTTGATCAAGATGTTAAATCATGTCTTTAGATTCTTTAACCAAAAAATTATTTTGTACCCTTGGTATTCTTTTACTTTGCCTTGTAGCATAAGCTGAAGTTAGTTATATTTTTCCAAATGTCATATTAAATGTTGTTTATATTCTAACTTTCTGAATTTCAACTTTGCTTTGTAGCATAAGCTGATGTAAGTTGTAAGTAGTAGGGCTAGGCGGGTTCTGGGCCAAAATCCCATAAGGTTTACATGGGGGGTCTAAAATCACTTTTCTCACCTGCCCATCACTGAGTCCACACCTGGGTTTTTCCAGGGGGCCGGCTTAATTGGATTTGCACACCTGTGCTCATCCTTCTATCTTGTCATTGCTCATCCTTGTCATATGTAGGCACTCTCACCTGTGCTCCAGTCAATTAGCTGCGAGGCTGTGCCCACCCTATCTTGTCACCCCCAAAAGACCAGGGTGGGTGCCCAAAACGGCACTATGACTTAAGGGTGGAAGAGTTGGGTAGAAAAATCAAATCCAGGGTCAGATCGGCTCTAGCATGCACCCTAAGGGAGTTACCGCTCGGCCACCGCCCTCACAGTAGGTGACGTCATCCAGCGCTCGCGTCTCTGCGTTCAAGGTTGCGCCCGCTTATATGTAAAGATGATGTATGAGGGGGTCACGTCACTATTCGCTTATCGTATAGCCCGCATAATGAATATGGATAAAAACTGTATGTTGTATAAATTTTTGAAAATACGAATTCAGTACTCTATAATTATTTTCATGGTTAACGTGAAGTGATAAGCAAACGGATTGGAAACTTTGTTGATCTTATGCGAGTAAAATATTAAAATCCTAAAATTATTAAAATAATAATCAAAACCTTTGAGAGGCTGATTCAAAATCGACATGTGGTAGTAAATGAGACGATGTAGAAATTTTGCACGTTGATTTTGTAAATTATCGCTATCGCACAACATTCCATTCATCAAAATCGCTATCACACAACATCCAATCGACTTCGCGCATAAAAAAAAAATCATCACATCAAAATCGCGAGTTGATTTTTGTAAATTATAAATCGCTATCGCACAACATCCCGTTCATCAAAATCGCAATCGCACAACATCCTTATTAAAATCGACTTGACATCGCGCATAAAAACAGCTCGAAATTATTTTCATACTTATTTTGACGCGAAAAAAAATAATTGCATCAAAACCAACTTGCGGTTTATACAGGACGAAATAATCTGAAATTATACCCATACATATTTTGTTATACATGAAAAAATCATCACATCAAAAATCGACTTGTGGTAGTAAATGAGACGGGGTAGAAATTTCCTACGTTGATTTTTGTAAATTATCGCTATCGCACAACAACCCACTCATCAAAATCGCTATCGCACAACATCTCGTTCGTCAAAATCGACTTGTAAGGTGCAACAGTAATGCTCAAGGTTGTGTCTCGATTTACATGTATTCTTATGGGAAAGTATGATTTAATTGTAGATTCATGCAAATTAACATTGTTTCTTATGTAAAACGAGCACAAAATTGACTATTTTATCGGGTATTTGAGGGCCCTCCGACATCAATTTAATTATCTCGACGCTGATTGGTTGATTAATTTTTATGAAATGTATAAATACGGGAAACGATTGATTATAAATCATTCAGTGTCAGTGTCTTGTGCCTACACCATCTAAAGTTTTAGTTAGTGACTTCTACTATCTTGTGTTTTGTGAATTCATCAAAATCAAAGGTAAGTTGAATTTTGCTTCGGATGGTAGCCTTACCATTCTTCAGCACATTTATTTACTGCGGATGAACACGTTACCATTCTTCATTCGAATCGTGTCGACAATAACCAGAAGCTTTTTATCATTTTCATATGCGAGTGTGCTACTACCTACAAGGTCACGCAAACTCATCTTTTAAACGGGAAGAGATAACTTAAAAATTCAATTTTGAGGGTGAGGCTCCCTATAAGCTCATTACGTGTGTTTGATTTTCGGTAGTGCCCATTACCTAAATTGAAAATTGCAATTATAATATTGAAAATCACAATTATAATATTGATCATACTATTACTCTACAACGGAAGTTGCGGTGCGATAACGAGCTCGTAAAATAAAATTATTTAGACACTTAGATAATAAAATAAATGTATGATTTTACTTGTGAATATATTAATATAAAGTGGGTTATAATAGGGGTCTAATACACTTAACACAATTCAATATAATTAGGAACTCACGTGTATTGACGCCACCGTTCATGTGTATGGGCACTAACGCTGCGCGCCGAGTCCGAAAAATAACGTGACTACCACCCAGCAAAAGACCTAACTCATTCTATCATAACACATTACCACCCCGGGCTCATGTAATGGTAACCCGCGTGTCAATCATCCTCTATAACCGAGACTCACGTCTTACCGTTCGAGCGAGCATAGTATTCTTGTTGCTATCGTATTAAACTTTAGTTAACTGAATCACTGCACAAACAAATCAGAACAGTATTCTTGTTGTTTCTTGTATGGTCCAGAGTACAATTGACAATTGAATCCATCTGAAAGTTCTGTGTGAACTGATGCTATTAGAGTGATATTTCACATACACACAAATTAATTTGTAGTATACACCTCTATTGTTACAGAATGGAGCCAATAAAGAAAAATCACTCATTTTCAAGTCTAGTAGACGATATGAAAACCCGCTTGCTAATGATAAAAAGTGATCCGTCATTGGTTGAGCCGTCAGTGAAGGAGTGCGGACGGCACATTCGCGCGATGAATGCGAGCTTGAAAAAAGCGTCATCAACAGGCCAACGACAACATCTAGCACCATCCATTGTTCTTATGATGGGCTTCCGAACAAAGATGAAGGCTATGCGTGGGATCAGCGGTTCCGGATACAAAACACCAAACCCAAACCGTGAAAACTACGCAAGTCTCCGCGTTAAATGGGTGGAAATGGAGTCAGCTTTTGCCAGTCGAATTAAAACCGCAGCTGTAATCAACCTGCGACATAAAGACACCGCCGAATTCCTTCGCGACGCTGGTAATCTTTTTCAACAGCACATATCAAACCTTCTGAAAAAGAACATGGTAGTAAAAGTTGGTGCTACATTCTGCGGAGAGTTTGGTGTGATTAAGAACGATGAAGAAATTCTCGAATTTAAGTACCTGAGGGCGAAAATTGCCCCAAT
The DNA here is from genome assembly GCA_963932245.1 of Tachinus rufipes. Lineage (NCBI taxonomy): Eukaryota > Metazoa > Arthropoda > Insecta > Coleoptera > Staphylinidae > Tachinus > Tachinus rufipes. Next base: position 33,034,283 of record OZ010746.1, on the reverse strand, counting down.
CTACCGAGACACCGATATCAACGAATGGATAAACAATTTTCGCTCCCAGATACTTACGCAGTTGGAGGAGTTCCAGGAGAAAGATAGCGGGTGGGCTCTCAAAGCAATTATTAATGTGAGCTTCAACATCAATAAGTTAACTCCGCAACTGGGCTCCTCATATATCGAGCTGCCTAAACATATAAAATTAAAACACGCCTGCATCAACGTGCAGAATAATGATGATGCGTGCTTTGCTTGGGCGGTGACCTCAGCACTCCATCCAGTCAACAGTGGCAGCCATCCAGACCGCGTTTCGTCGTACCCTCACTACGCGACAGTGATAAACTTAAAAAATATCACTATGCCGATGACTATTAAACAAATTCCCCGATTTGAGAAGCAAAACAATCTCTCAATCAATGTATATATTTTGGAAGTCTCAAAATGGAAAAAGTTTACCGTAGTACCTACCTATCTAACAAAAGCAAAACAGGTGAAGCATGTAAACCTTCTCCTGATTCAAGATAGATATGATCGTGAAGACAGCCAAACAGACAATGGATACAAAACTCGTTATCACTACGTCTGGATAAAAGATTTGTCAAGACTGGTATCAAATCAATTGGACAAACACAATAGCAAAAAGTACTTTTGTGATCGGTGTCTTCATTACTTTAAGAGCGAAGAGAAGTTGGAAAAACATCTAGAAGACTGCAAACAGATGAATGAATATAAGGTGACTTTTAAAAAGGAAGGAAAAATTAAATTTCAAAATTTTGGAAACAAAGAAAGATGTCCATTTATAGTGTACGCGGATTTTGAAAGCATATTAAATCCAATTAACATTAAAATGGGGGACAGGAGCACCAAGTACCAGCTGCACGAAGCACATAGCGTGGGCTATTATTTTAAATGTGCCTATGACGACACTCTATCCTTCTACAGCAGTTATAGAGGACCCAATTGCGCCGAATGGTTTGCAGAACAATTGAAGCAGCTAGCCGAAGATGTGGAGACGGTGTTCTTATGCGAGATTCCGATGGAAATTACTCCTAATGAAGAGCAAAAATTTAGACAGGCATCCTTATGTCACATATGTGAAAAACCGCTGGGTTCTGATCGTGTAAGGGACCACTGCCACTTGACTGGAAAGTATCGAGGGGCCGCTCATAAAAAATGTAACATAAAGTATCAAGATTGCAGAACCATTCCAGTAGTGTTCCATAACATGAGCGGATACGATTCACACTTACTAATAAAAGATGTTGCATTAAAAATTGAAGGGGACATACATCTGATTCCAAACAACAACGAAAATTTTATAGCCATCACCAAATACATCTCTGAAAACTTGGTTAAATTTAAATTTATAGACTCAATGCGTTTTATGGCTTCGTCTCTTGACAAACTAAGCTCAAACTTGAATGAGAAGCCCATATTAAAATCTCAGTTTACACACATTAATGACGAGCAGTTTAAATTATTAACTAGAAAAGGAATATTCCCATATGATCACATACAATCGTGGGAGAATTTAAACGAGAAACACTTACCAACTCAAAAACAATTTTACTCGAAACTAGCAGAGAGTAATATCAGCAGTTCAGATTACGAGCATGCGCAAGACGTATGGCGCAAATTTCAAATTCAAACTCTTGGAGAGTATAGCGACCTTTACTTAAAAACCGATGTTTTGCTGCTGGCCGATGTGTTTGAGAGCTTTAGAGACGTCTGCTTAAAACACTATAAGTTAGATCCAGCTCATTATTATACAGCTCCAGGACTAAGTTGGGATGCCATGCTAAAATGTACAAAGCATGAGCTGGATTATATTAACGATATAGATATTCTCATGTTTATCGAAAAAGGAATACGCGGAGGGCTTACTCAATGTTCAAAGAGACATGCAAAAGCAAACAACAAATACATACACAATTATGATAAAAACGCACCTCAAAAATATCTGATGTATTACGACATTAATGCTATGTACGCATGGGCAATGTCGCAATACCTCCCTCATGGCGATCTGAAATGGGTTGAGGGCGACGTTAGCAACTTTAATTATCACATAGCAAATGAAGCGTCAATAGGATATATTCTCGAAGTAGATTTGGCGTATCCTGATACCATACACGATAAGCACAAAGACTTACCGATGGCGCCAGAAAAAAGATGTCCACCCAAATCCAAAGAATCAAAGATGCTTGCTACTCTCTATAATAAAGAAAAATACGTCATTCATTATCGAAACTTACAGCAGTATGTGTCAGAAGGGGTAATTGTAACTAAAATCCATCGAGTCCTCCAGTTCAGTCAGTCTCCCTGGCTTAAAAAATACATAGATTTAAACTCTGAGCTCCGCAAAAAAGCTCAGAATGTTTTTGAAAAAGACTTTTTTAAGCTTATGAGCAATGCGGTGTTCGGGAAAACTATGGAGAATGTGAGAAATAGACGTAACATCAAACTAATTACAAAGTGGGAGGGACGCTATGGAGCGGAAGCCCGCATATCCAGCCCTACTTTTCACAATTGCAAAATAATAGAAGAAAACCTAGTAATGATTGAGTTATTGAAATCTGAAGCGTTGTTTGACAAGCCTGTTTATGTCGGCATGGCCATCCTCGATATTTCCAAAACACTGCTGTACGAGTTCCACTACAGCTACATTAAAAACAAGTATGGAGACAATGCTCGACTCTGTTACACCGATACCGACTCCCTTATTTATGAAATTGAAGTGGATGATGTATACGCCGACATTAAGCAGGACATTCACCGCTTTGATACATCGGAATACTCGTCAAACAATGCGTATAAGATCCCATTGGAAAATAAAAAAGTGCCTGGGTTAATGAAAGACGAAAACAAAGGAGAAATCATGGTAGAGTTTGTAGGGTTACGAGCAAAAATGTATGCGTTTAGGGTGCCTACATTAAGTACTCCCGTAACGAAGAAGGCAAAGGGAGTCAAGTCATACGTTGTAAAATCCACCATCAAGTTTGATGATTACCTACAATGTTTGAATGATCAAATAGAAATGAGCCATAGTCAAAACAGCATAAGATCATTTAATCATACAGTGTACTCGGTAGCACAACAAAAGATATCTCTCAGCCCCCATGACAACAAGAGGTATCTGATTCCGAAATCACACGAGACCCTACCCTGGGGACACTACTCAATAATGGAATGAAAAATTATATTAACATTGTATCATAAATATTGCATTTTTTCAGTTTTGTAACAATAGGAAATATATATAATATTTGAAAAATACAATCTTTTATTTTCCCTTCTAGTATAGTATATAAAACAGGTAAGTGATAATTTTACCATATGTTGCTATCAAGAAAAAGGAAATAAGATAAACATGTAATAAAAATATTTATTAAATGTAATTAATTTATTAACACATAAATGCTTTTAGTAATAAATAAAATTTAACAAATTAATTTCGCTAATTATTAGCTTTTAAGTAGTAAAAATGAAACAGAATCAAATAATAATGGAGTTATTGAGGAAAAAATATTAATACAAACAATTATAATAGTAATTTACTTTTCGCCGTGTTTGTTTATCACAACAACATCCGGAATTCCTTGATAGCGCAGTACTAACTATATGTCTTCCATTGAAACGAATTAGCACGCGCAAACTCTTATCGTGTATCACTCCAAACTCTTATCAACACAATTTCATTTAATTTAAAAAATCAAACGAAGCGTTTTAATAACTTTTCGAGGCCATTTTTATTTGATTATTTTTTTCCTTCATTTGATACCAAACAACTCTCTAACCAAAATACATTAAGTTATTTACAAAACGATCAGCCGGAAATCCTATATTATTCTTTAAAGGAAATAAGATAAATAAACATATAATAATACTCCCTCAATACAATTAATTTATTAAAGCATAGATACATTTTAATAATAAATAAATGATAGCAAATTAGTTTATTATAACTTATATAATTTATGGCAAAGTATAGATGAATTTTAACTTGCGCTTCCAGATCACCAAGCTATCAACACTGCCACTTATTTATCGCAGCGATTATTTAGATTTTAGGGTATGCAACTCTGAGATAGTTACCAGAGTATTAAAACAAAAATATAAACAATAAAATATATTTCCTATTAAATACAATTTTAATAATGTTATATATTATCAGCAGTACAATTTATACGATAATGCCCCCAAGCTAATGAATTCTCATTGTTTATCCAGTAGCGTGAGTCATCCCAGTACACAGCTGATTTCGTGATTTCTTCAACAGATAAGCATCCTCGCCACAATTTATAATTTTGAATGTTCAATTTTACGTTTTTCATGATATCTTCTGCGGAAATTCTTGCAAGAAACAGGTTGCGTAAATTCTTGTTATACCACTCTTCTAAATTTTCGAGTAGTGTTAGTTGAACAAAATTGTTTATATAGTAATAATTTCCATCATTCGGGCGTCGAGTTAACAATTCTGTAGATATCCACAGAGGCGATTGGACTAGTTGCAGTTGGCACTCTCATCAACACAACCATCCTCGGTGAAACACATCTTAACACTGAGCACTAATCTTCAATTACAATTGACGTAGTTGATTTTATGCGATGTGTAAGTAAAAATGAGCAACACATTTATTAATATTCTTGACGGCACCATTAAAAGTACATTTATATCAATCTATACTGACAATATTTCTTTGATCAATATGCTTCCTCTTTAAATGTCTACCATAAGCATCGCTACGTGAAAATGTAGATGTGCAATGAACACACGCAATTTGAATGTCATTATGATTTTTCTGATGCCTTTTTAATATTTGAAAACTTGAGAGTTCTTTTTTACAAACTGAACAAACATACATTACGCTTTTATGTTTTCTGTTGTACAACACATCACCATCCTTTGTCAGATACTTAAGAGATGTTTCGGGTAATGTTAAATTTGCAGTATTATTTCTTATCAAATTTGGCGTTTCATAGAACCGAATATTTAAGTCACTAGCTTTGTTTACGTTGTACAGTATCACCATCTTAACTGTAACACGTTTGTCTCAATACTGAAATGTTGATGCTATTATTATTTCTATTTATACTTTTAAGAAAGTCAATTGTTCTATCAGCGTCAGCTAACGGTGGCTAACGGTGACTAATCGGTGGCTAAAGGTGGCTAATCGGTGGCTAACGGTGGCTAATCGGTGGCTAACGGTGGCTAATTGCTGGCTTCATCTACTTTCCATCCACTTCCATCCTCGTACAATCCACTTTCCATTCACTTTTAATTCACTTACATCTACTTGCATTCATTTACAAGCCATTTCCATCCACTTTCCATCAACGCATCGCCAAGAGCTGCTACCTAACCTAAAATACATAACACCAAGCGCTACCTCTTCACTTCGATGCGATACCTCTTCACTTCGATGCGATACCTCTTCACTTCGATGCGATACCTCTTCACTTCGATGCGCTACCTCTTCACTTCGATGCGCTACCTCTTCACTTTGATGCGCTACCTCTTCACTTCGATGCGCTACCTCTTCACTTCAATGTGCTACCCCTTCATCACCAAGCGTTACCTCTTCTCCCATGTTAACCAAATGCCTAATATTTTGAGGTTATGTAGCAGCTCTTGGCGATGCGTTGATGGAAAGTGGATGGAAATGGCTTGTAAATGAATGCAAGTAGATGTAAGTGAATTAAAAGTGAATGGAAAGTGGATTGTACGAGGATGGAAGTGGATGGAAAGTAGATGAAGCCAGCAATTAGCCACCGTTAGCCACCGATTAGCCACCGTTAGCCACCGATTAGCCACCTTTAGCCACCGATTAGTCACCGTTAGCCACCGTTAGCTGACGCTGATAGAACAATTGACTTTCTTAAAAGTATAAATAGAAATAATAATAGCATCAACATTTCAGTATTGAGACAAACGTGTTACAGTTAAGATGGTGATACTGTACAACGTAAACAAAGCTAGTGACTTAAATATTCGGTTCTATGAAACGCCAAATTTGATAAGAAATAATACTGCAAATTTAACATTACCCGAAACATCTCTTAAGTATCTGACAAAGGATGGTGATGTGTTGTACAACAGAAAACATAAAAGCGTAATGTATGTTTGTTCAGTTTGTAAAAAAGAACTCTCAAGTTTTCAAATATTAAAAAGGCATCAGAAAAATCATAATGACATTCAAATTGCGTGTGTTCATTGCACATCTACATTTTCACGTAGCGATGCTTATGGTAGACATTTAAAGAGGAAGCATATTGATCAAAGAAATATTGTCAGTATAGATTGATATAAATGTACTTTTAATGGTGCCGTCAAGAATATTAATAAATGTGTTGCTCATTTTTACTTACACATCGCATAAAATCAACTACGTCAATTGTAATTGAAGATTAGTGCTCAGTGTTAAGATGTGTTTCACCGAGGATGGTTGTGTTGATGAGAGTGCCAACTGCAAAAATATTGAAAACATATATTGGGATTTTATTGTATGGCCTAATGCTTCTATGGCATCGGCATCCATTACACCGTTCAGTGAAGATAACAGCACGTTTTTTGACAATTGCTTTATTCCGTTTGAAGCTGAAACACGTCGAATGCTGCAACTAGTCCAATCGCCTCTGTGGATATCTACAGAATTGTTAACTCGACGCCCGAATGATGGAAATTATTACTATATAAACAATTTTGTTCAACTAACACAACTCGAAAATTTAGAAGAGTGGTATAACAAGAATTTACGCAACCTGTTTCTTGCAAGAATTTCCGCAGAAGATATCATGAAAAACGTAAAATTGAACATTCAAAATTATAAATTGTGGCGAGGATGCTTATCTGTTGAAGAAATCACGAAATCAGCTGTGTACTGGGATGACTCACGCTACTGGATAAACAATGAGAATTCATTAGCTTGGGGGCATTATCGTATAAATTGTACTGCTGATAATATATAACATTATTAAAATTGTATTTAATAGGAAATATATTTTATTGTTTATATTTTTGTTTTAATACTCTGGTAACTATCTCAGAGTTGCATACCCTAAAATCTAAATAATCGCTGCGATAAATAAGTGGCAGTGTTGATAGCTTGGTGATCTGGAAGCGCAAGTTAAAATTCATCTATACTTTGCCATAAATTATATAAGTTATAATAAACTAATTTGCTATCATTTATTTATTATTAAAATGTATCTATGCTTTAATAAATTAATTGTATTGAGGGAGTATTATTATATGTTTATTTATCTTATTTCCTTTAAAGAATAATATAGGATTTCCGGCTGATCGTTTTGTAAATAACTTAATGTATTTTGGTTAGAGAGTTGTTTGGTATCAAATGAAGGAAAAAAATAATCAAATAAAAATGGCCTCGAAAAGTTATTAAAACGCTTCGTTTGATTTTTTAAATTAAATGAAATTGTGTTGATAAGAGTTTGGAGTGATACACGATAAGAGTTTGCGCGTGCTAATTCGTTTCAATGGAAGACATATAGTTAGTACTGCGCTATCAAGGAATTCCGGATGTTGTTGTGATAAACAAACACGGCGAAAAGTAAATTACTATTATAATTGTTTGTATTAATATTTTTTCCTCAATAACTCCATTATTATTTGATTCTGTTTCATTTTTACTACTTAAAAGCTAATAATTAGCGAAATTAATTTATTTATTACTAAAAGCATCTATGTGTTAATAAATTAATTACATTTAATAAATATTTTTATTACATGTTTATCTTATTTCCTTTTTCTTGATAGCAACATATGGTAAAATTATCACTTACCTGTTTTATATACTATACTAGAAGGGAAAATAAAAGATTGTATTTTTCAAATATTATATATATTTCCTATTGTTACAAAACTGAAAAAATGCAATATTTATGATACAATGTTAATATAATTTTTCATTCCATTATTGAGTAGTGTCCCCAGGGTAGGGTCTCGTGTGATTTCGGAATCAGATACCTCTTGTTGTCATGGGGGCTGAGAGATATCTTTTGTTGTGCTACCGAGTACACTGTATGATTAAATGATCTTATGCTGTTTTGACTATGGCTCATTTCTATTTGATCATTCAAACATTGTAGGTAATCTTCAAACTTGATGGTGGATTTTACAACGTATGACTTGACTCCCTTTGCCTTCTTCGTTACGGGAGTACTTAATGTAGGCACCCTAAACGCATACATTTTTGCTCGTAACCCTACAAACTCTACCATGATTTCTCCTTTGTTTTCGTCTTTCATTAACCCAGGCACTTTTTTATTTTCCAATGGGATCTTATACGCATTGTTTGACGAGTATTCCGATGTATCAAAGCGGTGAATGTCCTGCTTAATGTCGGCGTATACATCATCCACTTCAATTTCATAAATAAGGGAGTCGGTATCGGTGTAACAGAGTCGAGCATTGTCTCCATACTTGTTTTTAATGTAGCTGTAGTGGAACTCGTACAGCAGTGTTTTGGAAATATCGAGGATGGCCATGCCGACATAAACAGGCTTGTCAAACAACGCTTCAGATTTCAATAACTCAATCATTACTAGGTTTTCTTCTATTATTTTGCAATTGTGAAAAGTAGGGCTGGATATGCGGGCTTCCGCTCCATAGCGTCCCTCCCACTTTGTAATTAGTTTGATGTTACGTCTATTTCTCACATTCTCCATAGTTTTCCCGAACACCGCATTGCTCATAAGCTTAAAAAAGTCTTTTTCAAAAACATTCTGAGCTTTTTTGCGGAGCTCAGAGTTTAAATCTATGTATTTTTTAAGCCAGGGAGACTGACTGAACTGGAGGACTCGATGGATTTTAGTTACAATTACCCCTTCTGACACATACTGCTGTAAGTTTCGATAATGAATGACGTATTTTTCTTTATTATAGAGAGTAGCAAGCATCTTTGATTCTTTGGATTTGGGTGGACATCTTTTTTCTGGCGCCATCGGTAAGTCTTTGTGCTTATCGTGTATGGTATCAGGATACGCCAAATCTACTTCGAGAATATATCCTATTGACGCTTCATTTGCTATGTGATAATTAAAGTTGCTAACGTCGCCCTCAACCCATTTCAGATCGCCATGAGGGAGGTATTGCGACATTGCCCATGCGTACATAGCATTAATGTCGTAATACATCAGATATTTTTGAGGTGCGTTTTTATCATAATTGTGTATGTATTTGTTGTTTGCTTTTGCATGTCTCTTTGAACATTGAGTAAGCCCTCCGCGTATTCCTTTTTCGATAAACATGAGAATATCTATATCGTTAATATAATCCAGCTCATGCTTTGTACATTTTAGCATGGCATCCCAACTTAGTCCTGGAGCTGTATAATAATGAGCTGGATCTAACTTATAGTGTTTTAAGCAGACGTCTCTAAAGCTCTCAAACACATCGGCCAGCAGCAAAACATCGGTTTTTAAGTAAAGGTCGCTATACTCTCCAAGAGTTTGAATTTGAAATTTGCGCCATACGTCTTGCGCATGCTCGTAATCTGAACTGCTGATATTACTCTCTGCTAGTTTCGAGTAAAATTGTTTTTGAGTTGGTAAGTGTTTCTCGTTTAAATTCTCCCACGATTGTATGTGATCATATGGGAATATTCCTTTTCTAGTTAATAATTTAAACTGCTCGTCATTAATGTGTGTAAACTGAGATTTTAATATGGGCTTCTCATTCAAGTTTGAGCTTAGTTTGTCAAGAGACGAAGCCATAAAACGCATTGAGTCTATAAATTTAAATTTAACCAAGTTTTCAGAGATGTATTTGGTGATGGCTATAAAATTTTCGTTGTTGTTTGGAATCAGATGTATGTCCCCTTCAATTTTTAATGCAACATCTTTTATTAGTAAGTGTGAATCGTATCCGCTCATGTTATGGAACACTACTGGAATGGTTCTGAAATCTTGATACTTTATGTTACATTTTTTATGAGCGGCCCCTCGATACTTTCCAGTCAAGTGGCAGTGGTCCCTTACACGATCAGAACCCAGCGGTTTTTCACATATGTGACATAAGGATGCCTGTCTAAATTTTTGCTCTTCATTAGGAGTAATTTCCATCGGAATCTCGCATAAGAACACCGTCTCCACATCTTCGGCTAGCTGCTTCAATTGTTCTGCAAACCATTCGGCGCAATTGGGTCCTCTATAACTGCTGTAGAAGGATAGAGTGTCGTGTCACGCTATGTGCTTCGTGCAGCTGGTACTTGGTGCTCCTGTCCCCCATTTTAATGTTAATTGGATTTAATATGCTTTCAAAATCCGCGTACACTATAAATGGACATCTTTCTTTGTTTCCAAAATTTTGAAATTTAATTTTTCCTTCCTTTTTAAAAGTCACCTTATATTCATTCATCTGTTTGCAGTCTTCTAGATGTTTTTCCAACTTCTCTTCGCTCTTAAAGTAATGAAGACACCGATCACAAAAGTACTTTTTGCTATTGTGTTTGTCCAATTGATTTGATACCAGTCTTGACAAATCTTTTATCCAGACGTAGTGATAACGAGTTTTGTATCCATTGTCTGTTTGGCTGTCTTCACGATCATATCTATCTTGAATCAGGAGAAGGTTTACATGCTTCACCTGTTTTGCTTTTGTTAGATAGGTAGGTACTACGGTAAACTTTTTCCATTTTGAGACTTCCAAAATATATACATTGATTGAGAGATTGTTTTGCTTCTCAAATCGGGGAATTTGTTTAATAGTCATCGGCATAGTGATATTTTTTAAGTTTATCACTGTCGCGTAGTGAGGGTACGACGAAACGCGGTCTGGATGGCTGCCACTGTTGACTGGATGGAGTGCTGAGGTCACCGCCCAAGCAAAGCACGCATCATCATTATTCTGCACGTTGATGCAGGCGTGTTTTAATTTTATATGTTTAGGCAGCTCGATATATGAGGAGCCCAGTTGCGGAGTTAACTTATTGATGTTGAAGCTCACATTAATAATTGCTTTGAGAGCCCACCCGCTATCTTTCTCCTGGAACTCCTCCAACTGCGTAAGTATCTGGGAGCGAAAATTGTTTATCCATTCGTTGATATCGGTGTCTCGGTAGATTGGGGCAATTTTCGCCCTCAGGTACTTAAATTCGAGAATTTCTTCATCGTTCTTAATCACACCAAACTCTCCGCAGAATGTAGCACCAACTTTTACTACCATGTTCTTTTTCAGAAGGTTTGATATGTGCTGTTGAAAAAGATTACCAGCGTCGCGAAGGAATTCGGCGGTGTCTTTATGTCGCAGGTTGATTACAGCTGCGGTTTTAATTCGACTGGCAAAAGCTGACTCCATTTCCACCCATTTAACGCGGAGACTTGCGTAGTTTTCACGGTTTGGGTTTGGTGTTTTGTATCCGGAACCGCTGATCCCACGCATAGCCTTCATCTTTGTTCGGAAGCCCATCATAAGAACAATGGATGATGCTAGATGTTGTCGTTGGCCTGTTGATGACGCTTTTTTCAAGCTCGCATTCATCGCGCGAATGTGCCGTCCGCACTCCTTCACTGACGGCTCAACCAATGACGGATCACTTTTTATCATTAGCAAGCGGGTTTTCATATCGTCTACTAGACTTGAAAATGAGTGATTTTTCTTTATTGGCTCCATTCTGTAACAATAGAGGTGTATACTACAAATTAATTTGTGTGTATGTGAAATATCACTCTAATAGCATCAGTTCACACAGAACTTTCAGATGGATTCAATTGTCAATTGTACTCTGGACCATACAAGAAACAACAAGAATACTGTTCTGATTTGTTTGTGCAGTGATTCAGTTAACTAAAGTTTAATACGATAGCAACAAGAATACTATGCTCGCTCGAACGGTAAGACGTGAGTCTCGGTTATAGAGGATGATTGACACGCGGGTTACCATTACATGAGCCCGGGGTGGTAATGTGTTATGATAGAATGAGTTAGGTCTTTTGCTGGGTGGTAGTCACGTTATTTTTCGGACTCGGCGCGCAGCGTTAGTGCCCATACACATGAACGGTGGCGTCAATACACGTGAGTTCCTAATTATATTGAATTGTGTTAAGTGTATTAGACCCCTATTATAACCCACTTTATATTAATATATTCACAAGTAAAATCATACATTTATTTTATTATCTAAGTGTCTAAATAATTTTATTTTACGAGCTCGTTATCGCACCGCAACTTCCGTTGTAGAGTAATAGTATGATCAATATTATAATTGTGATTTTCAATATTATAATTGCAATTTTCAATTTAGGTAATGAGCACTACCGAAAATCAAACACACGTAATGAGCTTATAGGGAGCCTCACCCTCAAAATTGAATTTTTAAGTTATCTCTTCCCGTTTAAAAGATGAGTTTGCGTGACCTTGTAGGTAGTAGCACACTCGCATATGAAAATGATAAAAAGCTTCTGGTTATTGTCGACACGATTCGAATGAAGAATGGTAACGTGTTCATCCGCAGTAAATAAATGTGCTGAAGAATGGTAAGGCTACCATCCGAAGCAAAATTCAACTTACCTTTGATTTTGATGAATTCACAAAACACAAGATAGTAGAAGTCACTAACTAAAACTTTAGATGGTGTAGGCACAAGACACTGACACTGAATGATTTATAATCAATCGTTTCCCGTATTTATACATTTCATAAAAATTAATCAACCAATCAGCGTCGAGATAATTAAATTGATGTCGGAGGGCCCTCAAATACCCGATAAAATAGTCAATTTTGTGCTCGTTTTACATAAGAAACAATGTTAATTTGCATGAATCTACAATTAAATCATACTTTCCCATAAGAATACATGTAAATCGAGACACAACCTTGAGCATTACTGTTGCACCTTACAAGTCGATTTTGACGAACGAGATGTTGTGCGATAGCGATTTTGATGAGTGGGTTGTTGTGCGATAGCGATAATTTACAAAAATCAACGTAGGAAATTTCTACCCCGTCTCATTTACTACCACAAGTCGATTTTTGATGTGATGATTTTTTCATGTATAACAAAATATGTATGGGTATAATTTCAGATTATTTCGTCCTGTATAAACCGCAAGTTGGTTTTGATGCAATTATTTTTTTTCGCGTCAAAATAAGTATGAAAATAATTTCGAGCTGTTTTTATGCGCGATGTCAAGTCGATTTTAATAAGGATGTTGTGCGATTGCGATTTTGATGAACGGGATGTTGTGCGATAGCGATTTATAATTTACAAAAATCAACTCGCGATTTTGATGTGATGATTTTTTTTTTATGCGCGAAGTCGATTGGATGTTGTGTGATAGCGATTTTGATGAATGGAATGTTGTGCGATAGCGATAATTTACAAAATCAACGTGCAAAATTTCTACATCGTCTCATTTACTACCACATGTCGATTTTGAATCAGCCTCTCAAAGGTTTTGATTATTATTTTAATAATTTTAGGATTTTAATATTTTACTCGCATAAGATCAACAAAGTTTCCAATCCGTTTGCTTATCACTTCACGTTAACCATGAAAATAATTATAGAGTACTGAATTCGTATTTTCAATAATTTATACAACATACAGTTTTTATCCATATTCATTATGCGGGCTATACGATAAGCGAATAGTGACGTGACCCCCTCATACATCATCTTTACATATAAGCGGGCGCAACCTTGAACGCAGAGACGCGAGCGCTGGATGACGTCACCTACTGTGAGGGCGGTGGCCGAGCGGTAACTCCCTTAGGGTGCATGCTAGAGCCGATCTGACCCTGGATTTGATTTTTCTACCCAACTCTTCCACCCTTAAGTCATAGTGCCGTTTTGGGCACCCACCCTGGTCTTTTGGGGGTGACAAGATAGGGTGGGCACAGCCTCGCAGCTAATTGACTGGAGCACAGGTGAGAGTGCCTACATATGACAAGGATGAGCAATGACAAGATAGAAGGATGAGCACAGGTGTGCAAATCCAATTAAGCCGGCCCCCTGGAAAAACCCAGGTGTGGACTCAGTGATGGGCAGGTGAGAAAAGTGATTTTAGACCCCCCATGTAAACCTTATGGGATTTTGGCCCAGAACCCGCCTAGCCCTACTACTGTTGTATATTTCCAACTGTCTCATTAGGTGTCTTAGTTATTCTAGCTTTCTTGTTTTAATAATTCTTAATATTTCTGTCTCTATTTCTTTTTGTTAAAACGGCATTCATAACACAACCTGTTTATAAAATTCTTACACGCTAAATAAACTAAATATCGCAAATAGTTTTCTAAAACTAAGGAAGGTTCCAGTTCCGGATAACAATCTGTTAGAAATAAAAACAATAGAAAGAGATATGCTTCGCAGTCAATACAACGATAGTTGTGACTAAAATTGTAAAAGGACTAGTGTACAAAACAAACACGCTAAAAGGTGTAAAAAAAAAAAATAGAAAACTGCAGAAATCAAAACAAAAGTGGTAATACTATAGCTGAGAAATAGCTGGACTGAAAATCAAATCCAAAGATGCGACAAAATACCTAAAAATATGGCTATACTATAAACTATAACTTATAAACAAAAAAGCACATTAAGAAAGGCACAAAAAAAGACGAAAAAATCGTAGCTTATGTCGAAAATTCAAAGACCGGCTTTAAACAAAAAACAGCTGCTTGGGTCAGTAATTTACATTGTCATAATGTATAGGTCCCAAATCTGTAAAAAAATAACCCAACAACAGAAAAAACTAACGCTCAAAATTGCAAGCGGTTATCGGACGTAATATTGGTAATAGCTCATAGAGCAGATAGTAGAATACAAAAACAGATTAAAAAAAAAATAACACCAACAAAAATAAAATTAACAACAATATGCTGGTCAAATAGTAAAGTAAATGGCTAAAAAACATAAAAAAATCCAGATGGACAAAGATAATTGCATGGTGCATGGAAGCTTCAAATTGTACCCCTACAGATTCAAGATAGTAAACAGAAATTTATGCAACAACAAAAAAAAACGTCAAAACACTATGCTAAAACATACACAGAATTTGCTAAATGGAAATAAAGGTTTTTGTAAATAAAAGCTTCACACACAGACTGGTAGAGCTTTTCTTAAACCATGTATAAAAAAAAGTTACTAGCGGCTGTATAGTGAAAATAAAAGTAGAGGATAACAACTAAAAAAATGCTTTATTATAACATCGTCTTATAACAAAGTGATGCATTTTGTTAACTCTACAATGTTTATACAAAGCTTGTACTCATTAAGTTATAAAACACTACCGATGCATTTAAAGTAAATAAATTCAACAACCTACGTCACGCGGACAAAACTGTTATAATAAGTCCAGAAGCGCTGCATAAACTGTTAAACAGGATATTGTCTAAAAACCAATAGTCGCTATAGATTAACATTTATAAGACCAAAATGATGATGAGTATTTCAGCGGCCAACCAAAAATATCACTTTGAATGATATACGCATTGAACAAGTCCAAAAATTTAAATACTTTGGTAATTGGATAATTGAGCATCTAAACGTAAACACGACAATAATACGCTAAATAAAACCAGCCACATTCCTCACTATTTAAACATTAGTAAATAATGCAAATCTACATTTATTTATATAACTATTAAAGGTAAAAAAATACCTTATGTACAACAATATTAAAGTTTGTATGGGCACTAATAGTACCTTGTCTTTTTACTCAAATATTTCCTTAAAGACATCATACAGGACGAGAAACGAGTTGTTTAGCAAATTAAGCAAAATCGGCAATTTACAGAAATAGTCTGAGCAAGCCATAGACCTAACCAGATTTAAAATCTTGAAGATGATGTTCTAAATATTGTTAAAAAGCAACCTGGTATAAATACTACAACTAAAGTATTACAAAACCACTTATTGCATTCTACATTGAAAAATCTTAATGCATAATTTATTCCACTCAGTTTGCGTGCAATAAGTACAAACCCAATTACTAAGAGATTACATTTTTGCGAGTGGGTGGTACATCAGCACTGTTAAACTCAAACTTTACTATAAGTATTTTAGTTATAGATGAATCAATTTTTACACGCAATGGTATGCTTCCATAACTTGCATTACTGGGCATTGAAAAATCTTCATGTCACTAGCAAAACACATTTTCGGCAACAATTTTCAGTAAATGTGTGATGTGGTATTGTAAGCAGAATACTTATTCAGAAAAGCCGATTAAATGACAATTATTTACAATTTCTTTATGAAAATTTATTGGCACTTTTTGTAGAATTTAATCTAAACATTAGACAAAGCACGAGGGTAATACCAGAACTACTTGTAAGTATAGATGGCGGTTGTTGTTTGAAAAAAATTACTATTGTAATAAAATTTTATACGTTGTTTAGTATTTGTTTGGCAACCATCAATAGTAAACGCTGTAAAAACCTTAAAAAAATCATTTTACTAATATCAAAGCGGAGCTAATATCTACTCTGGGAAGTCTTCTCTACTAAATAAGGTGACTTCGCCAGAAATGGTAAAGAACAACATTCACAAAATGGAATTGAATGAGCGTCGATTAAAAGTGCGAGAGCTAGCAAATGCCCACTATGCATTTCAAAAAGTGCTGAACATCGCATATTGACCAAAAACTTGGACATGAAAAAGCTGTGCCCAAGATAAGTGTTTGCCAAAGTTTCACAGCAATAAAGCCAAGTTTTTACTTTATCTATCACTTCACACTTGAGACTAGAAACAGTTAAAGAATAGACTGAAAAAAAAAAACAACTCCACAAAAGACAATGACAGTTCCATTAGCAGGCAAGGTCATAGCGTCAATGTAACGTAGTCATACTTCAAACTTAAGATGGTTGGTACTTTCTATCTTTGTCATTCTTTTCAAACAACAATTGCCATCTATACGTCAGGTCCGGTATATCTGGAACTACTCTCGTATGATTACAACAGAATTCAACCACATTTTTTGCAACAAATGCAACATTATTTAAATAATGTTTTTTTCTGGAAAATTGGGACAATCTAATTGCCTGGCTCTCACGATCGTTCTCAATTTATTCAATTTTTACTATTGGAGCAATATAAAAACAATAATATACATTAATAAAGTTAACAAAAAAATAAGTTGCAAAATTGTGTATACAAGCTGTTTTCGAAGCAATTCGACAGCAGCCTGGTTTAGATTGCGCATGTTGAAGCTTGAATGAGTTTGGCAAGCTCAATGGTGCATTAAAAATATAAGAACAGTTGCTTTAACTATTACAATGCACTTTCAATAAATTGTTTTTTATTAAACAGAGCATTTTCCGGTTGTAATTTTTTTTAATATTTTACAAAATAAATTAAAAAGTAAAAATATTTTATCAGAACCTGTATACTAGAAAATGGCACAAAGTAGCCAATAAGTAAAAAAGTTTTTTTTTTACTTTGTATCAAATAAAAAGACTTTTATCTGAAAGTTTTTTGTTATTCTAGAAAGTCTTGGCCATAGTCTATCATTATTCACTTATTGAAACACTTTTTTGGTCTGAAATGTAGTGTTCATTATAAAATGTACGTTAAATTAACCGTTTCTTTTTCAATAGTAATGTTTTTTTTTTTACTGTTAAAAAAATAAACTTATTTGTGTCTCTTGTTAAACTTATCCGTAAACACCATGTATACATAAAGTATAATATTTAAAAATTCCTATCTAAAAAAACGTTGTATCTTAACGATTGATTTTCTAATTTTAATTTATCAATTTGACCAAAATTTAATGTTTCTAATCATATAATTTAATTCTAATTGCAACATTATTATAGGTTATGTAACTACACAGTCCAGCGCAGCAAGTAATGAAGTTAATCAAGAGTTATGTTAGCCCCACCACTTACTAGAACAAACCCACTGGTAAGACAATACTATCTCTCAAATAATCGACTTAAATGTGATCTACATTATTACTCTTTTGGCTATTATTCAAACAAATCAATTATTATTGATTGATTTCATAAATATAATTGTGTAGTGTGTTTAACCAAATGTCTAATAAAATAAATGTTTTTTTTGTTATAATTCTATGTACCTAAATAATATTACAATTTAAGAGTTCCGTCGACTAGTTATAATCGTAACATTTCAGAATGTAGTAAATTATACATACTTTAACCATTGAAAGGCAAATTGCAATGCATTTGTCAAGTACAAATGCAATAAAATATTGTCAGCTGAGATTACCTTGTATCCTTGAGAGTTCTATTTCCACCAAAACCCACTTGTTGTCAGTTGGGATTACCATGCATCCTTGAGAGTTCTATTTCCACTAAAACCCACTTACATTTATTCGTCATTATAATTATTATTATTATAATCACATTAAATAAATTCCACAACGCAATTTAATCGCGAATCATTCGATAACTATCGCATGTTGGTCTGCATGATTGATACTGAAGAGTTCGGGCACCGAGAGTTCACGACGTATAACGAAAGCTTTCAGTACCAACCAATCTAAATCTGTACGATTAAATGTTATTATTGATATTAATAACATTGATTTAAAGCTTTTTAGTAAATCGTATTCAATATGATAAGTGGAAAAACTATTAATATCAAAATAAGCTTTTTACTTGAGTAATTTTATTGCATTAACAAGTTCGTTGAATGTAAAGTGTTGAATTGGTTTATAATTGTTAGATATAACATGCATTATTGCTGTATCATGTTTTTGGGAGTTTGTATAATGCTTGAGTCTTTTACAAAATTAATAAATCAATATAAATACAGTTTAAAAGTAATAATTAATTAAATATATCTATGGCTTTATCAAAAAGGAGCATAAATGCAATTTTATCAAAATTGAAATACGGTCTGTTACTAATTTAAACATTATCTTACTAAGTTATACCTTATCTTTTTAATAGAAATATAAAACAATGTTTAGTCTTTATTACAACATTTCAATACACTTTGTTGTATTTACTTATATAAAAATACTTTTTTTTATTTTCATATTGTGTTACTATAAACAAGTTGATTCATGTATGTACATAGCAATAAAATGTTATGTTATTAGTAATGTTATGACCTTAACAATAAAATAAATTTGCCAATGTAACTTAGTTATTATAGGCATATTTTATTAAATTTCAAAATATGTAGCAACATAAACATAAAAATATAAAAATACCTTTGAAATTTAACGAGTAAAACACTTGCTAAGACTATTACATTGAAAACTAGATTTAAGCAGACTGTGAACATTGACCTTGAATATTTCCGGCTTATAAGTCTTGGGAAATACTGAATTTATTGTAAGAAAAAAAATCTTTTTTAAAAATTTTAGTCTTGATCTCTTAATAGTTTTTGTATAGGATCACAAGACTAAGTTTAGATTTAATAAATATCCCATTTTTTTTTTTGGCAAATTGATCTGATTTGATTATTCCTTCTTTACCCTGAGAGGTCATGTGTATTCTAATATTTGTTGCTGAACTATTTATGCAAACTATAACAAGTTTAGATTTTATTACTGACAAACGTAGTGCTTGCAATCATATGCAAAGAATGTTTAATTACTTTATCTTTTTATTATAAATTTAGGGTTTTGGAGATCCAGTTTGGAATTAACAACTTTTGTATTAAAACACCACTTCTTGGTTGGCTTGTCAATGTTCATTTTCAATTTTTTTTTTTATAAATGCATTTATAAAACCTGAGTGATCAATATTTTTATTTTAGCTTATTAACTTTACTAATGTTCGTCAATTGCTAGTGCAACTTTTGACGGTGTACTTAAAAGTATTTAAAGAGTTTTTTCAATTTTATTGCTTTTCCTTGCAAGTTTTTTTTAGAACGTTAGCGTACTATTACTAAACAAGATTTAATTTTGCAACATTGATACACCTGCAGTAATTAGTCTTCAAATGTTGTTGTAGCCTTCCTAACAACTGTTCTGTGCTTGTGCCAAAAGTAAGTTTCACTTACGCTTTTGAAGTTGTCTTAGTTTAAAATTGCGTTATTGGCATTGCTGGACAACTTACAGTTGTGCAAAGAATCTCTTGTGCTTTTTTTGTTTTATATTTGTACTTAGAAAATAAATGTTAGTAAGCGCACCTAATATTCCAAGAGCACTGTTCAAGACAAAACATTAATTGCCACAATAGCTTCTAACTTAGGTTGACATTCTAACATAGTTTAGTTAGAAAACATCCTACGTACAAACTGAGAATCTTTTATAGACCGATTGCCCTAAACCATCTTCTATGACAAAAAGTTGTAACCGCCTCCTAAGCATACCATAGACCTTTATTATTTTATACTCTATTCATTTAAACATCGTACTCATTAGATCAACTTCCAACCACACAATTTGTTGGGTTAGTTAGCCTTTTCAATAAGTACTGTTTTGCGATTATAATAAAGTTGATACTATACGTATATTTGTTCTCATGTATAAATCTAAAACTGACTTTTAATTGTCAACGTTGACAAATATATATACAACAAAAAAAATAAATAAAAGGCAACTTATTTAAGATGAAGGTACCGAAATCTGGCGAGCGCTTGTGAAACGACCGCCTAAGGAGAGAACAAATAAACGAACAACGAGGACGAAAGGGGTTCTAGAGTAGACAGAGTCAGCATGTTCCGATGTTATATATGGATGCGTGTTTTGTTGTGTTTGTTCCGTTTCTGTTACTACTACTTAATTTAACATTATTATTTACGTATGCAATAAAAATAATTATTAATTTTATTATAAAGAATAAATATGTTTAATGCATATAATACATATATTTATAATCTGATAATTTAATTTATTAGGTATTCTGTTCAATTCTTATTATATTGAACGGTGAGTTAGCTTAGTTATAGAGCGTTAGCGTAGCACGCCGGGGTTCGATCCACAAATATGACTAAAATAATAATTTCCTCTTTATACACCGGAGTGATTTGGAAGTCACCTAATAAGCTGTTGGTCCCATCAACCTCTTTCAAACAAGTCGTAAGACTTCTGGGGCGATGTAAAATAGCTGTAAAACGCGCAATAAAGAAAATATTGCTAAATAGTAATTTTCTTATCATGTAACAAGAACAACAATTTTTTGTAGAAATTTTTTTTGTCAATCTAACAAAAATTAAAACAAAAGTTAAAAAATATAATTTTTATTTTTTTTATTTTAATTTTTTAATTTTTTTTAAATTTATTTTTCAAATTAAACAAAATAAAAAAAAATATTTTTTTAGAATTTTATATTCTTTTTTAGAAGACTGCAATGGATTTTAGCGTCCTTGCTTGCTTGTAAAGTAAAGTAACACAAAAATCTTTAGCTAGCAGTATATACCTTGCTTACTTCTAGCATTGTGCATAGAGAATAGCCCCGAATAATATTATTATTTACTATAATATTATTATAATATGACTATAACAATGCTTTCCTCATGCAAAACTAGACTACTAACTACAATTCGTATTAAACCAATTAGAATTTTAATATCAAAAATGTACTTAAAAGTGATACTTAGACGACCCATATATCATAAACGCAACAGCTGTGAGCTGCCAGAAATTTAAAACGATGGCATTTAATAAAATTCATGACTAATAAAATATTTTCTCATAATCCGTAGCCATCTCTTAAACTATTAACAATATATCTTTTTTATAACATTTTTAAACTAATAAAATATCTTTCATTAAGAATTTCCAAAGTTTGATTGAATATAAAATGTATCTAATCAGATTAAAAAACCAATAATGAATTAAGAATAATTAATTATAATTTGACATGTTTTTTCTGCATAAAGGTATTTTCAATCAATTTATTTTCGTTGGTAATTAAACCCCATGCTTATATTATATTTTAAATTGTGCGATGGATTTATTATTAATTAAAAATGGAATGTTTAATTATAGGGATGAATAAATTGACATGGGTTGCATAACAGATATTAATGAGTCAAAAACGTGAAAATTATTGATCAGCTATAGGTATGGTTTTTTACATGTAAGTTCAAAATACCACACATTTCAAACATACTCGATTTTGATAAATCATTAATTATGATTCATGTTTGAAATGTTATTAAATTTAAACATACAGACAAAACCAGTATTTTCATTGTGATATAAAATAATTACATTATTGATTTTATTGTTATTTTTATCATCGGGTTAACGTTACAAGTTATATAATATTATTAATAATAATAACAATAATAACTAATTGTAAAATTAAAAATTCACAAATACATTTTAAAAATACTCTTACGAGTCCAGATTAAAAATATTAAATTTGTTCGAAATACTGTTAAAAGTTAAGCACATTGAGAAGGTTGATGAGTTCACTATTTTCGACGTTTCCGCTTTATGGGTTATAGAAGCAGTTTGTGGTTCTTTAATTATAAAATTAAAAAAATTAAATTAAATAACAGATTGGGAGAATCAATCGTATTATAAAAAAAATTATAAAAAAAATAGTAACTTTATTGCTTAAATGTTGTTAGTTTTTTTAGCAATTAGTCCTCCTGATATTACTGACGTTGCATGATCAGCAAAAGTTAAATTAATATCAAATATAATGCTCAGGTCCGTAATTTTATTAACACTCCATTCGATAAATCGTAAACTACAATAATTGAATTAAGTTACTTGGTGAACAAAACAAGTTTACATTTACTTACTTACTTTTTAAATTAATGTTGCACTGTAGATTATCAGTCTTCAACAAAACTTAATGGATGTTCGCAACCACATCTTTCATTTCTACTCGATCCCTAGCTGTATGGATCAAACTTTCTCAGTTCGGAGTCCCGTCTATTGTCTTATGTTCCGCAACTAGGACATCTTCTTCCTTCAATTTTGCCTTTAGTTATTAATTGCAGTATGTGGTACTTTTGGTTGCGCATTAAGTGACCCAAGTACGCAGTTTTCCTTCTTTTTATTGTAATTAATAATTTGCGATCTTTGTTAATTCGTCTGAGCACTTCTTCGTTTGTGACTCTTGCTGTCCATGGGATCTTAAGTATTCTGCGGTACAGCCACATCTCAAAGACTTCAAGTTTGTTCATTGATGCTGTTTTCATTGTCCATCCCTCCATACCGTAAAGGAGAATCGACCATATATAACACTTGACGAGCCTTAGCTTGAGGCTGATATCAAAGTCAGTGTTGGTTAAGACTTTTTTTTAACTTCATAAATGCGCTACGTTCATTTTCAATTCTGCATTTTATTTCAATAACCGATGTCCATTCCTTAGTGAGCCAGTGTACCCAGATATTTAAATTTCTTCACCCGTTCAATTGGTAACTCGTCAAATGTTAATCTGTCATTCCTGGTTGCGTCTGGGTCTTTGCTAATTACCATAAACTTTGCTTTTTTAGTGTTGATGTTCAATCCCATTTGTGTACTATGTATTCCTACGCTATTAACTAATTGTTGTAGATCCTCTATGCTTTCGGCTATCAGTATTGTGTCGTCCGCATATCGAATGTCTTTTATCCAGTTTCCGTTAACTTTAATGCTTTTTTCGATATTGCCAAGTGCTTTTTGGAATATTTTCTCTGAGTATAGGTTAAACAGGAGAGGTGATAGAACGCACCCCAATCTGACTCTTCTACAAATCTGTATTAGTTTGGTTACTTTGTTGTCAATTTTAACTTGTGCTGTTTGGTTCCAATAAAGGTTCTCAATACATCTGATGTCTTTTTGGTCAATATCTAGGTTTTTAAGGATTTCGATAAGTTTTTGATGTTAAACGCGATCAAACGCCTTCTTGTAATCTATAAAGCCTAGGTATACACTTTTCCTCTGGTCGTAACAGTTCTGCCCGAGAACTTGTATTGCGGTTATTGCTTCTTTTGTGCCCAAACCTTGCTTAAACCCAAATTGAGTTTCACTCATTGTGTCTTCACATTTTCTGTAGAGTCTTTGATGAATGATTATTAGGAACAGTTTTAAAGTGTGGCTCATAAGGCTAATCAGTCTATGTTCTGTTGTACTTTTTGCGGTTTTCTTTTTTGGGAGAGGGATAACGTTGACGTGAGCCATTGTGCAAGGTATTTACCCGTATCGTATATTTTATTGGTCACTAGGTTTCTACCCTGTAAGTAGCTCCATATGATCTTGATTGTTTTCATGTTTTCTCTTCTTTGCGGCCTCTATAATTATGTCTAACGCTATCATTACACCGTATTGTCTTTTTCTTTGCGTTTTGCTACTTGTTTTTTTTATACTGCCTACTTTTACTCAGTACCTGAGAATTGCTTCATCCGCAGTTTTTCTCGGATTTCTGTATCTTTAGTATCTCTGTCTATGTTTTTGTTTTTTGAAAACTTCTTTTGTTTCCATGGCTCTCTTTATCTTCTCTTTGTCTATTATTTTTATGTTCCATCTTCTTCTCTCTCGTGTACTTCTGTTTTCCTTTTTTTTTGTATTATATTGTGTATGATTGTGTAAACTCAGTGATTTTTCTTATGTCACGGTTCATTCATTCACTACACTTGCCGTTTCCCACGTTGCTATGGTAAAGTCAATATGTGATTTTAAGCTTTCTCTTACAAAAATCGGTTTCTCTTTTTTGTTGCAAATAGTAAGGTTTAACCCCGCTATCATCTCCTCTAAGATTTTTCTTCTTAAATCCTTCTTGTATCATTCAGATCTGGGTGAATTTGCATTAAAATATCCTCCTACTATGATTTTTTTAATTTTCTGTTTTTTTTTAAATTGTTTTCTAATTTTTCTATCCACTCCCAATAGTATTCCTGTTCACAGTTTGGACATAACAGCTGATTACTATCATACTTTCTACTTCAGCCCACACTATTTCCTCTTTTGGTGTTCTAGTTTGTTTTTATTTGGTTTACACACTATCACTAGATGTGTTTTCTCTCTGCCTGCTGTTGCTATCAGTACATCTGCTCTTCGTGTTGTCTCCAATTTTCTTCGCTTCTTTTTTTTCCGTTTCCGACATATTTTTTCTTCCGTTCTGTGTCCTATCGTTTTGCATTTTATGCAGTATTTTCTGTTCTTGCATTCGGCAACCTGGTGTCATTTCTTTCCGCATTTTATGCATAGCATTTGCGTTCTGCCTCTACATGTCCTTTCATCCAGCATTTGTAACATTTTAACTGTTACTTTTTCTACTCTGCATCTTATGAGTCTTATATTTAATTTTCTTTCTCTTATTATTTGTTCCGTTGCTTATTCCATCTTCACTTCATTTGTTTTTCTAGAGATTTTTTTTTATGAATATTATTGTACTTCCTTCTGTGTTTGCTTTGTTCATAATTTTTCTTTTCAACATTTTTTCCTTGCTAGTCTCCGGACTAATATATTTGATCGTCACTAGTTCTGGGAGTACGTTATTGGCGTTTCTTCTTTTTTTGTTTCTCTTATTTCCTTGAATGTAAATCTTTTTATATGTAGTTAGTTTTTTCCTCCATTCATTCTGGACATTTTACTGTAGCTTGTAGTAGAATACTCGATTCTTTTTCTATTTCATCATCATTTATTAATATTCCAGTATAACTCTCTTTTCGCATTATTAGGTTCTTTTTTCTACTGTTACAAATTTGCAGTCCGTTTCTCGCCATTCATGGTTAATAATTTTGTGTATTTGTTCTCCATTAACTATTTCTATTAACTCTTGGTCCGAGATGAAATAGTTTTTGAGATTTTTTACGTATTGTCAACACTTCTTTTCTATTTTTTGTCTTTTGTTCTGTTTTCCGAACTTTTTCAAACTCCAGTCTCTACATATTCATCTCTACGAGATTTGCTATCTTTTTTATTTTCAGTTTAGTGTTTGCACACTCACTGGTTAAATCTCTAAGCGTTCTAATTCATTCTCACATTATTTCAATTGTTGTAAGGTTATTTACACTTATTGCCTCGTTGGTATTGTAGTTTTTTTTTTTCAATAAAATATTTCAGTATTTACGATTGATTTTCTTGCACATTTCATAATTTTTTTTAAATATATCCGTCTACAAATAAATAAATAAAATACACTGCTGTATGCAGAATTTTACCCTGAATCAAAATATGTAAAAATATACAGGGTGTTCCATTTAAAATAACGATGATGGATATCATTACTCAAAACAAGTAAAATATATTTACAAACTAAAAACGTCAAAAGATAGTTTATTTCTTGCCATTTAAGAATATATATATAGTTTGTTAGGTCTAAAATTTAAAATAAGAAAATTATAGCTTCCGTCGTTTTTTAGGAAACAGCCTGTATATCTCCAGTTCAAAGCACTTTAGCATAATATAGATATTTGAAAGCTCTGTCGAACAACGTTATTGCATATTAACTAGCTTTATTTTATTTGTTAAACGGCATAATACAAGTTGCTGGTTCTGTAGTCAGTTTATTGCTGTCTCTTTATTTTGGTTTTTTAGGTAAAACAAGTTTTGCTGTTTTCTAAAGATATTAATTTGTCTTGCTACTATTAGCCTGTTCATCAGGTTTATGACTTACAGGCAGCATGGTAGTATAGCATTAATGCTTTTATAGTCTCTAATGGAATGCCATTTGCTACAAATAGTAATTTCTGTTAATGTATTTTGTTGCTTTCTGATTGGCTGTTTTTTCATATCATAACGTTGTTAACTTATTTGTTTGCACTTTCTATTTTTTATTTTGCTACAATTATTACGCATTTTTGTATACATTTTTTTAACTGTTTTCAACAGACTTTTCTAGCATATTTTCATTGCTGTTCCTATCATTTACTTTCATTTTATTAGCACTTTTTTTCTTTTGTACTAAATGTTTCAACACTCTTTTTGGAAAACTTTGGTTGAATGCCTTTTTGATTACGGTAGTAAACTTTTTGGTTGTTTGGGCCTCTATCAAAGAAGCTATATTTTATTAAGTTTCTCTTACCATTTTTCTTATTGTTTGCGGTTACTTTTCTACTTGAGATTTTTTGTTTTGCATTAAAAAAATGTGTCGTTACTTATGTACCAATAGCAGTATAAGAATTTTTCTTCAGTTCTTAGTATTATGTTATAATACAAAGTCTTCAGCAATAAATGGTATGAGATTAAATTTATTACTAGAGCAGCAATGTACCTGTTTAATTCTACTGTTTAGATCCCCATACTATCGCAATAATATTAACTTTTACTATGCATGCACTTGCACTTATCTGCTGCAAAAACCTTGTTAGCCAGTCTGCTCTAATGTTACTATATCAACTACTAACAAAGAAAAAGACCAAATAAACACTTTTGTGTTTAGAATTAATCTATATAAATTAGCAGATAACAACGTCTTTAACCTGTGTCTGCAAGAAGGCATCTTGCTGGTATAATTTACGGATGATGACAAAATTATGCTACAACTGCGCACAATATTAAGCTAAAAATAGTTTAAAATCAATTATAATAAAAAACAATCAAGGTTAAAAAGCACTTAGCAGTCATAACAGAAATCAACAAAAAACAATTTTTAAATTGATGTAACCACAGAAAACTTAAGAATGACTAAGAACCAATCCAACGTTAAGAAACTAGTCCAAGCCAGGCTGATCTAACGTATGCCACAGGAGTGAACATAGATAATATAAAAGTAGACTTAATTTTTTTTCAAACTTGGGTTTGAGTTTTAATAGTACCAACAGTGCTTTTAAATTAAACGTTTTATTAAAACTACAACGCATTTGATAGCATCCATAAACAAGAAAAATGTGGGCATTTTCAAACCCAAAATACTTTTTTACAAAACTAACAGAAAACAAACGATTATAGTATTAAGTATTGAGATAAAATTTGATCAAAGAGTTAATTAATATATAGTTTGCTTACTACACTAGATTAATTAAAGATAAATGAATGAATCAACAATCTGTCAGATAATAACCTTGGATTTATAAAGCCAATAATGCTCTATGATCCTAGAAAAACGGAAAAAAACGCGCTGCTGAAATTTGCGACAAAACCCATATTGTGTGTTAATGAGATATGAATTAGACGTTTTTAGTTTTATAAATACTTATAAATAAACTTAATGGTTTGTAAATATTCAAATTCCAATTTTATTTCTGCTGCAGAATATACTGTTAAACTTATACAGGGCTGACACTTTGCCATACCAATGGCATTGCAATCAAATCAAACTTGTTAATATGACGTTGCGTTGCTATGTTTATACATAGATAAAATGCAACACAACATTTTTTAACTTAATTGCATTAACGAATTGTTGAATAAAAATGTATTTTTGAGGAATTTTAAAGACTGGCCTCAACTTTTTTAATCTCTTTATGCTTACAGTCAACTTTTGTGTTGTCAAATACGGTATAATGGAACTTGAAATTATAAACAAATTTCTGTTTTTAAAGTTTTAAATAGTTAGAGTTGGAGTTGCGTTTGCTATTCTTTTTCTGGACCTTTGATCATTTTTGAAAATACATTGGTCTTTACATTATGCATTCAGGTAAATCATTTCTTATATATTAGCACATTGGAGTAGCAAAAAATAATTGTTTCAAGTTTAGATCAGAGATAAAAAAAATATTTTTTTGAAAGTTTGTCTTATTATTACCAAATGTGTATTTTTACCTGACAAAAAATGTGTTAACAGTATAATTAAAAAAATTGTTTTATCAATTAAACTTGGTGTCAAAATTTAAGCATAGAAAAATTGAGACATTAAAAATATTTTTAATTCTTAAAGAAAAATTTAAAATATTGGTCAAGCTATCATATAGTGTCAGGTATGTTTTCTAAAGATCTATGCATATTAAACCTTGATGTTGACTGATGTTTAGAGTTTGTATTCTCAGCATCTAAGATAAAGTTAAAATAATTTGCTTGTTGGAGTAGACCATTCACATATAGGATAAAAAGCAAAAGGCCGAGAATTGAACCCTGTGGTACTTCATTGGTAATATAGATGTAAGTATTTGAAATATTATTAACCAATACTTTTTGCCGTCTCTCACTCAGATAATAGACCAAGAGCTCAGAGCCAAAAAAAAAAACTATAAATAAAGGTTGGTTTTTTAACATTTAATTTTAGTAATGATACACATTAATATACTACGATCAGTCGAGCCCTTTTTTGGGGTAGGTGCTATTGGTGCGTCTTCAAAGATATTGTGAATAGCGGGGTAGTAAAATAAGTGTATATAAAGGTTGAAATTTTGTACATTAAAATTAAACTAAATATTAGATATAATAAAGAATTATAGTAGTCAGTCCGGTATATGTAAAGATAGGAAATAATCAGTCGAGCCACAAGTACGTAAAATTTATGTGAACGTCAAAACACACTTACAATTTAGTGTTACATTTGTTAGTTTTTTATAGATACTTAGGGCCCGACTGACCAATTCTCGGCCCTATATACACTTAACTGATTACTATAATTTTGTATTACACGTAATATTTAATAAGAGTGCAAAGTTTCAGCCTCTATAAACTTGGTTTACTACCTCGGTATTTACGACAAGTTTGTTCCAACAAGAGCTTGACTGACCGCAGTATGTTAATGTGAACCACTACTAAAATAATATATTAAAAAACTAGTGTTTATACTTTCATGTTTTTTTTTTGGTGTAAGCTCTCGGTCTACAAGAGTTTAACAAACAATAAAATTGCCGGTAAAAATTCTGAAAATACAATACCAAAGAAAAATGTCATAACACACGCAGTCAAACGCTAAAAGTAAAAATATATATATATATATATATTGACCTATAATTGTTTGTTTCAAGTTTATCACTCTTTTTTATCTGAAAAACCACATTTTTTATAGTAAAGTTTGTGGTATACAATCTAACCACAAATCAAATTGCGAGCGAGATAAAAAATAAGTGTCCTAAATTTTGCCCACAGTACGTTTACGATAATTAATGAAATATAATTATTACCTTTTACAGTATTAACATGATAGTGGTTAACTTTTGGAAAAAGCTAACTCAAGAAATACTACTTAGTTTAAAAAGGATACTGTGACATGGCAAGTCGCCAGTAAATAAATACATCCAATAGTAGAGGACAGTAGCAACTGTAAAGACTGGACTAAAGTAAAAAATATGGACTTCAAGGCGGCTTAAATCTAGATTTTACCAGGCAAAAACTAAATAATGGTTCTATAGGTTGATGTGCTGTGATGAAAAAGCTAATCTAAACCACCTTATTATAACTTACTAGTACAATTATCATGACAGACAACTCAGAACAAACGGTGCCCAGTCCCCGGCAGATCTTAAATAATCAGAGCAGGGCGTGCTAAGAATTACCGGAAGAAATTAAAACCAGGAACATGAAATATAAGAAAAATCTTTCAAATATATGTACAATGTACAATGTAGCAACAGAAATGGAAATACTAAGAATTAATATAAATGAAATGGCTATAACAAATACATACTTCAAATTACCAATTAGAAGACTTTATATATGGACTTCCCTACAACACACTAAATATCACATAGTAAAAAATCAAATTGACTAAATACTAATTTAAAAAAATATATGAATAACATAATATTAGCAAAAATATATCCAGAGTCGGATGCCCCCTCTGATCACAACTCTGTGGTAGCCAGCAAACAAAACTAAAACCAAAAAACAAACTCGACGTCTCAAAACTTAAAAACCTGAATTAAAAATTTTAAGAGACTAAATAAAAGACATGCTAACGATTCAAATATCATATAAAAAACTATTATACAAAATATGGTAGAACTTAAAGAAAAGTTAACAAATAACAAAACAACAAAGAAAAATGAGTGGATAACAGATAAAATGATACACCTAATAGAAGAAAAAAGAAAACACAAATCAACAAATGCTGACAAATATAAAAATTTACATTACATCAAAGCAAAAAACAAATAGTTAAATGTTAAATGTGAAGAACTAGAAAGTTTGCAAAAATCATAATCTTTAATACATACAAAAAGATAAAAAAAAATAACTGGCATCTTAAAACGCCAAAAACAGTGTTTTAGTTGACACTAACGGTATTATTTTATAACAAATTTAACTGCTAGTAGACTTATTCAACGACATATACAGGGTGAGTCGGGAGAAACGGACCAAACTCCAGAAGTGTATTGTACATGTAAAAATAATGTAAAAAAACTCAAATGTTGTTAACCGATTTTTATTTGTTTTTAAGTTATAGCGTAAATAAAAATAAATTAAATTTTTACATTAACGTTTTAGCAACCATAGCCTTCTTATAATAAATGTTCAAAAATTCCATCATTTAACTCTAAACATTTTTTTGCTTTGTCTACAAAGAGCGCCTGTTGCTCTCCTGATTGAGTTATGTATTTGTTTAAGATCAGATGCAACGTTTCTAATACATTAAATTATTGAATCCCGAGTGTCCACTTTTACTTTGTACACTTTATCTTTGAACCAGCACTATAAACAATAATTTAGTGCAAACAGGTCTGGAGATATTGATGATTAACTAGTAGGACTACCGCAGAAAACCTTTTATGGCATACTAAATAAACAATTTTAATTACGCTATAATTTGAAAACAAATGAAAATCGAATAACAACATTTAAGTTTCTTTACATTATTTTTAGTTGTACAATACATTCCTCGAGTTTGGTTCGTTCCTTCTCGACTCACTCATAATACCGGTAACATACCGTCAGAATATCAACTTTTGTAACAGTGTGTCATATGCTAAATTTTTTTCTAAAAATATCACACAAGAACATGTACAACAAACTGGACAGAGAAATAAGTAATACTCAGTTTGGTTTTAGAAACAAGGTAAAAACACGTAAAGCATTATTTAGTTGCAATGTGCTTGTACAGCATTGCCTTAATGTTAACAAAGATGTATATACATATTTTATTGACTACAAAAAGCGTTTAAAAAACTAATCCAACTGTTATGGAAAAATGAAATGCACAGCAAAGATTTGCGAGTTTTAGAATCTTATTTCTACAACTAAAATGCCACCAAAAGCATTGAAGGAAAAACATTAAAAACTATTCCAATTAGACAAGGTGTTTGACAAGGTTGTATCCTACCCCCAATTTTCTTTAACCTATACTCTAAGGCAATCATGCAGAAAACGCTTAAAAATAAAATAGCTGGTATTATAGTAAATAACATTAGCTATATATAAGACCTAAGTAGAATTACGGAACACGTCCAAACAGTCAGTAAACAAGTAAACAAAAACAATTATTATAAAACGGTTCTTCTGCAGTGTTGAGAAAAGAATGTAGTCTGATAGCACGCTTGTCTTTATTAAGAAATGTTTGCCAAAATCACTGTTAACATTAACAACTGGTATGAATTAAAAACGATGCAACTATTAAAATATTTGTTCCGTTGCAAACTAGGTCTGATAGTAGACTGGCACTAGCTGCAATAGGGAGCAGACGCAATGTTGCCAGATGCAGGCGCTATTGCCGCTGTCTATATGTTTTGGCGCAAACATGCCGCCCCCCAATAAAGCCCTGCTTCAATAAATACTTCAAGTGATAATAAACAATACATACAATACTTATATAATAAAATAAATACAAATCTTCTTAATTAATTATCATTGTCAATTACTTTACAGACAAGACTCACCTTCCATCAACATTGGTAGTATATTATCCTCTTTCATAAGCACCAGTTGGACGATGTTATTAGTGCCCCGGGTTGTCTCCACTTGGACCTCTTCTGTAGCTCGGCAAGGTATTATTTTGACCATCCCGTCCAAAAATGCTGCTAGATCTGCTGCAATTGCTGCCAGCGGTTAAGTCTTGATATGTGCAAAGGTGTAACGTCATGTTCAGACAAGACTGTTAAAGGTTCTCCTATCAGGAAACGAGCTTGTGAGGAAAAAGAGATCGTTAGGATCGGATAAAATAGGTAATAGCGGTCTACAATTAAGAAAGGCTTCGGTTTGACTTAAAATTGTTATTATTTCCTCGAATGTTAATGAGCTGAGCCAACTATTTGCTTTAAATGAAATTTGGCACTCTTGACGCCATTCTATGAGACGATTAGACAAATGATCTATAATTTTATTGAACTCTGCGTTTCTAAAAAAATCGTATACGTCGCAAAGCTTGTTATTAGCCCCCACAATGTTAGTTGCATTATTGCTGTAATGTCTTGGAGCAACCTCGTCTTGAAAAAAAACCTTTTAGCGCTGCTATACAGATAAATAAAGCTCCATACGCTTTCTTAAACCTCGCAATTTTTTGCGTGCCCTTCTTCAAGAGAAGAGAACCAAAATAATCAATGCCCGTATTGAGAAACGGTCGTGACGCGCTAATGGTAAGTCTCTCATCATGGGCATACAATTTCTTGGCTTGGTTTTAAAACAAATAATGCACTTGCGAGTAACGTTTCGTATATCCTTGCGGGCTCATAAAGGCCAGTATTTGTCGCGGATTGCAGCCAATGTAGCCTGCGGTCCAGCGTGAAAATTTCTAATATGTTCATTCCTTATGAGTAGAATCGTAAATGGATGCCGAGAAAGGAGGACCATCGAAAATTTGACAGCATCTACCAAATTGGACTGTCTAAGTCGACCTCCTACGCGGATTATATCATTTTCATCTAGAAATAAATTTAACGTGACTAATTTACTTTTAAGATGCACGAAGTCTACTTTGGTTAATGACGCCAATTTCGATGCAAATGATTTGCGCTGAACAGTTTGAACTAGTACATTTTCAGCGTTAACAATTTCCGTAACCGCCAAAAAACTACTAGTATGATTGTTTTTGTTTCGAAATTTGTTGAAAGGGCGCTTGCACCATGCAATCACCCGAACTAATGTTACAAAATTGGAAAGGTTTGCTGACAAGTGCCAATGATTTTGCTTCTGGTATGTCTATTATTTCGATGTCGTTTTGCTCCCAATCCGCGTCGTTTGGAACCAGGAATTTTGGCCCGTGCCACCATGCAGGATTATTTTTTAATAGCCCTGGCAACATGCCGCGTAAAATCATGTCTGCGGGGTTTTTCTCCATGCGGACGTGATGCCATTTGCCACAAATGTTTTCCATCTGGCTGGCTTGCCCCTTATCCAAGCTAAAGTGATGGTTGAATCAGTGTATAGATTAACCTTGGTAAAACTAATTTTTATGAACGTGACAATTCTATGTGCTAGTTCAGCTAGCAGCACGGCTGCGCATAATTCAAGCCTTGGTAAAGATTGAGTTTTTACTATACTCGTGTAACTCAATTGTATTGTGATTTGAAATGAGAACCTTTTGAGGTATCGCAAATGTGCCCATAATTTCTAATTGATTTAAAAAAATTGCACCAGATTTTGCGCAATTTTTTCGGTACTGGATCGTCCCATCCATGAATTTCGGACCACATTGGCATTCATACTACAATTAACATTGATTGTAACGTTGATAACAGTATTCAACAAGTTATCAGACCCATTACCAGACAAGGTAGATCTAAATTTTATTCTTTATTACAGGCAACAAATTGGAATTTCTTAGATATTAACAACTATAGCCCAGAGCTTAAACTAAATCTTTTTATAGACATTTTACAAGAGTCATATTTAAAGTCTTTTCCAGAGAGAACTTTTGCAATAGCAAATGGCAAACCTATTAAATGGTTTACCAACAATTTACGGGAAATGCGGGAATCACTATTATTAATTAGAGAAGCCAGTGATCATAATCCGCAACTAAAAGGTTGTTTTTAGAAGTATAAAAATGAGTACCACAAGGCTTTAAAATCTGCAAAAATAGATGCAAACTCTAATTTTATTAAACATTCTATTAATAAGCCAAAAGCAATGTGGTCACTTGTGAATACTTGCATAAAATCAAAACCTAATCAAGTATCTAATATCTCTCCTAACACTTTTAATCATTTTTTTTGGTAATGTAGCCGAACATCTAATTGATAATCTACCTGCATCAAGTAATAATCCTATGGATTATATGTTTAATGCTGGCTCTGTAAATTCTTTAAACTACTTTAAGTTTAGTGAAGCTACATTTATCGAAGTTAGAGATATTTTACATAGCATTAAAAACTCAACTTGCAAAGATGTTTATGAATTAACATCTAGTCTAATTAAAGGGGTAGTTGACGTCATTATTTATCCACTGACTAAACTAATAAATATATGTATTAGATGTAATAAGAGTTCTCAAAAAACAACTTGATTTACAACACTTGAAAACTATATACTATTCGTCTTTTCAATCGGTCATGTCTTTTGGAATTATTCTGTGGGGAAGTAGTTCACATATGAATAAAATGTTTATACAACAAAAAAGAGCTATTAGAATTATATTCAATATACCACTAAAAAAACACCTGCAGAAACAACTTTAAACAAAACAATATTCTAACGGTATATGGATTGTTCATTTATGAGACACTTTTATTTAATCACAAACATAAAGCCAAATTTGAAAGTTATTTAAAAAACCATGAACATAAAACAAGATCAAACATATTTTACTATCCTAAACATAGACTAGATATTACAGAAAAAAGTCCTACCTATATATCTATAAAACTATTTAATCAACTTCCAGCTAAGATTAAATCTTTGACAAACTACAAAACATTTAAACGTGCGTTATATAAATTAATTTTAAACTGCGAACCGTATAATATTGAAGAATTTTTGACTTTTTGCGGAAGCGCCATTCAATAACCTTATCTTACTTGACTTGTTTTACTTTATTTACTTATATGTTTTATATACTATGTACCATATTTTGTAAATCTTGTTAAAATAAATGTGTTATTATTATTATTATTATTATTAATGTGTTTCCCAGTTCATTAAAAAGAGCACGTGTTATACCAATATTTAAGAAAGGCAATAGTGAGGACGTTAATAACTACAGACCCATATCTATAATACCTGTAATATAAAAAGTTTTTGAAAAACTACTTTACAATCAAATGATCAAGTTTATTGAAGATGAAAATTTGTTAACATCTTCCCAATATGGTTTCCGTTTAGGAAAATCTACAAAAGATGCTGTTGTAGATCTTACAGAAGCAATTATTGAGGGCTTTGAAATGGGTGAGCATACTGTGGCATCGTTCCTTGATCTCAGCAAGGCTTTTGATTGTATATGTCATGATATACTTATTCGAAAACTTTATTACTACAACTTCCATCCTAGTAGTTGCCGTTTGATAACGTCGTATTTACACGAGAGACAACAATTAGTTTCTGTTAATAAAAAAGTCTCTGATGAGATATATTTAAGTCACGGTGTACCCCAGAGTTCTGTCCTCGGTCCACTGCTTTTTTTACTTTATGTAAATGACCTTCCTCAAATATCTAAAAATACACCTTTTTTCCTTTTTGCCGATGATACCACGTTTATCAATGGGTCTGATAACCTTTCAACAGCAATAGATAATAATAATAACTGTATGCTCAATACTTGTAAATGGTTTTCAGCCAACAAACTAACATTAAATCAAAACAAAACAATAAACATTACGTTTTCATTAAGAATAAATGCCGATAATGTACACAGCACCACTTTCTTAGAAATTAGATTAGATAATAAGTTAAATTGGCAGGAGCATGGTGATATTGTCACAACTAGGTTATGTAAATCTGTGTTTCTAGTTCGCCAACTTAACAATAGCTTACCAAAATCAGTTTTGCGCACAGTTTATTTTGCAACAAGTCAGTCACATCTAACCTACGGAATTCTTGCATGGGGACATTCAGCAGTTATGAATCGTCTCTTTAAGCTACAACGTCGAGCAATAAGAATACTGTCAAACATGTGTTATAGAGAAGATTGCAGAGATGCATTTATAGCACTTAATATTTTGACGTTGCCTTCTTTATATGTGTTAGAATGCCTAATGTTTGTTCAAAAAAACATTGCAACGTACCCTGTGCATAGTGATATTCATGGTCATAATACCAGAAAAAAGTTTAACATTTGTCCACGCTCTAGACGTTTAGCTAAGTCACAAAATGGAATACATTATTACGGTCCACACATTTTTAACTTGCTTCCCAATTCAATAAAACAACTGTCAATAATTCAGTTTAAAAAAGTTGTTAAGAGTTATTTTCTTGGAAAGGTTTTTTATTCCCTAACTGATTTTTTATGTAATAACTATAGTAATATTGTCGAAATTAAATCAAATCCTCCAACCGTCCTAGTTTCTTAGTTTTATTAAATTTTAATGTGTTTTATTGTCGTTTAAAGCCATTTATTATATAAGTTTTAATATAATTGTAAGTAAATTTATACATTTGCATATTTTAATATGTTATGTGATATTATATTTTGTTCATGATTGTATTTTTTGTATTTGTGCATTTGATATTTTGTATTTGTAATTTTATGACATGTGAAAGTTTTTTTATTAGCACGAATAAACCTATCTATCTTTCTATCCAACATGCGACTGCCACAATTTCTGCATTATAATTTTTTGCAAAAACAATGCTCGGTCTTAACATACCAAGAGGATAAAAAATTGAGAGATGGTGGATAATATATTGCGTTTCGTGATAGAATCCGAATTTTTTGCATATCGAAAGGTGTATTCTATAAGATCTGCATTTGCGTTCCACCATAAGCCTAGTGGTTTGACTTTCATTTAATATGAAGTTTTTTTCTAAAGTGCTTGAAAAATTTACCAAGGCTTTGGGTTTGTTGGACGCCAATTTTCTTAGCTCAAAACCACCCTCCCAATAAAACTTCATTTATGCTGTCGCAAATTTTTATCAACTCTTTAAGACTGTACAAACCCGTTATGAGGTCGTCTACGTAAAAATCCGATCTAAGTATTTCAGCAATTTTTGGTTTGTGCTTTTGCGTGACATCTGTTTTTTCAAATAAGCACCTTAAAGCTAAAAACAATGCAGGACCTGTCCCGTACGTCACGGTCTGCAGTTCAAAAACATCTAAATCATTATCCGGCTTTTCTCTCCAGAAGATGCGCTGATATTTCGTGTCATCTGATCTAACTCGAATTTGTCTATACATTTTGCTAATGTTGCTAGCACGAACTGATAACTTCTAAACCAAATCAATATGTCAAATAAGTCGCTTTGTAAAACCGGCCCGACCAATAGCACATCATTTAGTGAATTGCCCATGTCCGTTGTCATTGATGCATCAAAAACGACTCTTAAACAAGTAGTAAGGCTTTGTTCTTTTAGCACTGCGTGATGCGGAAGATAATAACCGTCTTGATCTAAGTTGTTAATTTTGATCGTTTGACCTAACTGGATATATTCATTTATAAAATTTTGATATTCAGCTTCTAGAGTTGGATTTTTAGATAGCTTGCTTTCAGTCGAGAGGAAACGACGTTTAGTATTATCATACGATTTGCCTAACCGCGGCTTGACTTTCAATGGCAAAGCAACTATAAACCTGCCCGACTCGTTTCTATTGAAGTTATTTACGAAATGCTCTTTGCATTTTTGCTCTTCCTACGTATAATGATTAGTAATTAGTGTTTTTTTTTTAACTCCCAAAACTTTATTAATGTCCGATCCAAATGCTTAGTGCTGACAACATTATAGCTGGCGCAAGAGTTTAAGTTATCTGTTAAACCGCCAGTCACAACCCAGCCCAATTTGGTGTTTTGCAAAATTATTGCGTTCCCAACAACAAATCTACATGGGTTGCAATGTAAAATTCAGGATCTCTTAGGTAAATGTTATCAAGAATGTCTATTTGCGACGGATCGAAAGTAAAATATGGTAAACTACCTGATAATTTGCTTATCAAATGAAATTTTAAATGAGTGCGGTAATCATTGACTTTTGATTTTAACGCGATTTGCACTGCCGAATTTAACGTGTTGCTTTTGGCCGCTATGCCCAAAATGGCCAAATCCGTTTTTATAAATTTTGCGTTGAGACGCGTGGCAAATTGTGTCGTCATCAAATTAATTTGTGACCCGGAGTCAAGCAATGTCCTTGCTTCGTAAACTTTTCCGATGTCATCTTAAGTGAAAACAATTAACGTAGTCAACAAAACAGTAGCGGGAGCTTTGTAATTTGAAAATAGTGCATTAGCTTCCGTCGGGTTATTTTTGGAAGTCAATTCGCGCTCGCGTTGATCAAAATGCAGCAATGTGTGGTAATTTTGGCTGCAGCAATTGCATTTTGAGGATTTACATTCCTTATTGGCATGATCCAGTCTAAGGCAGTTTAAAGAAGCTTTCGCTTCTTGGCTAGCTCGAAACGTTCCAAAACTGACAGTTTTACAAAAACCGTCACAACAAAAAAATGTATGGTTTTTTTGACAAAATGAGCATTTGTATATGGTTATTAACAATTGTTCTTTGGTTCTCATAGCGCTCTTCTAGTAGGCACATAGCTATGTTGTAATTATCGTTTGTCGTTTCAATGCATTTAATTATTTTGGCCGCTCTTCCCCTGAGAGATGATTTTAAATACTGCAATTTATTAACGTTAATAGCTGCGTGTTGTCGTGAATTAACAATTTGAAACTATTGCAAAAGGTTGTCCAATTGTCGTACTTGCCGTCAAATATTGGAAAACATATTTGTGCCAGTTTTGTTAAATTGCTAGTTTGAATATTAGCACTTACATTAGTTACGTTTGTACTTGACATTACTGTAGCTTTAAGCCGATGCCAATGCGTTTTTATATTGCTAAATTCCTCAATATTGGCATCTAGCTCGTCCTGTAACTCTTCCGTAAATGAATTTTCTTCAAACGCAGCATATTTGTCAAATAGAATGTCCGTGGGTAAGATTCAAGTACCTATGTCAGTTTCGTTTGCGGGAGGCCGCTCCGGAGCGTTAATTCAATTTTGCAAAATTGTAACGTGTTGTTTTAAATTAGCTCGTTTGTTTTTAAAAGAAGTTAACAATTTTGCGGTTTCTTCCGTCATTCTAAGGACCACTGGACTACGAATATTTATAGTATGGGATAACTAACTTTGACCTTTGACCGTATGACGCTTGGCAAGAACGTTGCGTTGCTGTTTGAATTCTAACAAAGTTGATTGACTCGTCCGTTGTGTCGATATAGTCTGTTGGTGCTCGGCTCCGTATGTGCGCTGCTTTCCAAAAAGAGAAATGGCGGACAGCCGTGATGATTTGCAAATACCAGCAAACATGCTCCCACGATGTTTCTTATGCCTGTTTGGGTGCGATGCAGCTGGAGGTACAAGATGATAATGTTTTTTTTATAATTTTAGCTTGATTGCTGTTGCACGAAGGACTATTTGGTAATGATTGTGTGCGGCGGACTTTATTAAGAAATGTTTGCCACAATCACTGTTAACATTAACAACTTGTATGAATTAAAAACTATGCAACTATTAAAATATTTGTTCCGTTGCAAACGGGGTCTGAGACTGGCACTAGCTGCAATAGGAAGCAGACGCGATGTTGCCAGATACAGGCGCTATTGCCGCTGCCTGTATGTTTTGGCGCAAACATACAGAAAATATCTTTTTAACTTTCTTAAGGTTAGGATGGTACAATGTTACATTCTGTACTACTATAGCGTATAATAATAATATGGCATAGCATAGAAGCCTTTATGCTTAAACAACACTTAATAAACAAAATAAAAATTGTCAAAGTTACTAACAAAAAAGTGTTGAGGAGAATTGAAAAATAAAATGAAACATAATCAACAATTACAATTAAAAAGCTTGAGTACCTTGATCACGTTATAAGAGGTGCCTGATACAAACTTTTACAACTCATAATCCAAAAAATAACTGGCAAGGGAAGTATTGGAAGAAGAAGAAGAATATTGTGGTTACGAAATCTTTGAGATTGGTTCAGATAAAACCAATTATTTAAAACAGCATTATACAAAATTCAAATTGTCATGATAATTGCCAACCTTTGTTGTTTAATAAACCAAGTACAGTTGTAGCTAGTTTTCTAAGTTTAATTTTACTTTACATTTACAAGTACAAAGTTACACACAAAAAAATGTATTAATGTTAAGTCCGAGAGTTTTTAAGAGCAGTGGTGGTGTTTGCAATTGCTTGCAATGTGGAATTTGATTTATCAGGTTTGGGTTATCATTAACGTATTCTCTAGGTTTCGGGCAGTAGCTGCAGGGTTGAAGATCTTTAATGCTCTATGCGTTAGACGTCATATATAGCAAGATTTTTTTCGATAAAAATTTAAGAAGTAGTTGCCCAAGATGAGCGTGAGATGGACTGAGACTCTATGTGTTTTGGTAGTCAAAATTGTTCTAAAAATATTTAGTCCGTAGCGTTCTGTAAAGATCTTAGGGATAGAACGTTAAAGTATATTTTGGAAAGCTAGTGTGTCAGCAATTTATTGTAATTGCTGATTCTATAATCATAAATTTTATAATCAATCTAGTTTCAGTATTACATAAATGCTGTCCATGTTTATTGTATTCTGGTGTTATATGTTAAATAGTTAAGTTCCCGAGTGCAGAGCTTAAGAGATATTGTGACGTTTATATGTAAAAATAAAAAGTTTGTTAGTTATAATTAATAAAAGATTAGAGTTTCATTGATTTCATTGTCGTTGTTTGGTAGATATAAGCATATTAATGTTGATAAATTTAAAATATTTATATTCTTTACTTTTATATTATGTTTTTATCAGTTACCTTCTTTTTTGCGTATACTTTATAATATAGAAAGCCGGTGGTAATTTGTGTCCGCATTGAATATTTCGAATGTTCGAGATTTAGTTGAATTGTTCCTATACATGTTTATTCTTATTCAAATTAGCTTTAAGACCATTCCGACCGCTACCTTGATTTGCAATGTTTTATCGATTAAACTATGATATGTCAGAGTGAAAAATTTTCACTTAGACAGAAAACTGATTTTAATTTACTTTAATAATTGCAAATACACGCGGATTTAACGCGTGTATGCTGCAATATAGTTCGTAGCGGAATGTAATATTTCAATACAAGAAAGTAGTTTCATTTACGTAATCTACGTAGAAATGATTAATTTGGAAATATGTTTATATTTTCATGAGTGAGAACAGCAAAATTTTATTATGATTTTTTCATATGTAAATAATAAGATATCCTAACAAATAACTTTTCTAAAAAAATCAATTTATATGAAAATATTTAAAAAAATATTATTTGTTACCGTAATTTAATTATTATCCGATTTCTTAAAATACACTTGCTAACGGATTCCTAGTAATAAAATTTTACCACTTAAAAATATTAATCCCAACTTGTCTTTTTGTGATTATAAACTAAAATTACAGATTTTAATAGTAAAAACCGAAAAGGGGATTAAGTTAATTGCTTAATGAGACTTAAAAAATCCAAACTATTTACTGCATCTTTAAATTTTATTGCACCTGTTTCATTTTATAACTGAAAGGGTTTGTTTATTACAAAACACCCGCATTGTATGCATTGTTAGTTACAGTATAATGTGTCTATTGCAATTTAATTACTATTTATTATCATTCGGTTTATTTGATGTGGGGTGAAAATTGTAAAATCCCATGGATTATGGTGAATTCCCCACACCTAAAATTGGATTATCATTATTCTACCTACTTATCAGCGGGTGGTGAAGTACTTGGTGAAAGCTGTTGATGGGTATCAGTAATAAGTTAAGACCTTCGGGTGGTGGTGGGGAAGCAGTTCAACTCCTAATGAGGCGACATTTGGCGTTTAGACTGCACGGAGACAGCAGAAATCATGTTTACGTGTCGGACGCTCGCTGTTTACCTGCACGTGTGCCTGTGTTCGGTGGCAGTGTTTTGTGCCACGATCAAGAGGACTGAGAAATCTATACTGTGTAGTGAACTCGACGAGGATGTACTAAGCCAGATTTTAGGACCGGCGTTCAATTCGAGGTAATTATAATGCATAAACAATATATATATTATGAACTTGAATTAACATTGATAGTAATTGAATATGAAATTTGTTTGTCTGTTTGTTTCACTATGGTTGAAGCTAAATATTTGTGGTAGATTACAATTCAATTATTAATTAAGCTTATGTTGATTTTGCAATGGGTAATAGATATTGACATGTGCATTGAGGAATTATTTTTAAATAAATTATTATTCAGTCACTTGTCATCATTATAAATTCAGTATATGGTATGTAAAGCATAAAATTTAATACATTAAAATACTATATTATTTTCAGTATTATTAATACAGTGATTACTTTTCAACATTTATTTCTCTTTATATGTTTCACTGTCTACTAATGGGGTGAAAGCAAGTTACATCTCTATAATTTCACAGTGAATTTCACAAAAAGACCATATAGTAAGCAAGCAATTTGTTTTGAAAATGCGTCTGAACTAAATGTTAAATTCGATAGTATCTGTGTTGAACTTCAATACTGTTTTTTTTAATATATGTTTAACCGTTTGAGTAAAGAAATATTATAAAAGGCGCAACGCTCGTATATTAGTATCTAACCTCACATACAAGTTAGCGATTATCCACCTTCTCCAAATTCTCTATGGTTCCTGAGATTCGGAGATGGTAGATAGTTTATAGTTTTTGTGTGAGCAGGACAAATAAATTTATATTTTCCATACACGAGTACGCATACACATATTTGCATTGCGTCTCTTTCTAATATTTCTTCACTACGCTTATAACGGTTATAGTTCTTCTAGTCTTAATTTTTTTTTTTCAGTACATAAGCTAACCAATAATACATTTTCCTAACGTTTTGACAGTATTTTGGCTGATTTTGTTGCGAAGAAGTCGCCAGTTTTATTGTCAATCATTGTTTCATATTCGCAATAGCAATATTACTTAATTTCTTCAATAATCCAATGCGGCAACAGCGCATGTTCGGTTAGGTTAAGACCGTAATTTAATTATTAAAAACCATGTGAAAGAATGCAGGCGGTTAAATGTAAACGTAAAATACTTTGCTTAGGCGACTAGAGGAAACAACCTTAGTGTACGGATACAATGAGGACCTTTGCTGTAACCATAACATCGTAATTTTGCTTATTGGTCTAACCCTGGAACCCTGAAAATTTGATCTTAGTTTTATATCTTCGCCCAAAGCTCCGATTCTTTAACATTCAGTCAACATTGACTGAACGATAAATACATTAAAAATTGATGTAAAATATATAAATACAAGATTTGGAGCGATGAGTACTAATAGGGATTGAAGTTCTGCGTTTTATGGTTGCAGCGATGAGCAAGGGTTTGAACCGATGTGTTTGTGCAGCCTTAAGGTTGTCTCAGCCAGTAGGCTATATGATGCAAACATATTTCTTCAAGTTTTGTTCGCTGTCTTATACAATTTTATAGGTATTTTGTTTGCTCTACAAAGGCGTCTTGACTAATATTTAGTTTTGAATTAGACATGTAACTTTGCAAAAAATGGCTGAAGAAAGCAAACATTGATTAAACTGTGTCAAATTTTGGAGTAAATTAAGCAGTTGAAGAAGCTGACATAAGCTTCTATCCGGCTAAAATTCAATTGTAACTACCAAACAGGGTTATAATCATCAAATAGAGTCAGGAATGTACAGATTCCATAGACATGGACTAGGGTATTGCCAATAAGGCACATGTGACGATCTGGTTGTTATTATAAAAGGAAATGTCTATCGATACTGTAAGCAGATTCTAGTTAACTTTATTAACAAAGTGAAAACAAACTCTTACATATTGGAATCAGTGTAGCCACATTCAAGAGAACAAACAACAAAAGAACTAAGTGGATTTCAGGTTAAAATATAAGGAAATTTTGCATGCCATGCTTTTCTGATTTCCAAATGCAAGAAAATGTGCAAAAAGATGAAGATCGAGATGTGCATCATAATTGGGGTTCTGCTTTTTGCAGATCCCACGTGCTTCTCTTCTAGTTTTCTTGGTTCTTTGTCTTTTTCCTTATTTAACTGTACTATTTTCTTTTCCTTAGAACATCAGTCATCTTGCATTTTCTACTTCTTCTTTTCGGATTTGCACTCACCATTCCTTTGATTACTTTCTT
Organism: Tachinus rufipes; assembly: GCA_963932245.1. Classification (NCBI taxonomy): domain Eukaryota; kingdom Metazoa; phylum Arthropoda; class Insecta; order Coleoptera; family Staphylinidae; genus Tachinus; species Tachinus rufipes. The sequence continues at coordinate 32,989,421 of OZ010746.1, read as the reverse complement.
TAATAAACCATCTCTTCTTAATACTTCTCTCTCATTCTCTTCTCTCTATCCTTTCTATTGTCTATTTATGTAACTACTTAACTAGGCATAGAAAACCAACAGTGGCAGTAGATGCTTGCAGTTACATCGAGATGAGGCTTTAGTAAGTAATATTTATTAATGAAGAATATATACAATGTCTGATATACTAACATAGCGGTAATCCTTAGCCAGATAATAGAGATTTACGAAGCTTTTTGTTTGAATTATAAGCTAAAGGCACGTGCTTTCAATAGAATCGGGTACCAACAACATAAAAAAATGCTCATTTTATCTAGTTCCAATAAAAATCGAAGGTAAAAATCTTAAGGTTTTTTTCTACAAGGTGGATTGCTTGGCGCACCTTGCACTGCTGTTTTGCTGGATCTGTTGTACACCTCTGATGTCTTACTTCTTTAGCAGTTCTGTCTCTTTAACGAAGTTTAGAATATTTTGCCAAGCGATTACATTTAGCCTTACTTTGGTTAGTATAGTATAGTTTGTTTTATCCTTTTTGCCATTACATACAATGGATAAGACAAGTTAGGTTATGCTAAAAAGAGAATTTCCGTTGCAGAGTGTAAGATTCTCATTCATTTAGTAAGTGTAGAGGAGTATTTTCTTCTTCCGCATACGCGAGGCATAGAAGATCTATTTTTAGTCAATCTTTTACAGCATTTTTACAACTTGCAGGTTTCGAACGAAGTTATTATTTTTTACATGTATGAATTGCATCATTTATTAAGACGTTTACACTTTTTGAGTTGTGGAATATGGGTACCATACCGTGTTTATTGTAAAATATACTATTATTAAATTGTTGTATCGAGTACAATTTGCACGTGTATCTATTTTGTACTCTTATACAGTGCAGTAATTGCTAAAGGCTCTGCAGCAACGATTATACTTCTGGAAAATGAGAGTCATTGCGTGCTAATTTATACAATGTACTATTTACTTGTTTATTCTTGTCTTATTTTTGTTTTATTCTTTTTATCAGAAATTTTCTTAAACGCTTGATAATATACATTTCGGTCACAAAGTAATCATTATCAATATCTTTTTCATTTAATTTAGAAACGAGCTTTATAATATCAAAACTCTGGCGTTTGACGTTTGAAATATAACAATACCAATATTATAATATTGCAATGTTTGTTTTATTCTTCGGTGTATGTGCATTTTTATTCAAATATGAAAAATAAAGTTAATTAGTAAATGCATTCAAAATAAAACACGTTTCATTTACTCCTATTATTATATTTCATTGTTAATTAATTTTATTTTTAATTTCAATATATTTCTGATTCGTTATACATTTTACTAATAATAATTTTCATATATGTATGTGGTTGCATATTGTTGAAAATTCTATTGATTTATTTGTAATTATTTTTTAACCAAAGCGTGAAAATTATATTTGTATTTGGAGCTGCAATTTTATGTTTATTTTGTACCTCTATTATATTGAGTATTTTTTATAATTATAATATTTTATTTATTTATTGTGCTTTTTACGGTTATTTTACATTGTCACAGTAAGTTTACAACTTGTTTAAAAAGGTTTGATGGGACCAACAGCTTATTAGGTGACTACCGAACCACCCCGGTGGATAAAGAGCAAGTTCTTAGTCAATGTCAGGTATTGAATCCCGTATTGCTGATATGCAAGGGCTTTACCATTGAAATTCATTCTTTACAGTATACCATTGATTGTTTTAACAAACTTTTACCATCTATTTTACTACGTTTGCAGACACAAAAACGGCACCTACGGTAAACTGTAGTACATGTTGTTGCAAACTAGTAGACGGCTATTTTTATTAATTATATATCCGTTTATGGTAGTTTATTTTTCTTCTTTAAGTGTCGTATCTGCTGCGAAGTTTGGCAATCATTATTGTTATTCTTATCTTCGAAACGGATGTTCTGAACAATTGAGTAGATGTGCACTGGAACGATTCTCTGACGTTTCGTAGTCAAGATGTACGTTGGCGGTCAGTATTTCTTCTTACCTGAATTTCGATGCATGATCAGCTACAATAGTTGGCATTTCTGACCTCTCATAACGTTGCTTAGGTATTCAAGTTTATATCATTTGATGATTATTAAGATATCTTGTTGTTTATTCATTCTTCTGAGGATCTCAACATTAGTAACTTTGTCTACACGTGAAGTATTCTCTGATACATCTTTATTTCAAAAGTTTCTAATTTATTAGTAATGCCTTTATGTAATGTTGCATTTTAAGGTGCAGATTTATGTTATGACTACAGAAAATGTTCTTTATGTTTACAAATGCTGCATGGGTTTAATGTCTGTCTTCTATAATTTCCGCTATTAGAATAATATTGTTGGTAGGCTTTCAATTGGTCTTTATTCTCATCTTTTTCTTTTCTAATACTTTTTTCATGATCTATTCAGAATCAATATTAATCAGTAACGGTGACAGTACACATCATTGCCCAACTCTTCCTTTAGTTTGGATTTCATAGGTTGCGTCGTTTTCCATTGCAACTATTGCTCTCTGCCTATAGTAAAGATTTGATATTATTTTTATATCTCGCGTGTCTAGTTGTTTTGCTTTTAATATCTTAAAAGTTGGTTGTGTAACCTTATCAAACAAAACCTTTATTGTAGTCTATAAAGCAGGCAAATACTTCCTGGCTTACATGTACCGGATCCAGGATTTACTCTATTTATTTATGTGTGCTGCTTAATTTTTGCGGAAAAGTAGCTACTTTTGGCCGGTAATATAAACATAGATGTATAACTCGTTATCTGTTCATAGACTTTAATTTTGGAAATATTTAAATTTGTTTTTATCTAGTTTGAAACACATACATTAGTGTTTCAGGTTATGCAACTTTCATTAGTGTGTTTAGCGTTTCACCAATTGGAAAAATAATTTACAGAACTTGGCTTTATAATTATTTCAATACATAAATAATATAAGAAGTTAATAAAAAGCAACTGACGAGTTTCATTATTTTTTATAAATCAAAACTTATTACTCCTATTTTTTATGGAGCAGCACTGACTATACTGAAACGACACGAAAAACAATTCGTTTTAAAAATCAATGGACTTATAATGTTCCGTGACTGTTGTCTTGGAGCGCTTTAACTTCCTCAGTGCAGACTGGATACGATTATGTGTCGTACGTGTACGTAGGACTGCAGTCGCACTAAATATGATTTTGTTTGAGTTTATAGTTTAGATTTCATCATTAGTACGTTAATGGTAAAGGATTATCTATTAATGCATAGAAGACATCGTTGATTCAATTCTATGAGTAATCAAAATATATTTAAGAAAAAATCTATTTCATTAAATTTGATCACCTTTTGGAAAGCATAACAATAACCGATTTTATAGCTACAATTGAATATATTCTTCCTTGAATTTAGTTGATAGTTATGCAAATAATAATAGTATCTAAAAACAAGTACATAGCCATAGCAGTCATTTTAAAATTGTTACTCCTTCCTTAGTTATAATGATTTCAATAAACTTTACAGCAACTTAACCGATCTTGTATATGACACAATTTAATCAAAATAACTTAAATCATCTGTAGAAGGCTCTAGTAGAGCCGAAACTAGTAATGTATTTGTATAAACTTGTGATAAAAAACATAGTAAAATTATATGTAAGTTTCAATTATGCAATATTTAAAAACATGAGCTTTAGATTTTAATTTTTGCCAATTAATGACGCGTAGTGTCGTTTTAAACAAGCATTTTTATAAATTACAATGCCCTCTCATAATGCCTTGGTTGTTACAGGCTTGTTTGCATGTACATATTTACAAATAATATTTAAGTAAAATATAAAAATATTCTATTACATTAATAAATCATTCCGAATATAATTTACTCAAATATAATTGGTTTACAATATCATAATAATACTTTGACATCTTATCTAATGAAATTTTTTCTCTTATTTTCCAGATACATGAGCATAGATCAGCCAATAGAGGAAGACACCCATACGGACACAAATCCAAAGAGGAAGGCGGGAATAATTCCATCGTTTTACGTCGACGATAATTACGCTAGAGAATTGACGGATGAACCGGCATGGATAGTGAACCATATAGAGGTCTCCGTACCGATAACCGACACGACATCAAGAAAGAAACGAGCGGCAAAAATGTCCAGACAATGGGAATGCGAGTCTAAGATCACGTGGATAGACTTGGGAATCGACTATTTCCCCCGATATTTACGTTCAGTGGAGTGCATGGCGAAGACGTGCTGGTACGGACATTACAAATGTAAGCCGCGCTCGTTCACCGTGAAGATTTTGCGACGGAAAAGAGGTAGATGCACAGTCGCCAAAGCGGGCAACCGTATCGGAATGGAGGGTTTACCCACCGAGCTACGCGAACTTTGGGTGTGGGAGGAACGAGCAGTCAATTTCTGCTGTGATTGTTCTTTATAAAAACTTGAAACAGTCAAGACAATTGCTGTAATAAGCCGTACGATTATTTCACAACATGTACATAACTAATTTATTCTCATAATTTATAATAATGGAATATCATTCCAGGAATTATTCAGATTTGTAAAAAGTAATTTCGTGTGGATAATACGGATATTTCATTATTAATAATAATCGATTCATGTATATATGTGTAAATATTTTGTAAATAACAATGGAATGTATTTATATGTATTATCTATTAATAAATAAAATTTGTAATATTGTAAATGGTGAACTGTTTAAATATCGAATCTGCATAGTCCAATGCAAATCGAACAGCCGCAGTTAATATTTCATATTTTAATGTGATGTTCTGTTAATTAAAATTTGTTTGTATGCGTCTGTGTCAGCGAGTTTGTAATACTTTTATATACTATTTTAAAATTTATGAATAAATGCTAATATATTTTCAACATTAAATTGAATTTAATTATTTAATGTATAAACATTTTATCCATTTGTGTTAGTTTATTAATTAACAATGACAACCAACGTCACAATAATGCTAACGTAAAATTATAGACATCATTGTCAAATCAATCATTATTAAACGAGAATGGCAGTTTTAAACGCGCATCATATTAATATTCAAAAGTGATGGCTCAATAAAGGTTGACTGTAAATATCGCCAATTGTGAATTTAGTATTGTATTAAGTATTGATAATACTTGGTACATGCTTTCGATATGTTTTTAAGTTTGCGATTTTTAAATTAAAAAGTGACTAAAAGCATGACTAGGTAAGGATCAGAAAACCCTCTTGAAAGAAAGTTGTTGGTGTTGGTTTATTTTCTATATTTTTTGGGTTTGTACAAATTAAGTTATAAAAATCTTTATTTATCTTTTTTACTGATTTGCTAGCATCATTGGCAAGGTAAGAATAACAAAAGTTTGTCATTTTGATTTTTTTAAATTAATCTTATATTAGTTTAATTTAAAGTTTTAGTCTTGTCCATGCCTGGCAACGTTTCCTGGGTGCTCACCCTCGCCGAGATCTTATTAGTTCTGTCAAGATTGACTTCCAATAATTGAATTGATTTCTCTTCTTGAATTGACTGTTTTGAGTTCGCAAATTGCCGGATATGGTACATAAATTAAGCTCGGGCTTGATAACCGTTGTTCTCTAAAAGCATAATACTGCCAACTTCTTCAATTAAAAATTCTAATTTATTTTTTCCAGGATTTCTGGATAATGCGTTGAGCAATTGATTTAGAATTCCGCGGTATATTCGACCGTGTAGTCAAATTACTGCAAAAGCTGGGACTACCTTGTAAACGGCGAAATACCTCAATGATAGAATGCTAGCAGCCCTAGGGTTGGTTCCGAAATATGACTAAATAATTTATTCATATTTCCATGTAGAATAGCTGTTTAATTGTCAGTTCTTAGGATAAATTTCCAAGTAAACTCTATAACTCTTCACCTCACTATCACTATTGTTTATTTGAGTGAAATTTCTATTGGGTTGTTGTTAGTTTGGAGAGTCTACATAAGATGATATTTCGTTTATCCCATTTTCTTTCTAAAACACTGCCTCTACCTTGACGTTGTAAGCATCTAACTATGGGATAAAACAACGGCTTGGTCGAGATCTTTTACTAATTCAGAGGCCTTACCCCCGTTGGCTCGATTGTCCCAAAGCTCCGGTTTTGCATGTTGGTCTAAGTAAATGGCTTCGTAGTTTCTTTTAAGACCAGAGCCAGTGACGCGTTCCTTCAGCCATGTGTAGAGCCCTAAGAAGTCTGGAAACTGTGTTTTGTAACTTGGTTTTAGGTAATCCTGATTAAGAGTAAGATGTTGGGAAAGTGACTCATTAACTTGGGCACTTACAAGGTGGCCTAAATACTCCACACAGTATGTACTAATTACTTGTAGTTTTTCTAGTACTTGGCGTAGATATTAAAGATGATCGGCGTGTTTGTTTAAATAGGTATATTAATACCACAGTTTCTCTGTGGCGTTTTTAAAACCAAATAGCACGACCTTAAACCAGTATGTTTTCCTATCAGAGGCAGAGAGAGCATGCTGTGTATTTTCTATGCTTTCCCTACATAGGTACTTGCCAGTAGATATGATTCCTAATTAAATAGGACTGTTGACAAACATTTTGGCACAATTATATAAATGATTGTAATAGTAGTAATTATTTCTTTTCTCAAAAGTATGACAAAGAAAGTGACAAACAACTTATGGCATGTGATGTAAAACAACATATGTTATATTGAGAATACACTATACTAATAATGTTTAGTTGTTGCTTTTGTTTTTTATAGTCTATGTAGAAACAAAAACTTTTTCATTGCTTATGGAGTAGAACTGCTATAGTCAGTCAAATATGCTTAAAAAATAATCTCACCTCCGAAAAAATCCAAAAGTTTTAACTTTTTACACTGATTTATAGGTACTTAATTTAGAATATACTAAAAATCCTGAGAAATATGACACAAGCTCTAGCAGCAATGACTGAAAACACTTTTTTTGGTTTTTCGTTAATATCTCAAAAACTGTAGGTTGAAGGTAAAAGTTGACTATATACATAATAAAAGCCGATTTGCAATAAAAATGATTATATACAATTTTACAGAGTTATAGGCCACTAAAGGAAAAAAAAAAGGTTTTTTGTATTGTTAATAGCCAATTTGCCAATGTTATGTCGCTTATGTCGCCTATATTCTCAAGCATTATGCCGGTAAAAGCTATACCGATGGTTATTCATCGGCACTATCCAGTACAAAGAGAGCTGAACAGAACCGAAGGTACAAGCTAAAGGGGTTAGTTGACATAAACTTTAAACACAATGCACAATCACAGTCAAACAGGATGTTTTTCTTTCTAATAAACACAATAAATCTAGACTTATTTTATTCCTCTTAATTGCCCTTTGCAACCTTGGAATTAAAACAGAACAAACATCCATTGACGCTGATACATTGATCATCCGCACATGAGTCATGAAATCCTTAACTAGTGACAAAGTAGCAATAGTTGGCAAAGATGTTGATCCTTCTCATGGCTTTATCTTCACTTTAACACGGACTGCATATGTTTTGTGCTTGGATTCAGCGGTTGTGATACGCTGCATATCAAAAAAGGAAACTTGTCTGTTTCAATTTGTTCAAAAAGGGAGCTGCACTGCAAAGTATTACTAATGTATTCAACATCCCAAGTTTATTCTATGGGGCAGTGGCCGAAGCTGGAAACAAAATATAATAATAATAATAATGTATTTATTAGTCATAAAAAAACATAAATTACATGACCAAAAAATTTTTGGATAAGGTCAGAACTTAACTTAATAAAAAAGAAATACAGCAATACAGAAATATAATTACATACAGTAATAAAAACGTTACATTATATTATTATACAGACAGAATTGACTTGTAATACGACTTTAATAATGTTAAACTGTGTTGGCGCATATTCAGGGAGTTGTAGCATTTGAAGGCGTTATATGAAAAAGATCTTTTGAACAGTTCTAATTTCTAATGAGATATACTCAAAAGTCCTCTATTTCTAACGTTAATGTTATGAACAGTAGACTTAAATGTGAGTTTTTGAAAAAGGTATGAAGAGGTTTTATTATTAATAATTTTGTAATAGAAACAACCCGAGTGTAGCTTTTGACGATTTGCCATAGATAACCATTTGATTTCTTTTAATTTATGAAAAATTCTCTGTCTTCTTCTTATGCCAAATATTAATCTTAAGCAAGAATTCTGCATCTGTTGAATTCGACAAACATCAGTTTGGTCAATGGCTGCATCATAGACAATATTACAAAAATTAAAATAATTAGACAAAACAAGTGACTCACACAAAATAGTTTTAACGGTCTTGTTCATAAAGTGAAAACTTGTGTAAATTGACTTTAGTGCACAATATGTCTTTTTTTTATAAAAAAAAAGTGTTTTTCTTAAATCGGAGATCACAATCAATTAAAACACTAAAGGTTTCTGGCGCAATCTGTAAATTTTAACAACTCATTACCCGTTTTAATTTTCATTTGTGTTTTAACTAAGGTGACTATATTCAAAAACTATTGCCGTTGATTTAGATGCATTGATTTGTAATGAGTGAAGCTCTAAATGTTTTATAAATTCTTGTATATCGTCGTTGAATATATCTTGAACGCGTCGCAAATCCTTTACTACATTAAAAGAATTATACAATTGTGTGTCGTCAGATTATAAGTGGTACTTACAATTACAAACGACCCATTGCAAATATAGCGTACAACAAAAGACAAAGAATAGATCCCTGCGGTACACCTGACTTTACATCTACTGGGGTCAAATTTATGTTATTTAAACAAACTGTTTGATTACAATCTATCAGATATGACATTATTGAATTACTTACTGTTGAGTCAAGACCAATAAAGTCAAAAATTGATTTTAAAAATGTATGACAAATTTGATCAAAAGCCTTGCTGTAGTCTAGTAAAATTAACACTTTTACTTTCTTTTTATCAGTTGCCCTAATTTTGTCATTTACTGCATGAGTAAGTGATGTACAGCAGCTGTAACCTTGTCTAAATCCAGATTGTACTTCAAGAAGATTGTTACATTTCTCTAAACTTAAATGTTCTCTTAGTTGCATTTCCAACACCTTCTTAAGTACTTTAGAGATTGTAGGGAGAATGCTGATAGGTTTTAAGTCGTTATAAGATGTAGGATTACTAGTTTTAGCTATAAATATACCAACAATTAGGAACTGCGGATGTTAGTATGCATGTGTTTATTATATGAGTAATATATTCAATAAAAAGGTTTGAAAAATTATTTATCATTTTAATATTTATACTGTTGGCACCAGTTGCATTGGATTTGATTTTACTCAAGATACGAAGTATTTCAGTCTCAGTAGTGGGTTGGAATTTGAATTTTGTTAAAAAGGTTAATAATCCAGTATAGTCAATTTCGGTGGATTGCTTGCATAGTGTACAAAGTGTTGGTTCATAGAACTTACATCCATTAAATGTTTTGCTATTAAAAAAAGTTGTTTATTACATATATCAATTTTTTTTAAGTTCTGTTTAAATTTTGATTTATGGCCATCACTATTCCGACATTTAAATTCTAAGTAAGCTTTTTGTTCCGCACGAATGGCTTTTGTTGTTAAATTTCTCATTTATTTATATAATTAAAATGTTCAGTAACTTTGGTTTGTTTAAAACGTTTTAGAGCCTCTCTGATTTTCATCATTTCTTTGATGTTATAAGTTAGCCATGGAGCAAGACGTTTTGATGTTTTAAACAATTTGATGAGAGCATGATTATTAAATAAAGTAATTATGTTATTATCAAAAAAGTTGACTTGTTTGTCTACACTGTTCAAATCATATACATAAAACCATGGGATTTGATATAAATCAGATATACAATCTTTATACTTAAAATGTTTATAATTGCGCAATTTGATAAGTTGAATCTCAATTTTATTTGATTTCAGTTAGAACGTACCATGATTAATTAAATTTTTTGAATCATTTATAATAATCAAATCCAAAAGTGTAGCAGTTCCTTCAGTAACTCTTGTAGTTTCAGTAATAATTTGGTACAAACATAATGAATCAAGTAGAAAATAAAACTCACGAGAGACTTTGTTATATAATTTTAACAAATCGATGTTAAAATCTCCAATACATACTAAAAAGTTGTCATTCAAATTGAAATATTATACGGCATTTTCTAAGCTATTTAAAAATTCTTGAAAACTACCTTTATGTGACCTGTAAACTACTATTACGCATACATTATTTTTTGGTACTTTTAGTTTAATCCATAATTGTTTTATAGATAACGACAACTCTGAATATACCATATCAAAGTCATAATCTTTTTTATGTAGAATGGTACTCCACATTCATAACATTGTTACAATGGTTTTACCAAATTGGGTTCAAATGCTAAACCAGACTTATCTGCGCTGCTGCCCACAGGAGGAACAAGAAATGAACTTTCTCCAGAACAGTGAGGTTAAAAGTCTGAGAACAGCTGGTTGATCCCAGTAACTACAGAAAACGTAGCAGCACCTGAGACAGCCTTCAACCTCATTTCTTACAAATGTATAACTGGATGTGAAAACAGATGTAGCTGCCAAAAAACAGGGATAATGTGCACAACTGCCAAGACTTTGATGACCTTGATGATCTGCAAATTTTTTATACCTTTGGAAGAAACACAACAGTCGGTGAAAAAGCTTGTAAGAAGATCAAAATGCTAAGTTTACTGGACCTATAACCAGAAATCAGATGAGATTGCACTTTTTTATTCTTCACTGATTACGTTTAGCTTAGCAGTGATGATCAGTAATGTCCATATATTGTTTTACTGCTTGCTTACTTCTTTTTATATATGTACAGAGTTCATATTTGTGTGACGGTTCTTTCACACAATTATTTACAAGTGATCTAGAGTTGATTATGCTGATAATTCTAAAATTCTTAAAATTCCATATTTTATGTATTCTTAAAATTTTTCTTTTATTATTTAGTATACTTTGTCATATTGATTTACGAGTATCTAATAAATGCTGGTAAAAAGTACACTTATTTTTTCTTGCTTTCGCATCTTCAATAAATTACATATTGTGTCGTGCTAAATTTTGTTTTTCACTAGAATATCAAACGCAAATTTTTATTCGACCTTTAACAGTCGATAGTGGTAGTTATATAATTTTTCATTGATTATTTGCCAAAAAAAATGTGCTTTATTGATCGTTACACCAATAATTTAAAAAGAACAAGCTCTGACACTACATCGTACCGGTTGCATTGCAATCAAATCTTGCCTTTATTCTTTTAGTTTATTTTTTTAATTTTTTTATTAAAATAAATGTCCACTGTATTTAGTTTTAAAATGGTATACACTATCTTCTTTTCTCCGTTTATTCTCTAAAAGGGTTTGGTAACACTGTTAAACATTCTATAGTCAGTTCATAGTAGCATTATGCTTTTTGCTTTTTGAGTTGATTAGATTATATTATGTAGACTGGTTTTTATATAATTCCACTAAAACGCAAATTAGAAAAAAAATTGAATTAACAGTCAAATATACATTTAAACCCTCAATGAAATAAAAAATAAGAAAAGTTCTAACGAAGATACAATTTCATGCAAAATTTTAAAAAAGGGAAAGATGCTATTTCTTTGCACTTTCTGTAGGAAAACTTGTTTATTAATTAGATAGATTACTTATAAACAATACAAAATATCATAGAAAATATCATTAAGTACAACGTTCTTCTCCATGTTGCATTTGGGCAATTCCACGTCAAGTGAGCAGTCCATTTCTCGCGACCCTCTCCGATTTAGCTCAAATTGTACACTTATTTAAGTACCCAAAATATGACTTTATGCCAAATTTCAGACCTCTAGGTCACATAGTTCACCTCGTAGAGCCAATTGAATTTTACGGCAATTTTTAAGTTCAACTTTTAACTTTATGTATCTTAATTGCATTTTAGCCTGGAAAAATTTTAGAATAGTCATAACCGATAGGAAATTTCTCAAGGAATAAAATGCAGCGGTCAGATTTTTGTTATCCTGTCCCGCACTCGCAGAAAACGCAAAAAAACATTTTTTTTCAAAAATTTATTTCTCAAAAGTTGCCACCGATTAAAACTCCAAATTTTAGGCAAAGGCAGCTAAAAGTATGTACTTTAAGATGCTTAAATAAAATTTTCCCACAATAGTGGTAGTTTTTGCTCTTGAGCCTCTTGAACGCACAAAACCATTTTTTAATCAAAATTTTTGATATTAGATTGGTTTTTAAATTTTTTTGTGGAATTTCTTTGTTTGCACCCTCAGAAAAGGATTTTTATACAAAAAAAGTATACCTTGAGAAATTTCAGACCTTAAGATTCAAAAGAACACGTGTCGTACTACCATTGAATTTTTAAAATTAATATACTTAATAAGTATCATTAGCTTCCAGATTTGAGTCAGATGCATACTCTGGGTCCCCAAAAAAACAAATGAGTACTTGTTAATTAGGTTCCACATGAAACTTTACATCAATATACTCTGTATATATATTTTTTAAACTATAATATTTTTATTATATTTTAAATTTTGAACATTAACTCTCGTAAACTAAAATGATTAGAATTTGATAAGGCTTAGGCTTATAATTTTTTTTTAATTTAAAAAACTTTTAAAATGACGTATTGTACATATTTTTTTTATTTTGTCAAATTTGTAACATTCTATTAATGTTTTTTTAAGTAAGGTTAAAAAATGATTGAAGTTTTTCTTTAATAGCACACAATCGGTAGGAGCTACATTAAAACATTATTATTAAGTGAAAAATGCTCAATTGAATTGCCTTTAATTTCAATTTTTTTTTTTTTTTTTAATTTCTGACTTTTAATCATAATTTTTAACAAAAATAACAAAAAAAATATTTAAAAATCATTCTTTAATTTATGACATAAGTACGGTTAGAAAAAGAACCAGATATGCTGTTTAAAAAAGATGGACAATTTAATTGCCTAGAATTTTTATATTTTATTGTTTTTTTAATTTAGATTTTTAAGAGAGATATTTCGAATATTGTATAAAAAAAAACAAAAATTTTTTGTCGTGCAGCTTCTAAGGTAAACATGTTTGTTTATAAGTTTATAATTAAAAAGTGTCTCAAATAAACCTTCCTACCCACCCTAAAAGTTTGTTACCCTTATTCATTAACACCCTGTATATTAATCAATATGTGCTAAAATTTTGATTGAAAAATGGTTTTGTGCGTTCAAGAAACTCTAGAGCAAAAACCACCACTAGTGTAGGAAATTTTTATTTAAGCATCTTAAAGTACATACTTTTGGCTGTCTTTGCCCAAAATTTGAAGTCTTAATCGGTGACAACTTTTGAGAAATGAATTTTTGAAAAAAAACTGTTTTTTTGCATTTTCTGCGCGTGCGGGACACGATAACAAAAATCTGACCGCTGCATTCGATTCCTTGGAAAATTTCCCATCGGTTATGACTATTCTAAAATTTTTCCAGGCTGAAATGCAATTAAGATACATAAAGTTAAAAGTTGAACTTAAAAATTGCCGTAAAATTCAAATGGCTCTACGAAGCAAACTATGTGACCTACAGATCTGAAATTTGGCATAAAGTCATATTTTGGGTACTCAAATAAGTGTACAAAATTTGAGCTAAATCGGAGAGGGTCGCGTGAAATAGACTGCTCACTTGACGTGGAATTGCCCATTTATCTATTTATATATTTTACAAAACGTTTGATTTAATTAAAATATTGTCTTTTTTAAGGAAATCAACTCTTGAGCAAGCTACCATCCATGTTAAAATTCACCAAAATATAACAAAACAATCCAGTTTTAGAGAGATATTATACCCCCAAAGGATTTGAGCCAAAGCTTGCTTAAAGTTCATATAGACCTTAAAAAATGTATTTAAGACGCTTGCCAGAGATCACAAAAGAGTAAATATTGACGGCACACGTTTCAATCACTTACGTTTTGCTGATGACATTGTTCTTATAAGCAGCAATATGTAAAAACCATAGTCGCGCAACTACATAAAACATTTAATAAGATCGAGTTCAAAAGAAATCTCAACAATAACAAAATAAAAAGTCATAGTCAAAATTAAAATTGAAAATAAAACCTAAATCTAAAATTCTATGATAATGAATAAAAAGAAAGCCAAAATAGTGTAAAAGATGAAGTTTATAATAAAGAAATCCGTAAAGAAACAAAAGTGACAGTTGTCAATTGATCGGGCATGTAGAACAAAAATAAGTTAAACATTTTTTTAAGCTGGCTAATTGACATTCTAGATAACAAAGAAGAAAGTGAGATGAATATAAACAAAATGACTCTGCTACATTAAGAAGTAATTGTGTCATTGGTAGTAAATTGAACTGTTTTCTGCTTTCAGTTTGTGTATACGAATCTCAGTCAATGCACACGGACACTCCAAACACGCCATGTTTGGGACGACGTGGCACTCTGACAGGCCGGGTAAAGCCATTCCTGGCGCGTCTTGCAAAAATGGTCAACGCGCCAAACACATCGGCCAGCATAAAACAAAATACCAAAGATTTGGTTTGTATACTTCATCCCACTTATTTTTGTATGTATCATGTTTTTCAGTTCCTTTCGAAACGAGTCTTGTTTTCTTTGTAATTTTTCAAATTATTTGTTAATGTTAGAGCACACATTAACTTTACAAAATGCAATCAACTTTTTATATGCATTATTTTTAATATTGCGACTTTTATAATCTCCAGATTAAGATAAACATGGAAAGTCTTTATATAATTCAATAAATTTTTCTAAATTATTTTTAGATGAAGAAGACATTTTTAAGCGTAACTGATTTAATAATATAACCCAAATAACTAACAAAACAGCAGCAATACTGAGACAATAGGAGCGTTGGGTTGTAGCGGCCGTGTGAATGCTATGCAAGTTAAAACATGTCATGCCAGGCCCGTAAAGAAAAAGGGCACCAAACTCGTTATGGATGACGTGGCTAGAGATATAGACATAGAAGTACTAAATGAAAGGTTAGAGTTGGCAATAAAGATGATAAAGAGATAGATGAAAAATAAATCGTTAGATCTGGCTCCGCAGAAAACCGAGGCAGCATGGCTATCAACAAAAAGGACAAACAAGGAAAATGAAAAAATTCAGGTAGGTGAACAAATAATAACTATAAAAAAAATACCTTGGAGTAACACATGAAGCAAAGGGATGGAATGAACAGGCTAAAGAAGCGGTAAGAGAAACAAAAAAATAGAAGGAATGCTTAGTAGGCTTATGCTGAACAAGGGAGGACCAGGAAAAGGGACAAGAAGACTAGTAGCAACTGCGGCTAGAAGTAAACTATTGTATGCTGCAAAAACATGGGAAAAAGCTTTTAAGACAAAAAAAAACTAACAAAAAAGTAAAAGAGCTATGATAGCAAGTTCGTTAAGGAGCTGCAAGGCCTACAGGACGGTGTCGCAGGAGGCACTAGAGGTAATTGCGGCGAAACTACCAGCAGATTTGATGGTAGAAGAAAGATTAGATATAAAGAAAATGGTAAATGAAAAAACTAGTAAGCAAGAAGCAAAAAGACAAACCAGAAAGAATATGATGAAAATATGGCAAAAATAGAGGTAAGAAAGAGAAAAGAGATAATGGACAAAGGAACTAATACCAGAATTAAAAAAAAATAGGTAGAGAAAAAACCGGAGACGTGTTACTAAACAACACAACTACTCACCGAATACGGAGCCTTTGGAAAGTACTTACAAAAAATAAGTAAGATGAAAAAAAAAGGAAAAATGTATATTTTGTCAAGAAGACACGCATGACAACGCAGAACATATGTTAGTAGAGTGTGAAGCGTGGGAGAAGATAAGAAAACTCAAAAATGGTATTGGAAAACAAATTTATAATCATTAAAATATGCCTAAGTGACAAAAACAAATAGAAAGCGCTAAGAAACTATGCAACGACAGTACTGAAGAAAAAATAAAAGAGTTTGAAGCTTTGAGATTTATGTAAACCAAAATGGAAGAAAACACACAAATTAAAAGCCACAGAAGACAAAAAAAGCGGAGCAAGAATCTAAATGAAAGCAAAAGAATATGGAAAAAAGTAATAAAGAAGAAAGAAACAAAGAAGCTCGAAACAACTATGCCTGCCAATGAATGGAAAGTGAACAGAGAGACAAGAAGAAAAGAACATATACTAAAACATTAATACCAACAGAAATTGCAGAAATAAAGAGGAAAAGGAGAAAACTGCTCAAGAAAAATAAGTTGACGGAATTGACTAAACAATTTTCAAACGGAAAATTCGGCATCTCGAGATTGACAGAAAATGCAACTTTCGAAATGGTCAGAGTATATCTGGCAACCAGGAGACACAAAAAACTAATTCTAAATAAAGATTCTCACTAGAAGTTAAACTGGCAAATGTAGGAGTAACAAAGGGGATGCACTGAATGGAGCTACACAATATATTTATGAAAAATAGAGGATACAACAAAGAAGAAGTTAATAAAGATATAGAAAAACTAAAAAGATACCTAAAAACAATGCAAATATCTTGGCTGAATAACACAAGAATGGGAGGAAGGAGAGGAGAATGCCAGTGTAGGAAATAGGGCACAAAAATAGGGTATAGAAAGAGATGGGCTGGAAACAGCATGTGTTGCCGCAGCAGACTGCGTGAATTACACGAGGTCGAAACCAGCTCACCTCAAGCGAGTACCACATTAGTGATAATGACTAAGACAAATTAACAGCAGGACTTACGCAGAGAATAAACCCAAAAGGTATTGCCATGTATTAGTTGAGGCCAACATCTCACTACGGCTTTAAATTAAAAAAAAACTTGTTATGTGTAAGCGCATTTACACACATAGTTTTTTCTTACGTGCTTTGCGCGTACGTCCCAAAACTGTTAAAAAAAGTGGCCGTGAAAATGGCCCTAATACAAGCAAAAACGGCGTATTTGCTAGTTTATATTTCTGTAGTATTTGGTTTTTAGTCTAGACTGTAGAGCACAGGAAACGCTGGCTAAATTTTCGAAATCAACGTTAAAATTTTTAACAAATGTTTTTAAAAAATAAGCATAATTAACTATCAAATAAGAATTTTCTTTGTTATACATTTTAGTTAAATTTGAAATACTTAATTCAGATGGTAAGTACAGTACAGTTTGAACCGGGTGCAGTTGCTTTATTTTGCTTGCAATTTACCATCTCTTTGAATTGTAATCTTTTTCTTTATCTTTATATTTGTATGTTTCTGTAATCTAACAGTTAGTTTATATTTAGGAATATTACGTTTTGAAATTTAACAATTTAGTTCGAAACACAAAAGAATTTTTTTCTAGCTTCTAGTGCCTGTTACTTGATTGCACTTCAATGCTATTTCATTGTGATTGCAAGGTCTTCTAACAAATTATTCAAATGCTTTAGAAAAAAATGCAAACATAATTTTTGTATGTTGTTTGGATATTATTTTTTTAATTTTAAGATTTAATCAAATTAATTATTTACAAATTTTACAATAAAAATAGAATTCTATTTTATTTTATTTTTATTTATTAGAATAAACATACTTTTTTAATCCATTTATTATTTTGTTGTAATAAAATAACTAAAATAACAGTAATTCTTTTGATTTTTGCTTTTTATGCACTTTTTTCCTGGTTCTATCATTTATATCAGATACAGTATCCGTCTAAAAATTGGATTTTGAAAACCAACTCAAACTTTAAATACACTTTAAAAAATGATAAAATGCGTTTTGATTGTAAATTTTGCTAAAAATAAGCAGAAATACTCCTCACATCATTATCGCAGCTTTTTATTTTGCCTCTCTACATTTTTCCTTAACCTCTTCTATTTTCTTGTTTCCTATCACTACTGTTTCTGTAATCACAAAAAACTCTTTACTCTGACCATTATGTATTCTATGCTTTGTATCTCTTTCATGTTAACGATGCCCCAATTTTTTATTGAGGTTTTATTCCAAATGCATTAATTTATGAGTGTTTTTTTAAATCTTTCTTTAGTTATTTACTATGTACGTGAATTCGCTCAATAAATTTACGTTTGTGAAAAAAATATCTTTTTTCTTCTCTTGTTACAATCCTCTTTTAAGCACTTAATTTAAACTTAAAATAATTTTCCAATTGCCATCTGTTATATTTTATCCGCAATCACCAACTCTTACATTCGAATCTTCACCAATCATTTGGCTTTTTTATTGCATTATTTCTATCTTTTGATAAGTTTTTTTAATCTATAGTTTTAATTTAACAATTCCCAAAAAATGTTTTGGGTTAGTTTGAATTTTTTCAGTTTGTAAAATATATTGCTTGTGATGATATGCACTGAGATTGAGTTTAGTAAGTGATATCAATTTTTTGTTAAACCAAATAGAAAAATTGCTTTCACGCCACAGTTTTTTAGAGATAAAACAATTAATGACATAATCGATTACAGAGACACATATCAATATTGCAGTTATAAAATAGTGCAGTCCAATCAACATTCAACAAATAATTATTAATTGCGCTGTAGACGGCAAGTTTAAAATCATTAAACACATTATTACAATTTAAAATATCACTGGTAGTATTGACTTATGTTTGACAAAACATCAACAGCTTCTATTACAGAAATATCACGATCGTTGGTAAAGCATAAATCTAAAAACACACCCTCACTATTAGGAATAGAAATTATAATTAGTAACTAAATGAGCAAGATAACTATCATTAAATTTTCACCTATACCTAAATCCTTGTTAACCCAACGCTGCAGGTAGATTGTAATCGCCCAATAAAACTAATGCTTGGAAACTCGTCGGCAATAGATTTGACGGAATAACAATGATCAAGATATTTATCACTAGTTGAATTAGATGGTAAATATACCGCACAAATGATATAAGACACAAGATTAAACTTAACAACTACAAACAAATGTTCAACACTAATAAACGTGGGGTAAAGTAATACAGATTTGAGGTGAGTTTTGATAGCAATTAAAAACACCACCTCCACCTTGTTTGGGACTTGTTAGGGCCGAGCGATCACACAAAATGATAGCCTTTAAGATTTAATTCAGAGTCACTGATGTCCGGAGAAAGCCAGATTTCTGTAAAAAAACAATCACATCGTAGTCTGTTACGGTTACAGCTAGCAAGAGTTTCCTCAGTTAGTTTTTAAGCCCCTGACGTTCTGGACTCAGACTCCGAAAATCCATTGGAGATGAAGCAGGAAAATTTTGTGAACGACTATAACTCACAAATCTTTTGACAGCAATGTTAACTGGCCAAAGTCTTTGCAAAAAATAGCTCGAGTATAGTCAGCTGGAACCAAGACTTTAAAGCTACTGTAGCATCCAGATTGTACAGCTAGATCTACAGCGTCGATTGAAATATCGAGGTATTTCAAATATTTATTTTATTTTATATTTTTATAACATCGGATTTATTAGTTCCTCGTTTAAGTTTTTGGACATGTATACATGAGTGTGCTAAACATATGCTTGCAACTTATCGTAACTTGGACCAGAACCAAAAATTGTTAGGCTGAACTTTCTGCTTAGGTTTAGTTTGAGCAGTAACGGTCGCAAAAAAAGACGAATTATTGTGGAAGCAATTGAAGTTCCTCATTAATAGTTGGTGTAACTACACAAGGCATCAATACTTGAATACGAATTTTGTATTCAAGTATAACCTTATCCTTGTCTGCAATCTTCTCTTTAAGATACGATATTTTTTCTAATAGCAATTTATTGTTAGACCAAACTTTATCTAACAAAACTTGATATAGTACGATAGTCTTTTGATAATAATTGCCTGGGAAGTTCGGAATCGTCAAGTTCAAATGACGTACCACAGTTTCACTTTTTATGACAAATGGCGCAACTGTTATGAAATATGATTCCACAACTAGTACATGTTACGCCAGATTGTGCAACACTTTTGCATTTGCACGTTTGGCCGGACATGACAATAAATTAAAGTTTAAAATATAAAAATTTAACTATAAAAGTGATTAAATATTAAGGAATAAAAATAATACAAGGGTGATACAAGGATACACAATTCACACCGGTGCAGTCTTTCACCTAGTGATTAACTACAAAACAAACAAAAGCAAACCACGGTTGGGTAATACAAGAAAACAAAAGAGTGTTTAAAACAAGTTAAAATATAAAATCACAAATTAAAATAAAAAACCACAAATTAAAAAAAAAAAACACAAGTTACGCCACTGGTAAAAACATTGCTTTGAGCTGCGCGGATGAGAATGCGCGGACGGCTATAAATTTAGATTAAATTTCAATAAACAAACTTTACCATAAATTTTACAGAACAATGTTGAAGATATATAGCACCACAAACAATCACAAATATAATTACCAGTACGTTAGGTGAAACATCACAATTAAAAACACTTATAAACACATGAAGTTGTAGGAGTAAAATAACATAACTCAGTGTCGACCACTGAGTTATGTTATTGCTCAAAATTAAATGGATTTGTATACTTACCCCAGATATCAATTTTTATCAATACTTGGTACTATCCTGAAATATTAAATATGCTGAACTTTAAATTTTGGTATTGAAAGATATACGCGATACTCGTTCTGTTTAGATATCTTGTATTTGTTTTCATGCTATTCATCAATCAATCAATCTTTTTTTCATAATTCCTATTTACAAAGTCAATGTGATACACACTTTTTATTTTATTTTATGTTTAATATGTTCTGTTATTATTATTAATAGTATTAAATATTATTAACATAATTTTAATTATTTATAAAATTTATTGTATTTAAAGTCATGAGGTATAAATAAAATTATTATTATTATTAATATTTTAATCATATACTTGTTATTTAAGTATTAATTAATCAGACACTATGCGTTACCTTTAGTAGCGTTGTTTTGTCAACTTTAATATTACATCATAATTTTTAAATCTATTTATACGCCATTATTATATTCTCTTCCTTAACACGCAAACTGATTAATAATCGACAATTACTTACCCGGTTTGTTACCAATCTTTGAAACATATTTTAGGCGTTGGCAATAAAATTTCAGATAATAATCATTATACTATAAAAATATGATTTACTCACAAACCTAAATCTACTATAACTTAAGCCATCCTTCCAAATTATATACTGTATTAACTTTAATTATTTCCTAAAATTAGAGTATAAATTCTTTTTCAAGTATAATTATCACATACTTAGTACAAGTTTGTATATATCAAGATTTATACCTTTAAACCGCTCTCCTGCGGAATTTTAGTTTTGGAATAATAACGTTAAGGTACAGATATATATATATATATATATATATATATATATATAGAATAATTTATAAATTATAAAATAAACTGTTGCGCATGATCGGTCAGTCGTACAATTTACCGTTTTCATATATTAATAAAATACAAAGCAGACACTTAAAACACCCAGCTGTTAAATTTTCTACAAATGTTTTTTAATCATTTTCCCCCTTCACACCTTCCAAGCAATTTAATTAAAATACAACACGACCCATTTATATTTTGTTACAACTTACAAAATCTAATTAATGCAAACCAAACCCTCGTTACTTCAAAGGAAGATGTGTATAATTAAATCATCTCTATTAACTAAAAAAAAAATATTATGTATACTTAACTTCCAGCTCATGTTTTATAAATCCAAATCCTAATAAATATTTCCACAACTAATTCTTCATATTGATGTTGCTTTAAAAGCTCCACTTATATATTTTTGGCTCTAATGCACTTTTCTTGTCATTTGTTCAGCCTCCCTCTCCTTTTGAATATTCACGAGCCTCGAGTTTCTTTCTTCTCCTGCTCACAGTAAATTTATTTTAAAATCATGAAATAAAAATATTTTATTTCTGTTTGGAAATATAACATAATATTAAAAGAAATAAACTCATTAATCTGTACTTGGTTTTAAAATAGAACATCGTATATCACTTGTTATTTTATTTTGAGAAGCAAATTAATTATTTTACATAATTATAACACTTTTTGGGTAACTTATTACTCTAACTATACATAAATATGTTCTTTTCGCTTTGTTTCATTTTTTTAATAATAAAAATCTACACTGTAACATCTATAATACTTATAGCTAACACTCTATTTGGGACTATTTTTAAGCAGCAGATTATAAAAATTGCATTTCGTCCTGAACACAAATATATGAACCAATTAATAAAAAATATATATTATGGCAGTGCGAATCCAATCATTGCTTTTATTTATACCAGTATCAATAAGGCAGTGGTAGTCCATTATAAATAAAAGCAGTTTTAGAGCTGTTTTAATTTTTTTACATTTTATACTTTAGAAATATTTTCACAGCCCTATTATCAATTATATCAACAACTCGATTTGTAAGGCACTGTATTCATTTTTTTTAATTTAAATGTAGTTAGAAAAAATAATATTAGTGTTAAATAATTTATCTAAACGTTTGGCTATTTATTCCGTGACTGTCAATCTTACTCTTAAAGTTATGGGTTTCTCGTAGAGGTCGTTTTCGAAGTCTTTTTGGGTCTTGTAGTCGGCGGGGCGGCCGTGGATTACGATATCGAATTTACCGGGCTGTTTCAATCGGCGTCGGAAATGTAGGGCCCATACTCCGTTCTTCTTTATCAATTCAAATTTAGTTACGTCAGTACCCTTTACTATTTTATATTCCATGTTTCTCTGAAAAATGAAAAGAGATTGCTATAATCAGTTTACTAAAAATAGAATACATTATTTATAATTCGATACAATGTATAATACATAAATATTTAAGATATTATTGGAGAATTTCATAAATAAAATCGGATTCACAAAAAGCTATTATTAAATTAGTTCTATTTTAAGTTCAAGGATATTAAGAATAATCTATTTGTTCACACTAAAACAATGTATAAAGTCGGTTCATATTAAGACAATCGGATACTATTACAAATTATTATTATTATAAAAATTATTATATTTTATACAATAACGTGCTTCAACAGGCGCTATAGCAGTCCGTTGAGTATATTAATATTGAATAAATTATTTATTTTTAATATCTATAAAGCAATTTTTAATCATAACATATAAAGATTTTTCACAAAAACCTCGGTGTGTTTGCGTACAAAGTGCAACTCGTTCAAGAAATTAAAATAACCGACTTTGGTACTTGTTTTTGCTTCGCTCAGTGGGCTTTAAACAAATTCATTGTTGACTCTAATTTTAACCAAAAAATCATCTTTTCGGACGAAGCCCATTTTTATCTTGAAAATTATGTAAACAAACAAAACTGCCATATTTGAGGAACAGAAAATCCACATACCATAGTTGAGAAACCAATGCATCCATTGCTAGTTACCGTTTGGTGCGGATTTTGGAGTGGTGGCGTTATTGGGCCAATTTTCTTCAAAAATGATGATAGAGCCAACGTTATCGTTACAGAAGCATGATCACTGACTTTTGTTACCCGAATTGGAGGAACTTGATCTGCAGCAGCTCTGGTTTCAACAATCAATCTTCTGCGCACCAAATTCAACAACCGCATTATTAACCTTTTCGGTGATGTGAACTGGCCACCTCGATTTGACACCGCTAAATTTTTTTGTGGGGCGCATTGAAGTAAAAGGAGTATGCTGATGACAATCCACAGACAATTGACCACTTAAAGCAGAACATTCGTAAAGCTATCGCCAAAATACCGCTAAAAACAGTGGCGCAAATATTCAATAATTGGTCCTTGAGAATAGCCTACTGCCAAGCCTGCCGCGGCCATCTAAATAAAATCATATTTCACATTTAATTGAAGTATACACTTTCTGAAATTAAAAAAAATTGTATCTTGTTTGTTCTTTATCCTATAAGATTAAAATTCCAACTTAAAGATGGCCCAACCTATATAACCAACTCCATTCTATATTATCGTGTCGCCCGTTATGAAGTTAAGTCATCATATATTAGACCTACGTATATGGTTGCACATTGAACATCAGAATTAACAAATCAAAGAGGTAAAAACTCATCCGGGCTGCTATAAATAGATGATTTTACACCAATTGCTGCAGTCATTTGCTGACTGAGTTTTGAACTCCAATTTTCTCCCCTCAATGACTGAAGACACTAATCTGAGGCATGTCAAAAAAGTCTACCAAAAAAACAATGACTTCTTAGAGGATACTGACAACAACAAAATTATCTCAATACTAAAAACTTGACCTACTCCTGGCCGTGACAGAATTCCAAATAGATCACTTAAATCTTTCTCGCATAAAACAATAATGGCTCTCACGTAATAAACATTCCAAAACCTAAAAAAGACTAAAAGTTTCTTCAAATCTACCGTCATAGAGAGGATGCTCTTGAACATAAGATTACAATGAATCTAATCTTCTCCCCGCCCACCAACATGGATTTTGACTACTCTGTGATTCACCAAATAAACCAAGTGACTGACCACATTGTTAAGGGTTGCAAACTGAAAAAAACCACGGGGTGGACTGACAAACACGTTCACTTTTGAAACGGTACAGACAAAAATTTCATCAGCGTTTTGTAAAGCTAATAACTTCATATCTAAACTGCAAATCTCTGGCAGTTAAACTTCTGAACGACGTTCCTAATCCGTTGGACGATGCTGCCAAATATCTGGGTATCACCTTTGATATAGAACTTACGTACAAGTTGCACGTGAAGTGTTTCTTATCACCATCCCACCACTTTTGCGTCTTTAGTCTGAGAAACAGCTGCAAACACGCACTTTAATCGTTTCAAGGCCTTCAAAACTCTTACTTTATGACATGTGCAAAACAAACAAAACTGTAACAACTGGCGTTCCTACGCTGCGCGAGCACATCAAAACTTTGGCCAAAAAGTACTTTGTTAATCTCGCGGTTGTCTCTATCCCCAATCTGGCCAGACAAAGATGAATGCTCCTATATATGAGATATATGAGTCTTACGGTCTGAAAGAATTTTCAGGTATGATCCGGAAAAACTTTAGTCTGTAGACACTGAAAAGGTAAATCAGACTATTTCCTACCAAACCACAAAAAAGTCGGTGCAGTTGAAGCAGACCAGTAACAATAACACCAAACAGATATCAATTAAATTATAGTAAAAACCAGTTAATATTCGGGTCTAAAAAAGTCTATCACTAATCACATATTGGTTGAACCAGCAAGCAAATTCCAAAACAGCCCTTTTACCTGCCAGCGTGTCAATGTAATCATGCAACATCTACTCTGCAGACCCGTAAAGCTAAGATGTGCGGAATTATCACACAAAAACGCCGGAACTATCTTCCAGCGCATACAAATGGATCTAGGAGCATGACGTAGTGCAAATAGCAAACACGGAATGACAAATATATTACTAGTCAGTCACAATCATGGAATTAACTTAACATAAGAAAAGAAGTTCCAATTAATGATCAAGACTAAATTGTGAAGCAACGAACAAGAACAGAATCACAACAACGACTCCTATTAAGAGTAATAAAAATTAGTTAAAGACCAACAAATGCCCCATTCTTATGCCAAAGAAACAATTTAATATCACCACGTAGACCACACGCGCTTGGCAGCATTGCAACCAGTGCCCCTGAAACAGTAATTCACTTAGATGAACCTACCGCAGCCTCAATACCAATACACCAAGCAACGCCAGGTTTCCTAGAAGTCTCTGGAATAATAAGCTACCATAATAGCCTAAAGCTTCTCCACACCTGGAAGAAATATCCAGGGAGTTGCCCAAAACCAAGTAAACAACAAAACATAATTTTAGAACCACCCAACATCAATCTTAGATTATAATGAATTTAGAATGAATCCTGGCTAAAATTGATAAATGATCAATGACAATTATGTTGCAAACATAGTCTATGCAGTATAAGTATACGATATATGCTTTATGTTTTTACAATTGTAAATGATTTGTTTTAAATATTTTTTCTGGGCCTCGCCAAGCTCTAAACACAAACTAAAAATGAATAAATTTATACACTGAAACACTTTAGTTTAAACTACTTGCCCGCAATAATTTCTAAGCAAATAATTGGATAATTCTTTCTATGTTTATAGTTATCAACAAGTAAGTAACAATTGACATTTGCAGATAGTAAAAACATCCAAACCTATAGATAACTAACACTTGGAAAACTACTCTCTCACAATCAACAAATTCATTGAAAGGTAGTACAAAATCTTCAATTCGAAATGATCCAAACAATTTAGTTATTTTTGCTAACCATTTTGCATCTAACTCTACTATTATAAATCCTCTTATTGCTGTACCTACAATGCCGACTAGTAAAAAATAATGGGTCCAATTCATTCAGTCAAGCAACGAGTTGTCAAAAAATATCTTATTAAATTAAATATCAGAAAGGCATCAGATATAGATGAAATTCCAACTATTATTTTTAAAACGTTTGCAAAATTGCATTATTGTCAAATCTGTCGAAAAAAATTAAAAATATATTAATTTCCACATTGTCAACTTCTTGGAACAAAATAGCTTCAGCTCAGATACTCAATATGAATGATAACAAACGTTCGGCAACAGATCTTCTGATTTATTTTATTCACAAATGGAATTCTACTTTAGACAAACATAGAAAAAATCTTGCAATAGTTCTAAACATTTCCAAAACTTTTGATAGGGTATGGCATCTTAATCTTGTCAAGCTCCATTGTATATGACTTGATGTCTGTAAATCTTATTATTTTAAATAACTAATAGTCTTATTTGTAGTTTTGCAGATAATAGCACCCTTCATACATTCCATATCGACAAATATGGCAAACCGTCTTGAATTTTCTGGGTTAAAATCTGTAGCATCTTTAAACAAACAATATCTGAATGAGGCACTCCCAACATTTTAACTCTAAAGCAACTCGACTTCTAACTGTGTCAAAACCAAAACTTGAGGTATCTCAAGTTCACTTTTAGGGGTTACAATCTCAAATAATCTTCTCTGGAATAGTAAAAAGATTTTACTTCTGTTCAACTTTTGCGTATATATATAAAACTTATATTTGTATAGAATACTGTTCCCAAGTATAGGGAGGAACATCGGTAAGTACACTATCTCTTCTAAACCCTATTCAAAAACGAGCAGTTTGGATCATTGCCGATCAAAAATTGACTAATGACTTAGATACTTTACAACACAGGCGTAATGTTGCAGATCATGGCATTTTTTATAGATATTTCCATGGACATTGTTCAAACAAAATAAAAGACATATTGCCATTTAAACAAGATTTGCTAAAAATTCTAAAAATATTTATTGACAGTTCAGAGATGTAGGACCAAAACTTGTAACAGAGAATTTTTTAATCGTACTATTGACACATGGAAAGAACTTCCAAATTCAGTACTTCCCGAGACTTATAAGCCACAAATGTTTAAGGTCAATATTTACAGACTGCTTAAATCCAATGTGATAGTTTCAACGAGTGTGATTCAACCCCTTAAAATTCGAAGATATTTTTATGTTGTTGTGACATATTAAGTAATTCCTAAATATGACATTTTAAAATTTAAAAAAATGGTTTAAGCCTATTATACTATTGCAATTAAAAATGGGTATTGATAAAAAATCAGTAATTTCATTACATTACCCAATGAAATACTTGATTATGTCATATAATATAATCATATAGGGTTCAGCTGTAAATTTATTCCGCGCTTTTGTGCAGCAAAAACGCATTATTAGATTAATTTGCAAAATGAAAAATTGCGAGAGTTGTCGCTCGTACTTGATTTACTTATTAACATTGCTTTCAATATTCATAATCAAATCTATATGCCACATACTCAATCATATAAATCAATTTATATTTACTTCGTCTAGTCGCAATAATAAAACAAGAAATGCTGATCATCTACGTAGCAGAAAACACGGAAAAATATGAATAATTTCCCACATTATAAAAATCTACAATAAACTACCTCAAAAAAGGAGTTACGTAAATTGTTAGTTTAAAAATGTTACTATAGTGCAAGTAGGTTTTTAGCAATAAATTATAACTTGATTGTTTATTTTATATTTTTTAACTGTCTTATCATCAAATGATTATATTTTAATGTGTATTGTAAATATAAATTTTTAAATTAATATTTTACTTATTTTATTGTAACTTATTTTTGTATTCAGATTCTTAGACTAATAACTAATACTACTGCTACAGATTTTATTATTTTTCTTTCGTGGCGTAGATTTTATTTGAAGTTGTCCAAATGTTTTATAAAATTTCTTGACTCTTAAATTTTTTTGCAAATTTAAAATTTGTTCTAATATTATAAATATATACACCATCAAAAGTCTTAGACCCCCCTAAATAAAATACTTGCGCTATAATTTGGTTTGCTTTTGTTGCTAGGTATCAAAGTAGCTTTAGTCATCAACAAAGAAAACATTGTTGACTTGTTATTAATTTTTTAAACATTGACTAGTTTTAATTCATAATTAAAGAAGCAAGGTTGATAATTTGCCAAAACGTGCATTTTCTGCTTTTAATAGAGCTCTGCATGATGCTGGATATTCTAATCACCAGATATCTAACATGTTAGACATCCTAAGATTTACTGTTGTGAAAATAGTACATACGTACAAAAAAATTTGAACATTAAATAAAAGGCCAACTAGTAGGCGGCCTCGGGTCACAAATGAAAGAAAGGATCGGTATTTAGCCCAATATGCCCGTAGACACCGATATTCTTCAGCTCCAGCTTTTAAGGTACGTTCGGACATGTTATATCGCAATTTACGGTTCGATTCTTTTTGCATGCTGCAAATTTGCGTTCAAGAAGGTCTTTAAAGGTACCCACTCAACTTCTACAGCATCAAATTGCCCGTTTACAATAAGCACAGGAACGCAGAAACTGGATTTTGCGGCAGTGGCGGTGGGTCTTATTCACAGATTAAACAAAAATTGGACTTGTGAGTGATGTCAATAGGCAAAGAGTCTGGAGAGAAAGACTAAATTTCCCCGTGAGTTTACTACTTTTTTGTTCATTCTCAGGGCAGATTGATGTGCTGATTATAGTTATAAGTGCTAAAGATTGTGCAAAAGCTGTTGCTCTTGTGGCAGATGAAAGAAGCCAGCAGTATGTGTCCAGATTCCTTCATGTTAGTTTTTCTACCGTCCAAAGAGCACTTGAGCTGTTTGGCACAAAGGAAGACTGTACTGTTTACTGACGAGTCTAGATTCTGCCTACATTCGCCAGATTGAGACAAACGGGACAACAATTTGCGGAGTGCACATCCCGGCTTAGCCATGGTGGAGGTTCCTTGATGGTATGAGCAGGAATATCAATGGATGCCTGCACCTAATTGATTGTCATTGATGGAAGATCGCTGACTGCACAGCGGTATATTAAGGAGATTTTGAAAAATTTCGTAGTTCAATTTGCTCCATTTATCGGCGATGGCTTTATTCTGATGCAGGATTAGAACATGTTTGGGACATGTAGTGCAGGCGTGTTAGAAGACAGAGTGCAGTTGCACCAACCACAATAAATAAGCTTCATGCGGCAATTCAGGAAAAATGGCAGACTATTCAACAAAATGATATTCATAAGCTTCAATAGTTAAGGCTCGAGGAGGCAATTCAACTGAAATTTTCATTACTAATTTCTCTTAAGTATATTGTGCAGAAATACCTATTCTTTCGTGTATACGTACATTATCGTTTTCGTTTATTAATGTTCATTAAATAAACTGATAAGTTATTTCTATATCCTGATGGTCTCTTTGATTGTAAAACAATAAAAATTTCATTAAAAAAATTACCCGCATTTTTGCAAAAAATTACCCAATTTCTTTTTGCATCTGATGCCCGTATTCATAAAAGTCAGTTACAGTAACGGATCGTTAATTTTGACAACCGCAAAATTATTTATACTTATTCTATCATAAAAACAAGTTTGACATAATAAATAACTATCAGACATGAATGAAAAATAATATTTAATAACAACGCAAAATAAATAACATGTATTTCTATCAAATTTATAAAAATAGTTTTGACGTTTTCGAATTGTGAGGTTATGTTGTCATATTTAATAGTCATTAAATTTAATCAGCTTTTTTGAATACGGACATGAGTGCAATAAAAGATACTTTATGTTGTTTACCGATTTGCGACAAAAATACAAATAAATTTTAGTTTCGTTACGTTTTTTGATTAATAGTATTTTGAGTATATAAATTCGAGGTCAAATGAATCAAATAAAAACTTTAAAAATGTCCTATTAAATGCACAAAACAAAACTTTGTTTTTCAAAATAACAAAAATATTATTTTTGAGATGTAAAAAGTTTTGATGATATCGTATCGTATGTTTAAAAATGTTGATAGTTTAAAAATGGAAAATCTACTAGCACATTGTTCTAGAAAAGAACGACGTTCAGCTATTCGGTTTTTGCACTAATAAGAAATTCTGACTATTGTTAACTTTGCTCAAACCAAAAAAACTCTGCACACAGATCTCAGCAAGGAGGATCACATGTCCATGTCATTAGTAAACGAACTCAAAACTTACGAGTAATAATAAAGTGATGCATGAGGTTATATATTGCAAAAAACATCTCAGCGTGCTGCTAGAAGACATTTTATCAAGTTGTAATATGTTCTTCTTTCATTCTAATAAGATGCAATTACTATTTTATGTCCTTGAAATTAAGTTAATCATATTTTTTTCTAAACGTTGAAATGTATTGAAAAACACTATCTGTCAGGCAATCTCTTTATCGGAAATGTTTTGTACTCAACTACTGCAGCGCGTGCATTGCCATTATATACAAATAAATACTACATCGGCGTATTCAGCTGCAGTGTAAACATTTGGCATGATTCTGATTCACTACAACAAAAACACGTGTTTCACGCAAAATTGTAGTCAACAAGACGCACTTTTATCATTTTTTTCTTTTCCACAGGCACATTTTTGAAAATTAATTTATAAACAAAAAAGTCTTAATTTAACTTAAAAAATCAGCCCTAAAGTTTGATGGTTTAACAATGGACCAACCTGTATAACCGTAAGCCGGTACATCGGAATAACACATTAAGCGTGAAAGAAAAAAATCTTTAGACTTTCTGCATGTATTGGTGTTCTTCATATTAGAGTATAGCAAACATTGCATAAGCAAAGCTTGTAGAGATTGAAATTTTCTGAATGGATAAATACCAATTGTC
This sequence comes from Tachinus rufipes, assembly GCA_963932245.1. Lineage (NCBI taxonomy): Eukaryota > Metazoa > Arthropoda > Insecta > Coleoptera > Staphylinidae > Tachinus > Tachinus rufipes. The sequence goes on along the minus strand of OZ010746.1, from coordinate 32,958,172 downwards.
TATTAGTTTCAGTAACATTATTCATCGATAATTAATATTTTACCCACAATGGCATTATTAATCAAATTTTAAGAACGATTGACAACAACTTGTAATACCGGATATAACAAGAGCCTGGTATTTGTAGTTTCTGCAGAATAAACTTCTAATATTGTTATAGAACCTCATTTATGCAGAATCTGTAAAGCCCGTGGTAGACCCATCGATTGGCCAGCTATGTCTCCAGACTTACAGACATCTTCATTTTATTTTGTTGATCTAAATGAACGCTACTACAACATTGCAGTATGTACCATCCCACCCTGTATGAACTACATAATATAATTAATACATAAATAACAAATATCACAACACAAACAGAAAATTCAAATTAAGCTCCTTTTTTGTCAGTCAAACCATTATGACAGTTTGATGGCTGTCCGCCAATATAAAAAACGCAACACTTTTTTTTTTCAAAAAAGCTCCCGATAATATTCAAACTATCTATCAAAATGATAATCCAGTTTTTTAAGCATCACATGAATGAAATTAATCTTGAAGATATGTTCCCAACAAGACGGTGCCACTTGCAACACATCATGTGAAAGAATAGCATTATTACGCGATTCCCTAAAAAAAAAAGGTATCAAATAATCGGCCAAATTATCCCTGTAATAACTTTTTGTTGAAAACTCGACAAGCCAAAAAAATGAATAATTAGACCAGCCTAGATCGTGCAATTTAATGTCTCTGAACTTCTTTCTCTGGGGTTTTTTGGAATAAAAAATGCATGTCAACAAGTCCTAATAGAAAAGATTATACGCTAAAATCACTGAAATCCAGCCACAATTATGTCTGCCAAAACCGTGATTGATTTTTTTTTAAACGAAAATTTTCCAAGAAACCCAAAAATGACATTCATCAGATGTTTTGTTCCATGTAAGTTTACCTTTTTTCAAGTTAAAATGTTAGTATTTTCACAAAAAAACTGTTTCATGCCCAAGAAAGGCATTTATTAGTCTACTTTATGATTATCCCTTCATTAGTCTTTATAAGTAGTGTTCGGTCACTTCAAGCGTCAAAAAGGTAAACGAGTACTAGTTCTTACAGGGTTCCCAACTGGTACTTTGGCTCCACGCGCCACACTAAAAAACTGCATTGACCTGCAGGCTAAACTAAGTACCGGTAACTAGATATGGCAAAAACTATGATTTGGAGCAGCCACTAAATCATGACTGAGCAGAAACTCATGAGAACTTCCCAAAATAATCGCCATGACACAAAAACTGTCGTTAGTCTCTTAAATAAGAAAGCAGTACTAAGAATCCCCTTAAGCAAAAATAAAAAAAAAATAAACATATTTAAAACACGTAGAAAAAACTTAAAAATCGCCACGAAAAATGTGTTCAGCATGTTTCAGTCAACAAAATTAAAAAACGTTACAATAGGAATGCTAATAATGCAAATAGATATCTTAGACATAAAAAAATACGATGGCTACAGTCAAAGTAAATACTTCACGAAAAGTGGCACACTTTATTATGCAGATGGAAACAATATCCAACACCAACACCTAGTATGTGCCTCACACTTCGAAAACAAGAAATACTTTAACTATAAACCGTCATAAAAGAATAAACACAATAAAAGCCTATGCACAAACCAAACATTCGATAGACAACTCGATGAGGTCCTTGCACTTCTCAAGCCCAGTGACCTCACAATCTTCATAGATGACTTTAACACCAAGATAGGCCAAAGAACGTAATAAATGAACGTGCAGACAGCCTGATACGATTCTTTGTCAAAAAAAAGTTAATAGTGATAAACGCACACTCCCCCTATAAAATTATACACATAAAAATCTCCTAAAAAGAGCATAACATAACATAATATAGTGCGCAACTGGGAAGATATCATATATAAAAAGTTTAAAAACGGTTTAACATGTGTCCAAAACTACGTAAGCGCAGACGTAATTAAACAGATTAGTAATAAAGTTAAACGTAAAACTAAGGACAAAAAAGCTGACAAGATCTACAAATAAAAATATAAACTTTGCAAGACTACATAATCCAAAGCAGCTTTAATGTTCACATAAAATCCAAATAACAAACAAAGTTCTACTATATTTCAAGACTCAAATAAAAAAAAATACTATTAGATCTGCAGAAAAAGTAAAAAACGCTATAGAGCTACTCAATGACAACTTGCTCAATGTCTACAATCTGAACCACCTCCAGAAAAATGGCAACATACAAAACAGCAAAGTAAAACATCCCATAAAATCACAAAGACAGGCAAAGCCGCAAGCCCAAACAGTATACACAGTAAAATGCTGAAGCTGGTCGAATGCAATAAAGTCAACTTCCTCAAAGATCTTATGAACACAATATATAAAACCAAAATCATATTACAAGAATAGCTAACACCTACGTTCATCCCGCTGCCAAAAAAAAACACGCAGCAGATTGTAACGATTACCGCATTTACAGAAAATCTAAAGCGTTCGAAACAAACACACAAATTGGATTCCGAAGTGGATTTAGAATGAGATTGTATATGCCTGCTATATTGACATTATCAAAGCTTTCGATAATATGTAAACTATCAGGTCATCGGAATAGTGTCAAACTTTTTTTGGACAACAAAAATTAAAATCAAAAACAAACTGTCCGGTGGTACTAATATACAAAAAGGTGTCAGGTTAAGTGTATCTTCTCTCTAATATTATTTAATATCAAATGCAAATGAGTTAAAAAAACAAAGACCATGGAACTTTCAAATATTAAACATCACATCCAGATGGAAATAAACGTAAAACACATCAAACAAGTCTCTGAATATAAATATCTCCAAACTTGGGTAATGACGAATAAACATACCGTAAAAAAAACCAGCCCACATTGAGAAATGTCTGAAAATTGCCTAGATCTAAATCTAAAAATTTTTCTATGCTTTATTTTCCCAATACTCTTGTATGGGATAGAAAACTGGACTTTGAACCAAGGAACAACCAAATAAGTAGAGTCTTTTGAAATATGAGTTTATAGACGTATGGTACGTATACCATAAGTTTTACAAAACTACAAACATCAAAGTGCTTTGAAGAATGTACAAAGAAACCAAAATACTTTTTACAATTAAGAAACATAAGCTAAAATTTCTTGGTTACATTTCCAGAAATCAAAAATATAGATTACTACAGCTTATAATCCAACCAACAAACAAAACTAAGCAAAATAAAGTGTAGAAAGACGACATATGCTGCAAAACCTACAAGAATGGTTTAAAGTGTTGTCGGTATACTTATTTTGTTTCAAGAAGAAGAAGAAGAAGTGTTTCGGTTGTGTATTTAGTACATTGCTCTAAAATATGTTGATCAATTTACTACATTACGTGTCAAAAATGCTGAGGATTCTGTCTATTTAAACAGATATTGTTTCTCTTTATGTTTTTGCGTGCCCGGGTTAATTTCTTTTTTTTATTATATGTTTTACGTGTGCAAATCAAAGTTAATGCAAATGTTTGTTGTTTTTTTTAAATATTTTTTTAGAAGAATTTTTTTTTATAAAAAAAGAGCTAGTTCAATTTGTCTGATGTCATTAATGCTTCTGTCTGTATCTTTAGGGCAGCGATTTTCTGTTTTTGATAAACTGCAGCTACCGTATACTTATCTTTTTTGATCCATCAGTATTTTTTGATAATCTTTTCTAGGTTTTTCAATGTGTTAGATTGTTTAAGTTAAATAAAATGATATATTCATTTGGATCAAATTTTGTTGATATCGAACAAGCATGTGATGAAGGACACAAGTGTATTCTATAAAACATTTTAAGAAAGTTTGGGAGGATGAATACTACACAGTAGCTATATAGTAGATATCAACGTAATAATAAAAAAAAATTACATTTTGTTAAGGAGTAAAAATAGAAAAAAATACAGAACGTAACAATCATTGGAGTGCTGCAGCAAATGAAATTAGTCTATAAATGTGTCAAATCTAAAGTTAAGATATTTGAGAAGATATTTTAAATATTATTCAAATCTAGTAATGTTGCAAAAAAACAATTTAAACTCTTTTGTACAAAAAAACTGTACAATTTATTTTTCGCTAAATGTTTAATTTAAATTTAAATGAGATTCTCTAACTGAAATTGCAGCTCATAGAGACCATGCTTAAATTTGCCTCTATTTGTGTTATATTTGGTATGTATACATGCACATCCTCAATAATACAGCTTTTCATGAAAACCCTATTCAATTTACGTAAAAACTATGTGATTTCATGTAACCGCGAAAGAGCACATGGCATTATAGTTTTCTTGCACACAAGTGTAGATTTAAAAAAAATTGAAAAATTTAATACTTTTTAGTTACTAATAAGTAAAAATACTCGGGTTTCAAATTTTAAAAGTAAACATTGTATACCTAAATTATTATTGATTAATAATTAAAAGAGCTTTAACATTATGTTATTTTATGTTGGACAATTTCTAATTTCTCAAGTCAACTTCGTTTTAACTATAAACAAATTAAAAGACTTACTTATGATCTTTAATGTGACATAATATATATCTTTATTTCCAGAATGTTATTTAAATTATATTATAAATAAAGCATTCATATAGAATGAATACAGATTATAAATTTAACTTAAATCATTGAATGCAGTTGCAAAGTTAAATGCATCGCATGTGCAAACAATTCCATTTCGTACCAACTGAGATAATATCTATCTAAGCGTCAGCTAAATATTTTGATATGGCAGCAAGTAACTAATCGAATAATCCACAAATTATTACAATAAACCGTTGCTATCCATAAATAATCACCATCCTATTCAAACACTTAATGCCACTGAAACATTCATCAACACCAGCAATGCGATTCAATTGCAGCCCTATTGTTTTTGCTCTATTTAATTAATAAATGATGACGTGCTTACCTTCACAGAGGGTTGGATTTTGACGATTCGCATTCGGTGTTTGGTCTGCGCCAGGCTGATCGTCAGCTCCACTTCCTGTCCATGCCCGTGGCGTCTCGCCCGCCTCGACTTCATAGATTTTAATGGCGACGACCTCTTTAGCAATTGATTAATCGGGTCGTTGTAATTGCTGGTGCCGTTTGAAGATAACTTATGGCGACGGGATTCTCTTCGATGTCTTCCGTTCACCTGTTTAAAGCATAATTTACAATGTTATTACGTCAAGAACGATAAATATTTTAAAAACTGTAATTAGAATATTTAAATAATATTGTATATTGAAAGTCAAATAAAAATATGTTACGGATAGAAATATTTTTTATATAAAGATTACCTTGCAAGAGAAGCATCCTTCAGTCGAAATCAATTTGTCTTCTGCAACTAAGGGATCTCCTATAGGATAGGTGGGAACGTTTCCTATATCTTGGCCGTAACCTCCTGCTGGGGAAATTGTGGCAAGGCAATGCCCTTGGCCGATTCTTTGATATCCTTGGGGACAACCACACGAAAACCCTTGAGATCCCATGGAAGTACATCCGAAAGCACAGGGAGCCCCTACACACGATGAGCTCACCTTAACAAAAAAAAAACAATATAAATATAAATATAAATCAATATTTTAAGAAAAAGATTACCTGTATGCAAATATTAAGCTTGCTGTCAAATTGGTATCCATCTGGGCATCCGCATCTGTAACTCCCAGGTGTATTGAAGCAAGTGCCACTTCCGCCGCAGGGGCTGTTGTTGCACTCGTTCTCGTCCACACAGTGATTATAATAATGATGCAAATAATAACCCTCAGGGCAGCCGCATTTGAAACCCCCGATTAAATTCTGGCAGCCTAAAACAACATAAGCGAACAATAAATCACTTGAATTAAGTCGTTGCATGGCGGTGTGTATAGTACCTTCTGGACATTTGGTATCGTCCAAACATTCATCAGCATCAATGCAATATGTTCCGGTGGAGTCTAATTTAAAGCCGCGGGGACAGATGCATTTGAAGCTACCCAACGTATTGACACATCTTCCGGGTCGTGGGCAGATTCCCTCTTGCAAACATTCATTAATATCTGCGACAAATATGTGGATTATTAATTGCACCAAAACATCTACGTACATTTGCTGAATTAATATTTAGGGGCGGTCGTTATTACGGCCCATATCACACTTTATAATTTATGGAATATCTTAAGTGTATTCATTCCCACCCCATACTGAAAATTAAATTGTAATGACTTTGAAACTAGTTGCACTATATCTCACTAATTGAACCTCGATTTTAACCTATTTTGATTAATTAATTAATTAATTTCAATCAGTGCTAGAATTGCGTTGCAGATTGCTAAATAAACAATGCCGTTCTTATTCCAATACCCATTTAAGCAATTTTGTTAATTGTTATGTCTGCATAATGTAGTGTAACAACCAATTCTTGTAGATGAAACTGAAAGTTTACTAACATTTCTAGGAAATCAATATTATATATTTTTCATGTGGTTAATAACTATTATTAGTTTTGATCGTATCATGCTATCTATGCGTATGTTGCTTGTGTAACGTTTAAAAAATGAAAGAATGCTTAGCAAATAATAATAAAGACAGAGGGTCGTAAAGAAAAACTATAAAAACAACTTTTTAGTTTACTTTTACTGCATCCCAGTCTCTTCGATTACGCTTTCCTTTTCAATTCATTAAAATAGCTTTGTCTAAACGTTAATTTTCATTATAAAACATTAAATTTTACAGGTATTTAGGCAATAGAAACTAAAAAACAGATTTCCGGCATCATCCTTAATAACACTAAGCAGGACCTGACATAATCATCGGTACCGGCTTCGCTACAACTAGGTGTATCTTATTTGCCACAACTACACCACATAACTCAACGCATCTTAAGATACAAAAAAGATTCTGAAAAAATAAATAAAAAATGAACTGATTATCACGAGAAAAAGCTAAATAACATCCGCACGCCAACAGTATCTTTGTATCAATAACACCACTGTTCCTAAATAAAGTGTAATTCTTGTAGCAATAAGCTCAACGCTTAACTCACGGGCTAATAATAAATACGTATATCTTAATTGCAACCGAGACAACCTTTTCCAAACAACTAAGTGCACCGAGTTGCTGAGATCAACAATTAACTCACGGAAAAGTGATGACTACGTATATCTTGATTGCCATCAAGACTACCTTTTCCAAAAAAAATACACCGCAGACCTCACAATCTTGCATCACTGCTTCCAAATAAAGTATTACTGCTAGAACAAAAAGTTGTTAAACTAGGTGCTTAACTTAACAAGCCAGCAACAAGTACGTAAACTTTGATTGCCTTTTCCATACAAGTACACAGCAGACCTTAAAGCCTGGTTTCTACACTCTGATTTTCAATGAACATTTCACCAAGATACAGCCACCTAACAGTTATTGAACAAGTTGAATAATTAACAGCGTTTATAAATATAATAAAATTTTTGCAAAATATATTAAAAAAATAACTGATTATCATAACAGCTAAATACAATCCACACAGAGATTGTCTATCTTTGTTTTCACTGCAATAGTCACCAAAATTTAATTGCGCTTAATTGGGAATGTCCATGCTCCAGAAGCTGGAAGACCGTCTCAGAGACCAGAACTCAAAATTCAACGCACTTAAAAAAACCTCACTCAAATGGTGGAAGATAAAGCGGAACGCATCAACATCCAGGAAGACGTGAAAAAACAGATAAAAAACCTGAAAGCATCCCCACCGACCTGAGCAAGGAATTAAAAAAGCAAAACCGCTTCTATAAAAACCTTTTTTGAAAAGCAGACCTGCCAGAACTCCTTTGCTCCCACGCTACCGGACGCCTCAGCTCAAAACTTCCGCAAAAGAACAGCTGACTCCGCGCCTCCAAGAAAGACAAGATCAAAACACAGTTGCACCACAATGTTGACTCCCATCATAAACTCACCTAAATGAGGGATTTACACTGGTAAGAAGGAAGAAGAAGACTTGAAAGAAATAAAGGATAAATACGGGCGAGTCTTCTTTAATTTCTTGCTTAAATAGGCCATCAACCGACCCCACACGTCAAGTGTCTTCAGTGCCAAAAAAGCCTTCAGCTACTAAGGCCAAAGAGTACAAAACCCTAAATCCTCCTTCACGTCTCTCCAATCCGCTAGCACCCACAGAGATCGCTAACACGCTGCCATCCGCTCATCACTATCTAAGACAAATCTGTCTATCAAGAGCTGTTGGCAACTTTCAAGTCACTAAACAAAGTCGATGGCATCCTCATGTATGTAACCCCTAAATGTATGTTAACAAGAATGTACCTGACTGCATCACAACTGATAAGATGCAGACTAAACTTATTTTTCAGAGGTATAACCTTATCTCAACTACATGCATGGAAAGTAACGAGAAAAATTTTGTTTAGCTTCTTCAGAAAACAAAAAGTCGAAAGATCTTGTTTCTCACTAAGTTATAGGGGTTTCGCGGTACCATCAAGTACAAGCATAATATCGCAAATATTGCACAATGCTACCGTTGCCAAAGCTACAAACACACATAGTCCAGGTGCAACGCGCTATGCGTTCGTCAAATGCGCCGGATCTTATCCAAGCTCTGCGTGCACATCCAACAAAGAGTCCTGATACCTAGCTACGTGGGCAGGGTGCGATGGGCAGCTCATTTCTAGCTTTAAGAACTGCACAGTATACCTCAACTTGAGAACTGGCCGCAACAGCCAGGCCTCAACAAACTCCTGCTCTACGGAACATATGCAAAGCGTACAAGTTTCAGCTATAAATCATCTTGACCCAAACAAAGGTAACCATATATTCAGGCAAGTTTCTAATCAACAAAATAGTTACTATTTTCAAACAAATAGATGTAGTACAATTTTTCCACAAAACTTATGTAACGTCTATAGAGCTGTGTGCAGTATGTAATATCAAAACCCGTAATAAAACATCAGCATTTTTAAGGTTAGTCGGTAGGTGCTAGTAAGAGTAAATCCGACTACTTTCAAAGCCTAATGAAGATTTCCCTACTGACCCAACAAAACTGTTTTTAAATAAAGTGTAACTTTGGGGACACAAAGTTGATAAACAGGCACTGCCCTGCATTGAGCACCACGACAAGTTTTTCCAAAAAACTACAACGAGTTAACTAACAAGTTATGTAAGAAATAATAATTTTACGCCAGAACTAAAAAAAAAGCCTGTACAAAAATTTCATCAGTGGTGTTTCTTAGAACAAGCTTTTTTATATTATTTTGCTTGATAAACATGTAACTATAACTTTTATTATTCTGACATCAATATTATAATATATAAACATAATTTGCTTGCATAGGCCAATTTTTAAAAATTCATCTGTACTCATTTTGTTAAACGTTGAGCTTAACATGTATTTATTATGTGTTCTTGCTTTTTATAAAGAATAGAAGACAAGCAGCTCCTTGTTGGCAAAGCTATAAAATTGGTTGCTTTATTGGACATCATTTCTTGAAGTTTTTGCCGTGTTATAAATTTTGAAATCAATGAACGCATCCCTGCTGAGATCTGTCACCAATTTTATTTGCGCAGCTTTTGTTGAAAATCAAACAAATATAGCAACATATGCCTTTATTATTCTTTTGCTCCTTTACTGGCCTTCCTTTGTCAAAATTGGCTTCCAATATAATGTTGACTTGGAAACCGCTGTCTAATAAAATACTCGCCATGTTAATCAATGTGATTGCTGTTGATACCAGGACATGATTTATAATTTATGTTGGTTACTGGTACTAACGTGGTTACTACTACTGTGAATGACGGCTTCTGTCTGGTTTATCTCCTTGTTTGGTAAATACATCCACTTGATTTGAAACAGTTTATGCACAACTTTTTGCTATGCAATTTTGCAACTCTGTCACTAACTTTAAGCTGAAGAAAGCCTTCGCAATTATTAATGCAGTGATTTGTTGATTTACACATGGCACATTTTCCTTTTGCTTCCACGAACGTTATTCTGCGAGGTTCCCATCATTATGGTTATCATTTGATTACAATGCTTCTAATAATTGACAATTTAATGACAATAACTGCTCTAATTCTTTTATTATCAAAATCTTGGTATCTTCTATAAAAATTTTCCTATCTTTTCTGATTTTGTGCATATGAGATACACAATTAAATCGTCCTATAAATCCACTAAATTCATTTTAAAGCGCGCATACGCCTGGGCTGCGATTCTCGAGTTCACTCGAAAATATACGTGCGATAGCAAACGCGAACAAAAAGTTACGAGCGAAAACTAAAATAGGTATTCTCCAAGTGGACACGCAAGTGAATCGCACGCAATTGCGATGACAACTTGTCAACACTGTAAAAATGCGTGTGATTTAATAAGTTGCCAGCTTCACGTTGTTTATAATCTGTTATTTTGACATGAACAGCTGATATGAAGTAGGACTTGACGTCTTCCATGACATTTGGTGACATTATAAACAATTAAAATATTGTTGAAATATAACCTTTGTATTATATTTATGTAATAAAGTATTGTGTAATAATTTTGTTACATATATATTTAGATGCATTGAAGATATCATTCTATTATATAGTGTACCTCAAATTTCTTTTATATATTAGTTGGACACTGTTAAAAAAAGCCCATCATTTTCTATAACAAATTTTCTGTTTCTATTTGATATTTTATATAAGGAATTATATGCTTTATTTCTAGTAACGAATAGGTATACATATTATTATTATTTTTTTAAAGTATTTATAAAGGTAAATCAGTCTAATTATAAAATAAAAACCCAAGTGAAACTAAAAACCATATATTTTGAAGATTAAAAATATTAATTTTTGGTTAATAAATAAAATTTTTAAAATTATTTTATTTATTTAACTATTACCAATTAAAATTATTTTATATTACTCCTGACAAAGAAAATAATGTTTTGAATCTTCAAAATGTATGGTTTTTATTTTTAATTGGATTTTTACTCTAATAAATATTTAAAAAAAATAATCTCATAAAATAACAAATAATTAAAATATATATTAATATATTGTTCATATTTGTAATATATTGAAAAATTATAAACATGACATTCAATTAAATAATATCGAGGTTATGTTGAGTGCATTTTCACTCGTATCTATAATTGCGAGTGGTATTACCCAGTCGCATCGTTTCCCTCGCAAATTTGCGTACTCGCACGATGCGTTCAAACCGAGAATACAAATTTTGCATATCATTCGCATATTTTGACATATGCGTATACGCAATGCATTCGAGTGAACTCGAGAATCGCTGCCCTGGACGCATCTCCTAGTTTTCGTGCGTTTGTTAACTTATTGTTTATACTAAACATAGCAAATGTTTCTGTGATGCGTTTGAGTTATAATCCTGGTAATTTCATAGCGTTGTTCAGAAGGTCCAACGCCCATTACTTTTTACGCAAAGGTGGTGCCACTAAAAAAAATGTACCCAAAGAAAAATGAGAACAGTAAAAATCGGAACCCGGAAGCTTTTTCGGTTCCCCCGCAATATGCTCCCGGAGAAACTTCCTCTACCCCCTTTTTTAGGTCTATCTTTGATGAAGTCGTTTTTTATCGTTTCTTAGATATCCGCGTTTTTCCAGATCGCCGATAGACAAAATTGGGACCCTTTCGGCCGCCACTTCTCGGACCGCATCTCTGGCGCCCGTCGTCCAACCCCGACGCAACATACAACGTTTTTCACCGGGAAGGATAGCGGAATCCAAATCCCAATGCCGCCCCACGCTCAAAACAGCCTAATGGTGCCTTTGCGTAGTGAAACATGTCTCAGTTTTTCAAATAAATCTTAAAAACTCAAAACTAAAACATGTATCCGCCGTATCAATTCAATATGTTTAGTTTGCATTAGTGATCTCTAAAAATTTAACTGTCTGGTATACTTTGCCGTTAAACATAGATTAGATGTATAGTAGTAGTTGTTGTCCCACATTGTTATCAACCAATGCAGTGAATAGCTCAATGTGTGGTAACTTTTCATCGTAGTTTCCCGTAATAAATGCCAAATTAATTGTTGGTGCTTTGAAGCATCTCCTTCCTGTTACTATTTTGATGTCTATATATCTTGGGTTTGCCTAGCCACGTGGCTTATCTATTGTCACTTGAGTTCTGCAAAACGTGTTATTATAACAATGATCTTGGTTTTTCGTCTAATTACTTTATTTTCGATTCTAGTTTGATAAATAAGCCCCAGGATAGCGCGTCCATGCGCTAATTTGCATGAACTTGGATGATTTGCGCCACTAGTAATTTGCATGAGTCAAAGACTTTTCGTTTGAGGTTTATTGGTATTGTGCATGTTATGAACCCTTTTTATCAATTTTATAACAAGTATAGCTACGATTTAAAGCTCTGATGAAAATAGCAAAGCTATCGAAACGTTAACAATAAAATCACAAGCATACGCTAAGCTTTTTATTATCATATCCTATTTCCAATCTAACTAAATCTCAAATCAAAAAAAATTATATAATTTAATCAACAAAAAAAAAAAAATTGGTATAACTTTATTCTTGAGTATGTGCTTTAATTTTTAACAGCCGCCCATGCTAGTTTTGCTATACGTTTTATCTCAGCTGTCTGATTTCCTTTGCTTTTTAGATGCCATGTCCAGGTATACGTATTCGTCCACATTTTCCACGATTTTGTTGTCTATGTTTAAAGTTTCTCCAGTATTGCTGTTTACTTTGGTTTTGCTGAGATTCATTTTTAGTCCCACTCTTTTGGAATTAGTTGCTGCTTATTAAGACGATATCGTCTGCAAATCGTACATGGTTTAAAAAGGTTCATTCGACGTTGATGCTTTTACTTTCCCATGACGGAAACTTGAAAATGTTATATATTTCAGAAAAGTAGAATATCGTATGTCAAATCTATAAAAATGCCCAGGTTTCGACGCCGTTAAAAGCTTTGTGAATGTCTACGAATACAGGTAAAAGGATATGTTCTATTCAGTTATGTTTTCTATCAGTGCACAGATTGTTTATAATTGGTCAACTGAGCTGTATCCTGTATCCTTCTATCTGTTAACATAAGTCAAATTTCTTAGTAAGTGTATTAGTTCTATTAGTTACAATCTTAGTTAAGAGTTTGTATAAGTGTGATAGGAGACTTATAGAGCGGTAGTTCTCTATGTTGGCGTTGTCTCCTTTTTTGAAGAGGATGACTACTACGTTTTGCCATGTATCTAGTATTTTGCTTTCCACGAGGCATTTGTTAAGAAGCAGGTATCCTTCTTTTTCAGCATTTTGCCATTAATTTTGTCTTCTTCTAACCTTTTCTTGTTTTTTAGTTATCTCAGCGCTGTTCTTATTTCTTGTTTTGTTATTTCTGGATAATCTTCTAATCCTACATTTTACATAAGCGTTTCCGTTATTCTCGAGTCTGGTCTCGTTGAAAAGTAGTAGTTGGGTATAGAAGTTTCAATGTGTCTCACAATAACTTCCTTATTCGTTATTAATGCATTTTGTTAATACTTCATTTTCTTATTTCTTTCATTATTTGTTCAGATATCTCTTCTTCGCTTATTCTTTTATTCAGTTCTTGGTACTTTGTTTTGTCTCTTGCCGTTTTACTCCTCTGTTCTATAAGCTTTTTTGTATCTGCTTGTAATTTTTTTAAGCCAGCTAGTTATTTTGGTACAAATCTAAAACCCAAAAACAAAAATCATTCTATAGAGTAGAAGCATTCTGCTTTTTCAAAACCAAAGAAGATATCTAAAAAAATTCTGCAAAAGTTTTTTCGGATTGTCGTGAAGTAATCAATAATCAAAATAAGAGAAAAATCATAACGTTATTAACCACTCTACAAAAAAAACTAGTATGTTGGCCAAAAGTGTTTTGTTTTTACAATAAAATGCGTCAGCAATCAAATTGTGCATTGCATTGAAATCAGTTAGTGGTCTAGGGTTTGAACTGCTTGAACGACTCCTTATTTGCCAGATTTATTTCTATTGGAATATCATCTTCTCCGTTGAATGAAAAGGAGTATATGTTATATACAATACATGCTGCAAAAAAATGTTTTGCAAAAAAAATGGTTTTGGGTTTTAAATATGTGTTACTTGTATATATCAATACCCATTGTACATGTGTTTTTTTAGCTCAGCTAAAATCCTCTTATAATTTGCAGTTTTTTTCTTGTTGCAAGTAAGTGTGGTTTGTTGTAGAATTTGAGGTAGCTATTACCTCATTTTGTCGGGATTGTCAATTTTGTTAGATGTTAAGACAAAATTTTCTTTGTTTAAGTAGTTTACTAGCATGTCTCCCTGTTAATTCTTTTTGCTCAGACCAAACTTTCCAATATTCTCATTATTACATAAGTCATTAAAACTATATATCTAACCCGAATAACTAAGTTTTGATTGCATAACTTATAGAATATCGTTATACATTACGCAATTTGGTCGGAACTGATAAATTTCTAATTCAAATGTAATGCTTTTGTCTAGAATGTCTAAAGTCAATGCCTACATAAGCTTTCGTTTGAGTTCCAAAATACTAGATTTGAACATTGACCTTAAACATTAGTGGCTTTTGAATTTCGGGAAATACTAAATTTGAGTTTATTCCATGTGGCAATAGTACGGTTAAAAAAAATCTCTCTTAAAAGTTTTGGCCCTACATTTCTGAACTGTCAGTAAACATTTGTTAGAATTCCTAGCAGGCCTTGCACCATGAGTAAATATGTATTGTTTAGATGGTAAAGGCTTTTATTTCGGTTGAACAATGCCCATAGAAGTATCTATAAAAAATGCAAAGATCTGCAACATTACGCTTGTGTGTAAAGTATCTAAATCATTAATCAATTTTGAATCGGCAATGATCCAAATAACTCTTTTTTGAACAGAGTTTAGAAAAGATAGTGCTCCTCCCCATACCTGGGAACAATATTCAATACAAGGACAAATGTAAGTTTGTAAAAAAAATTACATCTATTAAAAAATCCTAGTTTTCCAGATACTTTCAAAGATATGTCAACAACATGGTCGTTCCAAAAAAGATAATGCAAAATTGTAATTCCTAGAAGACAAATTGCAGAAGATTTAGATATGGATTCGTTGCTTAGTTTAATATTTGGTACTGATAATACCTCAGATTTTGATTTTGAAACAGTTAGAATTTGAGTTTTTTTAGATAAAATTAACCAAGTTGGGAGTGCCCTATTAAGATATTGTTTTGCGGTCTTTGTTTATAGATGCTACAGGTTCTAACCTAGAAGATTCAAGACGCTCTGTCATATTTGTCGATAAGTATAAAGTATAAAGGGTGCTATCAGCTGCAAAACTATGAAAAGGACTGTTAGTTATTTGAAGAATTTCATTAATGTAAATCAAAAACAAAGTTAACAAAAGAGCAGAATCTTGAGAAACACCAGCATTTATAATTTTGGAGTAAAAATTAAAACCATCAATTCAAACTATAATTTTTCTATTACCAACAAAACTATTGATAAAATTAACAAACTTATGATCAAAACTTTTAGAATAGAGCTTGTTGATAAGATTAGGATGCCATACCCTATAAAATGCTTTAGAAATGTCTAGAGCTACTGCGAGATTTTCTCCACGTTTGCTAAAGTAGAATTCCATTTATCACTAATGTAAGTCAGAAGATCTGTAGTCGAACGTATTGATCAAAATCTATATTGTGTATCTGAGATGAAGTTATTTTGTTCTAAAAATTTGACAATGCAAAAATTTTCAAAAAAAATTGACAAATTGAACAATAATGTAATTGATCTATAATTTGAAGAATCAGACTTCCTTTTTAAATGTAGGTTGAGTATTTGCAATTTCGCAACAATTTCGGAATGTTTCTCTGTTTGTATAGTAAAGCAAATATTTTAGTTAGAGTGGAAGCTAATTTATTTGCAAATGTTTCAAGAATAAAAGGTGAAATTTCACCTATGTCTGAAGCCTTTCTAGTATTTAATTTAAGATATCTTTTGCCTAAAGTGAATCTGACCAATTATTTTACCATTAGCCGGCATTGTAGGTACAGAAATAGATAGGTTTATATTAGTAGAGATAGATACAAATTAGTTTGCAAAAATATCTGCTTTTTCTTTTGAATTAGTAACTAGATTGTTTTGATCATTTCGAAGGTATTAAAGTTTTTGTACTACCTTGCAATAAATTTATGGTTTTAATTTTTTTTTAAATTGTTTATAGAAAACTGGGAAATTCGATTAGCTTTGTTTCTATCCATTTTTCAGATTGTATTAGATTGTCACAATGTTTACAAGCTTATAATCCTGTTTAGTCTGTTCAGAGCAATTTCTAACTTGTTTCCTAAATGCTTTTTGCTTCTTATTAAGTGCCTGTTCTGCTTGAATTTAAAACAAGTACTTTTGTTTGTTAGAATATCAATTAAATTTAATTAAAGACTCCATAACTATCATACTCCATAGAGAGGCAGCAGCCCACAAATCTCAAACTTTCAACATTTTGATCAGTAGTACTAGATGCAAAATGCTTTTTAATTCAAAAGTTTAGACAACTCATCATTAATCAAATCTAGAAATCAGCTAATTAAAGATTTAAAAGTAAACCTAGCCAAATATTACTTATAGTATAGTAAATTAATGTTAATTGTGCTAATGTCGGTAGAATAATTTATAAGTAAACTCTAAAAACGGACGATATTAAAAAAAGACCAATCAAAAACGCTGTGCATCAAAATTAAAATAATTAAATTAATGATTCTAATTAATTGATTGATTTATATATAATATTATCATAAATAAATATATTATATTTTTTTATATGACGAATAGCGTCATCAATGTTACTGCATAGTTTTTTTTATGAAAAAAGTCGATTTGATTTATCCCACCGTTAAAGCGAGATTAAGTGCAATTCGATAGATTTAGTTATTACGGTATTTCAATAACAATGACATTTATGGAAATTCTACATCGACAGATTATTCGATCATATTCTAAATATTTGCAAAACTAATTCTACGAATTTCCATTTAAAAAATGCATTCGCTTCTGTTCCGGTAATAAACCGACGGCAAATATTCTCGCGCGAAGTTAATGAAATGTTACCGCGGAACCGTATACAGTACTGAAATATGTTTACAAAAATGTCAGAGTTACATGAGAGAATTTAATGCAAAATTCCTCTATCAATATGCATCCAAACACAGCTATCAGGAATAGTTCTAAAGCAGTAATAACTATTAGTTATGAAATGAAATTCGTATAATGTTAGGAAACGCTACAAAATATAAAGTCATTTGAAGCTTTGAATAGAGCTTTAATTACTGAGAATGATGAAAAGGCACAACTTATTATCGATTTGTTAAGTACAATGGTTGCAATATTTTTTAATCAAAACTCTTTTCGTGAATAATGAGAACGATTTTATCTTTTCATTATGTCTTTGTACTGAACATTTTAATAACTTTTACAAAATATTATAAATGTGACTACCAGGAAATTTCGTAATTATGAATACATTATATTTCAATCAAAAATAATTAATTTTTCTTTTTGTTTTTTTAATCGGACCGTTTCCGTTAATCATGTTTTTTTCAATTTGATGGACATTTTACTAAAGAGTTTTATTGACATTTGAATAGCGGTCTGATTTAAGTAAACGATAGCATGGCATATTTAAAGGTATATTTATGATTTTTTAAATTTAATTTTCATTTTTTAAATAATTTTAACTCTATAGTAATCTATAATGCTACTTAATTTTTAAAAAGGATTTAAATATTTATTTATAATGTATTGTGAAGTAAACAAGTTTATTCTTTCTTAAGTTACATCCGGAAATATAAGTCAATGTAACCAGCCAAATGATTTGCTTTCACCACATAACTGACCTGTGCCTTGATGTCCCAGAACCCCAGAATATACTATTGCCCAGGTAATACTAACAAAACTCAAAAAAACTTCAATCTCTATCTTCAGTAATTTTGTCAATAAGTTTGTAAATAAATGTTAATTACATTTTATTATTTGGTGATTGTAAAAGAGCTTAAAACACCAACATAAATTTTATTTATTTAATCATGACTACTTTTCTAGTGTAAGGCGTACATTTTTATTTTAATCGCAGTTTATTTTGCAACAGTCTTCTGGGTTATTCGTTTTACTTCTTTCTACATTGTCTCTTTTAATTCTGACAACTTTTCTTTTATTGCATTGTTCTATTCCTTTCTTGTTCTTTATGTTCGGTTTTTTCTTGTTCCTCGTGTTTCATGTACTCTCATTGTGTTTCTTCTTAATTCATTCTATAGATATGTTTAAACCATCTCATCTTTCTTTCTGTTATTTTTTATTTATTAATCAAATCTGGTTCTTTCTGTGTGTCTTGTTCTGTTTTTTTTTCTGGTCTTATTTTTTTCTAAGGAAACTAATGTGTACTCTTTTATTAATGTTTTCATATTGTGCAGTAATCCTTCTTCCAATTCAGGAACAATTGTCAAACCGTCCGCAAATAGTTACTCTGTTACTTGGGTTATTTTCATTTTCTAATGTCCGATCTTTAGTAATTTCATATTCTTGTTTGCTTCCTTAACTATCTTGTCAATTACTATTGTGAATAATTGTTAGCACACACACATCCTTGTTTTACGCCTTGTTTTGTAGGAAATTCTTAATTTCTTCATTTTCCTTTGTTTCAATATCTTCTGTTGTTTTACCTGTCAGTGTTTCCTCCATCTTTGCATAATTATTTTTTTAGCCATTTTGTTTTTGTGACATCTATAAAATCTTTTGTTTATTATTCAGTAATTTATGCCAAATCACCATGGCAAGTTACACGATTGAACAACACGTTCAAATGATAAAACTTTAATATCAAAATGAGTGTTCGTTAGTGTTTTACGGTAGACGTGGTGGCCCTTCACAGTCAACTCTTAAACGTTTAGTGGTCAAATTTGAGACAACACGTTCGGTAAATAATCAGCCAACACCTGTACGTTCAAGGAACGCAAGATCGGCGGAAAACATCGCTGCAGTCCGTAAAAGTGTACAGCAAAATCAGAGGCAGTCGATTCCTCACCGTGCACAAAAACTCGGGTTTTTGCAGACTTCAATTTGGCAAATTTTACGTCGGGACTGAGGCCTACACCCTTACAAGATCCAATTGACCCAGGAGTTCAAAGTTCATGACCATAGACAACAAGGTTTATTCGCTGACTTCGGTTCAAATCGTTTGGAAGAGGACCCCAATTTTGGCGGAAAATCATCTTTAGCGACAAGGCGCATTTTTGGATAAATGGCTATTTAACAGGCAAAATTGCCGTATATGGAACAACACCAACCCACACGAAATTCACCAGGTGATAATGTATCTTCAAAAAGTGAGCGTTTGGTGTGGATTTTGAGCTGACGGCGTCCTTGGTCCGTACTTTTTTGAAAGCGACGTTGGTGAGGCAAACACCGTCAACGGCGAGCGCTGCAGAACAATGATAACCAATTTCTTATGGCCAAAATTGAACCAAATGGACCTAGACAACATGTGGTTTCATCAGGACGGGGCTACGTCCCACTTAGCGGACGCCAACATTGACTTTCTGCATGAACGTTTTGAGGGTAAGGTTATCTCTCGCAGGGGTGATGTGAATTGACCACCAAGGTCATGCAATTTGACCCCGTTAGGCTTTTTCTTGTAGGGTTTTTTGAAGTCGCAGAACTATGCAAATAAACCACAATCGACCAATGCCCTAAAGGTGAACATATATAAACCATCGCTCAAATTCAGCCGGATCTATAAAACCCTTTTAATGTTCCGTAAAATATCTTTTGTCTCTGTAGTTTTCATTATTTATAGTATACTAAATTTTATTCATGATTCTTGTTTTGTTTTATTAGTTTCTCGTTTTACTTCATTTCTCCTTTTTTGCATATTTCGTAGTCTTTTATTTTACTAGTGTTTATATCATTTCCGTTTGTTTTTTTTTTAATATTTCTCTTAATGTTTTCTCCGACCACCATTTGGTCTTCTTCATGTGTTTGTTCCCTATTTGTTTAGTTCCGCATGTTTCATTTGCACCTTTTAATAAACTGTTTTAGAGTGTTTCCAATTTTTCTTTATGTCATGTAAATTTTCTTTTCTTTTTCATTTAGGTTATTCTTTTGTGTATTTTAGTATTGCTTTTGCATTTATTTATTTATTTTTTTAGTTTCTATGTTTTTTTTTCTTATTTTGTTTTTTTTTCACTTTATGTCCATTTTAGTTTCAGTAGGTAGTAGGTAATCTCTGCTTGTCTTGTTATTTTAACGTTTTTAATCTTGATTCAATCTTTTTTTTTTTAATTAAGACTTAGTCTATTTTCAGACTCTATATTTCTTCTTTTAGTTTTATTTATGCTGACATTATTCTTTCGTAACCATTATAACATTAACTTTTGCTCATTGTTTTACCACTTCTGGCCATATAAGCCAACATTCTTTATGTATCCTTTCAAATCCTTTTCGATTCCTCCTTTTTGTTTATGTCTGTTGTTTGATCATTTCTGCTTCATCTAATCAGCTATTTTTGTATTCCCTTAAGTTTTATGTTCTTAGTCTCAGGTTATCTCAGAACATCAATGCTAGTGCATAAAGAGAAAAAAATAGGCAATTCAGAACAAGTTTGGGCTCTGCCTTGTTGTAAAAAAAACATAGGGCGTCAAGCACAGCGCAACTCAAAACCGCCCAGAATAGTGAAAAAAAAGCACTTATTAACGACGTATTTTAGTGATGGCGCAAGTAAGCGGAAATTACCATTGCTGGTGCACTCAATAAATATTAAGTCTACCTCTTGATCGATACAGCGCAGGCGCAGTTGAACAAATCAATAAATGAAATTTAATCAGGTTGCTATCATAGCAATTACTGATCCGACTGGCAACCGTCTGCCAGACTACCGTAGAATTCAAAAAAAACCTTGAAATTCACACCTAAAACCCATCAAACAGTCTTCGAAGAGGTCGAGTACAGTCTCTTGTAGCTACTTATAACTACACCGTCGCTACCATCAGTAACATACCCAAAAAAGACACCTCTGACGGAATCCTCTTCATGGCCAACGTCCAAACACCAAACGTGACGACAAAAACAATGTATTGCACGCAAGAAGAACCGGAAAAAGTTCAAACTGGAACAGAACCATCTTCTCTCAAATCGGAAGATTAAAAAGACGTCGCAAGTAACGACACTACAAATCTTGCCGCTGAGCTCAACCTCGCCCTCAGCATAATACGCGCGGCCCACACCCATTCGTCATTGTCACAACCGTCACTCCCGCTAACAAAGATGATGTTAAGCAAGAACCACCGGAACAAAAACTCCATTAAAGCAACAAACATTGGCAAACATTCGCATACTTGGTTTGCAAACATCCGCGGAAAAGGACCTGGATCTAGACCAAGCCCAGGCAGTGATTTAAACTTTCTGAACCACCGCGTCACCCAAACATAGTAAACATTTTTTTTTTAAATAGTATAATCCCGTCCCCGTGTAACACCGTCAAGAACCAAGTCGATGTCACCTCAGAAAATGGAGAAAATTGATGCCATCAATCTGTACTGCTACAATTATCAAACTTTTCAATTCACAGAGAGTCGAGAGCCTACAGTTAACAAGCTAACATCAAACTGAAAACACACTAGAACAGCCTTAAACTGATTGTCCGTCTGCTGCCAACACTTAGTGCCACCACCGTCACCAAGCTGCAGATTCCGCAACAACCACTCACAGTGCAGTCAACCTCCACCACGTTCGACTCCTGCAGATTCCACAACTAAGACTCTGTGCTTGCACACCCCGGCAGAGTTTCAGAACGACTACTGGAGCTACTATATGCACTTCCACGTCTCTCCAAACCAAAATTACTAGTTCTGTGTAAACTTGCATTCTTTGTGAATGCGTATGAGAACGCGCTGAGTGTGCATTATAATTCTTAGCGTTCTTAGTGAAAGCGTATGTCAAAACTTTTATTAAATTTACTAAAATGCACTCTGACCATCGGAGAATAACCGTCCCCAAGAGCAGATCTCTTGTAAATGTGAGTCGGTAACATCAGGATCAACAAACCTCAAGATGGCACATTGACTTGCAATCGTCCTAAAATAACCAACAGAACGGATATAAGCAGCAACCACAATTTATTCATAAAATCTTCTTTGTTATTATTTTTAACGCAACCTGTATTTTGTAGAAACATCAAATCATGACTTCTTATTTTGGGACCTTTCACAACATATTCTAAATATTGTCACCTTGACCGCATATTCTTCTAGAAATATAATTGCGACAATTAGCACTTACTACTAAATACACAATTTGTAATTTAATCATATCTAAAAATAAAATATGTTTAAACAATATTTTTCAAAATGCAATTGAGTTAAATCAACAAAGCAAAACTTTTGGAAACAGATGCAAATATTTCCTAAAAGTAAAGTAGTAGTCTCCAAGCAAGTAAAATTTTAATAAAGAAAACTGAACGTCTAAAAATCAAAGACAAATAATGTTAAATCGTATCAACTGACTTCCATTGACTACCAAAACTAGCTGTTTTCAATAAATTCAATTAGTTAAAAACAGGTTCAAACCTAAGGACTACATCATCAAGGTTTATTAAAAACTTTTTAGGATAAAAGAACGCAGTGAAGCAGATAGTTAATAAGACAGACTATTGACTAAAGCATAAAAATATTGATAGAAAAACAACATTTTAAAAAATCTTTTCACTAACTAATTATCTTATAGTAGAAAATTGCACTCAACTCACGCATCACAATCTATCATAATGTTTAAAAGGCTTGCTTTCCTGCTAAGGAAACAGAAAAATAAGAAAAAACTAATCCAAAAAACCAGCACAGTCGTGAAAGAAACCTATAGGTTATGTGAGTAGCCTGCTTATAAAACTTTTAAAGTCACTGCAAAGACGCTTCCTTGCTGTAAAAAAGATTTAAACTTTAGTGCATGCTTAGCCTCTGTATAGATTTGCAGAAAGATGCAGACAAACAACAAAAAATAGCTCCAATACTATAGCAATAAACTAATAAAGATGGCTATGGTATAAATTGGGCATTAAAATACCAAACATGCTTGAAATATTAACCATTCTTGATAAAAACAAACAATAATGCCTCGTATAGACTCAAAAGTTGATTCACATCAAAGGAAAGCTTATAAAATGTTTTCTGCTACAGCAAAATTTCAAATCGTTGTTAAAAACACCACAAGAGCCAAGAACCAAGTTGGGCGCTCTTTTAATGTTTGTCACAACTGATCAACTGATGCTAGCCAGTCGTTGGTCCAATTAAAAAAAAAAAAAACTTAAAAAAAGGCAAACTCCTCATCTACTAGAAGGAATGAACTAGTTGAATATGTTAAAAAAGTTGCTATATTCTGCGTAGTTACCATTAGTCTAGATTCAAATATTAAAACATTGCAAACAAACGTGTTCAACATCTTGCAAATGTAGATACCTTAAGCTAACTAAAAAGTTTTGCCGTAAGAAAAAGGTTGATTGCTGTGCATCAATAATCATTGTAAATATAGAATAAACATAGCTCCACCTTCATCCAAAAGCCCAAAATCAGCTATCAACTCAGATTTACCAGAATCAAGCAATCGACAATCGATCTGTAACCAATTCGCAAAGCCATTAACGTCAATAAAATATGACCTATATACATACGATCAATCAACAAGTTTGGCTAGCAGTATACTAGTCACGTCGTAGGCTGAAGTCAAAACACTGTCCGAATTCAAACCTCAGACGTTTAGTTTGCCTATAGTAAAATTTCCAAAACTTAGAAGTGGTTAATTTATTTTAGAAAAATACTATCAGGTTCTATAAGCATCAACTTGGGTTGAAATTAAAATATTTGTCTCCTGTATACTTGTACTAAATTGCATTTAAATATTATTTTAGCATATTTATATGTATAAACCACTAGTAATAGTGCACTAATTACAGAGTTCTCGTCGTTTGAAAAGAACATGCGGTTAGAGTAACAATCTCGTGAGTATACTGTAGAAAGTCCTAGACAGTCATGATTTGTTTTATCTGAAAAAAGTAGTTTGATCAAAAAATTTAAAAAAAAAGTTTTAGATGTATATTCCTCCTAATAGAGTAGTCAAATATAAATCTAAAGAACAATTAATGTAATTAAGTTTGCATTCAGACCTATATGCCTATACCGGCTGTACCATTACATATTTTTAATAAATTAAACCCAGTAAATACCTAACTTCTTTGATACAACTTTACCTACAATAAATAAAAAAATGTCATTTGGCCTGCGTACAAACCTAAACCAGAACTTTTCTACAAAAGAAAAACAAGTCGTAACAGATAAAAACTTGGTAAAAAGGTAAACTCTACAAATATACAAAACCAAAATAATACGTTAAAAAAGTTACTGACTATACAAGCTTTGTACGTAGCCTTGCGTGTATACTACTAGTTAAATGCAAACATCTGGAAACATTGCACTACTTTACTTGGCGCAACTTTGTGAATTGTAATTTAGAAAGATCTTAAACATACATCTCAGGAGGAGAAAAGATTCAAAGGGTAGTGTCTCAATAATCAGCATGAAGGTAAAATTTTTAAACAACTTTCTTTCAAGGGCTCATCGTCTACTGTCAATTTAGATTTACCAAAACAGAGCAATCAACAATCAATTCTTTTTAATTTCTAAACGGGAAATTAACGTTAATGAACTACGGTTTGAGTAGCGTTATACTTGTTTCATAAACTAAAGTCAACAAGCTGCTGATGGTTTAGTACTTTGAGCAAAAAGGAAACAACCTTAAATTGTTGTAAAATGTCTTGTTTTCAAACCGGTTCCAAGTGGGTTCTGAATAGCTCAAAACATGTTTTTAATAAGTTGTATTAAAAACTGATTTTGGTGCTAAGCAAAAGTCAGATAACACGTTTTCTAGAATAACAGGTTCAACACATACAGGCAATCAAACCAAAATAGTTTAAGCAGCAATATAATGGTCACGTAGTTTGAAGTCAACAAGCTGTTGATGATGTAGTAGTAACTTAAACAAAGAGGAACGCAACTTTAGTTTGTTGCTAGACGACTATTTTTAGTGCAAGTTGTTATCTGAAGTTTTACGTTGTATATTAGTTTATTTATATAGATGCTCCTGGCTCCTACTGTGTACCTCAGAATCTTCTTCTTCTTTTTGGTTTAGGCATACAGCCTGTTTTCCAATTTTACTCGTCTTGTAATACTAAAATCCAGCTTTCCTTCCATTGTTGGGTTCAGGAACCTTTAGAGTTTGGCTTTCATTTTCCATATTTCGTTTCCTTGGATATTTAGATTTACTATTCTCGGTGCCTCTGTCTTGTTCATCGAAATATGTTTTCTATATAGCAGCGTCTTCTTATCTCGGTGTTTCCCGTTATGTTCTGATTTTGTTGGTTTGTGCGATGTTTTTTGATTTATTTGTTTCTGCTCTGGTCTCAGCGGCATAGGTCATTATTAGTTGAATGCAGGTTTTGTATATTCTGATCTTAGCGTCTTAGTTCATGTATAGGTTTTATTATGATGATCTTTTAGGCATCCTAACGGTCTTGAAGATTTGTTGGTTTAGATTTGTACTTTGGCTATTTTGGTTGGCTGGTACTTCTACTCTGAGATACTTAGACATTAATTCTACATCGTTAAAGGCTAGTTTGTATCTGGTGGGTTCTTTCACGACCAGTGAGCTTGGATTACTCTGATAATTTCTTCAAATACTTTTTTTTCCTCAATATGCCTATAACGTCGTTAAGCTTGACCCGATCAAATGCTTTGATTAGGTCTATAAAGCACATGTATCTCGGTTTAGCAAATTCAGTTGCTTCTTCTGTAATCTAGCGTATCACAAATATGGAATCTGTAATAAATTAGTTCTCCCAAAATTATTGTTGATATCCTTTCAATGGAATGGTTTCTGCAATGAGTGTGGCAATGATTCGTATAGTTAATACTTAAATAAGCTGAGAAGAGCTATCCCTTGGTAGTTCTCGAGTCGCTTATTATCCCCCTTTTTAAATAACGGTCATATCAGCTGTGTAAATTGGCCAGAATTTAATTTTTTAATTTTTAATTTCAATTTTTGTTTTTTTCCTTTTTGTTTCTTGTTCCTTTTTGTTTTTTTAGGCATTTTGTTCTGGAGTTACTTTAGGTATGTTTTTAGTTTTGTAAACCATAGTTTGTTATTATTTGTTAAGTTCTTATTTACTCTCCTTCTTCCAAGAGCTTTGTTTGCGGCAGTGTTCATATTGTGTTTGACTTTATTGCGGCTAGTTTTCACGTCATCTTTGTCGTTAATGCCGTGTTCTCTTAGTTTCTGAGCTAGTCGGTTCTTGTATAGAATCCTTACGGTTGTGTCCTTTATAGATTCTAAGTTGACTCTTTCCTGGTACATGGATATGATCTAATGTTAGATGGACTGCTCTATTTGTAATAATATAGTCTATTATATTCATATTAATATCAGATTATTTTGTGTTGTAGCTTATGGTCAAAGTAAGTATTGTTTATTCTGAGCTCGTACAGAATGTTGTGAGTGTCTCCCCGTTGTTGTTGGTATGCGGTTCTTTAAGTCTTTGGTTTACACCTTATCGCCAATTCTTGCATTTAGGTCTCCCATAATAATGATTTTGTGCCCGGAAGTCTACTTTGTTCTAGTCTTGTCTTTTTCGATGCCTAATGATGTGTATTTTCTTTTTGCCGGTGTCTATGGTTACCCTAAATATTCTTTCATTAACGTCGTGGGTATCTTATATGTTTTGTTAGTTTTTTATCGTGTTAGTATTCCCACTCCTACCGTTGCTCTTTTGTGCTTTTCAATTAGTAGTAGTGTCCAGGATACGCTATTTCTTCTTTCACTGTGTTTCGTCTCGAATATAATTGTATATATAATATCTCAATTTTGTGTTTTGCTTTTTCTTTGTCTTGTCCTTCATCGTACTCTAAGGAATGGCTAGGTCGTTACAGTTTGACTTTGTTACTTTTTTTAGCTCTCGGCAAGAAGCTAACCCCCCCAAAAAACCCTCTTCTTATACCCGGGTTTAGGACTGGACTGCTAATATAATCTGTCCATTAGCTCAAAGTTAGTTTTTAATTAATCAAATGTATTAAAGACTAATTTATGTGATTATTAAAAGTCAGTTGACACGTTTTCTAGAATATTGTCTTAGTTCAAACCTCAGACGTTTAGTTTGCTTCTAGTAAAATTTCCAATGCTTACATCTTGTTTTCCCAAATAAAAAAAAACTTTAAGCACAGCTTCACCTCCATATAAAAGCTCATCGGCAGCAGTCCACTCAGATTTACTAGGACTGAGCGATGGACAATCGATTCTATTCCATTTCTAACCAAGTGCCATAAATCAACGTCGGTGAACCACGGCAAACATTCAGATGATCAAAGAGTTGCAGCAGCTTGTTGACTTCAATTTATGTCTTCAAAAGCTCTTTCCTAAAGTTATATAAGAGGTGTATCCCATACGATTGTAAGAGCACTTATTGCAACAGCAAATCCAAATAGATTACAGCTTCTAAGCGTATAAATAAGATACTACAGGGAGTTTATAAATGAATGGGATTATGTAATCACTTTAAATATGCCGCCTTTTTAAAATAGTTTACTATACTACATATGTTTTCATATGTTTGCTTGACAGCTGTCAAAGTTGATCTGTCAAAACAAATAATATAGTGGACAATTTAACAAAAGCGGCACATTTAAAGTGATTACATAATCCCATTCATTTATAAACTCCCTGTACTTTAATCCAAAGAGTACAACTCAAGCAAACATTTATTTGATTTTTACAAAACGCTGCATCACCTAATTTGATTAAATATTTGTTATTATATACACATTCGACCGTATTCAGCTGATATTAATAATTAGTAAAGTAAAGTTTCATTAAAAAAACTATTTTATTTATTATGATAGTTTGGTTTATTTTCGCTTACTCAGAGAGCATGAATAGTATTCTGTTTTACGTGTCATAAATCAAATCAAATAATATATAACTTGTAATATAAAAAAACAGTTACAAATGATTAATTTTCATGATCATAGCGATCAGTATTAGATAATTTAATATTCTTAATAGGATTACTACCGTTATTAGTTCGAGATTATAGTTCTACTTAGCTACTATCGATTGAATTTCAATTAGATGATTAGGGTCAGGTAGTTTCTGTGGGGATTCCCGTTTAGATAATATCATTGCATTAAGACTTAGTATCCCTTCCCGCACATTGTAATGTAAGCTGATTAAACAATTTTTAACGAACGGTATTATTCGAAAAGCACCGTACTCTTGATACATTTGATGTAACAGGATTATAATCAATTAGAGCAATAAATTTAATCCATCAATTATTCATTATTTAAA
Source organism: Tachinus rufipes (assembly GCA_963932245.1). Taxonomy (NCBI): domain Eukaryota; kingdom Metazoa; phylum Arthropoda; class Insecta; order Coleoptera; family Staphylinidae; genus Tachinus; species Tachinus rufipes. The sequence continues at coordinate 32,929,783 of OZ010746.1, read as the reverse complement.
TCAAACTCACCTATGCAATCATCTCCATCTTGTGTGTACCCTTTAGGACAAGCGCAAGTATAACTGCCTTGCGTATTAATACACGTGTGTTGGCAAATGTGTTGTCCCGAGGCACATTCGTCCAAATCCCTGCAGGATGTTCCATCAGGATTGAGCAGAAAGCCTGGCGGACACGAACATATGAAACCGCCCTCCGTGTTCTGACAATTGTACTGACAAGGTGACGGACTATGCTCGCATTCATTCACATCTGAAAGTACACATTAGTAAGGTATAAAAAAAATATATAAATAAATATCGGATAAACATGCGATGTTACCATAACAGAATAATCCCGAGGGATCCGCTTTGAATCCTTTGTTGCAGATACAGCGATACGATCCCATTGTGTTGATGCAGCGGCCGTTTTTACAAAGGTCCGGAATGGTGGCACATTCATCAACATCTATAATAATAATAACAATAATAATAAATAAAATATTTTCATAAAAATAAATTAAACTTACCTTGGCCGTCGACGGTGAATCCACTTTCAAGACAAAGTTCTTGATACTGGGGCGAGTATTTGGAAGGACATAATTCACACTGGGGTCCCCAGGCTTCCCCCATCGAGCAGCAACAATCTGCTTTTGTGACTCGTTTCATTTCTCTGTTGTGTGTCGTGCAGCGGCCGTGTATTAATTGTCTGAAGCACACGCCCTGTCTTCTATCTAAAGATTGAGAAAATGGGATCGTAAATTTTCGAAATTGCCAACGATAAATAACAATTATTGTTTAAACGCTCATAATAGGTTTAATTACGCCAGCCACCTTCCACGACATACTGCCTGTTCCATCTTTTAGTTTGTTTTTTATTTTTAACATCGTTTATACACTTATAAAACCATAAGAATTATTTATTATTCTCTGCACTGCTGAGACTAATCACCGGCCTCATAAAAACTTAAGATAGACATTAAATTGACCAAAGCTATTACATTATATCAATTTTTGTAACATAATGATCAAAATATGGTTATTACTGTAATATAGTATATTAGAATTTAAACTGTTTATTATTATAGTAAAGTGACTAAAGTGGTATAATGTGTACTGTTAGTTATGTTAACTAAATCAATATAAACACCGAAGCTATAAAGCAAAAAAATACTAACATTGTATCCTGAAACCATGTTTTCAAGCTTTGTAAAAATTACAAATTAATAAATAAAAAAAATATTATAAAATTCATTAATGAAAGAGATAAAAATTGCGATCAAACGATGAAAAAAATATTAAAAAATTAATTAATTTTAAATTACTACACCTTTATTGCTAAAAACTGTTTGGCTAAAATGCTATTTTGCATTCCCCCGCAGTCTTACGACTTGTTTGAAGGTTGTTGATGGGACTATCGGCTTCCAATTTAACCCAATAAAAATTGGAATATTTATTAAGGTTCTATATGGACAATTCCATTTCAAACGGACCAGAGCAGGAGGGGGGGGGGTGCATTGAGAAATTTGCTTTTTTTTCAGTTTCTATAACTTATTAGCAGTCTTTTGATTGGTTTATGAAGGTATAAAACCCTTATTCTACGATTTTTTTAGTTTTTTTGTCGTTTCTTAACTTTTTTGTTTAAAAATTGCAAATTTAACTAAAAAATAAATAAATTTAATAGTGAAATCAATTAGAATTTTTTTGTAGAATTCAAATCTGGCGCCATTTCAAGTCTATACGCTGTCTATAAGCCAGCCAACATGGTTTTATGGCTTTTGCGGCTTATAGACAGGGAATAGACTTGTAATAGCGCCAGATTCGATTCTACAAAAAAATTCTAATTGCTTTCACTAGTTTTTTTTTTTTTGAGTTGAATTTGCAATTTTTAAACAAAAAATGCGATTTAGTTAAAAAACCTCCCCCCCTGCTCTGGTCCGTTTGAAATGGATATGCCCATATACATTTTTTTAAATTAAAAAAGGCAATAAATTTGTTTTATAGCAACTACAGAAACAGTTATACTATAATAATATAACAATAAAAAAATCAAAAAATTTAGGCATAGTAAGATCCGGCTAGACTTAAAATCACATTATTCTTTAAAAAACAGCTAACAACTATGAAAAGAGCTGCCTCTGAGGTTTGCAAACATTTAAAAATTTAGATTTGCAAAAGCTCAACATTTGGCTGATGTGCCAAAAATACTAAATCAACATTTTGAGTTAAAGTTGGTTCTAATATTGACTAACTCACTGACGCGCACCGATTACTATAAAAAGTGAGAAACAAATTTAAAACACAGGTTTCCAATTACACCTCAGGTGGCAAAGAACCAACCCTAGGACAACAATTACACCAACAGTTGGCAACTACAGAAACTAAAACAGATGCTCCAAACCAAAGATGTGGCAACTTTTTTTAGTAAAAAATTATTTTTGAAAATATTAATAAAACGTTTTGAGAACCGCACAAACTGATAAAAAGATAAAGCCGACCTAGTTTCTCTGTAACACCAAGTGGTCTCTACATACACCAGATCTAGTTTAAAAACAGTTATGTGGTGCAAAGTTAAATTCATTGCCTAAATTTGGCAATAAATGTGATTATACAAACGGCTACTAGTATTTTAATCTATATTCCTAAGAAGACTCTAGAGTTTGAATGATTTCAAAATGAGTAACTCAACCGCAATAATATATTTTCCGTGGCTATCATATATATCATATATATCATATAAGTGTTCTTGATATAACCTATAATTTGACGTTTTTTTAGTCTTACAAGCAAACGCCATAAGCCAGTGGTGCAGTGTTATTCACATAAAAGATGGGTCAGTTAGAAAATATTTATCAAAATTCCTTAAATAAACAATTGAGCACTAGACGTACTCTGAGCCTTAGACATGTTGCAAGAATGCATTATTGACATTTTGGCCAAATAAACACTAAACGTTATACCCCACGGACGGGCACTGATGTAACAAAACTAGCGTTGCTGATCACTATGACACTGGAAAAAGCTACCAGTCTAATTCCCAAAAAAACGGGTCTGTTCAGAAACAGAAAACTTGTCGCATTTCCAAGTTTATATTTTTTATCTGTTGGTTTACAGGTTGGCTTCATTTAATTTCTTCAATTCCTTCAAACAATTTTCAAACCTTAAATTGATCTTAAAAGTAGATGATTTGTGCTAGTTTGCAAGTATACACATCTATGTCTTGTTTATTTGGTAGCATCGCGGACTGGAAACTTTAATTTTGTCATCTCATATTATACCCACAACATCCATTTATTATATATAACAAGTGCAAAAGCTCGCATTATTACAGGAAGGAAGAAGAGTTCTCGTTTAAAACGTGCACAAACGCCAAAAGTTTCTCTTCAAATATCAAGAGCTTCGCTTAAGTATATTGACAAGAAATAAAACATATATGGCATGCCATAGGACTAGTATATATCCATTTCTATGACAGTTCTAAAAAAAGCTAAGCAATAATGCAGTAACTAAGTAAACTGTGTAAGAAGCGTTTTGCAATGCGCACTCTTGCTACACAAAGTGTGTTTTTATTTAAAACAAGATATGACTCCAATTAAGAAATCTCTAGAGTTGCACAACTATCTACAAAATGAGTTTTGAGAAAAATAACAATAATTTACAAAATTTTTAAAGGGCACTCCTGTGAAAAGAACCTCAACTACATATTTAAACAACCTCAGGTTAACAACGTCTGTTTCAAACAAAAACAGTTCTAATATTTTTAAAAGTTAACAAGCTCAACCAAATAAACTCCTACACTTTCGGAGACGTGTCTGCCATGCCTGGAAGGCACCCTAAAACTCTTCTACAGGAATGTCTTTTAATAACCTTGTAACATATTTTTGGATGTTTTCCACGGACTCCCAATGCTTTCTTTTCAGCTCTCTCTTCAGTCGGGGAAACAAAAAAGTTCCACGGAGCCAAGTCGGGACTGTAACGGGGCTAGAGGACCACCGAGATATTGCTTTGGGCCAGGAAGTTGTAACGATAAAGACCCTGTTGCTGGGGGCATTGTCAAGGAAGAGCTTGACCGTGTCTTTGATGTCAGCCTTCACCGGCGATTCAATCTTTTGAGCACTTCGAGCTAAAAGGCTGACAGTTTTTTTTTGTAGTACAAACTCAAAATAAACTATTCCTAAGTCGTCAAAGAAGATAATGAACATCGTTTTGGTGCAAAACTTGCTCATTTCCGCTTTCTTGCTGATTTTGTGTGCCACGCGCTGCACTGCCTTTTTGATTTTGGGTCGTACTCAACATCCAGAATTTGTCTCCGGTTATGACAGAATTAAGAAAGTTCGGCTTATTTTGAATCAAATCCAAAAGTTATTGACTCGCGCGGTGTTACAAAGTCGAAAAACACACTTCACGCGGAGACACGTTTTTTTCCGCTCAGACAAATGAAGCAAATTAGCGACTGGCGGCGTTGGAAGGGCAGATCCTACACCACATTTCCCGATCGGTTTTACCGGGCTGGTGTTAAAAGCAAAATTATCACAAAGCACAAATATGCGATTAGAAAACACGTATGAATCTAATCAAAAATTAAAAACAGATATGCAAAAAAACCTATTGTCAAAGCAGTCGCTTGCAGTGTTATCAGAGGAATTGCATTCCATTAAACAACAAGAGAAAACTGTCAAAAAATATGAAAGAAATATCGAGCAACTAATGGTCAACTTAACATTAGCACAAGCTGAGGGTAAGCTAACATTGCTAAACTGTTAAGAACGACAAATAAAAAATTCATTCAAAACATTCGCAAATGGTTTGGTAAATCGAGAGTTAAGGCAAGAAACTAGCTGTCGCAATTACTGGTGCAGCCAAAGAATAAGGATTCTATAAGACAAGGCTCACACAAAACGTCAAGTCGGATAGAAATTTCAACGTAAAGATTGCTTTACGTTGAAATTTCTATTCTAATGTCAAGTCAAATAGTTCGAATAGGTACCAGCACAAAGGATACAACCGTGGCGAAAATAACTTGGGACCAGCAAAAAATCATCATCAAAGGAATGATCATCAGCAAAATAATGAACTATTCATGATAGAGAAGACCGAGAAGGGCACCGAAAATGAAAAACAAATGCAGGATGAAAATCAGTTTTTTCGTGACTTCAATGAAGGAAGTAATTTTTAATTTAAAATACGGGCGCGTTGGTAAGTGTAATTTTTAGGTCAGTTATAGATAGTAAAACTGTGATAAATACAAACAATCCAATACAAATACAAAGTATTTGTAAATCTATTTGTTCGTTAGGTAAGATAAATGTTAATATAGAGTTTGGAAAATTGTAAATTGGATCATGAGTTTGTTATTATTGAGGATATTAAGAAAAACATAGATGGAATTTTGGGGTCAGGCATCATTAAGAGTAGATGTGGGGTTATTAATTATTTTCTAACTAAGTCAGAAGAGGAGTGCGTCGTCTTGCAGAATGAATTAGCAGAAACAAGTTTTTATTGCAGGTGCAATAGTGTCACCTATTAATAACAAATTCCAATAAGAATTATGACTTGTTAGCACAAGTGAAGTAAATTTAAGAATTTCCAATCATCAGTATAGAGATTAAGCGGATATCATACATATAATTTTAAAAACCATAATTTGTTTTCGACGGAAAGAGTCGGCAAATTATTAAATTCTATTGAAGTAAATTTAATTCATTTACTTCAATAAGGAAGACAAACTGGCAGTTCACAAAATATGTGCAAAATATGCAGATATATTTCACATGAAAGAAGACAAATTAACATGCGCAAATATATGTAAACAGAATATAACATTACGTAGCAATGCAAAACCGATATATGTAAAACAGTATCGGTTACTGCAGTCACAGAAAGCTGAAATAGGAAAGCAAATAAACAAAATGTTGAAACTTAATATTATTGAAGAAGCAAGTACAGAATAGTTCTCACCTTTACTAATAGTACCAAAAAAGGCAGATAAAAATGGTAATAAAAAATGGAGAGTAGTAATCGATTATCAATTATTAAACAAACAATTAGAGGATGATAGATTCCCGTTACCGAGTATGACAGAGATTTAGATTCTTTATCGGGAGCAGTGAATTTTTCACATCTGGATTTGTCACAAGGGTATTACCGGGTTGAATTAGAAGAGGCAAGTAGACGATATACAGCTTTTACAACAGATCAAGAACAATATGAAATGAAAAGATTACCAATGGGGTTAAAAATAAGTCTAATTTCATTTTCATGAGTAATGACAATAGCAATGTCAGGGTTAAACTATGGGTCATGTTTCATTTATTTGGATGACCTAATAATTTTCGGGAATAATTTTCGGGAATAATTTAGAAAAACATAATAGAAATTTAATAAAAGTAATACAACTGCGAGAAGTAAACTTAAAATTAAACCCAAAAAAATGCATTTTTTTAAGAAAAGAACTAGTATATTTAGGGCATGTTATATCATCAATACAAGAAATATATGTGACAACGAGGGCACAAATTAAAAAAAATAATTAAATACAAAAGGATTGTAATTTAACAAACGAAAGGATTGATCACCCAGTAATAGTTGAGTTACTAAAAGCACCGTTAGATGCAGTACAGTTGAAAATGTTGAATAGTAAAAATTTTATAAAATTAAATACATCGAAAAGCATTAAATATAAAGCAAGCTTGCAAGTTATTTACATAAAGCAGCAACCCCGATCAACGTCAGCCCTAGACGCGTCGTTGAGGAATCTGCAAAATATTTGTAAAAAAAAAAATATTGACCAAATATATATTATAAAAAAATGATGAACATAAATAACAACAATACAAATATTCAGAGCCAGTAAAAAAGCCATTATTGATAACTTTAATAGAATAACTTTACAATGCAAATTAAGTAAATACATTGAAGCCTATCTGTTACAAGACAAGAAATCGGTGTCGGTCGCAAAAGCTTTTGTGGATAATTTTATTCTTCGGTATGGAATCTTAAAAGAAGTAGTCACGGTTCAACGAATTTTTAGCGGTTACTTTTAAACAAAGTTGTAAATTCTTAGGGGTAACACATATAAATTCAACGACATATCATCATTAAACGTTAGGGGCATTAGAAAACAATCATAAGCACCTAGGGAGTTATTTAAGACTTCACATAGCAAAATATCCGAACTCATGGAGCTCTCAGTTACCATAATGGTGTTTTTCTTATAATAATACAGTTCATAACAAAGCTAAGTATACACCGCATGAACTAGTATTCGGGAAACAGTGTCATTTACCATCAAAACTTATCCAACAACAAGATCCAATATATAATTTCAATAACTATCCATTAGAATTAAAGTATAAGGAACAAACCGCATGTAGAGATGCTAGGAAAAATTTAGTATAAAGCAAAAAGTTACGTAAACAATATTATGATAAGAATATTAATTGTATAGTAGCCGTATTCTGAACATTTTTTACAGCAATGTTAATTAACATTTTGAACGTTGCTAGGTAATATTTAAAAACTGGATACCTGATTGGATAAAATTCAATTTCTACAGCGATGTTAGCTAACATAGATGTTAAAATATGTTCAGAATAGACCTATCAGTTATAGACCAGGCGAAGTTTTAATAAAAAGTGAAACTTGAGCAAATATACAAAGGTCCATTTGTCGTAATAAGTGAAAAGGCGCCAAATGTCTTAGTCAAAATAAACAAGAAAATTGCGGAAGTGCATAAAAATCGGAAAAAAAATACAACAAATAAAGACATTTAAAAGGGAAAAGAAGTGTTGTATTATTTAAGCGTTTTCCAATAAGAATTTCATTTTGAATAGCAGCTGTCAATTTTAAAGCTATTATATTTTGACTTTTGGCAAGTAAAAACTACGCCATTATTAAAAATTGAACGATACACGCTTCAACAACGCATTGAAATTATTAAAATTCACTACTAAGATGGTGAAAATTTTTCAGTCACAGTTCGCAAAACTAAAGCATTTTTTGGTCGTCGTAAAACACTTTCTCGAACGGCAATAGTAAACCTGGTGGAAAAATTTGAGCTGTTGGGACAAGTTTGTGAATCGAAACCGTGTACATTGCTCAAGAACACATGAGAATATTGCTGATGCAGCCTGTAGTGTTGAAGAAAACCAAGGTTTGTCGATTCCTCGTCAATCTTTGGAATTAGACATTCCACAAACGACATTATACCGTATTTTGCATAAAAACTTAAGTCTTAAGGCTTTTAAAGTTCAGTTAACACAAGAACTCAAACCGGTCAATCATCATAAAAGACGTATCTTCGCTGATTGGGTCCTTCAAATGCATGAAAATGATCCGGAATTTCATCGAAAAATCATCTTCAGTGATGAGACCCATTTTCACCTCGGAGGCTACGTTAATAAGCAGAATTGTCGCATTTGGGGCTCAGAAAATCCAAGAATGATTGTTGAAAAGTCTTTGCATCCTCAACGTGTCACTGTTTGGTGCGGTTTTTGGGCTAGCGGTGTGATTAGACCCTACTTTTTCGAAAATGAGGCTGGTGCAACTGTGACGGTAAATAGATGGCGCTACCGAGCTATGATTAATGATTTTGTATGGCCAGAATTAGAAGATATTGATGTGGACGACGTTAATTTTCAGCAAGACGGCGCTATGTGCCACACAAGCAACGAAACAATCGCAATTTTCCAAGAAAAGTTTCCTGACCGTTCTACTTCTCGAAGAAGTGATCACAATTGGCCACCGAAATATTGTGATTTAACACCTTTAGACTTTTTTCATTGGGGCCACGTGAAAGATAAGGTCTATGCCAATGCTCCACAATCAATTCAAGACCTTAAAGATGGAATTCGTGAAGTTTTTCATAAAAAGAATGTGGTACTGCAACCGTAACCGTGGCGGCCGTTTGACTGATGTTGTTTACACATGTTAATGGCATACCTTCCTCTTTACAATGAAATAAACATTTATTGATTTCTTTTAAAAAATACCCGTTTTTTTTTTAATATCAAAATGAAACCTCTTATTGGGAAACCCTATAGAACTATTTAAAAAAGTGATCCGGTAATAGCTAGAAATAAATTATAAGTATTTAAAAATTGTTTATGTTTAGAAAAGTGTTGATGGTAAAATAACAATGTTAAATAATAACGGGTACTTGTAGCAAATAGAAATTATGTTTGTATAAAATACGTAGGTAAGCAAAAGAAAATATAGTAAACCTTTAAAGTTACAAAAGTAAAGGGTAACTTAAAAAAAGAACTTCTAGAATGCTTCACTACCATTTTGATTAAATGAGTAGTTCAAGACGTCATTTTAAAGACTTCCGTCTAAATTTTCAGAAAAACCTAAATCAATTACATTTTAGTTTTGTCTACAAGCCCAGTTTTAGACTTAAAATATAAAATATAATAAAAATACATAAAATTGAAATTAAAGAAAACAGAAGAATGATATATGAGATGGTTTGGAGATGTAATCAAAATTAATAAAGATAGACAAGTAAAAAATATTTGGAGGCAAAAAAAGCCACAGCAAACATGGAATAAAGCAAACACAAAAACTTTAAAGAATAAACTAGCTGCAAGCAGAAAGGTCTGCAAAAGACAGAACAAAGAGTAGAATTAGGATAATAAAGAGTAATATCCATTTGCTTTGCAAATGATGTAATATTGTTTACAGAAAATACAATAGATTTGAAAATGATTTAACAAATTGAGAAAATAGAAAAAAATATGATCTGACTATAAATAAGAGTAAGACAAATGTAGAATCTCAAGCAACTAGACAAGTATAAGTATCTTGATACTAAACTGACAGATAATTAAAAAAAAAGAACAAGTAGCATGTTGGAGACACAACAAAGATGTTTTATTTTGAAAGTGTTTCTTTAAGTATGCAAAATTTGGACGTTTAGAAATAAAGATGAAACAAATATTGAAACATGTGGATTTAGAGAAAATTATTCTAGACTTCGACATATCATAGTTTAATTCTTTCTAAATGTACTGGTAAAAAAATAAATCAATTATCAAATTATTTGTAGAAGCAGCAATGTAGGGGAAGTTGCCGTTTTTGTTAAAATACTACAAATCAAGGTAGCGGTCGGTATGCTCTTAAAATTATGTTTAATGTAATTTCTTCCATTATTATTTTAATATAATTTTAAGGATTGCTTATTTAATATAATAATATATTTATTGATGCATAATATAGGTTAATGTTTAATTTAGAAAAGTAGGAAAAGTACTATATGCAATTTAATAATAACAGGTGCAATATAACACATATAATCAATATTGCTAATAAAATATGCAACAGATCATCGGAAACATAATTAAATTCATAAATATGAAAATTGAAAAGTAGATATTTATAATTAAAATTTTTCTCTAATAATAGTTTCACTTTATTATATTTGGATAATTCCTGAATAATAATTGGATGTATTTAAATAATGTTAACAATTTAAATATATAAATAGCATACTATTGTACATGTATGAACTTTATACCATATTCCAAATAGTATGCACAAATGATTAATCAAAACAATAAAATAAATTATATTAAAACTTTTCATCAAACTGTACGAAGCTGCCATCTTTTAATATATTATTGAACAAGACAGTGCTATATGTCGTCAACAGGTAGCGCCACATTGCTATTGCAGGAATAATTTTATTTAAAATTAATTATTTTTATTATTTACCTATGCAGGACTTCTTATCAGAACTCGTTTCAAAACCATCAAAGCATTCACATGTATAGGATCCCTGCAGATTGACGCAGTGGCCGTTGGGGCAAAGTCCTGGTGTCGCTACGCATTCGTTTATGTCCCGACAATCATCAGTCATTCCGACTTGCATGTAACCCTCGGGACATATGCACATGAACGATCCAATTAGATTTTTACATTGGAACTTGCAGTTATTCGCAGGCGTCACACATTCATCAACATCTGAAATAAATTAATGTTTAAAATAAAATAATCAAGTATACAAAAATAACGTTTCGCATTATAATTTATTATTTGGAAGTGAATAATTTACCTTGACAATGTCTTCCGTCAGGAGCTAAAGCGTAGCCGTAAGGACAGATACATCTGAAGGAACCAGGTACATTGTGACACCTGAAAGCGCACTGGTTTCCTATTTCGTGGCATTCGTTTACATCCTCGCAAACCTAGGAAAATAATTATATTACATTTATGCTATGTGAAATCCAATATAAAAATACATATTGCATCAGAGAAAATATTGTTTTGTTTTGTTGTAACAAACATTATTTAGTTTGAAAAATTTAATTTATTTACATTTAAGAAAAGAAAATTTACTTGTTTGTTATGAAAATATAATGCAGGAAAATCTAAGAATCATTTTTAAAATCTCAGCAATAAAGCCAGAACCTAATCTCTTATAATAATTATATCAAATTGCAGGACAGACAAATCCAGACACTACTGAATATCTCCCAATTTAGTATAACTCACTTAACACCTGTCAGACCATCTGCTTTGAGGCAAGCATTTACGAATATATAAAGTCTGATCGGTAACTCAGTTTATTTTACATTTGTATGCTCATAAACTAACTTGCACTTGCAAGTTCTAGAACAATTTGTATCGATGGTTTATACTTCTAGCTTGTAAGTGGGTTTCTTTTAATATTTACACTTTGTGGTTTAGATTTTACACGTTCTTTGTTTAATCCGTATTTTACAAATCGGGTTCTTCTGAATAGTAAGAAAGAAGAAAAGACTATCGTCAGCTGCAATCAACTCTAGCCGGTGTTTACACATTTTCATTGTTGGTAATGTGGCGGTCTGTAGTGGTGTATAGCATCAATGTATGTTTTCTACTAAACTCAGTTTCCACATGTACGCCTAACGCTAAACGCCTCATCTGACTTATCAATTGCTAAGCATTTACCGGTTCTTTCAAATTGTTCATCATAACTTTCTAACCAGCTATAGTATTTCATTCTTCTGGTCGTTAATTTGCAGATTATCTTAAATCAAATTATCTTATTATATGTTAAATTGACCCGTATGATCAGCCGTTAACTTGGCTGGACTTACATCAATTGAAAAATAGACGGACTAAAAACAATAAGTAAAACTGGTTGACGTCTTTAATCAAATTAGAAATCAAAACTAGATAGATATTAAAAAAAAAAAATAACGCAAATTGGATTAATATAATTTTTTCTAAATAATCAAACGAATGTCTATGCTTGGCCATTGGCCGCTGTGATTCGATTGACTGATTTTGAATAAATTATTAATTCATTTCATAATTTTTTCTAATATAAACAATGAAACACTTCTAGCAATTCTAAAGACATTTCCAAGTTGTGAGCAGACCAATCTGCTAAAGTCGTATATTTGATTACATCAAAATTAACTGTTTCAGTTCTTTAGTATTATATTCATGACTATCTTACCAAATAATCTTATATTAAAATAATATCTAATATTTGATATAATATCAGTTGCAAAAACACAACAAATAAATGTAAATCCTAAATACCAAACTTTGTAAGTCAACAATCCAAAAGAAAATTACGTGTAATCGTTTTGTAGAATTAAAAATGTTAGTTTTTACAATACTCTTATATAAAATGAAAGTGTAAACGCTCAAATAAATTATTTACAAAATCCAAGCTTTGAAAAAAAAAATAAGCAGTCTTAAATTAAACTAATAACAAAAAAACTCATAAGATAGAAAAATAAAAAAAAATAATTTAAAAACTGTATCCGACAAGACGACAAAGACCCGTCGTCGTAATAACTTAAAAACTCAAGGGACTGGTGCAACTGCTCTTTTTTTGTACTTATTTAAAGCAATATGTTATATAGTGATGTTGTGCTTTGACAAACAAACTGTTAAGACAGTACGGTGCTTGTTTCATATTAATTTAGAATTGATACTAATTACCTGATTAAAACTATTGATTTACATAATCAATTTATTAATGTAAATTGTAATATTTTTTTATGATAATTTCTAGAATTTGCAGAATTGTTCTGCTGATATTTTATTAGAAATTTTTTCTGAACTACAAACAACAAATATTAATAAATTATAAAACTTGCAGCATTGTTATAATATTTTTATTTTTGTTTGTAGATCATGTTTTGCCAGTTGAAACAATTGCCAATTTGGAAGAGCAAACTGGAGATCGTGGCCATTTGGAGTGTACTTCAGACAATTACGCTATTGCTCAGAATCATGAAGAAGTCAATGTTTTGCCTTTTGGCCATTTGGCATGTACTTCAGGCAATTACGCCACCGTGATTGCTCACAATCATGACACGGAAAATTCCACAGTCAAGTTGCTAATTGGTGATTTAAAAGTAATTCCATCCATCACCAAAACAGCCATGGTTGGTAAGTAAACGTTAAAATATTTTAACTACGTTTAAGTAAATATATACATGATGATTCTAGAATTGTACTTACATTATCTGAAATGATTGAACACAATTTATATTTAAAGAATTAATTAAAAAACTTAAATTGTGGATATAATTTTGAAGTATTGAGTTGATATGGTTTCGTAAATTTTTGAACCTTGCATATTAGAGACGCGCTGTCAAAGATAATTAAATGCAGACAAAATAAGAACAAACATTAATATTTGCAGTCAACAAAGCATTGATTAATATATTATTTTGTTTCATATTAATTTAGAATTGATACTAATTACCTGATTAAAACTATTGATTCACATAATCAATTTATTAATGCAAATTGTAATATTTTTTTATGATAATTTCTAGAATTTACACAATTGTTCTGCTGATATTTTATTAGAAACTTTTTCTGAACTACAAACAACAAATATTAATAAATTATAAAACTTGCAGCATTGTTATAATATTTTTATTTTTGCTTGTAGATCATGTTTTGTCAGTTGAAACAATTGCCAATTTGGAACAGCAAACTGAAGATCGTGGCCCTTTGAAGTGTACTTCAGACAATTACGTTATTGCTCAAAATCATGAAGAAGCCAATGTTTTGCCCTTTGGCCATTTGGCATGTACTTCAGGCAATTACGCCACCATGATTGCTCACAATCATGACACGGAAAAGGCCAGTGTCAAGTTGCTAACTTGTGATAAAAAAGTAATTCCATCCATCACCAAAACAGCCACGGTTGGTAAGTAAACTTTAAAATATTTTAACTACGTTTAAGTAAATATATACATGATGATTCTAGAATTGTACTTACATTATCAAAAAGGATTGAACACAATTTATATTTAAAAAATTAATTATAAAAATTAAATTGTGGATATAATTTTGAAGTATTGAGTTGATATGGTACTTCGTAAATTTTTGAACCTTGCATATTATAAGAACAAACATTAATATTTGCAGTCAACGTAGCATTGATTAATATATTATTTTGTTTCATATTAATTTAGAATTGATACTAATTACTTGATTAAAACTATTGATTTACATAATCAATTTATTAATGCAAATTGTAATATTTTTTTATTATGATTTCTAGAATTTGCATAATTGTTCTGCTGATATTTTACTAGAAACTCTTTCTGAACTACAAACAACAAATATAAATAAATTAGAAAACTTGCAGCATTGTTATAATATTTTTATTTTTGATTGTAGATCATGTATTGCCAGTTGAAACAATTGCCAATTTGAAAGAACAAACTGGAGATCGTGGCCATTTGGAGTGTACTTCAGACAATTACGCCACCACAATTGCTAAGAATCAAGAAGAAGGCAATGTTTTTCCAGTTGGCGATTTGGCATGTACTTCAAGCAATTATCCCACTCACAATCACGACACAGAAAAGTTGCCATCTGGTGATAAAAAACTAATTCCATCCAACAATACAGCTGGTTGGTAAGTAAACGTTAAAATATTTTAACTACGCTTAAGTAAATGTATAAATTAAGTCGTGGGCTGATTATTAAACTATTTATTATAAAAAGAACAGTTCACATAAAAGTACAATTTTAATTACTATTATAAAAGAAACAACGGTTCATATATAGTATAATTATTTATTCTACTCATTGTTTTCTAGCGCCGGTTTTATGTAGTTCGGCGGTGGTAAACAGTTCGCAGAATTTTATATTATTTTAGTCTATTTTGTTACGTTGATAACAAAATCTCTACTCAGCAATGTCTATTGCAGCTTTAGTTCATGTGCATTAAACATAGAGTTTGTTACTAATACTGTTCTTTAATTAATTATAATAATGATCTTAAATGCTATATAAAAAATCTTAATATAACACTTTTCCATTTTAAAGATTTCAAATTGTTAACTAATAATTTGGAAAGTGTAAGTAAGTTCTTTCAATTTTTTTTATAGCATCTTTTTCTATTAACGTACATTATAACTATTAAACTTACAATAAAAATTATTACATAAAAACTAATATTAGGATGAATTACTTTACTATGTGAAAATTGCAACTCTTCCAATTTATTATGAGTTTTTTCTAGTTCATTCTTTACAAATATTGGCTTTAATTCTTAGGTGATGACATTAGTAAAATTTGTAAACTTATTATTGTAATCGATAAATTCAAAATTACTAACATTATTAAAAACATAATTTTGAACAACTTTATCTTTGATAAAATATTTGCAAATAATAACTTCCTTTGAGATAATTGGTTTTAATAACGTTATTACAGTTTTGAGTAATTTTGATTTCAATAGGATTAATAACAAAAATTAGGTTTTTAATAAAAAGGATTTCAAAGTTCTTGATTTCATTAATTTCTTTTATACAATTATCCGTATTATACATTGTATTACTTAGAAGTTTAATTTCACAAGGTGTATCATTTTGAATTTTATGTTCTATGAGAAACTCACCAATAGCATTACTTTAATATTGTTTGCAATGTAGCGGATTGATGTATTTATCATTATTAAGCCAATTTCATTTAGACTTGTTTGAATCTTATAGTACTCGTGATCATTTGTTAATATTGGAATGTTATATAATTTATAATGTATGTAGAACGAATTTTCAACCAAAGGTATTTTAACAATAAGGGTAATTTTATAATATTGTATAAAATTTTACATCTATCAGTGTTTCTAAATCGTACAAATTTTCCATACTAATTTCGAAAAAAACTTTAAAGTTGTCTGATAAATTTATTGATTTAAACCCGTTTATTAATTGAGTTGGTTTGAATAATTCTGTACAAAAGATATTTTTTGAAGCTAAAGTTAAGCTTAAAAGCAATTGTTGTAATTTGTTTCTAACAGACGTCACAGTGAGCCTAATAAATTGGTTAAGATATTTTGTCTAATCATTTAATTGGATAATAGCATCATTTAAACTTTCATTGACCACTCTGAATAATTCAGTAGGAGTTTCTTTTAATATCTTTTGTTGATTTATTTGGTTTTCAAATTTTTGTCCGTCCTCAAAGTTTAAGTTTCCTGTAATGTGACTTATTACGTCTCCTACAAAGTTGAAAAGTCCGTTTTTACTTCTATAGTTTTTAAAAATCATTTGTAATATTGAATTTATTATTACCTCATGTTGTTTTACTATTTTAAGACTGCTTTTCAAGAAATTATTTTCTACTACATTATCTCTTTTGGAGTGAATATAATTTTTCCATGAATCGATAAGTTGTGAATGTTCTATTGATATGGCTAACGTAACTTGCTTATTACTCACAAATAACACATTTTGTTTTACTGATAATAAGGAGATCTTGTTTTCTATTTTTATAAATTCTCCAAGTATTCATCTCACTTCACTAAGAACAAATCTGTAACAACAGATTTAATTTTATCAGTGTGATATACAAAATACTTACCCTTTCTATTTTTTACTTTAATTTTATTATTTTGTAATATTTCTGTAATTTTGAAAAGACCTTTTGTTATAGGATTTGTTTTTGAATACTTTCCTGGAAATTTTATGTAGATGTTTTGGCCAATTTTTAATTCTTTGTTATTTTGTTTTTCATTTTGTTTGTTAATGTAATATTCTTTGTTTTGTTGTTGCAGATTTGCAATTTGTTCGTTAATCAACTGGATTTGCTCTTTATGTTTATTTATTATATCAGAGTTTACAATTTGATTTTGAATTCCCAAAATGTCTTTAAATCTTCCGAAAAATAGTTCTTCGGGTTTTCATTTTGTAACATTGTTGATTGAATTAATATAATATATTATTGTTAAATTCATGAAATCCTCATTGTTACTAAGGATTCGGATGTGTTCTACCAGCGTTGAGTGAAGTCTTTCGATCCTATCATTTGACTTTGCATTGTTAGTAGTAGTAAAATGACAGATAATATTGTGAAGTTTTATTAAATCTCGAATAACTTCATTATTAAATTCTTAACCATTATTGAACACTACGTTTTCTGATATACCGAAATTGCTAATAAATTTGATTAACAATTTTGTAATTTCAACAGCTGTTTTATTCTGCGTTTCTATTGCTTGGGCAAATTTACTAAATGCATCAATGATCGTTAGGAATATTCTATTTTTTTATTTTAAATACCTGTACATCACAATGTATCTTTTCCATAGATTTTGCAATTTTTTCTGTTATTTCTTTTGACGGGGTGCCTGTCATTTTTATTCTTTTGACATATTCGCACTTGTTAATGTATTGGATTCTATCACTATGATAATTATTCCAATAATAATTTCTTCGAATTTTGTTAAATACTTCTGTGATTCTTCTATGATTATTTCGTTCGTGATTTTTCTTTATAATTGACAATTGCTTACCCTTATCTGTTATAAGTCTTACCTCTTTTATACATTTAATTAACTGAATGCGGTCATTAAGGTTTTTGGAAACAATTCTACATAATGTTTTTTAAATTTCATCTGAACATAATACAAAGTATTTTCTATTTAATACTTTTTTTCATGAATTTGAGTAGATCATTGAATTGATTTAATACGTTTATTTTTAGCTTGTAAATAGTTTTTTTTGTTTAATTACTATGTTAAACTTCAGTTCTCCCTTATAGGTAATGAAAATTTGAAGGTTCTGTATATTTATAGAACTTGTGGAAGTAGGAATTGAATGGTTATTATCTGTGTTTTTATAAGTTATGATTGAGCTGTTTGATTGATGATTAATTTCAAGTCTAGAGAGTGTGTCAGCATTAATGTTTTGCTTTCTAGCTTTGTACTTAATATCGTATTTGTACTCTGATAACTTTATTTTACAGTGTTTCAATTTTGCATTGGGTTCTTAAAGGTTGTATAACTATATAAGCGGTTTATGATCAGTGATTAATGTAAACTTAGATCCATAAATATAGGGTCTAAATTGTTTACATGCAAAAATTACTGCTGAAAGCTCCTTCTCTATCGTAGAATACTTTACTTTCTGGATGCATAACAAATTGGTTTATCCTCGTGTTTATCTTTAATCTGACTAAGAATTGTTTCTAACGTGTAGTTTGAAGCATCTGTCGTAATAGTAAATTCTTTTTCAAAATTTGGGTATTGAAGTATGAAGTACTCAGTATCTTTCGTGTTTACGATTGAGTTTTTCTTCAAATAATTAGTCATGGGTTTTGTTAACTTAGAGAAATTTTGAATAAACTTACGATAGTATCCTAGAATTCTTAAGAAGCTTATTATTTGTGTTTTTGTTTCGGTAACTTTAATTTTGTAATCGCTTAGATCTTGTCTGGATCTGGTTTTATACCCTTATTGGTAACTAAATGACCTAAATATTTAATTGACTTTTTGAAAAACTCACATTTATTTATAGATATTTTCAGTTTGCTTCTTTTAATGTCGCAAATACTGTTCGTAACTTTTCTATATGTTCCTGCAATGATTTAGAATAAATTATTATATTGTCTAACTAGACAGGAGTTTTTTAATAATTCTGCTAATATAAAATTTATTGTTCTCTGGAAAGTTGCGGGGGCGTTCTTGAGCCCAAAAGGCATTCTCATAAACACGAATTGTCCCTGCTCCGTACAGAAGGTCTTTTTAAATTCATCAGATTCTTTAATTTCAATATAGTAATAACCCGATGCCAAATTTAATGTTAAAAAATATTGGGCTCTTCCGGGTTTATCCAAAATGTCGCCAATGTTTGGTATAGGGAATTTATCCCCTACATTTTTTAAGTTTAGTTTTTTATAATCTATGACCATTCTGAATTTTGGTATTCCCGAATGATTTATTTTAATCGACTTGAACTGGGGGTTATAATATTCTGTTTTAACATCTTGCAAATTTGGTTTTCAATTTCTTTATGTTGACTAAGTGATTTACGATAAGGTTTAAGATAGATGGGTTCATCATCTGTTAATTTTATTGCATGTTGAATTTTTGAAGTAAAAGTTAGTTTTATCCTTTTATCATATATCATTTAAAGGATATCTTTAAATTCATAAATTAACGGTACTAATTTTTTTTCTTCTCAATTTAAATGGTATTATTGTATAAGAAAATTGACCGTCAAAATCATGCAATTTAAGGCTTCTGGACTTCTTTTTCTAGGAGTTTTTAAAGTCAAAAGTTTATGTCACAAAGCCTACAACCCAAGCCTTAAAAGAAAAAAATCAGACATAGTGTCACTAATCTAACCAAGGTTGTGCTAATCCATGAATAATTTTTTTTTACAAAAGAACGCAAATGTGCTAACAAATCAAAAAAAGGCATTTATCAGATGTGTTGTTTCATACATAATTCCCATTTGTCTACTTTATGATTAAACCAAAGTTCCAGTATTTTCTCAAAAAATTGTGTTTTATTTATATTTTAAACTGCCTACTTTTATTGAAACACCCATTTCATAGTTCTATCCAAGTTGCTCTTAATATAGAACTTGTTTGTACTAAATCTGTCAAAAATTGTAGTCAATAGTGTCAAAAATGTAGGTCTGTCAAAAAGTTACTAAATTGTCAAAAACATTACTACATTTATCAAAAAATTACAAAAATTTTACTACACCTAAAAATATTACTAAAATTTTCAAAAAGTTAATAAAACAGCAAAACATCTGCTTGATATGTCAAATTGTATTCTAAATTGTCAAAAATTATACCACATTTCTCAAAAAGTAAATAAAAATGTAAAAAAATTACTTTATTTGTCAAACAATTTACAATAATAATTTATGTTGGCGGAAATATAGCAGACTTATTAAATAGTATTCTAAACTGTCAAAAATACTTTCAAAATGTAATTACATCTATCAAAAGTTACTAAAATTGTCAAATAGTTTTCAGCAATGTAATAAGTTGTCAAACATTTGCAAGATCTGTCAAACAATAATTTAAATGATTCGAAACGTTACCAAACTTGTCAAAAATTTACTGAAAATTTTTTAATCTGTTACAAAATATGTAAATAAAATATTATGTTATTATATATAGTTAGCGGAAACGTACAAGGCATGTTGAATTGCATTATGCTTTTCTCAAACAGTAATGTATTTGACTGTATTTGACAACATATGATACTAGAATCATTGAAATAACTAAAGTTCTCAAAAAATCCAAGACTATACTGTACATTAATAATAATACTTTATTTAAGGTATATAAAAAGAACCACAAGCAATATTACAATTACACAACGATATACAAACCAAAATTAAATAATTAAAACATAGAGAAAAAAAAAATATATAACATTTTTCATCAACACATTTTAATTGATTCTTAAAACTACAGTTTGAAACACAAAATAAATCAATATAATTAGAGAAACTATTTGGAATTCTACACATTCTACCAATTGGATTATTAAATCCATAATTGGTAGAATAAATAGATTCTCTAAATAATGGAGACTGTCTAGTTCGGCGATTATTGTTGGGAACTTGAAATGAAAGAGCTACTAGTAGCTCATGGCAATCAATCTCAGACATCATTAATCCCCGTAAAAACGATAAGTCGGCTCTTTTGCGCCTAAGTTCCAGCGATGAAAGATTAAATTGCAATGCAATGTGGTTGAAATCGTAGTTTTCAGAGAAAAAGCCCAATTGTACGACAATAAACAAAAAAATTTGGTTTGAATACGTTCTATATTGCGTATATAAATGCTGTAGAATGGGCGACAAACTGATGGAGCATACTCTAAATGAGAGCGTACCAAAGCGCAATAAAGTAGTTTGAGTATACTAGGAGATGGATCAGTAGACATTCCCAAACTAGCACCAAAGTGGCCCCAATTTAGATGGGAACCTTGAACCAGTAACTGCTACGTAACTGCCACAAAATCTGCGACTTTAGTGAATAAATAACTTTATTTAACATATTTATAGTCGCTGCTACGTAGTTTTTACCAGGAATGACTACTTTATAGTTATGTTACTTCTAGGTAACTTCCCCGGTAGTTGGGACGTCGTAGTTACCAGTGGGACAACTTTAAAGTTTTCGGAACTTAACGGTAGCAAACGATAGTAGCAACAACTACCTAATGCTACTAAAATGCTACTTTAAAATTTTAATTACTTTCAAGTAGCATTGATAGTTCCCGCGACAATTTCGGGACGTCTGCGCAACTTTAACTGCCTGAAACTTATAAGTAATATATATTAGTGTCAATAACGTTGTCGTTACCTCCAGAGTTAAATGTAATTGTGCTGTAGGCTATACAAAGTTTGTGTCACCTTTCAAAATCACCATGAAGTAGATTTCATCATACAGTTCCCAATATGCCAATATTGAGGAGCGGTGCATAATATTATAAAATTAAAGTTAACCTAAAAATTTGTACTGAGTGCAGCATTAAAAATTTAGGATTTTTTTATGTTTATGTGATGGATTACTGGGATTAATTTAATTCAACATTAGGTTGTGGTTGTACTTGACACTTGTTGAGAAAGCCATGTAAGGTTAAAATCACCCAGTTTGAGTTTCGAGTTCCAGATGGTACTGTGAAGACCCACAAAGAACTTTAAAGTAGCATTGCAGTTCCATTTAGCACTTTGTAGTAATTATTACTTTAAAGTTACACATTCACAGTTCCGGTCCACTACTGCTAAGTGACAATTACTTCAAGTCGCTTTTTTTAGTAATAACCACTTTAAAGTTACTTTTTCAAAAATTTGCCATCTTTATGGACAATACCTGTGACGATATTATTTCAAAATATGTCATAATGACTGGAAAATGGTTAATTTGTTATAATTTCTGCAGAAAATATATCAAATGAATGCGTGTAATTGCGAAATAATTATTCTAAAATGTTTTTAGTATCATATTTTCACATAACATTAAATATTTTAAAGACAATATTTTAATATAAACATACAATTTGAATGGCGCAATGTTCGATTTCAACTTGGCGCCTTTATGTTTATCAGTAAAGTAACATTTGTTTTAATTTTGTAATTCAGACCATCGGGAATTAGAATGCAAGTTGTTTCTAATATTATTATTTTTTACTAAGTATTCCATTTTGTTTCTGAGTGTTGAAATAAACCAGACAAGGATTATGTAAGAATGAAACAAAAGAATAACAAAGTCTGTTGCAAGACAAAGCAAGCACTATTAAATTTTTTAAAAAGTAGGAGAGAAGTTCCATGTTCAACACAGCTACCACGCCGCGACGACGCCGCTACGTAACCACTACGTCCCTAGAACGTAGCCGTACAAGTTTCAGGCAAGTTGCCTTTACGTTGCAGTCCCAGACAAAATATTCCCCATTTAGGTCGCACGCACGTCATTGGAACGTTCCTATTACGTGCCCATAGCTAGTGACAAAGCACTTTAAATTTCCTTCAACAATTGCCGCTACGTTCCCGCGATTAATTGTGCTAGTTGGGTCTGTAAACAAATCCTAACATTTTCATAGCACGGTTACACATATAGTTTATATGCTCAACAAAAATTAGTTTTGGGTCAAAAATTACTCCCAAATCCTTTATTGGTGTAAAATGTTCCAATACTTTATTGTCAATAGTATAATCATACGATACTTTACTTAAAGTTCTGTTGAAGCTTATACAGGGAGTTTATAAATGAATGGGATTATGTAATCACTTTAAATATGCCGCTTTTTAAAATTGTTTACTATACTACATATGTTCATATGTTTGCTTGACAGCTGTCAAAGTTAATCTGTCAAAACAAATAATATAGTGGACAATTTAAAAAAAGCGGCACATTTAAAGTGATTACATAATCCCATTCATTTATAAACTCCCTGTAGAAAAACATTTATTTGGATTAAACAACAAGTTGTTAGTAAGACACCATAGATGAACAAAATCCAAGTCATTTTGCAAACTAATGCAATCATCGATAGATAATATTCTACGATAAATTTTTAAATCGTCAGCAAATAAAAGAAAAGATGAAGAATTAATAGAATAATAAAGATCGTTAATAAAGAGTAAAAACAGAATTGGTCCACAATGAGATTCTTGAGGAACACCAGATGAAAACCCAAAGCCCGAAGCATTGCAATCAAAATTCTATGGTTAACGCAGTCAAAAGCTTTTGAAAAATCTGTGTAAATAGAATCAACTTAAACTCTTGATTCAAAGGCATTTAAAAGATCATTTTCGTAACAAAGAAGGTTTGTAAGAGTAAAACGACCTTCACAAAACCCATGTTGCTGTTCTACTGTAATGCTTTTGCACATACATTGTATTTTTCCAGTAACAATTTGATCAAACAACTTAGGAATGGCAGACTAGATGCATATACCTCTGTAATTAGTAATAACCTCCTTAGCTCCAGATTTATGCAAAGGCATAATGTAGCTTTGTTTGCAAACTTAAAGAAATTTAGCTTCATTAAGAGAAACCACAAACAGTAAATGCAATGGCGTAGAAATAGAATAAAAACATTGTTTTAACAGCATAGATGGAACGCCGTCCGGTCCAGTCATAAAGTTACATTTAAGGTTCACAACCCCTTTAAATACGTCCAACAGACTAATTGAAAATGGTGTATGTAATACGTTTTCCTTAAACTCAAACAATGGAGTTGGATAAAATTGTTTATCGTAAACAGAAGAAAAGAATTCAGCAAATTTATTAACATAGTCATCTCCATTACTGCAAGTTTGATGCTTATAATACATTGTAGATGGGAAATCATTAGTTTTTCTAGTGTCACTAACAAATTTCCAAAAGTGTTTTGAGTTAGTTTGAATGTTCATTTCTGTTCGAGTAATATATTGTCTGTATAGACACGCACTGAGATTTTTACATAAACTTCGAATTGATTGGAACTCATTATAATCGGACAAAAGTCTTGAAGATTTATAAAGTTTATAAACAGTTTTTTTTTGTGTCTAGTAAGTGAAATCAATTCTTTATTGAACCAAACTGGAAAATTGTTTTCACGCCACAGTTTTTTGGGGACAAAACAATCAATAGCAAAATTCAAATAAATTGACGCAATTATCAACATCACAATTATAAAAAAAGAACAAACCAATCAATATTCAGCAAAAAATTATTGATTGCGTTAAAATCAGCAAATTTAAAATCACTAAAAACATAATTACACATTAAAACATCACGGCTAGTATCACATTTTACATCTATCACATAGGCATTATGATGTTCACTTAGTTTAAATATAACATTCACAGCATTAAATACAGAAAGATCACAGATATAAAGCATAAATCTAAGAACACACCATTATCATTCGGTAAGGAAATACATTGTGTGCAGTTTAGAAAACCGAAAAAATTGAAAATAAAGTGAGCAGGATAACTATCATTACAAATAACACTTATACCTAACTCATCATTTACCCATGCCGCTATGGGTAGAAGATTATAATCGCCCACTAAAATTAGTTTGCTGTTAGGATATTTCTCAGCAATAGATTCAACGAAATAACAATTATCTAAATATTTATCACAGGCTGAGTTAGGTGGTAAGTAAACAGCACTAACAATATACGATACAAACTTAAACTTAATAATTACAAACAAATGTTCAACACTTAGAAAAGTAGGCTGTAATAAAGTAGTATTAAAACAAATTTTAGTGGCAATTAAGAGACCACCTCCGTCTAATTTAGGACTCGTTAACGTAGAGCGATCACATCTGAATAAAATGTAACCATTTAATTGTAACTCAGCACCGCTAATGTCATAATTAAGCCAGGTTTTGGTCAGCACAATAATATCGTAGTTAGATACAGCTACAGCCAGCTTAAGTTCTTTGAGCTTAGTTTTTATACCCCCGACGTTTTGGTAATAGATAGAGATTCCGCTGGTGTTCCTGGTGACGGGTTTAGACTGTTGGCTGAATCCAGACTCCGAAAATCCACCAAAGATGAAGCAGAAACGTTATGAACTCGACCATAATTAATAAACTTCTTAACAGCAATGTTTGCAGGCCAAAAATTTTGACAAAGAATGAATCGAGCGTGATTAGCTGGAATATAAACTTTAAAGCTTTTACAGGCAAACCAACGACATCAACACATATAGTGGGAAAATGAGATTTAATATGATTAACTATATCAGCTTTTTTAGTTCCACGTCTAAGTTTAGAAACGTGTACGTAGAAAGTGGGCACATAAGCTTGCAGTTTATCATTAGTTGGGCCACAACCAAAAATAGTTTGAGTTCTTGGCTGAGTTTTTTGATTAGCTTTTCCCTTAACTACGGAGCTTGCCAAAGAAGGAAAAACTGCAAGCTGAATGGATTGCTGTTTTATTAGTAAGCAGCGCAGTATCAGGAGCAGTTAGTTGTTCACAGCAAGTTTCATATTGAAGAATAATCTTATCCTTTTCGGTAATCTTCTCTTCCAGATAAGTAATTTTGTCTGAGAGTAATTTATTGCTCCACCGCAATTCTTCACATAAAACTTGATAAAGAGTAATGTTCTTCAAATCAAATAGAGAATAGCGCAAATGTTGTGGAAGATAATGCCA
Source organism: Tachinus rufipes (assembly GCA_963932245.1). Classification (NCBI taxonomy): domain Eukaryota; kingdom Metazoa; phylum Arthropoda; class Insecta; order Coleoptera; family Staphylinidae; genus Tachinus; species Tachinus rufipes. Next base: position 32,903,941 of record OZ010746.1, on the reverse strand, counting down.
CAATTGCTACAAGTTATACCGGATTGTGCAACTGTTTTGCATTTACAGTTTAAGGTCATAGTAATAGATGCAGTTACAAAAATAACTAGAACAGTTAATAATAAATAAAAACAGGATAAGGTTGACACAAAGACACAATTCACACCAGTGCGGTCAATCACTGGTAACTGACTAAAAACAAATACAGGTAGAACACGGTAAGGGTACACAAGAGACAGCAGGATTATAAATATTAATAATAAAATCACACGTTAAAAAATAGAAGTAACGCCACTGGTACGAATAGTTAAAAACACAGCCGCGGGAAGCGCGACAAACCAGTAAGCGGGAGACTATAATTCTAGGTTAAAATACACATTTACAATAATAAAAATAATTAACCAGTGAAATTTTTTATATTGTAAAGATGACTGGTTGCTAATATAATTACCAGCTGGAATGACAAGAACTTTAGAATTATAAGCACTAAATTTCACACAAAACTGCATTAGTTAAAATTAATAACATTACACATACACAGTAGAGTACTAAAAAATCTGTTTCTATTGTATAACTCAAACTACTCAAACCAGTTACTAGAATCTTCAAAAAGTACTGAAATTGTAAATAAAAACTGGTTTGTGTACAAAGGTTAGCTGCAATGCATTGTTAGGTTGTAGTCTAAAACTAATAAAAGTTACTAAAATTAGAAATGAACAAATTTAATCTAAAACTAAACCGGAAATACATCCGAGAGTTTTTGCGCAACCAAATTACGTTTCATATAATTAAATCCAATTATAATATTTGTTCATGTACAAGTCATTCACGTTATCCTGTGATTCGCATCCAGGTTTTAAGTAAAATTAAACCAAAAGTTAGTGGTCTTCTTCTGCCGCTGACAGGGGTCTTTAAGCGGTAGGTCCAGGTGTCGGTATGTCTATTTTAAATTTTATTTTACAAGTAGGTTCTAGTTAAAAATTTGGTTTCTTTTGTGAAAAAGTGGTTATTCTATCGTGAGTTATTGGTGACCAGATTTTGTTCAGAGTTTTTTTTTGACACTACTAGATGTGACGTGTTTTTGTCCTGCCTGATTGCAGTTTGTGTAAAATGTTTTGAGAAAATTTTCTAAGTAAAACATATTCCAAGTAACCAAGTAACGTGTTGTGCATTACTTGCAGTAGCGTAACAAGAGTTTTTAGTCCTTACCGCAAAATATTTAAAAAAGCCCTCTCGGAGAAAGTTTATATCTCCCTGGTTTTAAAATAAACGTCGGAGACCTTTGTTTTTGTGTGCCTTTTTGCATTACAAGTAACTACGTCACACAAACAACAGAAACAAAACCCTGCAATTACATCTTATTAAAGTAAGGACAAAAAAAGGCCATTCAAAAACTCAAATATTCTAATTGTAACCATAAGTATTGTATTCATTTCAATTAAAAAAATATATATTTTTATTGATATTATCGCAAAGTAGTCAATATAATTTGTCTCATCCGTCAACGTTTTAGCGTAACATAGCAACCAATAACTCCAGCCAACACAATTACTTTATTTTAAAGAAATAAATCAACTATAAATCTAATTCAAGCCCTTTTCAAATGTGTTTAAAAAAAAGTCAAACTGGCATTTATTTTAATAATAAAATTTAAAACCTTTTTGAGGTTTTTAATACTACTATACATGGACACTTACCTGAATAGATCAAAACTTTTTTGAGGTCTTTAATACTATACATGGACACTTTCTAAAGTAGATTAATACAAAGCATGTACTTTTCCTCTAATCGAAGCTATTTCATTTACGTGTCTCTATTTCCTCAATAAATTGGCTTCTTTTGAGGTATACAAAATACTCATTCACCACTTTTTCATTTGTTATTTAGACATAGACATATTTAAAGTAATATATTATGATTACACCTATTTACAGTAATAATTACCAATTTTCCAATAATTCGTTTTAGTACTTTTAAACTTAATACCTAAAGTATGTACAAAAGTAAAAAAAAAAAAAAAAATAAAAGCCAAATACTAGTTCTATGATGAACCAAAGGTTGGCCAAAGTTTAGTATAAATTACACATTGACTTAAAAGACCGGACAAGATCAAACAAACAAACTTGCCAACACCTGCTACAAATATAGTTAATTCTGTTTTACCAATGCCAACATCTGCTACAAACCTGAATAAATATGTTTTACCGACAACAACCCTCGTTTGCCACCGGGTTCACTCAACTAGTTATGGCCAAGCAATGACAACCGCTGTTACCAATATTACTCAACCGGTTTTACAACTTATAAAAATACGAGAATGACCACTGCAACAAACCTGGTTTGTTTTCTGAGGAAAAACCCCTGTGAGAAACCCGGATTACTCTACTGAAACTGTATCTAACTTAATGACACTGGTGCAACAATTTCATAAAGTTCAAGAAACATATTTGAGAGATTGGAAAAATTTACAAAGGAACGACAAACACTAACAGGGTCTTCAAAATGACCAACCTGGTTATAAACAGACAATGAAGAAATTTTTACTTTACTGTTATTTAAGTAGAAAACAAATATACTCAAATTATACCGAGCAGATAATGGTCAATACATTAAACACACTAGTAGAACCAGAACTGCAGTAGTTCCTTGAGTTTACAAAATTTCAAACGCTCAAAAAGCTGGCATATCAAGCTTGACATGACAATAGACGCCAAAAAACAACAACAAAGCTAGAGAGTAGGAAAAACACTAAATACCCTTCCGGCCCGCATCTGAAAACAAAAATCTTTTAGCAGAAAAATAAAAAAAAACAGAGAGTGAATTGAATCCTATTCCTTACAGAGTAAACTTAACCATCAGGCCAACAACAAAAATCACTTAACAAATCTACAGTTAGTCAGATAAACCCTACTCTTCTTCTTCTTTAGTTTTTCTTAATTTACTGCTAGATATTCTTTTTTCTCTTCCAATGCTTTGTTTTGATAATCATTTGTCAACTCAAACTGTCCACTTATTGTGATCTCGCCTTGCCACGTGACTCATTGTAACTTTAGTTGGGCCACACGCTTAATTATGATTTACGCCTTCGTTCGCTCTCTTATTTCTGTAATTGATATCTTGTCACGTTAGCTAATTTTGAGCATAGATTTTTTCATTGCCATTTCTTTGTTAAAGTTGCAGTCTCTAAGTCTCTAAACCATGGTTGGTTACAAGTAAAACTTACCTATCATATACCTTCCGTTTGAGATTAATTGGTATAGCCCTATATTTTATGATATATCCCAATTTTTCGTATGCTGCAAAGTCATTCAAACAGTTTTGTTTTTTGCGTCTATATTAATAAAAGGTGTTCTTTTTTAGAGGTATAGAACGTTGAATTGAAATAATACTCATAAAAATCATGTTAGCGCCGAGCAACCGGGGTCGTATATTGGCAATAACGCAGCAAATGTTGGCTTTCATCTGATCCGAACGTCGTTGGTTTATTGGAGTATACTAGCGCAATCACACCACCGTAGAAACCAATGTACTGCAAAATTACGCGGTCAGATCATCTTTAATGCAATAAATTGATTGTGTCGCGCACTAAGTGGCATGTTACGCCGTCTTGTTGGAACCAAAGCTCCTCCACATTAACGCTATTCAACTAAGGTACAAAAAAATCAGTAGTCATGCATCGACACAACTCCAATTGCTGTGCACAATAGCAAATCGACTCATTCTGGTCCTCCTCAACACTACGCTTCACATCTGCAACAACTTCTTCGGTGCGCACAGTACAACGTCTCTGCGGATGCACATTATCAATCAAACTATGCGTAGTGCAAAAACAATTTTTTATCGAATCAAATGCTTTGTGGTTGTCAATGGAAGCAAGAAAAGGTATGTTGTATTACATGCTTTTTTCAATTAGATTATAGATGTCTGTAGTTAGCCTGTTATCAAATTCCCTTTTTCTTTTAAGAGAATAATAACTTCCGTATTTTGACATGTGTTTAAGATCATTTTTTCATAGAAACACTTATTTAAAAGTATTCTGATTGCTTTTTCCAAGACGTCTCCACACATTTTGATCATTTTGAACGTTATTTTATCTTCTCCAGACAATTATTGTGCCATCTTCAATTCCGTCTACGAATCAACATTTGTTATTATTTGTCGTCAACTTCTTGGTTCTGGGTTCTGAACATATTGAGATATCCAGGTGTTGGTGTAAAAGTTTTAAATCATAATTTTGATTTTGGTTTTATTGTTAGTGACAATTCCTCGTTTGTTTCTCATATTACATATTTTTGATTTGCCCTTTAATAGCTTGGATCGTAATACCCTCATATATATATAATGTTTTATATAGAATCTTAAATCAATTTGGTGTTAATTGCTTTTAGATCTTTTCGAATTTCTCAGAGGATTCTTTTATTTAATTCGTTGTATTCAAACTATACTACTACCCTACAAACCATAGACGTGGCCGTGGCTTTGCCGATAATTTGTAGAAAAAAAAAAATACAGCACAAGAGGTACACTTTTTAGTAGCCACTTAACTAAGCAGAAAAAATATTTTGGGTCACCCCTGGTAGATAAACAATATTGTTAGCATATACTACATACGGAAATGTACATTTTAAACGATGATAACACCTCAGCTCTGTATTGACTTATTGTCGTAACTAATAACAAGGTCACACTTCTTTTCAAAATACATGAAACATAAAAGTATTTTAACTCCTCGCCAGTATTCATCAGGTTGGATTTAAAAAAAAACAGACAGATTCCGATAGAAGATGATAGTCACAAACTACACCACATTTCATTCCTCCTAAATGTCGTTTAAGCTTAAAATAGGCAGATAAAAACTTGCTAACAAGTAAAATGTAACCTTAATTAAGGATCACAAACGACCTACAAAATTTCCTGGGTATGTGCACAATTGCTTCTAGAATACGTTCTTAGTTTTTCATCGTTGCCAATCCATAAGAAAACTTTCAAGAGCTAAAAAAACGTTTCGTTAAAATACAACGGCAGAGACAACATTTGATGATGTCGAGAAACACCTAGATCTTCTAAAGTTAGCAATACCACAAAATGACTTACAACTCGTTGCATACATCCGATGCAATACCGAATTGAAAACCATATTCTATCAAGAAGAGCAACCGACGGCATATAGTAGTACACAACTGCTTAAACGCCAACAGAATTTCCATTCAAATAAGTTGAATTGCATAGGCATAACTTGAGAAGGTAATAAATACCATGCTGACATAGAGAACGTGATTTTATCCGATAGTCATCGTTACTCCAAGAATGTTTGTTTAAAGCAGATGTTTTCTCGACAAATCCTAACCACAAAAATATTTAAAAAAAGAAAAAAAAAAAAAACGGAAAGCTGCAACTCCTGTACTGTGCACTAAACCAAAAGTATCAGATTTGTTCCGGGATGGAATAAAAGTTGTTTATCTACCTACATCCATAAATAACAATAGGAAAGCTTCAAACCCTAAAGGAAACATACATTTTATGTGCAAGAGATTTCGAGGCCGCGCTACCGGCTCATATGACACAGTACTACCCGCCTCAGTTGACTACAAAATTATATCCAGTGCCTAGAAAACTAAATTTAGCAATAGTAAGAATAAATCAAATACTACTTCACGAATATTTACATTACATAGCTTCTACACTACCAACAGGTGCGTTAGACTATAAAATTAAATCTTGGTCGCCAACATTAATTTCAAAACCTATTCTGTTATATCAATCCATTAAAATTATTTCAAAAGTTTAAAAGTGTTTAACAATTAAATAAAGAATAATATTTTGCATATTACAGTTAAGCTTTAAATATTTTTACTGAACATACTTAAGAATTGAAATTTACTAAAACATTATAACTTCCTTTTTAAATTCTTAGAAATTTATACAACACGGAAACGTAAGGTTTACTTTAAATTTACAATGCAACCTGCTCGATAATAAATTCTGCACACTTACTTGCATAGGTCCCGGCGCGAAGCCATCATTGCAGGAGCACTCGAATCCGCCGACGACATTAGTGCACGTCCCATTTCCGCACACGTTCTGGCTTATAATGCACTCGTTATCGTCGATGCACTTCTTCCCTGTGTTATCAAGTACATATCCGACAGGACAATCACACCTGAAGGATCCATCGGTGTTAACACAATCACCGCCGTCGCAGACATTTGGCATTAATTCGCATTCGTTTATATCGTTGCCGGTATCCATGCGACCCGGTCCTTCCGGACACAGTTTCAAAAACTCGGCTATAAATATAAGGATATTTTAGAATAATAAAATAATTTTTTAACCTATTGTTATATTGATTTTATTAGATTTATTTAAATTTAGTTTGAAGAATGATTTTAAATTCAGAAGGGCTAATTCTAATTATAAATTGTTGTATTCTAATATTTTCATAAGCTAATGTTTAATTAATAATTAAATAATAATTACCTGATCCTTCTCTTGGACACTCCTCACAATATCTACCCCAAGCAGCACCTCTTGAACAGCAACACTCTCTAGCAGTAATCCTCATGCCTCTAGGTTCAGAGCAATTACGATTGAAAAAATGATCATAACATTGTTCTTGTCTAACATCAATACACTTCATCGAATGTTGGTTAAGTATATAGCCATCTGGGCATGTACAGAAAGCACCTCCATCGGTATTTGTACATATGCCATTTTCACAAATTTCAGGATTAGCTTTGCACTCGTCAATATCTTCACACATGTTGGTTATTGGACTCAACTCGTAACCATCTGGACAGCTGCACACAAAAGCACCCATAATATTTTGACATTTGCCAGGTGGTGGGCAAGTTCCAGAAATCTATAAAATAAAATTTACATTTTAGAATAGTGTTAATTTATTCTCACATATTAAGGCAGTTTTTTAGTAATAAAATAAAATCATTAATCTGTTACTCACCTCATGGCATTCATCAACATCTCTGCAGTTATGTCCATCTCCACTTAAAGTATATCCCGAAGCACATTCACACGAAAACGAGCCGATATTATTCCTACACCTTCCGTTTCTGCATAGGAATGGCATCATGTGACACTCATCAACATCGACACAATCATTATTTTGACTTAACTTAAAACCAGCATCGCAATGACACTTATAAGTACCAATGTGATTAACGCATGATCCATCATTGCAAATATTTGGATGCCTGGTACATTCGTCTACATCCACGCATGTGTCTCTGGATGGCGTTAATATGTATCCTGGATGACAAATACATTGGAAACTTCCTTGTAAATTTTTGCAGTCGCCATTTGAGCAGATATGATGCCTTTCTGAGCATTCGTTAATATCAACACAGTCCATAAAAGTTGAACCATGTTTATATCCTTCTGGGCATCTACATTCAAAGCTACCAGGCATGTTAACGCATTGAGCGTTACCTTCGCATGGGTTTGGTACACGTAAACATTCATTATCATCAATACATTGATGAGAATTAATGTCGTAAATATAACCCCGGTTGCATTGACATTCAAAGCTACCGGGGGTATTCATACAAGCTCCATGGGTACACATATTGGGCATCAAATCGCATTCATTGATTTCTTCAGTTTGGTTTGTCATTGGGTTGATGATTTGGCCTGGCCTTCCCCCACATAAGCCGACATAGTCGCCTGCGAATCAAGTTTGGTTTAATTAGGTTCGTAGTTTTGTTAGACATAAATGATAAGAACAAGATTACATCTTGTAATTTGTACCTACTGGTGCCTGGAATTGGACATGGTTCGCACGGTTGTCCCCACGCCTGTCCCATTGAACAACAGCATACTTTCCTGGTCTGGTTTTGAGTCATTGGTGTTGAGCAACGCCAACGTTCGTAGTTTAAGAAGCATAAATCTTTCCGCATGTCCACACATTCACCTGCAAACAATATATAGTTATACTATTAGTTGATAATAAGGTTTATTGTTAGTAATACATTGTATACTTTAAAAAAGTAATTTGATTGTAATAAATAAATTGGATATGAACGGATAAAAGCCAAAATATAAAAAACCAAGATGTCTTTTTGGTGCATGAAAATTGTTGCTAAAATAATCTACACAATTGCAATTTAGTGCAAAAAACAATTTTGGTAATTAAGTATAATTTTTTTTATTAACATATATCAATTATTGACAATATTTGCCATTGCAAATAAACTTGATCACTAAATGTATAGAACAATTCTAAGGAAACTAACAAAGTTTGAACTACAAAATATGACATTAATTAAAAATTCATTAGTCTTTATTAAATTTTTAAATTAAAAAAAACTCGTTTGACTTTTGCAGAAGTAGGAGTGGCCATTCTTTGTAATCATTCAATTAACGGGGAAAAATTTAGTACATTTTTTTTACAATGTCTCAAATAAAAAATAAAAATATTAAAATTTTAACTAATAAAATTAAAGACCCAATTGATGAAATTACATTTCATGTTTTTGTATAATACAGGTCAAATCCGGGGAGAACAGACGTAAACCTAAATCAAGACGTCCTAAAAACTTCAGCTTGTAAAGATTATACATATATTTGGGACTAAAAGATCAAATAGTATCAACGTTTACTGCTTACTAAATAATCCTACTTGGTCAATTTTGTGTCTATCTTTCATTCCGCCGTTTTGTTTAGCAAGGCTTGAATGGTACAGGAAACAACACTAAACCCACAATTGAATCGGCGAGTGGAAAAACAGTATAACTCTAAAATGACGGTTATTAAACTGAGATAGCAAAAATTTTATTTAAACGAAGCCCAATGTGATGATTTGAAAAAAAGCATAAGTAGCACATTTTGTGCGCGTGTACGAGGTCGTCTAACCTAGTGTTGAGTGAAAAAACGGTACAAGTCTAGGAGTTATATTGTTTTTCCACCGAATATGATTTGATCCTGTGCGCCAGGCAGCTGCTCCCGCTAGAGGGCTTGGGTTGACGTGTCACTTAATTTTTTGACATGATCGCATTTATCTACCAGAAGATTATGTGAGCATAATTTTGGGTAGTCGAAAATTAAAACCGTTCACTATATCAATAATGAACTACACGGATATCATTAACTTCAAAGACTGGTAGCCAAAGTATTATAAAAAGTCTTATAAGTCTGTTGGCCAAGGACATACTAATACTACCTTAACCATTTCTACGTACAATCAGTTTATCTACGACAGCTCCACACCAGGTTATATTTTAACTAGTTGTTATATTGGAAGACTTTTGACAAACAAATTTAAACTGCTAAAGCACTACACAAACCCAACATTGCCCAATGTGCAAGCCTACAAGGTTTCATTACCAATCAATGTGATGAAGATTAATGATATAAAAAAAGTGATGCAGTACATTACTGACAAAACTTTAGTTTTATTACTATATTATCTCTTGAGAGACAAGTAACGCAGAGCAGGAGAATTAAAGATAACAATCAATACAGTAGTATGTAAATATAGTAATAAAAAAAAAAATAATAACAGCAGTTTTGTGTTTTTTTGCATTTAAAAGAAATTGAGTGGAAAAACAATATAACTCCACAACACATTTTTTAATATCCAGGTGTTTGTAATACAGTAATGATAAATGTTTGTTCACATTCTTATAGAAGACGTCATCTTCTACAACTCTCTTGTACATCAAATTGTTGTCACATGTAAACTTTTCCTGCTAAACACATTTTATCGTTTTTCTCAAAACTAAGATTTTGGAGTTATATGGTTATTCCACTCACCGATTCAATTAGAATATCTTCAGAGATAAGTCTTAGTACCTTTATAGGTTCATTATGGTTACAGAAAAATAGAACAATGACGCGGTAAATGTTGAGGTTTTTAATTTGCTGTTGAAAACCATACCGCCTTTATTCAGAAAATTACAGCTTACAGGGCAATATGGTCTATCATCTGTAGTTTTTGTAAAAAAATAGAAAACCTCATGCAAAAATAGTGTGTTTTCTAGAAACATTTTTCATACGTCAAATAGATTTCTTAGTTTTTTGCAAACTTTTTTACTTACATAAATAAAAATTCTGCACAATTTTTAATAATTTTTCCGCAATCTTCATTTCTTTTTTTATACGAGTAGAGAAACATGACAGAAACTATGATAACTTTAAATTGCACAAAAAATTAAAGAAATTACACATGCTAAGAAAAACATAAGTACTAATCACGTGATAAAGCCAAGAATGTACAGGGGCCAATGAGATCACTACAGAGATATTAAAGTTATTTGATAAAAACTTGATGAATGCTCTTCTAGATCCCTTTAATACAATATAGGATACATGTATTATCGCACAGCAGTAGTTAATGTCTACCTTTGTTCTGACTCCTAAAAAACAAAATGCTAGAGATTGTTTAGAGTTCAGGACTACTCCCTCATAAGTTATGACCTTAAAATCTTCCTAGAATCAAAAAAGGCATAATTAATACTCAATTTAGATTTATTGAAATGAGAGATACTCTTTTTAAAATAAATATTCTTTTTTAGAAATTTTTGGACATAAACTAAAATGTGTATGTTTCTTTTATTGATTTCCAAAAATCATTCTACACAGTTGAGCATGATAAAGTCAGCAAAAAACATATACCACAAAAATGCCAGGACAACCACCAACTTATACTGGGGCCAAAGTGTAAAATACAAAACAAAAAAAAAACCTTACTGCCAAATGCAAATCGTAGCGTGCGACAGATGTATTTTGTCTTGTCTTATATTTAATATCTACAAAAAACTATATTAGAAAAGGCAACTGGCATTAACATGATTATTAATTTCTATGTTGTGATTTTGAATGTCCAAAATCACCTTTTTCTATGACCTTACTTATTGGCCGGTTATTTTGAGGAAACTTCCGGTCTTTACAATAACAAGGGAGCCTTTCCATTCTATAAGAAAGTGCCACTTCAGTTCAAAAAATCACATTAGCAATGTTAGTGAGCGCATTATTACTTTATGCGAGAACGATTTCAGAGCTCTGATTGGGATTTTATCAAAACCGGAAGATCCAAAATTTGAGTTATTTGACTAATTTTTTGATTCGAGAAGGTCTAACGCTTTCCAGTAGTATGTCGTCATCAGCATCAGAAAATCGTTGACTTTGTGGTGGACCCCTTTGACGTGCTGCAGATCAGTGTCTTCGGTGATTGAGTGGGAGTATTGGTTTTGAGGCAAATGCTTTGGCCATTTCTTTGATAGAGTATTGAACCTCATTCTTGCCGTAAATTGCTAGAATGGGAAATGTTTTTTAAAGTTTTGAAAATCTTCTATTTAAGATTGTAATCTTCTGTGATAGATTCCAAAGATTTTTTTCCAGCATTGAGTGAAACAAGTTTAAGATCTCACGATCTCTGAGATCGCGATGCTTTTGCCATTGAAGTTTAACGGCATTTTTTTTTCAATCTGTGCCTTGGTATTCCGGAATAACCCTAGAACGCAAATGATTAGTAAGTAGTATGACGGCTTTTTCAATGTCCGCAACCGTTTTTAATGGGGTCAGGCAGCCCATGCTTTTTTTCAAAAATCGTGAAAAGAGAGTCCAATTTCTATGTGTTATGAATTTTTATCCCTCTCCTTCCATAGAGCTCTAGTAGTACTAGGGTGTAGTCTGTGCTTAGGCTATTAAGTGTTGTAACTTTTGCTTGGAAATAGACGCTATTGAGTATTGCTACGTCAAAATAGTCCACTTGGTAGCCGGCTTAGCTGTAAAACTCATCCGGACCCAGTACTTGTAAATCGTTTTGCTCCACGTAGTCGTAGCTCGACCTTTAGCATTGGTTTGTCTACCGTTTTGATACGATTGCTCGGTCTGATATAAGAAGATGAATTTTTTATTGTGCCCAGATCTGGCTCAGTCGTCTGTCGCATTTGTTTCAAGAGAGATCATCCACTTTGAAGTGGTCCAAAGATACGTGGGTCATGTTATAAAAAATTCCAAATATGCTGTCCTACGACTTATTATGCAATAGAAAATAATGAAAAAAATTCATAAACTTGTTACGTTGTATTTTTGTTAACTGCCAAAGTCGTATTTTGATGTAAATTAGTTGGAAAATATAAATTTGTTCTGTGCATTTGGGCTTATGGGGTCTAAAACTCGAACAAACTGCAAAAATAGGACTATTTTTCAACATATATGTACTTTTGGTTATGTAAAATTTACTGCACAAATAATGAGCCAACTAAAAAAACATAATTATCTCACTTTTATTTGTCTTTTTTTTTTCTGAAAGTTTTGTGCAAATGACTGCGTTTACACAAACGTTTTATTCAACATTTTTTCCGATGTTTTTAGAGAATACTCTCTAAACCTGCAACTTTTGGGTGCTACACGCGTTTCAAATATATGCTCCTGCGCGTCACTTTGGCGTGTGTTAATAAAAGTGTCCGTCTAAACGCACCTAGCATCCGTAAATGTTAGCTGCATTTAGACGGACACTTGCTCGTTTAGTGATATATCTATTGTGCGCCTTCCAATTTAAGCTCTTTTATTATTTACCTTTAATGTAAACGTTATAGCGGAACTACAACGAAGCGAGAAAGACAAGCGGCACACGGGGCTTGGTCTGCTGTGCTGTCTAGAAGGCCGTTCAAGCCGCGCCTTCTGTTGGACTACACTGGCGTAAGTTAAATACTAGAGTTAATTAATAAAAAAAAACTAAAACGTTCATTACTGTAAAGCTAAATTATTAGATCCTTTCTGCTCATTTTAGAACAATATTAGTATTATTTTTAGCTTTCACTTTACACTTAACACAACTATATCAATTTTAAGTCGTTGGATTGAGTAAGATTAAATTATTTTATTGGTAGCAAGCCGCTGGTTGCCCGGCGAAAGCACTTTGGTGTAGTCTCGCCATTAGGTGTCTAAGTGGTAGTTCATCTTGCATTCATGATTGTTCAGTGACCTTTTTTTGAAGAAAAAAATAAAATTCACAATCTTTCTTTTATTTAAGAAAAAAGATGGTAATTCAAGAAAACCAAAGGTTGCATATACACAAGTTATTAAATAACAAGACCAAAGCAATTGCGGACAAACTGCTCATGCGCTTAAGTTTTAGGCCCCACTGCTATTTAGTTTGAAACCTTCTCTTTCAATTGCCGCAAAACCCATGCCAGTAGATATTTTTGTGTGATTGTAGAATTTGTTTTTGTAACTTTTCACTTTTCAATTTCACGAAAACTTGAAGAAACGGTCACGGAAACTTACAAATTATTATATAAAGTGTATGGTAATGAGTAGAGTGCGGATTTATGGCATTTGCTTATTTGTTAATTTTAAATGCAGAACAAAGTCCTTTTGGATATATACGTTTCCTACAAAATGCAACAATACGACACTACTCTTATTTTGTTTATTTTGCTTTTATTTGACATACATGCTTTAAATGCTTAGTTGCTGCTTTTTTGGCGCTTTTTCGTGCTTTTTTTGCCTTTTTTTTGCTATTTTTACTATTTTTGACATTTTGTACTTTTTTGTTATTTTTAAAAATTAATTTAATTATGTATTTATTTTGTTTGTATAAAAAAAAAACATATTTTAATTACATTTGGATTATTCATTCAGTAACTTTAGAAATATTGATTTACCCAACGTAGCCTTCAAAAGCTTAATTGGAGTTTTTATTAAAGATTAAGTAGAGTAAAAGTTACCTCAGTAGATATTAATAGAAGCGTTTCATCTATTTATAAAAATATTTTGTCGGACCAAAAACAAAAGTATGGAAAAATATATTATTGTTAATTGCTTCATCAATTTGATTAAAATATTTATTAATATGTTATGTAATATATAATATAATGTTTAGATTTTTTACTTTTTTCATTTTCTTATTATATATATATATATATATATATATATATATTATATACGAGTATGTATTACTTTTTGTAAAGTTTAATTAAAACTTGCAATGTCGTTTAATTTGTAATATTACTTATCATTATCATTATTTTTCCTGCTGTTTTTAGCAGTTTTACAGTTTCATTAACATTTTTTATGCTTATTATAAGCGCTTATTTCAGAAAAATAAATGCTTTTATCCGCACTCTAGTAATGAGTGTTTACAAGTACACGTGCTAATGAGTGGTACAACGTTTTAAAGAGGGCCGAGAAGACGTTGAAGATGTTGCTTGTCGCTTGTCCGGGTATAATATAGAAAACGAACGAAAACATCGAGAAAATTAATAATATAGTCCGATCTAACAGCCAATTAAGCATTCGAAAGAATAAGAAAAAAATACGCAAATTGTGAAAGAAGTAATGGGTTTTTTATCAAGACAACGCATCAGCTCAATGTGTCTGTTATGACATTTCTCGCCAAGTATAGCATACCGGTATTGGAGCATCCGCCTTATTCATCTGATCTAAGTCCATGCGACTTTTATATATTCCCTAAGGTTAAATCTGTGTTGTTTTGCAAACATATTTGACCAATATTCCGCGTCTTTTCTTCACTGTTTTCTCGTAGAGTGATTAATAAAGTCAAATAATATGGCTTAATTATATTTCAACAGTTATTATAAAAATCAATTATGATTACTCCACAACAGTCCCAACAAACTTTTTCAACAGATTTTTGAAATACAAAACTTCTACAGCCCTAAAAAATCAAAATGTTTCCACTCAATAGGTTGCTGCTTTGCTTCTGAGTGTACTCAAATATACTCAAATTGTATCCATGGTAACAATGCGGCTTAATGAGTCAATATACTTTTAAAAAAAGCATAAATTGATCGCGACAATTCTTCCCTTATTTGTTTCATTCAAATATTTTGCTGCAATTTGTCCCAATTGATATAAACTATGAAACAGATATATATCATATGAAATCTTTAATACCTTAGAAATGTAAGTAAGTTTTAGCCGGAACTGCTGTATACATTTTATATGACTTTTTTGAGAAAAAAATGTTTTAATTTGAAGTGACTTCCTCTGTTCAAGTTTTACTGTGCGCAGCACTCTGACTCTACACGTATTTTGGGACATGCCAACTATGTTAAAGTAGATTTTTTCAAGGATTTTTTTAAAGCCCACCGCCGTACTTGTCACTTGTCAAGCAAACGTGACTCTTGCTGACATACCTTTTGTTCGTCAGTAAACGGCACAGCCGCAGCAATAAATAACAAAAAGTTTAATAAGCTAAATGACAAATGTACATTTTTTAAACCAGTAAGAAACTGGCCAAAAAAGATAGTTAAGAGACTTCTTATAATAATAAAATGAAGTATTTTTAGTTTAAATAGCATTTGCAATGAACATTTTAAAATTTTAACTATTTATTATAATTCAGCAAACCTTCTTTAAGTTATGTTATATAAGGTTTTTAATTAAAAAGTTTCATTTTGATATTAAAAAAAAAAAACGGGTATTTTTTAAGAGAAATCAATAAATGTTTATTTCATTGTAAAGAGGAAAGTATGCCATTAAAATTTGAAAACGATATCAGTTAAATGACCGTCACGGCTACGGTTGCAGTACCACATTCTTTTCATGAAATTTTATTTTCCATGACCAATTCGCACATTTGCGGCTGTATGACCTCGATAACTTCACGAATTCCATCTTTAAGGTTTTGAATCGATTGTAAAGCATTGGCACAGACCTTATCTTTCACGTGGCCCCAAAGAAAAAATCTAAAGGTGTTAAACCACAAGATCTCGGTGGCCAATTGTAATCACCTCTTCAAGCAATAACACGGTCAAGAAACTTTTCTTGCAAAATTGCGATTGTTTCATTGCTTGTGTGGCACGTAGCGCCGTATTGCTTAAAATAAAAATTGTCCACATCAATATCTTCCAGCCATAATAAATCATTAATCATAGCTCAAAGTAGAGTCCAATCACACCGCCAGCCTAAAAACCGCACCAAACAGTGACACGTTGAAGATTCTTGGATTTTCTGATCCCCAAATGCGATAATTCTGCTTATTAACGTAGCCTCCAAGGTGAAAATGGGCCTCATCACTGAAAATAATTTTTGATGAAATTCAAGATCATTTTGATGCATTTGAAGGACCCAATCAGCAAATATACAACGTTTATAGTGATCGACCGGCTTGAGTTCTTATGTTAACTGAACTTAAAAAGCCTTAAGACTTAAGTCTTTATGCAAAATACGGTGTAATGTCGTTTGTCTAATTCAAAAGATCGACGAGGAATCAACAAACCTTGGTTTTCTTCAACACTACAGGCTGCATCAGCATTATTCTCATGTGTTCTTGAGCGATGCACACGGTTTTGATTTTTCACATCACAAACTTGTCCCAACAGCACAAAATTTTCCACCAGGTTTACTATTGCCGGCCGAGAAAGTGTTTTACGACAACCAAAAAATGCTTTAGTTTTGCGAACTGTGACTGAAAAATTTTCACCATTTTTGTAGTGAATTTTAATAATTTCAATGTGTTGTTGAAGCGTGTATCGTTCCATTTTTAATAATGGCGTAGTTTTTACTAGTCAAATGTCAAAAAATAATAGCTTAAAAATTGACAACTGCTCAAATAGCCTGTTATTCAAAATAAAACTTCTTATTGAAAAACCGTTGATTTGATGTTTCCAATATTTCTGTTAATTTTTTGTTTATTTTTAAAATTAGTTAGTAGTCACAATAACCATTTTTACATTTCTAATGCGTAAAACGTTGGCAAACCTTTTATGTTTTTATTTAACTTGTTGCACTTGCCAGTGGTAAACCTCGAAAATTAAGATATGTAGAAATGGCTTAGTTGCAACTAACTCAACTAAGACAAAAGTGGTACTTCACACTACATGTACTAAACAATCTTGGTACATCAAGAACGCAAAAGCAAAACTTGTCCAGCAGCAACACGCCAAAATTGCAAAAACGACCGACAAAAAAAAAGATCAGAGACAATGAAGGGACGTCAATAAGGACCTCTAGGCATACTCTCTAAAGCATTGCATCGAGAGTATTGCCAAAGGGATATCCCGATTGATACCTCAACTTTGTTAAAGCGGAAACCATAAAGACTGCCATTTTGAGTAGGATTAATAAACTGGAAAAAGGTAGGCATCACCCCGTTTCCAAAAATGCTCCTTAAAATGAGAAATGAGAGATCAACATATTCAAACCATTGAAGTCGCCAGAAGCCAGGAAAATCCTGCAAAGTAGCTGTACACCAGCTAGTCAGCAAATATCAATGCAACATCCAATGAAAAAAAAATGGCGTTGGTTGTTTATCTGCTTATTGAGGAGGCATTTGTGAATACTATCGTCAAATCCATCTCAACGGCAATTGTAAGCAGAAGAATAAACCTTCACGTCCAACAACGGGTCAACTCTATGCTAAAATACTGTAGTGCCTTGTTTTAGACAACCTACTAAATAAACCCAACGACACGGGAAGTTTGGGGTCTCAAACATGATAGAAACACCGCGGAACAGACGGAAAAACAAAACAGATAAAAAAAAACTGAGAATGTATAAAGTTACGGTTCCGATAGATAATATGACCAGATGGCTATATACGATAGTAGTAAGGTTACATATGAAGAGCATGTATTTAAGAAACAAACACCATTAAGTGTACGGTAAACAAACTAAGTAAAGTTCAGAGGCTAGCATGTTTGTTGATAACAAGGCCATGAAAACGACGCCAACAGCAGCTTTGCAAGTACTACTATCGTTACCGGCATTTCACTTGATGGAAATAGCAAAGATAAAACAAGCAGCATATAAACTGCAAATAAATAAACACACTGTAAACTTCGGAAGCCGCAAACCTAGCATATTAAAAGTGTTGCATAAAAAAACTCTTATAATAAGGTCGTACTTCATAAAGGGCAATTGCATAAAAAAGCCAAGCAAATAGACAAATAAAAGATGCCTGGAAACAGTCAAGAAAATTACCTGGTATACAAATAGAGCTAAAAACCAAAATGGCACTAGAGCTGAAATCTATAACAACAAAGACCAAGCAAAGCAAATTTCACTACACCTGGGCAAATATGCCTCAGTTTTCCAGGCGCCAAGGTCATGATTGAGATGAGACTATATCCTAACAGACCAATAACCATCATGTCAATTAGTCTAGCAGCATTGCAAGCACTACAATCGCCAGCAATAAAATCTAAACTGCATAAACAATCTGGAAACAGTGGCAGAGTTTGCCTAGTCTGGATACCAAAGGACAAGAAGATAAAAGTATTTCATGCCAAATAAATTTTCCAAAGAATCTGTTTTTGGGGTCCAAAACAAGTCCAAAAAAGAAATAATCCGCAGCAGACTTGAGACGCAACACAGCAACTTGTGGAAAAGCTGTAAAGGATTGACACACTCAAAAATATTTCTAACAGAACCATCGTAAAATACCAAAACCTTAGTAACACAATCGATTCGAATCAGACTGCAAAGAATCACAGAACGAATAACCGGATTCTATGATTTTTAACAATAAAAATAAAGAACAAGAATAAATTCCCTCTGCAGTGGGTGTAGTGAAAAAGATGAGACTCCGCTAAACTTGCTGAGGTTTGCATTCACTCAGCAAATTTAGCAAAACTGCAACACACAGTCTCCTTTAGCAAACACAATCTTACCAAAGTAGAGCTAAAAGTAATACCTTAGCATAAGATTCTGGACCTTAAAAAAGAAAGGAAAAAGGTGGTTGTATTAGGATTTTAGTCAGGAAAAACCTGACACTACTGGACAGTACGGACTGCCCAGCTTTTTGAAGATTCTTACCTTCCCACGCAAGTAAAAAAGCTATAATTTTACTGTTGTCAAGAAAGTTAATAATAAAACTAACAGCTTTGTGATTAAAACAAAAAAATGATACAAACTAATAATAAAATTGCATTATAAAATTTAAAAATTTACTTTTAAATAGTATTTTTTAAGTTATATAATCAGTGTACTTTGTTTAGTTAAATTGCTAGTGTGTGACCAAATAAAACACACAAACAAAATTTAAACAAGCAAAGAGTTTTGGTAAATTATAAAATTTTATTATTTTTGAAACACCATACAATTTTATTGCTAGCCTTCTAAAAGCAGGAGTTTTAATACACCATAAAATTTAATTTTAAGCTTTTTTAAAACAACAGAAAGTTTTAATACTGCATAAAATTTAATATTTAATCTTCTACAAACAGGAGGTTTTGATATAATATTCTACAAAATTTTACTTATTTTTAGCTATCTAAAGGCAGCAGTTTTGATAATTTATTTAAGTTTTTTGTAAATATTTTTTTATAAAATTTTATTACTAGCCTTTTATAAGCAACAGAAAATTTTTCTTCTTTATAAAATTTTATTTTTAGCTTTTTAAATGCAACAAAGTGTCTTGATATTGCGAAAATTTGTATTACTAGCCTTCTAAATGCAATAGAACGCGGAATCTATAGATCATTGAAAACTAAACTTAAGAAAAAACAAAAAAATTAGTAAAAACAGTTGTGGCTACAAAAACAGATTGCGAAAATGCTGCAAGCACGCGTTAATAGGAACTTCCGTAAATCGGACAGTAACCTTTAAGGCTATAGACATCAACCTGCTTAACGAAAGACCTAAAGACGACGCAAAAATCTAAATTAACTAACGCATTTTTAACTACTATGTTTATTTTTATGTCTAAACTTTTCTTTAATTCTTAGTTTTTTTGTTCTTAATTTTTTTTCAATTTGTAATTTATTTTTAACTTTTTTGCATGTCTAAAAGTATGTACTAATACCACGTGGAGATGTTGTGTTAAGCGGACAGTATTACAACAAAGACTATTTTCCATCGTTTTAATTTTTTTATCATTTTTGATGCATGTTTTTTCATATACTTAATTCTTTAATTATTTAATGTAGCCATACTTATGGAATGCGATTTCATTTATTTAATAAGAATATTACGGTTGTAAAAATTAAATTTGATTTAGATTCATTTTAATTTAAAGAGAACAAACCTCGTGCAATAATTACATGAAAATTTTATATTATACTAAAGCATCCAATAAAAACGTTATTGATTAAGCTATGTTTAGTCAAAAATTACCAATTAATTAATTAAATAATGAAAAGTCGTGTTCGTAATTATAAATCTTCTTTATTATTAAACATGGGAATTAATTTCGATGTGGGTCAAAACTGCACGAAAATTACTCAATCGCTTATCAAAGCTTGTTCAATATGGATAAAAGAAAAGATAAACAATTATTTGATGTGGGTTTTCAGCTTGTAAGGTGGAGCAGGTTAGATCCAGAACGTAGCAAAAGAACAATTAAATTGGTTGCGATTGCCATAATGGTTCCAAGAATTGTATTAATTTATTTAAGTCTGGAATTGATACGACAGGCACATGGAGATATTAATATAATAGCTGGTGCTATGGAAGCATTAATTAGTTGGTCACAGGTAATTATGTTTTTTTTTAAATTCAGTATTTCATATTAATTTATATTTTTTCAGGGTTTGTTGAAATTATTTCCCTTATTTTTAAATCGCTCGGATTTTCTATACTTAAAGCATGCAATGAATAAATTTTGGTCTTATGAAGATGACAAAATAATCGATAAATATTATAATTATTCAATAAAATCTTTATCCATCTATAAATCACTTGTCGCAACAGCTCTTGCAACATTTGTAGTAAATTGTTTTCTTAAAGATGAAGTTCTTTTTGAATGTTGGGTACCGGGTAACAGTAAAACGTTGACTTGGATTATATCTGCTTGTCAATTGATTCTAATAATCGAAGATATATTTTTTGTAATTGGTGTGGATATGATTTTCATGGCATGTTGCTTCAATATTGTGGTACAATTGCAATTATTGAACAAAAAAATTGAAGCATTACAACCTGACTCAAAACATTTTAAAGAAGATTTGTGGAAATGTATTTCGCAACATACATTTCTTTTAAGGTAAAATAAAATAAGACAGAGAAACTAAATTAATAAAAGTAATATATATATATATATATATATATATATGATCTCCCCGGTAAATGTTTATGTTTATACGTTCTAAAAAATTGCATACGATTGTAATATCTATAAAATAAAAATATATTTACAAACAATAGCCATCTCATCTGAATTCATAACCACACTACATACTTTAAGTCTGATTAAGATTTAAAGTTAAGTAAGGTTTATAGATTATAAGAACCATTTAACAACTTGATAATGTACATATTTAATTTTTAAGGTACATTGAAGTATTAATTCAGACCTTCACATTTTCGATGTTCGGACAGTATGTCATCATAACATGCACTTTCTGTGTGGAAATATGCGCCTTTACTGAAAAGTATTACTTAATCATTTTAAAAGCTATGAAATATACATTTTATTATTTATAGTTTTTCAACGGAAGTTTTCATAAAAAGTGCAACATACATAACAGCGATTTCATTTCAACTAGGAATCTACTGTTTCTTTGCAGAAGAAGTTACTGCCAATGTAAGGTATGGATATTAAATTAAAATGTAATTATCAATTTTATTTTAGGCATTACAAGTAGCACACGCAATGTTTAATTCGGAATGGTATGCTTTTCCAATTTCAATTCAAAAGCAGGCGATTATTATTATAATGCGTTCGCAAAAAACTCCACGATTCACTGCTGGTGGTTTTGCAGCTATGAATAGAGCTACTTTTACAACGGTATTATAAATTGAAATTAAATTAATTTTAAGTTAATAATACTTTTTTGTACTACAGATATTTAGATTAGCATTTTCATTTTCTACAGTGATACGTGACGCACAGAAGAAGGATTAATTTGGTGTTTGCTAATCTGTATCAATTTTAAGATATGGCTAGTAACATTTAAAAAGTCTAAAACATCTGTAAGAATAAGTATTATATATTAATTGTAAACTCAAGTAATGTATTCATTTTAGGTAGCATGTTGATTTATAAATTGTTAAATGAATAAAGATAGAATGATATTTGAAAACAAAAATCAAGAAAGCCATTTCGTAATTAAAAGGTAATACCGTTTCAGGATTTTTTTAAATAAATTGCCTTTTAATCAAGTTTTTATATATGTTGTTATTTTCCTGCTAAGAAACATTATCTACATATGTCTACGTGTGTGTGTATTATTTCTTCTTCAACTAATCGAAACATTCAAAAACTTTTTAGTTTTTTATTAGAAATGCCAAATGCCTGCATATTTAAAACAAAAGTTCTTATATAATAAACAAGCAATAATTCCTGCACGCCATAATATATAGGTATATATTCATTTAGATGTTTCATAATAGCTAACAAAAACTAAAAGTATGTCATCATACACAAAAAAAAACCAACGTTGTAAAAAATTAAATACAAGATTAGTTATCTGATAAATAAAAACAGCATATTTTCCAAATATATTACACTTTGTTAATACTTGTTTTTAAAGACAACATATCAATATCAATTTGTTAAGGTGCATAATTATGCAATTCAGATTAGTTTTTAATTCAAAATAAATCTACTTACGTCTTCCAGGTAGCGGCATGTAACCTTCTGGGCACTGGCAATAGTATTTTCCTTCTTCATTGATACACTGTCCTACGCTACAAATGTTTGTATTTTCCGCGCACTCGTCAATATCCACGCACATCACACCAGACTCGTCTAACCGGAAACCTTCATTACAGGAACACATGAAGCTGCCAAATGTGTTTGTGCAATAACCATTTTTGCATATGTTTTCATGTTCTTTACATTCATCAATATCTTCTAACACCACCTAAAGATAAAAATAACATAATATAAGTTATTGATAAATTCAAAAGTTTAAACTTTATCAATCAAATGAGAGAGATTGCCAGTGAAAAATTGAAAATAATTATTTTAAGCGTTTGAAACATAATTTTATTGATTATAAGGTCTGAGTAAGCATTTATTGTTTTTTTAAGTAACAATTTATATCAACAAAAAAAATCATGCATATATAATTCATAAAGTCATAAACATAAACAAGAAAGCATCTATAAACTTCAAACCGCACACATTATTAACAAGAGTAATAATATATTGAATAATTAATGTATCCACTTTTATAGCCAAGCAATTATTATCCCACTAAACGATTAATAGTTACCCGCGGATAAATTACTAAAACAATACTTGAAATGTTAAAAACAAAAATAATTAGAAAATGTTTCTTTGCAGTTGTTGCAATATTTTTCAACTGATCTACTATATAGATTGCAAACACAGTGCAGTGATTTTCAAAATGACAAACAAATTTTAGACTTAGGTGTTCGTAGGCTTTTTGAAATAAACTTTTGACTTCAAAAAGAGGAATCAATTTTGGTCACACAAAAAAAAAGTTAGACAACCAAAGTATGCCTTGTGTAATAATGACATTGTGTAGATGTATGGCAAATAGTACCAGATATTTTCAAAATCCATACCATCCATTTAAAGCAGAAACTGAGTTATCATTCCCCGATACCATTTGCAATTGACTATTTGTGCAGTGTTTTTGAACAAAAATAATTTAATGATACCTCCAGCCACACGTTTAGAATACATTTCCTTCTCTTTCAGAAAACACATGTGAGTTTTCGTCACTCCAAATACAGTTAAATTTGATAAAGATAATTTTGCTAGAAAACACAATTAACAAACTTCTAAGTTAGATGTTGTGAACGTTTTCATGCAAATCATTTGATAAAATATGCTGCATAGTTCTTAACATCTAGAGAACGGAAGTTCTTAGACCATCGGCCACATTTTGGCAAACACCGTAATATTTTTTACTAAACAACCTGAACGAATACTTGTCAATAATTTAAAATTAGTAATTGGCCCAGTTTCCTCAATTATTTTTAATTATTCTTTTAACAGTTGATGCATTTAGAACATTTTGATAAGCAAAAATTGAACGCAATGTTGCAAATCGTTTTACTTTTACAATTTTTAAAATAGTGTTCAACAATAAGAATCCAATGTTGTGTTGCATAGCAGATTATTTTTTACAATAGCACACTGTCTATCATCAAACTGTTATGAGAAACATGCATAAAATATCCAGTAAAGTGTTCTCTTATAGTCCAATCACTATTTACATTTGAAAATGCAAATGAATAAAAAATGCGTTTTTTTATATTGTATAGGAAGGGGTTAGAAAGGCGTAACTTCAAGATATTGACCAAGATTTTTTATAAGAATGTGTTTGTTTTATTTTTTATAAGCTTTTTCCGCCATCTTAAAAAAACAAAAAAGCGTTTTTTTGCAATAACTCGGTTTCCCAATATAGAATCTACAATTTAATTTTTATTATTTTATCACGCACTATTGATCATTGTTGAAATAGTGAACAAAAAAGAATAAATCTCTTTTCACCTCCACAATAGAGGTTTAAAACGCATTTTTATGTAACTCTTGCATACGCATGACCAAAAAGAAATTTGTCTACAACATTTTCTGCGTAGATTAACTATTTTTAATCTCGCTCCCTACATAATCATACCAATTATTCCCATAAATGATATTAATAGATAGAATCTTCCAAAATTTACAAAACTGAGTCAGAGGCTCCTACAATGTCATAAGCTATTCAGTATAGTAGCTGATCAAATTTAACAAAAAAATTTAATGACAACGCTTGCATTTCTCAAAAACTTCAAAAACCAAAACGAGAATAGTGTCGTAATCTAATGATGGGTCATTGATAAATGGAAGACAGATAACCTTTAAACGTTGATATTGCATATCGGCTGTCACTTTTTCCATAAAACTATTTCATACCGGAATTTTGGTAAAGCAGCTCTATTTCCCGTAAAACCAAATTAAATTTGGAATTGTAGGTACAATGTCGCATAAAAATTTCACGCTCGATACTAATGTTCAGAGTCACGCCATGTACTTCTCCCATTGCGTAAAATATTTAATGACCGGTAATGGTGTTCATGTTGAAGTCAAACATAAATTAAAAAACAGATTTTTTTAAATACTGAGTTTAATGTAACTTAATGTAAAAACAAATTCTCAAAAATTGTTATTTCTCTGTACGTTGTTCAGAATTCCATGGTTAATAAAATTTTAATGAAATTTTTTTAACCAAACTTTTTATACAGAAAAGCTCAAACACATATCTGTAGCGGTAAAAAAGAAACAAGAACAGCTGTTATTATTGCGTAAGCTCAGGAATAACGGTTTTAACATCTTTCAAAAATGAATAGTAATTTTTTACGTAAAAGGCATTTCTAGTGTCCTCGGAAATAACTCGTAGCCTCTTTTCTTGGGAATCCTTATTTTTTAATTATTTTTTTATACTATTTCTCCGAAAGAATTTTATAACCAGTAATCCAAAAGCAAATCATGCAATTGCGTCTATATTTATCAATAATCATGATGTCATGTCCATAATTTGTATGTATTTTTTTATTTGTTCCATCAAATCATTTAAAAAAATGTGTAGTACGCACTGTAAACACTCACAAGTTTTCTTTTCACGCCGTTAGAAGAATCTGAACAGCTCTCTTCTTGGCCACGCAAACATCTTTGTTCAAAGGTTTTTTTGTAAATGAATCAATCACAACAAATCTGTTTCGCAATAAATACGAAGAAATATTTCGAAACAAAAAAGGGTCTACCCGCCCCTTCTCCAAAGTTTCAGAGAGCACTCTACTGTAAAACAAAACGCACGTGTAGCATAGGGCACGCTACGGTAATCATAATTTAATTTAAAAAAATAAAAGTAACACGTTGTAAGTATTAAGCATATTAGTTTGATAATCAACATTTTTTCGATATGTACATCACAAAAAAAAGAAAATTGCAAAAAACTGTTTTAATCTTTATACTTTTTCGTTCGACAGATAATAATAATAACACGTAAAAAAGTCATATAATTAATTTGTAGATCCTAAAAAGGCAACAAAGATAATAATATCACAATATTCGTATTAAGTCGTGAAGCTGAGTTATCCCATTTGCTCTTTTAAGATGACAAAATAAGAAAATCTTGATCGAAAACTTGAGTTTAGCTTTTGTAACACTATAATAAAACAAACACTTATGATTTATTTGTATCTGTCTATTTTCTTGGACATCGTGACTGGACTAATAATCATTTCTATACGGTAAATATAATTTGTAAAATGACTGAGTAACCCTAAGATAATGTCCCATATAAAATAACAAAACGGCAAAAACAATACTGATTTTAACATGTGTGTAACCAACTGATTAATAAGCTTATCAGTAAATAGATAGTACGGAAAGATTTTGCAGTTGTCTCCAAACTGTTTACACTTACGGTTAGCAAACATTAGTTAGTTTTTTGTGCAAAAAAGCCAATTTGCACGCATTTTAGTGCAATTTATAAAAGAAGTTATGCAGGTATTATAAAAACATATTTATTTATTTGAGTTCTTACTTTTTTTTCAGAATTATAGACAATTGACTAAAAAGTAACTAAAAATTTTAAAACAACGGATTTAATGTAACCAGCATGATCCAAAAAGACAAAATATCCCAGCAGACACCTGCATGCTTAAGTCATCTAAGTTGCCTTACTTCAGTTTGCGGAAAGATAACCAGCTTACTTCCAAAATATAATCGAGGGAATAATAAGAAAATATGATCTTAATTACCTTACATTGTTTGGCTTTATTCGGGTTAAGAACTAACAGACACCGGAAAAGCAATGCGTTAACTGTCACAAAATTGTCTTTCTAACGGTTTCATTAAAAAAAAAAAACATCTGGAATGCAATCAATCTGATTTACTACATAAAGGTGAAGAAATCTTCAAACTCCGCGCTTTATCTCTTCAGACAAAGTCATCCATAATGGAGAAAATTTGTATAAATAAAAATAAAATCGCAACTGAAGCTTTATTTATTGTCAGTTTGTACATTGCAAAAATTGGAAAGCCTCATACTATTACCGAGACACTGATTAAAGTACGGACATGGCCAAGAAAATTGATACAGTGCAGCTGTCAAGTAACACTATAAGCAAGCAAATTTATACAAATTCAGAGTCTGTAAAAAACAAGCTTATAAGAAGATTAAAAGCTGATATTTTTAATTATGCAGTTTGTAAAGTATCCATTCGAAAATTCAAATTCAAATAGAAGAAGAACTTTTGAGTTAAGTTAAATGCTAGAAAATAATAGAAGAACTGCAGTAGTTGGAAAAGTAAAACAAGTCTTATCTAGGATAAAACAAGTGGCAGAAAATGCCACTAGTTGCCACTGTTTATCCATCGGCATTGTCTAGCAATTAGAAGACTTAAAAGTTGTATTGAATGGTGCAATGAAAATGTTTAATCATGATTAAAACCGCCCGCTTTAAGTACGCTTTTTTAAACTTCTTGCTACACACAGACATGCGGTAGCTACCAAGGGTTAAAATTTTATTAAAACGTAATGTTAATACTCTTTGCATTTTTTATCTTAAGTTTTAATCCAATGTTAAAAACCAAAAACAAAACACTTATTATTTGTTACGTTTGCTCTGTAGAAGATATGAGAAAAATTAATTACGTATATTAAAAACAACAATTATCACAAACATCTTAACATTGAGCACTGTGGTAGATCTCATAAACAATATCTTTTCCTTTGTGAAATAGCCAACAAACTTTGTCTGTAAGGTGCACATAATGCATAATCATATTGCAGCTCGTTAACAATTATAAAAGTAAAACTTTCAAATATCAATCACTTAAATCTTAAAACTGATTGGTCACAACTTCACGTATTTCAAATGTACACAGAGGATTTTCCAAAATCTGTACTATAGAAGAAGATGGACAGATCGCAAAAAACTGAAAATTATTTAAAAACAGTTGTTTTTAGTGATGCATTCATTCATCTAATTTATTAAAATTGTTTCAAGTATTTTAGATAAAATTGGTATTTTTTTTTTTAGTGAGCTATTGATAAACTGATATGAATATTTAAAATATATCACATATTTAATTAGAATGGAATTCAGTCCATAAATATTTTTTGCAAGTTTATATTTTGATTCTTTAAAATTTAAACAATAAATTAGTACTCTACGAAATCTTTATTGCATAAAATTCTTTTTTATATTAATATATGATGTTCTGTGTGATTTTCAAAGAATTTCATTCACGTTATGATTAATTCTTATAACAAATTAGTTTCTTTTGTGCAATTTTGATGTGTTTACGTCATAAATTGGAATTCTACGCGTTATTTTTTATTGAGTTGTATGAGTACTTAAAACCCTTACATACGTAGCATAAATTATAGTAAATATTATTGTCTACCTGATTCATCTTAATTGTAAATATTTACGTCTGAATGATTTTATCAAATGCTGAATTGACTTGACTTTTAATACAAATGTAAATGTTGTTTACACATAAATTCATTCTATTGTTTGATTTCGTACCATAATTAATTAATGCATTTGAATTAAAATAAACTTAATATTATTTATTCTATGTTATTAATTTAACCCACTAAGTTAACCCAGTAAAGTAAATTGTGAGTTATCTAAGTGAACCATTGGCTTCTCAACTTAGTCCTGCAATTAATTCTTTTGAATTAATCGTTAAACGGTCTTCCATACTCAACCCGCCACGACATGAGATTTCTGAAAGGCTTAAATGGCGCAGTCGTACGGATTCTTTTGAAAAAGAAGGTCAAGAAAATTTGCAAAAATAAAAATAAATTTTGCTAATAAAATAAAAAAAATGTTGAATGAATATAAACAAATTAAAGAAACACCAATAATAAAATTGGAACAAGGATAAGAAACAAAAGCCAACAAAAAAGGAAAATAAAGAAGAAACTTTATCAATAGCCAAAGTGATCAACAGAATCCTGAACTACAAATCAACATCAGATCATTCAACCAAGAACAACAAACTTTCTGATTACACAATTTACAATTGGAATTCTAGTCCATTTCATCGGAAGACTCCAACTGAGTTCCAGTTCAATCAATTCAACCAAGAAAAATCCAGTTTCCAATCTTCAAGGATGACTATTACTACAAATGTAGTATTGTAAGTAATATAAGAAATATTGTTATTTGCGGTAAATAAATAATATAATAATATAAAATAAATAACTTACATAAATATAAAAATAAAATTTTATTATATTAAACAATTATAAAAACAATTGTAAAAATTGAAAAAGACGTATTGTTTATAAAAATTTAAATTTTAAAATACATTTCAAAATAATAATCAAATATGGATTTCAATCTAATATTTTTGAAAGCAATTCCTAATGATAATTTTTTAAATAAATTTTTAATTACAAGCATTAAAAATAAATTGATATGTCGTGCTAAAACTGTTATAGGCGCAAGAAATATTCATAATTAGAATGAATTAAAAAATGTCGCTGATCAAAGGAAGAAAAACTCATTAACTCGTGATCTAACGTTATTAATACAAGACTATAATGAAAGTCCATTAAATTTTTGTGAAAAATGTAGATATATTAGAAGTCTCATATTGTCTCAATTATCTGTTCAAGAAAATGATGTGGACAGAAGATAAACAAAAACGCAACTCTTTGATCAAATGACTCTTAAAGCATTTTTAAGTGGATTGAAAGAACCACTTAGTTCTGCAATTAGGACAAGAAACACAGCAGACATAGAAACCGCATTAACACAAGTAATTGAAGAAGAAAATATATTATATGCTAAAAATAAATCGCAGAATGTTTTTAAAAAGGTTAATCATGTTAATAATCAATTTCAAATAAAACAAATATGTAAAAGGAATAATCATATAGCAAAACATTGCTATTTTCAAAATAATTTTTTTAAAATTAATGACAACAGGAGTACCAATTATCAAAATAATAATTATAAAAACAATACTCATAATTATAAAATAATAACTATCGAAACAATGGTTATAATAAAAATAATAATTTCCAATTTAATCGAAACAATAATTTTCAAAGGAAATCATTTTATTCTGAACCAATTGGAGTGGGAACCTATTCCATCCACTTCTCAAAATTATTATTTAAACTTTGTGAAGCGAGAACCAAACGAGGTAGTTACTCGCCAAATAAAAGAAAAATCACTGAACTCAAAAGAAATGTAAATAATAATAAAAAGCAATGTGTAAATAAATCAAAATTTCAAAATAATCATTTTAATTTTCGCACAAATATAATTAAGTTAAATAATTTAGATTCATTGCAAGGAAATGATTTACCTTAAATCATTTATTTCTACACATATTGTTAATTTTATGATAGAAACTCCTCATAACCAATCAATTCATAATATGGTTATAGAAGTACTAGTTCCTAAAATTTTTAACTTACTAAATGAAAAACATATTTTTTATGTATTTGATTTTAATAATAATTATGATGGTTTATTAGAAATACATTTTTTGAAAAAAGTAAGTGCAATTATAAATATTCCAAATTGAATACTAACTACAACTTATTCAGAAATTCACATTTATCTGAATGAAGATGAAAATAATTTTAATGCAACAAAGAAAAATAGTTAAAAACAAGTCAATAAAAACAAATGTTTTAAATTAAAAATCTTTTTTATTGAATTTCAAAGATAGTTTAAAAAATAAAAGGGAAATTAAAATAAATTCAAAAAACGTTCAAATGATTAATAAAAATCTATTTGACGTACAAAATGCAGACTTAGCGCATTGTATATCAATGGATATGAGAAAGGATGCAGGTACTGCTAAAGAATTTAAAGAAAATGACAGTGAAGAATTAATAAAACAAAAACCTCATGTAGGAGGGATTGTTTATTCAAAACGTAATCACAATTTTGTCTATTACCTTATTACTAAAGAAAAATATCATTATAAACCTAAGTTAATAGTAATAGATATTTTTAATTCTCTTATCAAGTTAAAAGAAAACTTAATGAAAAATTAAATCATACAGATATTTATGCCTAAAATATCTTATGGACTTGATAAAAAAAATGGGAAGAAGATATAAAACCAATATTTTTAGAGATTCTAATATAAAAGTAGTAATATGTATAAAACCAATAAATATTAATTCTAATTTCTTGAAAATTGAACTAAGAACTGAAAAAATAATAAGTATTCCAGTAAAAGATAAAAATAATACGGAAATAATAATACCGTACACTAAAATAAATAAATGCAAGATACCTGAATCTCTTACGCGAATTGAAAATAATTACGCGATAATTTCAATTATTAATCCCACAGAGGAAGAAGTTACAATAAATATAAATAAAGAATTTAATTATAAAAAGTATGATTTATATAAAAATAATCAAGATACGAAATAGTATATAACAAATAATTCAATAAATCTAAAGAATGATATTTATAAGTTAAACTTAAAAGAAAAGTTAACGTTAAATCATCTAAACGATGAAGAGCAAAAAGAAATATTAAAACTTTGTTATGAATTTAAAGACTTGTTTTATAACGAAAATGAATCCCTTACATTTGCAAGCAATGTGAAACATAAAATTCGTACTATGGATGAAATTCCAGTATATACAAAAAATTATAGATATCCATTTATACATAGAGATGAACCAGTATTTCACCCTGGAGTTCTCCAATATGGGTAATTCCTAAAAAAAAAACGGATAAAAGCGGAAAACAAAAATGACGTATCGTGATAGGTTATAGAAAATTAAATTCTAAAACTATGAATGATAAATATTCACCAAACATCACTGATTTGTTAGACAAATTAGGAAGATGTCAGTATTTTTCAACTTTGGATTTAGCTTTCTGGATATCACCAGATAGAAATGGATAAATGATACGGAACAAGTACAATTTCAATATAAACGAATGCCATTTAGCTTATCAAATGCTCCTAGCACATTTCAAAGAACATCGATACAATATTACGTGAAATTCAAAATGAAAAATGTCTAGTATATCTTGATGATATAATTATATTTAGCAGAAGTTTAACAGAACATATTAATAGATTACGTGAAGTATTTAAAAGATTAAGAAATTCAAACTTAAAGATACAATTAGATAAATCTGAATTTCTTAGAAGGGAAGTAAACTATCTAGGACATGTAGTTACACCTTCTGGAGTAAAACCGAACCAAGAAAAAAAATTCTCAAATTTTTCTTGGTTTTTACCTTTGTTACGGACCACAAACCTTTAAAATAGTTATTTTCTTTAAAAGACCCAAGTTCTAAATTATTAAGATGGCGTTTAAAGTTAGAAGAATATGATTATCAAGTTGAATATAAACCTGGTAAATACAATGTAAACGCTGATAGTCTATCAAGAATAAATGTAAATACAATCACAAAAAAAAAGCAATCAGAATTAGCAAATTATGAACATGCTAATAAAGAAATCAAAAAAACTATTTTGTGATGATTTAATTAAAAGCTCTGAAACATATTAATCAATGTCAAGTACTAACAATGCTTTAAGTAGTAGCTTTGAAAACAAATCTTCAAATAATGATCTAAAAATCTTAGAAGATATTTTAATAAATGAAAAAGATACTAATAAAATAGTTAAAACAATTGATGAAACAATATCAAATAAAAGTAATCAATTAATTATAAACACTGTTTTTAATAATCCTAGAAAACCAAAAAAATATTTTTAAATTAATAAAAGAATTAAAATACTTGATATTCAATTACCAAAAGAAGATAATAAAGAATATATTATATTTAAAACTAACTAAAGTATATTATTGTTATCTTCAAAATGAAAAAATATTAATTGATATAATAACCACTACAAATTAATTATTTGAAAGTAATAAACCCAAATTAATTAGGTGTCTGAGAAAAACAATAGATATTACAAATGTTGAAGAACAACAACAATTTGTAAAGATATATCATGAAGGTAAAAATGCTCACAGAGGAATAAACGAAACAACGGAAAAAATATTAAGAACTTATTATTGGTCAAATTTAAAAAGATCAGTAGAAAAATATATTTCACAATTTGTCATAAAAATTAATATGAAAGAAACCCTCTAACAGTTCTAATAATACTAACAGAAACACTTAGTAAGCCAATACAAAAACTTCATATTGATACATTTGTCATAGAAAGTACTAAGTTTTTGACAATAGTAGATGCATTTAGTAAAGTAGGCCAAGCTTTATACATAAAACATAAAAATGCTTTAGAAATAGTAGAAAACATATTTCATTATTTTCAATATTACGGTGTACCTGAAAGTGTAACTTTTGATCAAGCTACCGAATTTAATAATACTTTAATAAAAGATTTTTGCAAGGCTCATAAAATAGATATTCATTTTATTATACAAAGACATCCTAATTCTAATGGAATTGTAGAAAGATTCCATTCAACAGTAACTGAAATATATAAAAAATTAAAAACCACTTATAAAAAAGAACCAAAAGAATTAATAAAATATGCAATTATAGCATATAATAATTTAATTCATACAGCAACAGGGTATACTACTTTAGAATTATTATTTGGACACAGAAGTAGTAGAAATGTTTATGATGTTTATTATAATAAACAATATTATAATGATTATGTAAATAAACTTGTTGAGAAATTAACTAATACTTATGAAAAAGTAAAAGAGAAATTGGAAAAGTTCAAAGAAACAACGTATTCAAAAGGAAATATAAATGCAGAATACGATATCTTTCAAATAGGTCAAACAGTCTTTGTAAAGTCTGATAGAAGAGGGAAACATTTACCCAAATATTTAGGACCTTATACTATAATAGATATAAACTATGAAAAAAATACTTGTACTGTTTCC
The DNA here is from genome assembly GCA_963932245.1 of Tachinus rufipes. Taxonomy (NCBI): domain Eukaryota; kingdom Metazoa; phylum Arthropoda; class Insecta; order Coleoptera; family Staphylinidae; genus Tachinus; species Tachinus rufipes. Next base: position 32,870,246 of record OZ010746.1, on the reverse strand, counting down.
AATAAACAGAATAGAAAAAAATCTATTTATTTTAGTAATTTGAGAAAACCTATTTTAGAATAAACATCGCACTTAATTCCATAACAATATCAGAAGATATTCCAATAAAACATTTAAAGGACAACTTTTCAATACTATCATTTAAACTTGGACAAGCAAGAAATATAAAAGATTACTGGAGAATAATTAAAACTTTTGAGCTAGGTAATATTATAAAAGGATTTCAAGAATATCAAAACAAACTCTTACAAATTCAAGTAAATATTAAACAAGATAAAGAATACGCTCTTTATTCTCATAATAACTTCGGAATAATAGATTTTCAAGTTAAAGAAGTAACTAAAAAGTTTAAATAATTATTAGGTGATGCATATAAAGATAATGTTAAAAACAAAACAAAAAGAAGTCTTATTAATATTGCAGGAACACTTATAAAAGCAATTACAGGAAATCTTGATTCTAATGATGGAATTTATTATGACACTAAATTAAAAGAATTGCAAAATGAACAAACAAAAATTAAAAATATAGTTTCTGAACAATTAAAGTAAGTGTAAATATTAATAAAAAAATTAATCTTACAATATGAAAGATTAATAATAATAATGAAAAAATAGTTTCTAGAATTATAAATTTAGAAAATAAGTTTAATAATACAAAAATTATCGAATTACAAAGAATTGTAAAAAATCAGAATTTATTAAATAAGTTAACTGAATCGATAAATTTAATTTATAATACTCTTACGGATATAGAGACCGCTACAACATTTGCTCAATTAAAAATATTGCACCCTTGTATAATTCAACCGATGCAATTATTAAAAGAATTAAAGAAATTGAAACTTTACATGAATAGTAATCTTAAACTACCATTTTCAATAACTAATACAAATACACAATTATATGAAAGAAATGTAGAAATTGAAGCTTATCAAAGTAATACAAAACTTATTTTTATATAAAAATTCCTTTAGTTTCAGAATCAGTTTTTGATTATTATCATATATATCGCTTGCAAGTATTGACAAATCATTCAATTTATAATATCATTATACCAAAAAGCAGATACGTCTTATTCAATAATCAGAATTATTGTCAAATAAATACTGAATGTAATCATATAAGTAAAAATAATTATGTATGTAAAAATTTTAATGAACATAATATTTAAAAAAAATCCATGTGAAATTAATATTTTAGCCGCAAAAGGTAATTTAAAACAATGTGACGTAATACCAATAATTTAAAAAAAATGTAGAGTTAAAAGAATTGAAGAAACTAATTTATATATAATAATAATTTCTGAACCAACAATAACTCAGTCAATATGTAAACATAATCGTTTAATTAAAAATTTAAAAAATGGAGCCTATTTATTAGAACTCCAATATAACTGTAAGGCTGTATTAAATAATATATTAATTGAAAATTTAGTATTTAACAAATCATATATAAATAATGTATTAATGGTTCCTGAGTTAATATAGAAACTATACGTTTAAGTATAATATAACAAATAATGTTAAATCAGCATTAAATAGATAAGAAAACATTGCTATAGATCAATTTCATAATAATCAAATAAAATTATTTGATTTACATAATAAGTTAAAAGATATATCAGATGTTGATTTAACAAGAACACATGTATTATAGTATACATTTATTATTATTATCATACTAACATTAATTATAATCTATAAATGTAAAAATTATATTGTAAAGCTTGATAAAAGCAATATTAATAATAAATTAGAGGATATTGAATTACAAGAAACATCAATATCTCATAAAATGCCTAAATTTGAAGATATAAAATTGAAAACTTCCACTTTTTCAAACTACTTACTTAAAACCCTTACGTAGCATCAATTATAGTAAATATTATTGTCTACATGATTCATCTTAATTGTAAATATTTACGTCTGAATGATTTTATCAAATGCTGAATTGACTTGACTTTTAATACAAATGTAAATGTTGTTTACACATAAATTCATTCAATTGTTTGATTTTGTACCATAATTAATTAATGCATTTGAATTAAAATAAAGTTAATATTATTTATTCTATGTTATTAATTTAACCCACTAAGTTAACCCAGTGAAGTAAATTGTGAGTTATCTAAGTGAACCATTGGCTTCTCAACTTAGTCCTGCAATTAATTCTTTCGAATTAACCGTTAAACTGTCTTCCATGCTCAACCCGCCACGACTTGAAGGCTTATCTTATGCGACAATTCATTAAAAAAAAAGTTACTTGTATATATCTCTTATTTTATATGCAAGGAAACAATTGTTTTGCAGAACAGCGGCCGTACTCATCGCGACAGTCCTGGCAGTAGAAAGATCTAATATTATACTTGAAGAGTGAAATAAATAATATTGAAATTGTCATTGTCATTACACTTGATATTTGGTTGTATATTTTGTTTTATTATATTTATTACCGTTCACTTTTATTTTATTGATAAATTCACTTGTTTGATTTAATATATCCTTCATAAAGATTATGTATATCAATAAACTACTGCTGAGAAGTTGGAAACAAATTTTAAAAAACCTAGCAACAAATATACTCTCAGAAAAAAGGCATTATCTCCCTTATTATGAGAGCTAGGTCAATTATAAATACACCGTTAGATCGGCAAGAAAAAAACACATATTTCTATAGCAAATGCAAGCAATAATTAATGAGCATTAACTAACTAATTGAGTATTTTATTAATTAACAGTAATTGTTTAGCACAGCTCTTACCCAAGGTCAAATCTAAGTTCTGAATACGGCATTTAAATAGTTTTTCACATAGATTGCACGCGCCGAATTGACAGATCTTTAAAATAATTAATTACCGAGATAAGACTAATTCAAGTAAATAGACAAACAAGTGTTAATTCGGTTATTTATCAATTTATTTTAAATGATCAATTTTGAATGATAAAACAAGTACCTTAAACATATATCAATGACAGAAATCAGATTTAATTAATTACCGAGATATGAACCGATAAAGTGATCGCTAATATAAAACAGTCGCTACTTTTGTTGCCAGGTTATTTAAGGGTAATAGAAAATGATAAAATTAAATTTTGAAAACTGCATTCGATAGATAAATCATGTAAAATTATCATATATCAAAGACGCAAATCAGATTTAATTAATTACTGAGATATGAACCGCCGTAATTAAATACATACTAAACCACTTACTAAAGTGTTCCCGTATTTCAAAGTAATTCTGTTGTGTTGTAATAGCACAGTGATAGAGCATTTGCTTCGCAGTCTGAAGGGGTCCAGTGTTCGATCCCCGAGTTATAAATATTTTTTTTTATTAAAAAATTTTAAACATTTTTACAATGGATTTTATGTAATTATTTTAACTGTAAAATTAATACAATTAAATTGCATAAATTACTATTAAAATTTAATAATTGTAAAAAAAATCACCTAGCGCCATTTTTTGTTGCCAGGTGATTTAAGGGTAGTAGATATTAAAAAAATTGAATTTTGAAAAATGGATTGCATAGATAAAACATGTAAAATGATCATATATCAATGACAGAAATCAAATTTAATTAATTACTGAGATATGAACGGATATAAAGCGCGCTAATATAAAACAGTCATCGCACGCTCATTTTGTTGCTAGGTGATTTAAGGGTAGTAGATATTGAAAAAAATAAAATTTTGAAAAATGGATTCTTTAGATAAAACATGTAAAATGATCATATATCAATGACAGAAATCAATTTTATTTAATTACTGAGATATGAACGGATAAAGTGCGCGCTAATATAAAACAGTCATCGCACGCTCATTTTGTTGCTAGGTGATTTAAGGGTAGTAGATATTAAAAAAATTGAATTTTGAAAAATGGATTGCATAGATAAAACATGTAAAATGATCATATATCAATGACAGACATCAAATTTAATTAATTACTGAGATATGAACGGATGAATTGAGCGCTTATTAGCGTCAAATATGTATAGTTATTTTTCTGAGAGTATATTTGTTGCTAGGTTTTTTAAAATTTGTTTCCAACTTCGCAGCAGTCAATAAACTGTATATGGCAAGCCGTTAGCCACTGAGCGTATATTTATTAATTTTAGGCTATTGTGATTTTGTGTGTGATAGTAATATAACTCTTTCTGCCTGTAACTGTATTAGTAGTTGATTATAGGCAATTTTAATATATTTGATGTTAATTTACGTTTGCAATTATTAACCTACAATAATTTCTTTCCACCTGTTGCTGCATCGAGGCCGTTTGTGGCAATTTTGATTACTATATTCACCAGTGGCGTATTTCGTCTTATTTTTAAATTTTTATTTTAGTCGTTTTATTTAAGTTTTTTTTTATATACATAAATTTTTATTGTTCATTAAATCCTATCCATGGTCTGTTTGCTTTTTAGCTAGTTACTAGGTGAAAGACCATTTTATTTAACTGCTTTTACTTTTTTTAACTTTTTATTACACTAGGTATGCCAAACAGAGGAAAAGTTGAGTTTTAATGAAAAGTTGAATAAAGACTATTTTTATTGAAATTTGTAAGAAGATTTTGTATATAATACAGATGTTCAACTCAATTTTCTAAAATTCATAAACATAGTTTAAGATTTCTTCAAGTACATCATTTGACTAAATTTGGTAGCCGTTTACAACCTGATGTACTATACCAAAATTTCTTTTATTAATAAATGTTTTAAATTTTGGGAGAGTAAACATTACAATGAAACAATTTGTATTTTTAGAGTTCCATGAATTTTTCCGTGAATTGTTACTTTTAGTTTATTGAAAAATGCCGTGTAATATTGGCCACTAATAATTTTTAACAAAAGAAACCACTACTGGTAACCATGTCATGCATTGTTGTAGTAAAACGGTTAACGGACAATGAATTTAAACAATTTAGAAGTATCATACACTAGATGCACGTAGCACCATTTTAGCAACCATTTTTAATCGTTTTTTTTTTAATTTCTTCACCAGCGTGAGTGTATTCGTAAATAATTGAAAAAAATTATTAGTTAACTTATTTAAGTTAACATAAGTTGTTGTTGTTGCAACATGCATGACAACTTTATTTAATGCAAGGTAGTCAAATTATTTAGTACTTACAGTTTGTGAATTTGGTGTGTAACCCATGCCTCCTGGACAAAGCTCTTGATATTCACGGCTATCTTGTGAAGGACAAAACTCACAGTTTGGTCCCCATGCTCTTCCAACAGAGCAACAACATCCAGCTTTTGTAACGTAATCTGCTGTTGGATCTGTGCATCTCCTATTGTGGTCGACGTGTAAGAAACAACGAGATGTTCTTCTATCTGAAAAGTTGAATAAAATGTTACAAGTCTCATTAATAAATTAATAGCATCAAGTTAAAATTTAAGAGTTCTTTTATATAATACAAAGCAAATTTATTTGAAATGTTCAATATTAATGATTAATACAATGTTATTTTAAAACTTACCTATACATGCGTTTCCTTCATCTACCAATTCGTAGTTGGGTGGACACAAACACTTGAAGTCACCATCGGTGTTGGTACATTTTCCATAAAGGCACGATTGCGGGCTTTCACATTCGTCAATGTCCGTACAATTTCCACCTGAACCATCTAATTTATAGCCTTCATTGCACTCACATCGGAACATCCCGAAAGTGTTCTCGCACTTTCCGAAGACACAGAGATTGTTAAACATTTTACATTCGTCGATATCTGAAATATAAAAATTCAAAAATTAAAATATTCAATTTTGAAAACAAATATTATACATTATTGTACAAGAATGTAATCTCAAACACGTCGTGGCTTATTAATAAAATTTAAAACCCGCCCAAATTGTATTCAAAAGCCAAATAAATAAAATTTAAATTATTAATTCAATACGAAATTAAAAAATAAATGACTTATTCAAATTCAATCCAACACTATCAATATTTATTAATATAATTGATACAAAAAGTTGGATTTTTAAAAAATAGGTAAATAATTTTGTATAATTTATAAAAGGTTTTATATTAAATTCTACTAACTAATTGAAATAACTTACCAACACATGCTTGGTCGTTCTTCTCATTAGGATGCATAAAACCCATTTCGCACTCGCATCTGAAAGCACCTGGATAGTTCAAACATTGTCCATTCTCGCAAAGAGATGGATCATTTGTGCACTCATCTATGTCCACACAACTGTAACCATCGCCTTTGAATCCAGCATCGCAAACGCATTTAAAAGAGCCGTCGGTATTGATACATTGTGCATTTTGGTCGCATCCTCCATTATTCGTCAAACATTCGTTGATGTCGCGACAGCTTATTCCGTTTCCAGTAAACCCATCTTGACAACGACATTGATAAGAACCCTAAAATAAATAATTAAAGTTTGATCAATAATATTATATTGCAAACTAAAGATAAATTTATATAGTGGTTGCATATTATTACCATTACCAATATATTGAGCTTTCAATCAGTCATACATACATACATTCGGTTTGCTTTCCAGATTGGATAAGGTTAATTGAGTATAAACACATTGATAATTTCTATATTAAATTATTTATTAACTACATTAATAATAATAATAAAACAACGATTATAAATTGTAAAATACTCACAGGATTATTGATGCAGTCTGCATTGACATGACAATTATACGTTCCTAGGTAGCATTCGTCATCATCTGAACAGGATGGACCACCTTCAGGTTTTACAGAATATCCATCCTCACATCGACATTGGAACGAACCAAGAGTATTGACGCATTCTCCATTACCACAGATGTTTGGATTCTGTTTACACTCATCCACATCTAGATAAAGCATAATTAATAATATATAATAAAAATATTCAATTATTAAGCCGTACCTAAACAAGATGTGCTTCCGCTTCCCGTAATAAGACCTTCTTGACAATGGCACATGTACGATCCTTCAGTGTTTGCACATTTGCCTCCATTGCATATTCTTGAATTTTCTTTACATTCGTCGACATCCTTGCACGTCCTTCCATCAAGTTGTAAGGAGTAACCATTTCTATAATATAGTAATTTATGTAATATGTTGATAACCATAATGTATTTGATAATAATAATTGAAGAAATTAGTTAAAAACTTAAATTAAATTTTATTATGTTTCAAATTTGATTTAGGTTAAATTTGTTGATTGTAAATTAATGTCTTACCCACAAGAACATGAATAACTTCCTGGAGTGTTTATGCAAATATCATCGCAAGGTTCTTCTTCACATTCATCTATGTCTGGAAATTAAAAAAAAAACATATTTTATAACCAGAACTATAAATTCTAACTTTTATAAAATTGTAGTTTAAGTTTGACAAAACTCGAACGCACACTATTTGTTTTATTCGATTAAGGGTATTCTATTTGCTTTTTCAAAAAATGCTACTACAGTTTACTATCCAGACTAGCTCGTAAGTGAACTAACTATACAGTGCATGTTAAAAAATGTAATTTACAAACAATTCAATTCGTAGATTCCATTAGTATGTTTATTACTTTTTCTTTGCTGTAAATGTAAACATGTAATCCCCAACCGTTTTAAATTATACATAAAGAGTACCTCTATTATATTATTAACCAAAAGCTAAAAACAAAGTAAAATGTTTTTGTTGTCTTCAATTCTAACATAATTACAAAATACTTTTATCTACAATAGTAACATAAATTTTCTTTTATAATCTTTATTGTCAATATAGTCCGCGCAGTATTATATTTAGTTTAATAAGATGCGCAAAGAAATGTTCATATTATTTATACTATAGTACTGAAAACTTTCAAAAAGTTGTTTGTTTATTTTATCTTCAATCCATGGTAAATAAATTTGTCTACTCTCTGTAGCTTTTCCTGGTTTATTTTGTTTATTTTTCTAATGACTATAAACTTGGTCTTTCTGCCGTTTACTTTAAAGCCATACCGTTAACTTACACCTGTTATTCTATTTAAGAGCTGTAGTAATCTAAGGAGCTTGGAAATATGACTGTATCTTCCATATATCTTATATTGTTTATCAGTTTTCAGTTAGCAGCTATATATGAATGCAACTCTGAAATATTTTGTCTACAGTTTGAAATAAGTGGCGTTAAGTAGCTTGAAAAGGGAAAGTTTTCGTTTGTCGTTTAACTAAAAATACCTAAAGAATGTTTATGACTTTTAGATTAGATTATACATTATGATTCTAAGAAGGTTGGAATCATCTTTCTAATTGCTACTTAGAAACTGCATCTCCAAATAAATTAGTAATTTAATTGTAGGAACTATTTCTCAACTTATTTATTCAAAATATGTGTTTTCTTCAATGGCTTTTTGTCCTTTTATTTTGCTTTGTACAATCACTTGCAGCAATTTCTCATGCATTACAACTTTATCATGTGTGTTATGTAACTTGTTTTAATTTTCTTCTACTTTCAGTCCCGTTCACGTTGCCGATTATTTTCCTATGTTTATACTTTTTTCTGATACTTTTTCTTAAATTCTTAAATTATCTAGTAATTGTTTTCCTTAATAATCATAAATTTATGAAAAATAAAAAATTGTTGTTCTCTAACTCCTTGTTTTTATAACATAGAAAATCTTCCTTTGTAGTTAAAATAAACTTCACAACTAAATTTTTTAAGCAATACACTATTATCTGCAAATTCGCATTTTTATAATTTTCTTTTTAACTTATTTTCATAGTTCATTTTTCAACGCCAAGAATGGTATACTTCAAACTGGCTAAGGCTTACTTACTTAAACTGGTTTACACATTTACCAGCTTGTGTAAAAAGAAACAAAGCAGAAACTAATGAATCTAAAATACACAACCCCCAACTTGGCATTATCGATGTCGAGTCGAGTGCAACTGAAGACGTTCTTAATTACTTACTTATTATGGATCATTCTTAATCATACTTAAAATATACATTTTTTTTACAAAATCATAATATGGGAATAGACACAATCGTGAGTAAAAAGAAGACTTGTTTAGTTAAAGGCACAAAAAATGAAAAATGAAAAACAAAATATGGCAGAAGCATTAATAAAACAGAATTGAAGCTCTTAAAATCACATATCAACAAATATCCTAACTGTTTTTAAGAAAATAAATCAATTCTAAAAAATATAGAATTTGGAATTACTATTAGACTTTGCTATCACAAAAAGTAAAAACTATATTTGTAGCAAACCTCACAAATAAAGAAATAACAGATTCAACAAATTCCTCGTACTCAAGTCAAGTAACATTAATCCACAAAAAAACGACTTAAGGTTAGTGGTGGATTACTGAAAAGTAAACGCCATTACAATCTAAGATAAAGTTTTTAACTCTTGATTTAAAATTCGGATCCGGATCATAAAATAAGACTAAAAAGCAAAAGCCAAAAGTATACTGCTTTTCTTATACTGGATGGGCACCAATTTAAAATAGTTGTGTCGATCCGGTGTAAGTACCGTACAGTTTGGTTTATCAAATGCTCCTTCAATAAATGTTAGGACAAATCCAGCATGAATATGCCTTAAGGCTTAGTGTATTTAGATGACATACACATTGTATCCAAGTACTTCAAGCAGAAAATCCAACAATTGGGCAATGTGCTTTTATGACTATTAACTAATGCAAGAATGACGTTAAATTTAGAAAAAAAAAATTAATAAATGCTGTTATGTATTTAGGCGTATTAATATCAAATGGGATTCTAGAAAGATGGAAGCTGTTTGTAGTAGTATCTTCCTAATTTCAAAATATATTCAAGGTTTTGGTTTAAAAGTAAAACCACTAACCTGTGCGTGTTCCTCTTTCGACGTAGTCAGTGGGTCCGGTCAAAAGAGAAACCCGCTTGTATCGGACAATAAACTGCTAAGCGAATAAGGGCAAAGTTCCAAACTAATTACCATCACCCCGCAACGTAGTAGTCGCGCTGCGGGTCTGTAGAATGATTACCCACGTGTTTGTGTCTTGCGTGACAACCCGTAAGAGAGGATGAAGAGGTCCTGGTGGCTGAGTCACCCTAAAAATGCGTCTGTAAGGCTTGTCAACACTCCGCTTTGCCTTCAAGCAGCTGCGTCGTCCAGTCAGATGGCCAACAGTGAGTCCTTGGAAGTGAAGGGGTATGCTGCGGGTCGCACAATTATTAGTTTGGTGTGTGTCATTCGTTTGTATACAACCCAATTTCTCTAGTAACTTTGACGATCAATTTTGAACGTCCCCAAATTGAGGGCTCTGTGGCAAGTGGGGAGTCAGATGAATTTTTAGTCTGTCAACTGAAGAGAACAGAAATCCCAAAACCAATTTATCAGGCAAATTTTTAAATACCCTAAAAACCACAGACTCGGTGAACCACACCCCATAAACCAGTGATAAAAAGCAAATATTAACCCAAAACAGAGTGTATTAAAGTTAATTAAAGTTAAACCAAAGTCTCCCCCCCCCCCCCCCAAAGGCAAAGTCTAAAGCCTTCAACCTAAAGAAAAACCAAGAACATCGAAAAAAAGGATTCACTCTTCCACGTTCGAGCCCTTACCTGGACAACCCAGAAAAAAGGATGAAAAAGACGGAAGGTTGCCTCATTCCACATTGCACTTTTATGTGGCGGTTAACAGTCTTACTGACCTCTTTAGTAAAACCACCAGTAAACAGGCTAATTTAATAAAGGCTGCTCTTACCCGGGAGCTAAATAATACTTTATCCACTTCAGGCAAAACACACTTTCAGTGGACTGTCACACACAGGAAAGATTCTTAGGATCACCTGTGATAATAGTGTAGGAGCTGGTGACAAAAAAGTGCAAGAGTTTTGGAATGTCTGATATTATCATATCAGACTGTATTTTGACCATAGAACGCCTCTGTTTAATTATTAAGCTGTCTGACTGCTTGATTCAGGTTTTGTAATGCATCGACTATCTGCCGATCAATTTTCAGCTTTTCCCAAACAATTTTTGGGTACTAATTAAAATTACACTTTTTTAGCGTGCCAGCGCCAAGCGTCCCGACACCTGGTGTGCTGACTCTACAGAGGTGTTTTATGCCCAAAATACAGTTTGATCTGAAAATATCAGACTTTCCAAAATTCTTGCAATTTTTTGTCACCAGTCCTGAACTATATTGACGTCTCACTGGGGTGGCTTCAAAAACTGATTTTGGATCTAAAACCTCTGTGGCTGAAATCACAACAAAGCATTGTGCCACCGAGTCGGTTTTCTAGACTTACAAACGCTATTCTGTGGTTTTCAGGAAATCTGCATGTCGTAGAGCGGTCATGAGTTGCCTAGTAAAGCAGAACCAGTAACTCAAAGTCAATGATTGGTGGATCTTTCACACCGTCAAAAAAGCCGAAGAACCGACTCATCATTTCAAGAAGAGGTAAGGAGGATGCATGCACACTAAATGGTAAAGAGAATCTGCTGAGCTATATATTCAGCAAATCCACCATTAAAATAAGAAAAAATGTGCCGCCGTAAGAAAAATCAATGGAAATGGAGGTGAAAACCGGGATAGAGATAGACCACTGTCCCCAAAGCCGACCAATTACGCAACACATTAAAGTTATACAATGCAACCTGTATCACTGTCAAGCGACCGTAGCATTACTATACCGCAAACTAGAGATGATGCAGTAAGGTCCAGGGTCTCCGGATTGGGCAAACTAAGTGGGAATGTGTTTTCAAACCAACCAACGGTGTATTTACGTACTCAAATACATAACAATGCTTCTTATGCCATGGCTTTCTGATAGTGATCTCACAACCGTCAAGATCAACTCGGCAGATAAGTGGAAGCCAGACACCATTGTGGCGTTGACACATCTCGCGCACAATATACCACCTCCAACAACACAGCTGGAAGATTTGGTGCACTATTGTACGCGAGGAAATGTCCCATCATATTCTCTGAAGAAGGTATGACACAAATGACAAGGGTAAGCGACTTCACAATTTTATTATCAGTACTAACCTAGAAATACTAAATCGAGGCGTTGAACCAACGTTTGTTAAGTCCCGTAGTCAGACTTGATAGATATCCTACTAGCAACTCTTAGCATTTCAAGCAAAATCCATAACTGGCACACACAACAGATAGATTAAATTTAATGTAGAACATGAACAGAAAACAGAAATCAGGCCCTACAAAAATTCGAGGTTGCCTTTCAAGACAACCTTTTGCGGAAAAAATAGAAAACTAAGTAGTATGTTACAAAATTCTTTAACACGAGCGTACAAGGACTCGTGCACACTTAGGCTGTCTATATACCAAATCAGACAACACCATACCTTGGTGGTGCAAAAAATTCAACCGGCTTAAGGAGGCTACACAAAGATCCTTCAACAGAGGTATCCAATGACCCCCAACAGCAACTGGGTTACCTGAAACGAATCGACGGCTCATATACAGTCAATATATTGGAAGTAACAGAGATACTTCCTGAAACCCACTTCCCAGTATACAATAATGAGAAACAATACTTGTCAATTTTTTTAAGCGTACCCAAGGTTGAAATTCTTAGAGAGGTCTAAGAGCATTTTGAACAAAACAATTTTAGTAATTTTGCCTGCTTTGGCGAGAACGATGATAACTATGACCAATACTTAACAAAACTACAAGAAGATATAAAAAACACAAAAAATTAAACAACTGGAGATACTCTATGGGTTTTAGCCTAAAATAAATAATGAAATATTTCTAATAAGAGTAAAACAGCAAAATTTTAATGAAATTAGACAGGATGCCGAAATGTGATAAGTAGCCAGACTATAAATATCAGACTTGATAAAAATAAAAAAAAACACGCAGAAAGTTTTAAAGTAAAAGTGTGAGTGTTAATTCGTGAGTTATCCAGTAGAAAACTGGTTTCAAAATTGATTGAGCCTGTTAAAATTATAGACGTCTAAGAATCAATTAACGTGCTACATCATTTTAATAAGTCCAAAGACGTTTCTGTGAAGTAGTGACCAATAACCGCTTAAAACGAATCAAACCTCAACTAATAGATTAATTAGAAACCCACCTCGACTGCTCTAATACTGGCTATCAGTTTATTAAAGTGAGTTTGTAAGGTCTAGTAAGCCACTTAATAGACTAGTTTGATGGTCCAGTGTGCCGTAAAGTTTAGTAAACCTCTTTATGGTCTACTATTATAAGTTCTAATTTGGTTGTATTATTTGCAAGAGTTATTTCAACACTTAGTTAAACAGGCTTATTTTACAATGGTTTGTATTTTTTAATATATCAAAAACAAAGTCAATCAACTGATTAAGAACATGCACATTCTCTTGTAGGTATAAGAGTAATTGCATCTGGACCTACAGCTTTTCTCATTGTTTGTGCTCAAATAACTTTTTTACTTTTGCAATTGTAATAATGGGCACCTCAGAACATCTCAGTTCTGCATATCCGGCTTTTGCATGCGGATTGTTTGTAATTAAGTCTAGATACTCTTGTCGTGTGGTATTTTTTATATATCTATATATACTATTCGACTTCCAGCTTTATCAGTCAGTAAATTGTAGCCTGCATATTGTCTGATATTCTTCTTTTGCCTTTTTATGTGATATTGTTTATCATTTTTCTTATTACATTTTTGATTGAACTATTCAACTATAATAAGAAAAAGCGTTAACTCTTCTTGTCGGATGTTTTTATTTCGTTCGTTGCGTTATCTGCATCAAAAATAAACTGTTTAGACTTTTTTGCATTTTCTAATAAATACTACGCATTTTTTCTATGTGTTTTCTGGTTTTGATATTTTTACGTTGGGTAATATTTATATTTATTTGATTTGATCTACTGTGATGGTTGAGTATAATGTTTCTATTTGTGATGATTTAGTACTTACTGATTTTTTTTGTGCGTACTACGTAAGCGTAAAATGTAGGTTTGTGTTGTCTCTTGCGCTAAAGAAGAATAACCAATAACAATTTACTATTTTTTTGAAGAATGTATGATCTAAATCAGAAGTCTGCAACCCGTGGCTCCAAAGCTACATGCGACTAATTGAATATGTAATTGAGACTCTTTTCAGAAACGTTGTTTTTTGTTTCCCTTTGTAAACTATAAATTATCATTTTTCTTATTCAATTATGTAGTTTAAAAAAGAAACTCGTCTATTTGGTAAAATCTTGTGAAAAAAACTTTGGTCTTATAAAATATTTCACAAAAACCTTAACTCCATAAAGTTGTTCATCAAAAATTGCAAAACAAATCTAAAATTATCACACAAAACTTTTATTTTGTAGCTTTAGCTAGTTTGAACTTCATTTTGTTAACGAGCTTGGTGCTGCAGTTTTTATACTGACATCGGTCTGCGATCCACAAGGTTTCCTTGTGAAAATTGTTTATTTTCTTCAAAAAACGTTAAATAACAAATGTATCAGCTTCAGATAAAAGTGGACAACAAAAACACGTTCAAAACCTTTTTGTTTGGGTTTTTCTTTACTTCAATCTCTCTGAACTTCTTTATAATTCTGTCTAGTGTCTATAAACTGTAAGACAACGTCGGCATAGTTATTCTGGATTCTTGATTCTCCCATGCTTCATCAAAGAAAATCATGTCCACATATTTAGATTAAAGTAGATGTGCAGCAGTTTAAGAATGAGTTTATTATTATTATTGCCGTTGAAGCTAGTCTTACCATTGACAGAGGTTTATTGCGTTTAGGCATTTGATTTTTTTAACATTGTTTAAAATTTGTGTTTGACACCTCAAATTCTGGTGTCAAAACGTCGAGTCCAGCTCAGTGCATCCTGGATTATACTTGTTACAATTAGTAGTGCATTGCCCTCTTGAGGTTTTCTAATTAGGACCAAATCTTGTTTTTGCCCACTCTTTCCATTTAAAGTTAAATCGGTATTGGCATCCAAACACCGTCTATAGAATTCGTATACATGGTTTGACTCTTCCCAAATTTTTTTAGCAAACCTTACAAATTTGTGCTGACCCAAGATCCAGAGAGTTTCCTTGCGATAAAATTGAGTCTCTTTTTTAAACAAACAACAAAAACGGACAAGTGCAAAGATGCCTTTTTGTGTGGGTCCTTGTTTCAATTTTTCTGGATATTTCCATGGCTCTGTTTAGTGTTAGGTTTCCGTCCGTGAACTGTAGGACACCGTCGACATAGTTATTCTGGGTTCAGACTTCTGATTGTCTCCTGGGTAATCAAAGATAATCATGTCAACACTACGGGTTATTGTTGTCCTCGGAGCTGGTTATATTAAAGAGTGCGCACTATAAAACTCTGCCCACATTTTCCATTTAGAGCTGAACCGGTTTTGGCACCCAAACACCGTCTATGTAGACAACAGTATCTTGTAACTATGTGGTTAGTTCTATTTGGTTGTTACTCTTACGGTCACTTCCTCCTCAGAACGTCCACAAGATTCGTACAAATGGTTTAACTCTTTTCAATATTATTTGGCAAACCTTACAATGTCTACCTAGAATGAATTTAGAAAACAAACATCTAGTTTTAAAATCAATGTTGCAAAAAAAAACCTTTGACTGACTCACAGTACTATTTTTAGCAAAAGACTTTTCTGAAGGGTTTTTTTCTGACTGGTCTGACTTGTATGTGAAGTACACTCACCATGAGACTATGACGTCCATTTGTAAGATAAAGTAAAATGTTAATTTAAAGCTTTTATCAAGAATATAGATACTTATATATCTATAGTAAACATATTCTTTCGGTAGAGTTACTTCGTTTCAGAAGCTTTTAAACTCCAGATTCTCCTTAAGATTATCGACTTCTACTAGTTGCAGTTTAAATTGTCTAAGATCACATCCACCAAAAACTATTGCGTTTAATTAAAGCCAAGACGTCAACTTTTAACCACCTAATCATTGTTCATTTGACTTAGAACGAAGCCCGGTGTATGTAAAAGCCGTTGCAATGCTGTAAAGACAACTATGTTTTATAATTGTTGCAAACCATACTACTACTTCGTCCGCATTTCTGTTTTAAGTGTAAAGATTTCGTTGTTCCAAAATATTCGATTCCGATATTCTGAATCTTGAAAATTTATAAAAAGTGCACAGTAAATTAATTTATCATGGACAATTTATTAATATGTGTGCAAAATTTTCGTTTAAATTTTCGTGCAAAAAACATACAGGTTGTAAGGCTTTTTTAAACTTTTTCTTAAAACTTGTAATTTAAAAAATGGCTCTTCACTCAAAGATGGTTGCCGATTTTTAATCTAAATTTAAATCAATTAATGAAATCGTAATTGCTTTAAACTACATTTTGAATTTTGTTGCACGGTAGTTGGTAAGTTAATGCAAACTAAATTTAAGTTAAATTTTAATAAAATTATAATGTTTCATACTTAAATCTAATTTTGGATTTTTTTCACTTACCTTCGCAATGAGTTTTCATTCCCGTTTGTGAATACCCATCATTGCAAACGCACTGGTAAGTTCCCATCATGTTTTCACATACACCATTTGAGCAAATGCCGCTGGTTCTAGAGCATTCATCAATATCTTTGCAAGATTGCTGATCGGAAGCCAGTTCGTGACCCGGAGGACACTGACATTTATATGAACCTTCACTGTTGATGCATCGACCACCTCTACATAGACCAACTATTTCATCACATTCGTTTATATCTAAAAATTAAAAAATAGTAATAACTGACAAAACTGTACAAATTATAAATATCTGAATAATTTATTTTAGCAGTATAGTAATTTATAATTTTTATAGTTATAGTTTTGTATTTTAAAACCTAAATACAACACATATTTAGTTATTTTGATACTACTGACTAGTGTGAGAGCATCGATATTAATTTGTAAAATATATTAATGTGTTTACAAAATAAAAAATAATTAGCGCACTTCTAATAACTTACCCATACAAATCTGCATCGGCGCCATAGTCCTAAATCCTTCATTACATTCGCAAACAAAATCGCCAGGAATATTCTTGCAAACCCCATTTCCACATACGTTATTTGTTGTAATGCTGCATTCATCAATATCTGAAATATTGGTTTTTTAGTTTGAACATAATACTAGCAACTTAAATCCTTACCTATGCATTTAATTCTATTATCATCGTAATCGTATCCCTTATTACACCTACAACTGTAGCCTCCAATTGTATTCTTACATCTGCCATTTTGACACATTCCAGGAAACTCGGTACATTCATTAATATCTTTGCGGTCTAAAAATCCTGGTCCTTTTGGGCATAGTTCTGTATAAGAAGCTGAGCCTATACGTGGGCATGGTTCACATTTGTCACCCCAAGCTTTACCAATTGATGAACAACAACAAAGGTTTCTATTGAATAAACCATCAATTGGATTGGTGCATGTTCCATGTTTATATCGAGTGAAACATTGTTCTTGCCTTATATCCAAACATTGAGTTCCTAACAAAAATATATATAGAATTAATTCATAACTAACTTTTATAAAAAATAAAACATACTTGTTTCATCTAAGGTTAATCCAGGTGGACAAGTACAAGTGAAGCTTCCATCGGTATTTACACAAATTCCTCCACCTCTACAAATATTTGGGTTAAGTTCGCATTCATTTACATCGGCACAAGTTTTTCCATCAATTTTAGCGTAGCCTTTCGGACACTCGCATTCGTTTCTGTTACATCTTTCACAAGGAGAACCCCATGCAACACCAACCGAACAACAACACTCCTGCCTTCTGCTTAGCTGCGGTAAATTATTTTCACAGCGTCCGTGATTCATCTTTGTCCAACAAGATCCTTTTCTATTATCTAAAATAAAATTACAATAGGATCTAATTAATAATTAACAAATATCTACAATTACCTATACAAATTCTTCCAGTATTATCTAAAATAGAGCCAGGATCACATTCACATTTATATGAGCCAAGTACATTAACACATTCTCCATTGAAGCAGGCTTCCGGTCCAAGTTCCCTACACTCATCAATATCTTCACATACATAAGTATTTGGATTTAGTTGTGTACCAGTTGGGCATATACATTGGAAGCTTCCAGGTGTATTTCGGCATTGACCGCCGTTGCAAACCTGCACAATTAATCTAACAATTCATAATGGAAACGCCTTTAAAGCTAACGGCATCATCAATAAGTAATTATAAAGCAATGTTAATTATGTAAAGATAAAACTTACCAACTCGTTATCCTCTTCACATTCGTTAATATCAGTGCAGACTTTACCACTGTCGTCAACTTTAAAACCTGGATTACATATGCAGCGATATGTAGCTATTAAATTTTCACAAGCACCGTTCTGACA
The DNA here is from genome assembly GCA_963932245.1 of Tachinus rufipes. Taxonomy (NCBI): domain Eukaryota; kingdom Metazoa; phylum Arthropoda; class Insecta; order Coleoptera; family Staphylinidae; genus Tachinus; species Tachinus rufipes. The sequence continues at coordinate 32,851,983 of OZ010746.1, read as the reverse complement.
TATTGTTGGATTTTGAGCACATTCGTTGATATCATTACCGTCAAATGTTTGACCTGAACCGTGTGGACATAATGAATCAAATTCTGTTGTTCCCGGCATAGGACAAGCTTGACATGCTGTACCCCAACCCATTGGTTGTCCAGATATTATAGTACAGCAACAACAACTTGATTTTGTTACTGCTATTGTAGATGGATTCAAACAAACGCCATCTTTATATTGTTGATAACATAAATCTCTTCTGGTATCTAAACATGAACGACCATCGGGGCCTAGACTGAAACCACTATGGCATTCACATCTGAAACTTCCTTGGGAATTGTAACATGTGCCATGTTTGCAAGGATTTTGTAAACATTCATCAATATCTACGCAGTGATGACCATCAGGGCCTAACCTATATCCAGAGTCGCAAACACATTTAAATGAACCTTCCATGTTGACACATCTACCATGGCTGCACATTCTAGTATTGGCACATTCATCCATATCACTGCAGAAAGTTCTATCGGATGATTCAACAAATCCAGGCAAACAAGCGCATGTATATGAACCAGGCGTATTATCACATCTTCCATTTAGGCATATTCTTGGATTTTCATAACATTCATCCACATCTATTTTAAAATTTAATATAATTAATTGTATTTATATTGATATTGATAACTTACCAATACAAGCAAAACCAGATGGAGATAATTTGAATCCGCTTTTACATTGACATTTATAACTTCCATCCATGTTAGTACATATACCATTAGTGCACATTCCTATTTCGCTACATTCATCATGGTCAGTACACAAACTACCATCTGGACTTATATCAAAACCTGGTGGACATACACAGTTGAAACTTCCAGGTGTGTTAGTGCATCTACCGTTTTGGCACTTTCCTTCGCGACATTCATTTATATCTGTTTATAAAATAAATAGAATCAATTTTTAATTAATTTTTCCCTAATATTTTAAATATAAATTTCACTAGCCTTCACACACTTGCGATTGTCCACTTCCTTTGCGGTAGCCAGGTTTGCATACGCATTCGTATCCTTCGGCAGTGTCTATACATTGTCCATCTCCGCATATGTCCGGACGCAGTATACATTCGTTGATTTTTATAAGAGCTACTATTTTTTCGTTATCTTTCGTCATGGAACCACCTCCTGGTGCTGGATGTTTACTGATGCCAATGCCTCCAGCGCATAAAATTCTGTGTTCATCTATTAAAAAATATATATTACTATCAAATTTCATATAAAATTGTCAAACTTATAATATAATTTACATAGCTACTAAAATCAGTTATCCAACTATAATAATAAATCTAGATACAATAATTGACAATTTATAAACATATGTTGTCTTATGAGATAAATATATTTGTATGTATTAATATTAGTTAAACGCATTTTAGTCCAATATGTTTAGTTTGGTTTAAATTATGTTGAGAAGAATTTTATTAGAACTTCTAAAAAATATATTTCTGTACCAGTTCAGGGTAATATACTTTAACATTATTCAAAAACGATGTTTGACTTTTTTATTATTAAATCAATGTTGTTTGATTAGTTCAGCATACAATAAATATTATTTAGAATACAAGTGAGTTAACAGCATCATTAAAATTCGAGGGTGGATGTTGCACAACGAGTGCGTAAGACAAAAATTAATGGAGTGATTCGAAAAGTATTCTTTCCAATATAAAAGAAGAAGCGAAGCGAGCAGATCCATTTCTGGATTACTCCCTAAAAAAACAAAAGTATGAGTATAATATCACAAGTTGGAAAATGGTGCATTGAAAAGAAAGTACACAACTATGTAAATAAAAAAGTACTTAGCCAACTTATCCACTATTTATAATCCTTCATCTCTCTGTGTCTTTTATTCAATAATACGTACACTGATATCTATTAAAATGAATATCTATATCAATAAATATACAAATTTAGTAGCGTTCCTTAAAAGAAAATCTGAAGAATGTCGATCAAAAAAGTTTGAAAGAAAACCGATGTTGCTAAATTTCTATTAAAAACAGATTAACAGACTTGCAGGCGCGAGGAATGGGCAGTGTTTTTTTTTTACCAAATCAAAAATATCCAAAGAATTTTTTGTTTCTTCCAAGAAAATTGAAAAAACAGATCCGGTCCAAATGGTTTAAAAGTACATTAATCTTCGCCCAAGTAACATCGAGTATGGCAGGTTTTTGATCCAATTTTGAAATAATACGTGTGTGAAGCAACTGGTAGGCATTAATTCTTTTGGATATTTGCAAAAACAAATTGGATCTCAAACTTGAACTTCCAGAAGAATATATAGGCTTTCGTAGGTCATCTACGTCGCTGTTTAAAGGTTCAGGAGCGGATCTTCTGACAGAAAAGCGTCATGGTGACTGGCGTTTTAACATGGTTTCCGAAGGCTATATTAAAAATTCAGCAAAACATAAAAGAAAAATTGTATTAAAAACTCTGGGTAAAATGAAAAATGCTTGGAAAGAAATTCAAATAAATAAAACAAAGCTATCGAGCAGTGCCCCTTGCGACAACCAGTTTAAATAAGCAAAATGTTAATGTATTGACTAATAACTTAACAAATATTGGTGCTTCCTCAAGAATTTATATAAAAGATTGCACAGATTGTACTATTAACATTTATAATAAATAACTTTTGTGTTTTATAGTTTTTAGTAAAATGTCTTCTTTGTTATTAATTTAAAATTAGAAAAAGTGCTGTAATAAAAATGCGTGACTTAAAAAGCTCTTAACTCACGCAAAATTAGTGAGTAAAGAACTTCTTAACACACCGGCGTAGATAAAATATATTACGACACACCGCCACTTCTCATAAAGTTTCCAAAAACTCAATATTTGTTGTCAATGAAGTTCTGCATGTAGTAACTTGTATAGTAAAGAACACAAGTTAGCATTACATTGATTATAGCTGTATAAGGCTGGTGACTATTGACAACTAAAGTAAACGTAAAAGTTGAAACTGTTAAAAATCTTCCACTAAACAGGTATTTCTACTAAATTATCATTTTAGATTTCAAACGTTCCGAATATTTATAGCAAGATCAAATAATGTCTAAATTGTATATCAGTATCTGTAAAGTAGTTTTTACTACAATATTCAAAGCACTTTTTTAGCGTCTAATCAATCAATAAAAGCTTAAACAAAAAACCGAGAATGTTATTTACCAGTTTAGTTTTATTATGGGTTGTGGTTCAAGTTTTCACCAATCTCAAATACAATATACTTATTGAATTTTTTATAAATTTGAAATAAAGTAAACGTTAATGCTTTACTCAAATCCAAAACTTCTACCATCAAAGCTGCCCAATTAACTATTATTATTTTATTTAATAAAGTGTACCGTACCAGCCAAAAGTGTAACAGTGACTCAGAACAAAGTTGCGCTACCAAAGATCTGTCGGCATAAAATAAAAAATATTTTTTTTTACACTGCACGCGTGGTTCATGACACATGTCAATGCTAAAAATGCTTAGTAAAGTTTACCATTTCACCATAAATAGACTAACAAACAAGTAGAGCTTGCAAATCATTAAATTTTATTATAAAAGTACGTGCTCTGTAAAAAATGTGTTTTGCAAATTACGTCCATTTTATGGTTGTCATAACCGACCCACCAAATAGACTATTCAAGCTATTGTGACAAAGTTTTGCACCAGCTTCACTTTATTGAACATTAATCCAACAACCCGTATGCGGGGAGTGCATACCGAGGAGAAAATTGCTGCTGTATCGGCCAGTGTTGAATGAAGATTGCAATATGTCAATTCATCGCCGTTCTCAACAATTAGGCTTGTGTTGTTCGACCACCTGGAAGATTTTACGTAAGGACCTTAGTATGAAACCATACAAACTACAGCTGCTGCAAGAACTGAAGCCGGGTTACCTACCACAACGTTGTTTGTTTGCTGAATGGGTCTTAGAAAAGTTGGATAAAGACCCATTTTTTTATCAAAAAATGTTGGCTCAAATGGTACGTCAACAAACAGAATTGTCGAATTTGGTCTAACGAGCAACCAGAAGCAGTTCAAGAGCTGCCAATGCACCCTGAAAAATGCACTGTTTGGTGCGGTTTGTAGGCCGGCGGCATCATTGGCTCGTACTTTTTCAAAAATAATGAAAATCGCAACGTTACAGTCAATGGAGTAAAGTACCGTGCGATGCTTACCAATTTTTTTTTGCCCAAAATGGAAGAATTGGACTTGGTTGACATATGGTATCAACAAGACGGTGCCACATGCCGCACGGCATGCGATACCATAGACCAATTGAGAGGTAAGTTTGGTGAGCAATTAATCTCACGTTTTGGAGCAGTCTATTGGCCGCCAAGATTATGCGATCTCACCCCACTAGACTATTTTTTGTGTGGCTACGTAAAATCTCTCGTGTACAGAGACAAGCCAGCCACAATTGCAGCACTGGAAAACAACATTACAGCAGCCGTTGGTGAGATATCAGCCAAAATGCTGGAAAAAGTATGACAAAATTGGAGCTTACGGGTGGACCACCTCAGGCGTAGCCGCGGGCAACATTTACATAAAATAATATTTAAAAAGTAAATGGCAGACATTGATCTATCGCTCCAAATAAATATTTCATATATTATTGAAAATTTTCTGTTTTTTTTTTTAAATTTTAAAAACCAAACGCTTAAAAAATCAACCTTTATAAAGTAAAAGTTCAAAATACACCAATTCAACGTATAAAAATACATAAACTAATTATGAGAATAAAATACGCCTTTTTTTAGGCAAAATAGTGAATGTTTAAGTCACTAGACATATTTTAAAAAAATTATTAACAGAGCTCTACCCAAACAATTTTTGTTTAAACTTTTAAGTGTACAGTACACTCTTGGTTTGCGTTCTGCTCGATTTACTATGTATTTTCTTAGTAATTTAACATTTACAAAAAAAAAAAACAAACGCGACCTGGATATTGTGAATAAAAAACAAGTTTTTGTTGTTCAGAGTTTATTGAAAGTAATAAAAAAGAACAATTTCAATTTGATATGCTAAATAAATAACAATAACAAAGTTTTCTTTCATAAGCTTTTGTTAAAACAAAAGAAAGTTTAAGGACTTTAGTATTCCCTCCTCTGGCAGTAATAACAGCTTGTAAACGACAAGGAATGTTTTAGATCAGATTTTGGATCACATTCTGCGGAAGATTGTCCCATTCCTGCACCAGTATCTTGCAAAACTCTCTAAAATTTCCGGAGTCGCCACATGTCTCCGTAAACGTTTTCCCATCTCATCCCAAATATGCTAAACTAGATTTAAATCTGGACTGCGAGCAGGCCAAACAAATCGCGTGATTTGAAACTCGTCAAGATTCTCAGTAACTATCCGAGCAGTGTGGGGCCGTGCGTTATCATGCATAAATGTTGTGTTGTCACCAAGAATAACCATGAACGGTAAAACATGGTCTTCTAGAACTTCTGTCAAATACCTATGCGCAGTCAACGCCCCATTCTCAATAAAGACTAACTCCGTGCGAGTGTCAAAAGATATGCCTCCCCATGCCATAACTTATGTTTAAATTTCTCACTTCTTGCAGATGATTTCGAAAGAAAACTGCAGTGACTGTTCGGTTTCTCAAATCACTAGAAACAAGAAAGCGGTCATCTCTAGCTGTTGTAGTGTTGCTTCGCCCTGAACCAGGTCTTCGAATGAGCTGGTCAGTCTCTTCGTACCGCCGCCATACTCGTTGCACACTCGAGAGACTTACATCAACGTTTCTCGCAGTTTCGCGGTGACCGCAGCCGTCTTCTAAAGCCGCCACAATTCGTGCCGCAACAACAGAGTTTATGCTCATTGCAAAACACTAACAATACACAAACAATTCGCAACAGACAGATATCATCACAGAAACAAAAACTTTGTTTGTTTGTTTTAACAAAAGCATATGAAAGTAAACTTGATTATTTTTATTACTTAGCACATCAAATTGAAATTGTTCGTTTTCATTACTTTCAATAATCTTTAAACAACAAAAACATTTTTTTTATTTAAGCAATCAGTTAGTAAACTATTACAACGGAAAAAACTCGTAAAAAATTAAAAATTTCTAAAAAATATCAAATTACGGAGTGACCCTAGTTTTATTCTCGGCAGTGTATTTTAAACGTTCCGCAGCTTTATATCAAGACCATATAATGCGTAAATTGTATATAAGTATTTCCAAGGTAGTCCTTACTACAATATAATAACTAACAAGATGTACTGATTTTAAATCTTTGATAATAATAATAATATAATAATAATCTTTATTATTCCTTTTTGCCATTTACATGGATAGGATACGTCAAAAATACACAAAATATTACATAATTAATTAACATAACAAAACAAACTACAATACAGATAATAAATACATAAAGTTTAATTTCTTTCAATGTATTCTTTTATTGAATAAAAGCAACCATCAACCAAAAAAAATTTTAAATTCTTCTTAAACCGTTGGAGGGTTTTGATGTTTTTTATTTCGTCAGGCAACAAATTGAACATATGTCCGCCAGCATAAGATGGCGATTTTTTGTATGCCATGAGCTTGATTTGTGGCAAATGTATATTATTTTTATTGCGAGTTTCGTGGTTATGTATCTTATTATTTAATTGATAATTGCTTTTATTTTTGAACACATAACACAATAACTTATACAAATAAGTAGACGGAACTGTTAAAATATTTTCAGACTTGAAGGTGTGGCGGCATGTTTCTACATAATTTAAATTGTACATTAATCTAATCATCCTTTTTTGTATAATAAAAACTCTATTTATATCGCTTGATTGTCCCCATACTATAATATTGTAACTTATCCTGGAATAAGCCATAGAATAATACACATTTTTTAACGCAGTTTGATCTAAAGTATTTTTTAATTTGCGCAATGCAAAACAGCACTTGTTTAAGTTTGCTGCAAGATCATTTATCTGACTGCGCCAATTTAGTTTTTCATCTACTATTGTTCCCAAAAAACGTACGGATTCGCTAAGTGTAATTGCTACTCCATTTAAATTATACCCATTAGCAACCATTCTTTCATTTTGAACACCATGAAAGTTAACTATTACGGTTTTCGCAGCATTTATTATAAGGTTGTTATTATTGCACCATTTGTCAAATTGATTTATTACATCTCTTACGTTGCTATTTATTTCTGATGTTGTCTTGCCACTAACTACAATACTGGTATCATCGGCAAACATAAATACTCTTCCGTTATGTATATGTTTGGGCAAATCGTTTATAAAAATTAAAAACAATAGTGGTCCAGCCACGCTTCCTTGAGGAACTCCAAGATCAATATTAAATTCATCGGATGTAACTCCCATAGCCGATACTACCAATTTTCTTTTATGTAGATAGCTTTTAATCCAGTCGTTCATTAACCCACGGATGCCAATATTATATAATTTTGACAAGATGAACTCAAATTTTAAAGAATCAAAAGCTTTACTAAGATCAAAGAAGATGCCGGTTACAAGTTCTTTATTATTCAATTTATCATAAACATATTGTACTAATTGAACCGTTGCTGTTTCAGTAGATTTTGATTCTCTAAAACCATGTTGTTCTTCCGCCAATAAATGTTTCTGATTTAAAAACATTGCAATTCTTTTAATGACACAGCGTTCAATTATCTTAGAAAATATACTGAGCAACGAGATAGGTCGAAAGTTATCTACAACAGTAGGATCTCCTTTCTTGTGAATAGGAATTATTTGTGCCAGTTTTAAGATATCTGGGAATTGTCCTAGTTCTACAGATTTGTTTATTATATAAGTAAGAGGTGCGCATATTTCTTTAACATTAAATTTAATAAGTTGTATTGGGATATTGTCTGCTCCTGTAGCGTTTGTGTTGCGCATAGAGTTAATAATTTCTATGACTTCCGCATTTGTTGTTTGTTCAAAATAAAACGTTTTGTCAGACATATCCATTAGTGTACAAAAATTGTTACCTTTTATTAATTTTATTTTATTAGTCGTGTCGTTAGCAAAATGATCAGCTAGAGCATTAACTACTAATTTTTTATCGTTTAAAAGCTTATTATTTAACGATATATTAATTAATTTATCTATATTTTTTGGTTTGCCTATTTCCGATTTTACTATTTTCCAAATAGCTTTATTTTTATTACTTGAATTATTAATCATGTTAGTAAACGTTTTTTTTTTAGAAGATACGATTAAGTTATTATATGTCCTTTTAAGTGTATTGTAATTTTCTTTTACAGTTGCGTCTCCGGTTGTCTTTTTTAACCAATTCAATTTTCTTAGTTCATCGCGTTGCTTAATTATGTCTATAGTTAACCACTTTGTGTTTTGAGTAAAAACTATTTTTTTTGTCTTATATGGACACGAAACTTCATAGCACCATTTAAAAGTATCAAAGAAATCTTTGAAATATATATTTATATCTAAACTTGCTAATAGCTCTAATCTTGGATAAAACTGGCAAAATAAAAATTGAAATTCCTTCATAGTGGATTCGTTAATAAGTCTTCTTGATATTATCTCTTTCTTTGCTGGTTTTGCATCATTAGGCATGTTGCATGTTAATAACTGCGCGGTATGGTCACCAAACCCAGGTTCAAATATAACATGGTTACTAAAAAGTGTCGCATTTGTGATAAGATAATCTATTGCAGTAGCACTGACTCTATTATTTGATGGGTTTTTATGTATTCGAGTTGGTTCTTTTATAAGTGATGTTAGGTTATATGAACTAATTAAATCTTTAAATCTTTTTGTTTGTGCGTTATTTATGTCTAATGAATTGATATTTAAATCCCCAGTTATAATATTATATTTGTATCTTTTTGTTACAATATCTAGTAATTTGGACAACTGAGCATAAAAAATGTCTAAGTCACCTTGAGTGGATCTGTATATACAAACAACGCATATTGTGTTGCTGATTTCGATAGCACTACATTCAAAATTTAATTCAATTGATAACTCTACTAAATTAAAGAGATTATTGCAATTTGAAAGTAACTGAGTTCGAACATAAATTGCTACTCCTCCATGTATATGAACTTGTCGACAAAAGAAACTTACTAGTTTATAGTTTTGAAAATTACAGCACGCCAGCTGATCAGTTGATTTTATCCAATGTTCGCAAATACATAAAATATCACTATTTACATCTATAGATAATACGTCTAAAAAGTTAATTTTATTTAACAAAGATTGAACATTTAGGTTTAATAATGTAAGTGGATAAGTATTATTATTAAAGTTATTCGATGTATTCAAAATAAAAAAGAATGTTCTGCATTATCAATCGGTTTAATATAAATTAAATTATTAGTGTACGTTTCGTCAACAATATTTGACTGGTTTATTTGTATATTTTTGATAATGTTAGTTATATATGCCACTAAAAGAGTTTTTGCACCTTTTTTTAAGTACAAGTCTTTGTCTTGAAAATAATTGTTTGACTTAAACATAGTATTTAAATCAACATACGCAATATTATTATTACATTGAATTACAGATGAGTAAATGTTAAAATTATAATCATAAATAAATTTATTTAAAATTGGACGATTTGTCCAGTAAGGTATAGATATAATAACAATATTTGTATGTTTTGCTAAGTTATTCAATATTGTTACATGTTTCTCGTCTAATTTTTTACTTTTAATTGCATTATTAAAACCAGCTGCTAAAATTAAATAGTCATTTTGTGTTAGAGAGTTCAACTGGTTTATGTTGTCATCTATAATGGTTTCCACAGGGGCGTCAGTTTTCACTACACTAGTTATTGAGTAATCTAATTCAAATTTGTTGTTGTAAAACATGCTTGATAAACCACGTGCCTGTTGGTCGCCCAATATTAAAATTTCGTTGTGTTTCTTTGTCACAATCCGCTGATGTTGCTTGATTCCAAATTGTTTGGCATTGTCAAGTAATTTAACTTGATTGTTTACTTTTTCAACATAACTAATATTTTCCACATCGTTTTGTATGGTGACATTGGGAATAGTAATTAAATTAGATTCTGTTTGGGTTAATACATCAATGCTTTTGTTTGTTTTGTTTATTACATTTTTTTGTTTAATATTGTTGATTTTATTGCAAATTTCAGTTTGTGTTGAGTTACTTAACAATATTTTTGCTTGGTTTTTTTGTTCCTTTATTGTAAATACATCAATTATTTTATTTTTTGTTTCTAATTCATTGCGAAGCGATTCTATTTCTTCGTTTAATTTTAAAATTTCGTTGCGTAATTTATTATTTTCTTCGTCTGTATTGGTAAATGTATTTTCCAATTCAGATAATAACGTATCATACTCTAGTGCTTCGGTCTCCGTTTCGTTTGAATCATCAGCACTTCTGTTATCAAAGGTTTGATTTAAAATATCATCATTATTCAATAATGTAGATTTAGATTGTTGACGAGTTAAGGGACCCATTATTTAAAATACAATAAAATATAGTGAACAAGTGAAATATACCTGAGATACACTTAAACATATATAAATTAAATACACATAAAAGACGGGGACACTCGGCTTCACACCACAGGGTCTATTGTGGTGACTAATAATTATAACAAACACTTGAAGACCTCGGAAAGGATGTTAGTTAGGAGATACATATGATGTTATAGTTTGACATATAAAAAATATTTTAAAAAATAAATTGTCAATTTTCGAGACTCGAACCGCAAACCTTTAGGTTTAGAGACATACAACTAGCACACTTAGCTATAGGGGTACGTTTGCTAAACAAGAAATAAGTATGAGTTGTCACGGAATATGTCTGTGACGTATAATAATAAAATATACAGTGGAAAATTTTACAACTGTTAGTTACTAATATTGTTTAAAATACCTTAAATTTCATTAACGTATACGATTTCACATATTTTGCACTATATATAATAAACAATAAACAGTTTTAAGCACAAAAACTAATTAATTACACTTTAAAAAACACTTTGAGTAGAGCAATATAATTCACGTCCTCTCAAGGCAAGAGTCAATGATATAAATAAAATACACATTTAGTTGGTAAGTTCAGAGCATTTCTATAGCGCCAAATCAATCAACAAAAACTTGAACAAAAACCGAAAAAGTTATTTATAAGAACAAAATTTAAACTTTTGTTTTATTATGGGCTGCGGTTCAATTTTCACCAATCTTAAATACAATATACTTAAAAAATAAAATAAACGTGATGCTTTATTCAAATGCAGGACCTCTAGTATCAAAGCTGCCCAAATAACTGTTATTATTTAATATTAACTGATCTAGTGAACCGGCCATACTAATAGTGACTAAAACAGAGTTGCGCTACTAAAGATCTCTCATAAAAATATCTATTATCAAGACTACGGAAGAAAGTTGAAATTGTAGAACAAGTTACGTCAAGTAAATATTTTTGTCAACTGACAATAATCTAGAAAAACAATTAAGTAGTTTTCTTCTTTAATTTTTTTGGAGCAAGCTAAAAATTGCCTGGTTACTTGCAATAAGTCCGACACTCGTTATGCAAAAAATACTAGAGCGCACATTTCAATGATTTACGAGTTTACGCTTTTTAAGAGAGAATTGAAGATACAAAGCACATTAATCCGTTATGTAACACCTCGACAATAAATTTTGCTTGTCAGCAATATCTCAAGCCCAGGTGTAATTGAGATGATTGTTGCGGCAATGCTATAAACAATCACAATTTGACTAGTCGTGCAGTTGACGGTTGTCGCCGACGCGGCAGAAATGGTTTGCAACTTTAGCATGGAAGAAAATATTTTGGATTTAGTAGAGGATATACAAATAACTCACAAAAAATGGTATTCAAATAAACGCAAGATTTTGTCTTGTAGTATCACGCATACTTTTTACAAAATACCTAAAAACTACTACAAAATGTTCATCTGAACATGCATGTAAATGTATTATCAGTACAATTTTCTCTTACTCGTCAAGTCAAAGGACTGTTTATTATATTTATGGGACTAGTATACAAAGCAAAAGGCATTCAGGGTGCACTAATTTGACTTATAAAAAAAATACTGCAGCCAATATTAAAGAAAGACATAAACTAATTAAGAGATGAACGAGCGCTTTTTGTAGGCAAAACAGTGAAAAGATGAACACTGATTAAAACAATTTTTGTAGTATTTTTGGTGATAAGTCTATAACTTAAAAACAATTATGTTTTTTTTAATTTTCAAGTGTACAGTACACTCTTAGTTTGGGTTTCTCCCATCTCATTCTGTATTTTCTAAGAAATTAAACGATTTAAAAAATGCAATGAAACGTGACTTGTATATTATCCTAAATCAGGTCTGGGCAATGAGAAACGCTGAACAATATATTAAAAACAATAAAAAAATCTTTAATAACATAAAAAACATGCTCAAATACCAACTCTAGAGTGTCATGACTCCAATGGACAAGCTAGCGTGAAAATGTAGTATAAACTACAAAATAATCAAAGTACGTAAGAATTGTCAAAACTAACGCCATCGTCAATAAAATACAATGATAAGAAAAATATTCTTACTCAGGAACCAGGGACATAATAATAAAAAAAAGTACAAAATGTTTATAAAAAGTGTCTAGATTTTAAATTAGCACTCAAAACTGATTGAAAACATCTTAAGTGATAAGACACATTTTAAACTCAAGAAATGTTAAGTGCGGTTTATGCGTTGGTGGAGTAACTAAAACCAAACTTCTTTAAAATAAAGTTTTAATAAATAGTTTTCAAAAAAAGTAATTTATTTCTTTTAGCAAAAAATTGATTAATCTTAAAATCCATTTTCATAGCGGCGCAAATTCAAAACAAATTAAAATCTGTTTAAATCCTATTAATTTAAATAAAGAAATCAGAAGACATCATTACCCAACTCCAGCTGCAGATGAAATATTATTTTACTTAGCAAACATGTCAAATTTTTTTAGTATTAGATTTGAAATATAGTTGTTATCAGATTGTTTTAGATAAAAAAAATTCAAAGCTTAATACTTTAGCTGTAAGTTGTGGAAAGTATCATTTTTTACGTTTAACTTTTGGCACAAATACAAATGCAGAACCATTTCAGAAGAAAAATTTTTTGACAAAATTTATTTCAAATATGACAAAGATGGTCATGGGAACAAGAGCTGAATGACTTTAAACAAATTTTAACTAAAGCACCATTACTGGCTCATTATGACTCAAATAAAGAATTGATAGTTCAGTCAGACGCTAGTAAAGATGGCTGTGTGGTTCTACAAAAGGGTCGTCCTTTAGCTACGGATCTCGGGCGCTTACTGGTTTTGAGAATAAAATATGCACCTATTGAAGGAGAAGGAACCCTTGAGGTTTTGTCAGTTCCCGTGGGAATCGGAAAACTTTTGCCGGCTTGCATAAATAAAATAAAATACCCGGCGTAAAACAAAAACTGACCGGACTGGAAATACAATGACGACACACACAAAATTGAAAATAAAAGGACGTGAGGTAGATTAATTATTATGGATATGTCAAAGGAAATTAACATACCCTACGGAGGTTCTGCTTGCGGGCAATCATATACTACCAAAATGGTAGCCAGCTCCTCGGATTCTGGGGAGAGCAAACCAATGACAAATGAGAAAGAGACAAAGAAAACAATTGGGAACCCAAGCTCGGCTAGCAAAGGCAGGGTCGAAACCGCAAAGCCTTGGCTTTCGGGGGCGGCCAAGCGTAAGCTCCGAAGACAGAGAGATGCACAGGGAGCTCAGGCAACTGAGCCAACTAAGGCATCCGGTAATGAAACGTGGACACATCAAAAATACTCCACACTACCTGCACAAAACACCCCGGGAACATCAGGGACGCAAAAGCAAAACCTATAAGATTTTCAGGGACACTCCTACTATTTTGGGCAGAATAGACAAAATAGAAAATAAACAGGTATCACCTCATTTTCAGGAATGCTCCTTCAAAAGAAGATCGTATGTATGGACGAGCCAACTAAACATTGGCTCCTTAGCACATCGGCAAAGGACACCTTATTGGATGATAAAGAATTTCAGATCATGGATCTGAAGGACTTACTTGCACCAAGAAGGGTGATGACATGAGTACAAGGACGACAATTGGAACCAGCTACTCTTCTAAAAAGGTTAGCTGTGCAGAATACCTTAAACACCGAGACCTGGCGAAAGGTCAATTCCAAAACAATTTCAAAGAGGTTCCCTACTTATGGATAAAGGAGCTTAGCAGAAGGTGGCAAACCTAAGGGGAAAACTCTTCGTAGGTTTTTTTTCACTCTGGGTTCTAGCTCCCTCTAAAAAGGAAGGAAGCAAACAGGAAGAAACAAAGACCGTTGAGAAGGCAGTAGATGAAAACCCACCGCCATCCGCCGAGAAACACTAACGGTAAGTACAATGTTAAATATTGTGCAAATCAATTTACATCACTTCACAGCAGCTTCCGCTGCCTTTAGTGCGTATATTGTCAAACACGATATTGTCGTACGTGTTAGACAAACCTTCATTGTCTGATTATGCATACATCCGATTCAATATCATATCTGAAAAAACGCTCCTTTTAAAATACAGAAACCCAAGAAAAACTAACTGGGATCTATACAACGAGATACTAGTTAGCCAAATCAAGATCTGTCCAAAAACAGCAAAGACATTACAAAAGCTGGAGACAATGACCAACATGTTTGTCAACTCCATCAAAACCGCCTTTGAAGGAGGCTGCCCTAGCACTGTCAAGCACACGTCCAACAAGATTTCTTGGTGGAACAAGGAGGGGCAATGACGGCTACTAGAAGACTGTTCAACAAAGCTAAGAAGAACGGTGAGTGGGCTGCATATAGAACCAGTCTCACAGTATATAATAAAACCATAAAGAAAACCAAAAGAGAATCGTGGAGGATATACTGTGACGTTCAAAACGGTCCCACATGCTCATGCCTTCAAAAAGCCCTAAGCAACGACCAAACTGGAAACATTGGTTCCTTGCAGACCAAAAACAAGAAATACACAAAGTCGGTCAACGGCACTTTGCAGGAGTTGCTGTAGACAAACTTTTCGGACTCTGTACTGACGGAATTCTCAAACCTGAGAACCTAGAACTGCCAAATAAAGAGGCAGACAAAAAAAACTGAAAAAATCTAAGACCATAATCAATCAAGGCAACTTGAAATGGGGAATCAACACATTCAAACCATTCAAGTTGCCAGGAACAGATGGAATCTATCCCATCATGCTACAGAAAGGGTACGCAGTGCAAAAAAAGCCTCTATGCGAGATTCTCAGAGCGAGCTTAGCACTTTCACAAATACCAAATAGCTGGAGAGCGGTAAAGGTGGTATTTATACTAAAACCGGAAAGACCCACGTATTCCATAGTCCTACAGACCAATCAGCTTGACATCTTTTATGTAAAAACTGTTGAAAAAAATAGTCGACAGGCACATAAGAGAAGGGGTACAAAAAGTCTCACCACTGCATCAACATCAGTATGCCTACCAAACGAGTAAATCCTGCAAGTTAGCTATACACCAGTTAGTCAGCAAATGCACAAAACACTATACAATGCAAAGAAATAAATTGCTTTGATTGCTTTTCTGGATATTGAAGAGGTCATTTGACAATACTACCTTCAAATCTATAGCAAATGCAACGGAGAGACTAAGAATAGACCCTTTCGTCCAACAATGGGTCAACTCCATCTTCAAGAACCGGTCTGTAACTATAACACTATATGGAAAAACTGTAGGAGCCAAAGTAACCGGAGGGTACCCACAAGGGGGCGTACTTTCACCGCTACTGTGGTGCCTAGTGGATGACTTACTACAGATACTCAACGACATAGGCATTTTTGCCTTAGGCTACGCAGACACAATTTTACTATCCTAGCATATGAGAAGTTTTTTGAAGCAACCCTGTCCAACATAATACAGAGTGCATTATATATTTAAAAAAAGGTTATCAGTGAACTCAATCAAAACAACGATTGTACCGTTTACAAGACGGCTAAAGACCACAGCGCTAAAAAAACCTGAGAATGTATAGAGCCACGCTCCCGATGTCAAATGAAGTGAATTATCTGGTACTAACACTTGACACTAGGCTAAATTTCAATACACATCTGACAAATATGACAACGAAAGCCATTCGGGTGTTTTTAGCAACCAAAATTATGGTGGGACCTACATGGGGATTAACACCTAATATGACCAGATGGTTATACACGGTGGTGGTAAGATCTGAAGAACTGGGGCAATGAGAACAACGCTCACGGCAGCTATAGAAGTACTATTATCGTTACCGCCACTTCACCTGATAGTAATGGCGGAAACTAGACAAGCAACATACAGGCTGCAGATAAACGAACACAATGTAAACCTTGGGACACACAAACCTAACACAACACATGTGTTGCATGAAAAAAAACTCTAATGATAAGGTCGGACTTCATAAAGGGCCACTGTATCAGTAAGAAATTTGATGTAACAACACCACATCAAAACAAATGAAAAAAGAATAGATACCTGAGAACAGTCAAAAAGAAACTATTTGGTACACAGATGGGTCTAAAGACCAAATGGGGCTACAAGGACAAACACCAAGGAAGGCGAATTTCGCTAGCTCTGCGCAAAAATGCCTCATTTTTCCAAGCAAAGGTGGCTTATAAAATTGAATTATAAAGTATTACCAAATGTACGTATAATTTAGCCTTTATCTTTATCATTTTTAAATAATATAAAAGCAGGTGCATAATTATTTTTAAATAAAAATTACGTGAATTTTAAGTTACTATATTATGATGCATAATAACATAAAAAACACTCCCTTAAAGTGCAAATCCGACATTTGTAAGTCTTTTGAAGACTACCCCAATCACTAAAAAATATATTCTTATAAAAGTTTATTATTATTTTGCATAATTGGATTTAGAATACTATTAAACGAAGCATTTTTAACTCAAATAGAGATTTATTCTCCGTATTTATGTCAAGAAACACCCTATATGTATATTTATTTATTGGTAATCATTTTTTATATGTAGGCAAATACAATATATTTGTTGTCAGATTTGCCTTTCTAGTAAAGCCAACGTTAAAAAAATAAATTAAGTAAACAATTGGAAAATGTTGTTTGGCAAATATTGGGTCATTTGTAAAACATTATTTAACTTTTTTGATAATAACTTTGAGAAAATTGACTATGATATAATAATAGCAATCTTGTTTTAAGATTGATACTTCAAAAATCTAAAAAAACTTGTATAGGGAATCTACATTTCTACGGTAATATAAGAATTATTTTAAAATTGAACTCACATTTAGACATATATTTGGTATCGTTATAAACATAATAGTTATAATATATTAGTAAACAATTATTACCTTCTCCGTGTAGTGGACATCGGTCGCAATCGTCACCCCAACCTTGTCCCATATTTACTCCACAACAACAATCTTTCTTTGAAAGTTTGTGAGGAAGTTGGTTTCGACAGTAGTCAACAAGTCTGCTCGTATAACAAGTACCTTGTCTTCCATCTGTATAATAAAACAAATTATTAAGTACATTATTAAAATACACTAAAAAAAACAATGTTACCTATACAAAACGTTCTATCCTGACTTTGTATAAATCCTGGATTACAGAGACAATAATATCCACCAACTGTATTAACGCATCTTCCATTATCGCATATTCCTTCATCCAGACATTCATCTCTATCATCGCATTGATTTGTAGATGGATTTCGTGATTGTCCTTCAGGACATTCGCATTCGAATGAACCTGGTGTGTTGACGCATGTACCTCCATGACATAAATGAGGTATAGCTTCACATTCGTTTATATCTAACAAAAACAATGTACAACAATTATATATTTAAAAAATTAAATTCAAAATTTTTAGTTACCGAAAATACATTTTATATGAATTATTATAATTTATGGTTGTGACTTCTAGTGCGTAATAATTCATAAAATAATAATACAATTTACTGTGTTTATTATCACAAGTTTATGCTGTAATAAGTTAACTAGTAATGCAGAAAGTAATAATTTAAGAATATACTTGTGATAAAAACATAGTGAATTGTACTATTATTTTATATTGATGATGATTTTCTAAAAACTATATTAATGATCAAAACCAAAGATTCGATATTTTCTTAACAATTATTTATGTTATACAGAAAACAAACATTTTTATATTTAAAAAAATTCCTAAACTTTACAATAACATAATATAAATAAAACATAATTACCAATACAATCTCCGCTCTTCTGATTCTTTAGAAAACCAATATCGCATTCTAATCTGGACGGACAGTGTTCACATGGATGACCCCATGCTTTACCAACAGTGGCACAACATAATGTTTTAGTACATACAACTCCCTGCAACTGATTCACGCATAAATTTCCTCTTATTCCTGTATAGCATGGCCCTGTTCTGTAATCTAGAAATGTTTTAATGTAACTATGGCGTTAATAAATAATTTAAGTATTATTTACCGATTTCGCAATGATTTCCAGTAAATCCATAAACGCAGGCACATCTATCAGGTCCAATACACCTTCCTCCGTTCTTGCAAGACTCCAAGCAAATTGCTAAAAGAAATGAATGATGTTTTTAAATGTTTTAATAATATTGTTAGTTTTACAAAATTAATAATAATATAATATAATATAATAAAGAAGTTTTAATACAAAAATAAAAAATAACCAATATTAATAATAAGGATAGCTTATTTAATGTACTTACGTTCTGTGCAAAATTCTCCTGTATATCCAGGAGCACACTCGCATTTTCCGTCCTTGCAGGTACCTCCATACATGCACATGGCTCTACACGTCGAGCCATCAGCTATAAATTATTTGTTTATAAAATTGTAACTTACATTTAAAGTAAATTAAAATAAATATAATTTTCTAAATAAATTCTTACCACTTTTGAGACTTCTGTCATTGCAACTAGACGCTTTCTTCCCGCCTTCACATATACACAGATTGGGTTGGTAACATCTTCCTGGTGAACACGGCCTCGAACAAATTGCTGAAAATTCAAAAAAAACATAATTTAATTTTTGTTAGTAAAAAACATTTAAAATGTGATAAATAATACTAAACAATATATGTTTCAATTGTCAAATTTCATTAAAAAATCACATATTTAATTACTTGCTTTAGTTTATGTTGAGAAGATGTATTAGCAATTACCATTGATGCAAACAAAGGTCATTTATTGTTATTTTGTGTTCAGTGTTTTGATTTTAAATCTGTCTTTACTAAATTACAACGTAATATTATATACAGGGTGTAGATTAATTGGCGGATAAACGCCAGGTAACTTTATAGATCGTGCCAAAAGAAAACGAAAATCTTAATTCCAAAATGCTAAAAAACTCTTCGTTTGGCCTCACGAGGTCCTAAAAGTTTCAATTTTGTCAATACAAATATTGTTTTAATTGCGTATATTATGTACCAATTTGCTTTCTTTTTTAGTATAATAAATATTACGAGGTTTATTGAAACTTAATAATAAAAAACATTGAAAAATGTGCAAATTACTTTTGAAGAATAAATCAAATTTAAATTAAAAATACGCTTGGCAACGTAGCAAATTTTTTAATAAAATTGAAATTATAAAGTAGGCAATGCAATAAATGTCAGGGGGTCAATTCTGATCTCCGCTCCGGTGACTTTTGTCATCAGTGACTTTTAAATTCAAATAAAATTCAATTTAAATATTATGATATACTTTATTCTTTTGATAATCATTAATTTAAAATTGTGTGAGGTTGCACATTGACGACACATACCGCATTATTAAATTATGAATGGTGTTTTGATGCATTTGCAAAATATATTATGTTGCGTTCGTCTAGTATGCGGCGGTCTGCCTTATGTCTGTCTCGGATTAACAACTACTACGTTGCCATGTCAATCCCGTGACCACCCTTGACAAAAACCATCGGTTACTTTTGTCGTTTCACCAAGCGGCTAAAATGCGTTTTCAAAATAAATGTGTGAATCCAGCAAATAGGTACTATAATTATTATTAAATTATAGAACAATTTATACATTGCAGCTAATACAACTATTATAAATTATTAGATTCTGTCATAAATAAAAATATTAATTATTTCAATGCACAATTGATTGTTTGAAAATATATTTAAAATAATTGACATGAATATAGCAACTCTGACAGATTTAACATTTAACGCCAGCGATGATTGAGAACGTCATAAATTCGATATCGATACGTGCTGTAAAGTGTTTAGAAGTAAACGGTGGCCAATTTGAACATTTGTAGTTTATAATAAAAAATAAAATTTGATGTGTGTATTAAATTGCCTATTTTATGTGTATTAAGTTGCCTACATTATAGGTTTGAATTTAGAAAGTTTGCAACGTTGCCAAGCGTAACAAAACTTTGAGGACATCGTGAGGCCAAACGAAAAGTTTTTCAGCATTTTGAAATTAAGATTTTCGTTTTCTTTTGGCGCGATCTATAAAGTTACCTGGCGTTTATCTGCCAATTAATCTACACCCTGTATAAATATGTAGGTTAACAGGAAATTTTGAAAAGATTTGTATTAAAAATACTAATGTTAACATTTACAAAATTTCAAAAGAGTTTAGATAATTTAAATAAAAGAAGTATACGAAAAAGGAAATATAGCGTAATTTCATTATTTTTTTAAAGAAAATTTAAGTTCATTTTTGAAAAACAAATTCGTCTCGCATCTAAAGCAATGTATTTGGCAACTGTATGATTTTTGTTTTTAGTGAAAGTGCGGAGTGATGGTACGCGACGATGTTACGCGACGGTGTTGCGGTACGGCAAGTGTGTACGCAGTATTAAATGTTCTAAGCTCCATGGATTTTATATGTAATTTTTTACTCCATTTTCAATATCTAGGAGAAATGGTGTAAAAGTATTCTTAAATTATTGTAGAGAAATAGATCTTGCTTGTTAATTTTATGCATGAGCTTTAACTATTGATGTTTAAATCAAATGTTTTTAGTATAAAAATTGATATTAGTTGATAATAAATCTGTTCCAAACAAATATTTGTCATTTTTAAGCAATCTTTTATACACAGTAATTTGTTTGTGTGCAAAGTTTGAACGGTTTGAAATCTATCCAAATTGTAGGTTGAAACAAACATATTATTCCTTGATGGTGGTAAATGGTGTGATATTGTTTAATTAATGTTGTTCTAGTTAGTGTGTTTGTAGTTCAGATCACCTTCCACCACGGTTGGTATGTTTCTATTTAGAGTTTTGAGTAATTTATGTTAAATTGATTTATATACACTGGCAAAGGAAACTAAACAACACTTTTAAAAACTTTAAAATAAAAATAAGTTATTGTTTTTTAATTTACACTATCTATAATACAAAACAAACATTTGAATTACCGTTACACGTAAACTGAGAAGTAGTAAAGAATTAATGTCAATAGATGACAGAATCGCAATTTAAGTGTTGAAGAAGCTTTGCAAATAATAAGTATTGCAGCCAACGTTACATTTGTCAACGGCTCGGTGTGAATCAATCGACTGTATTTCTAATCTTGAGTTGGCATCGGAAAACACATAAATACTCAAAAAAAAAAAAAAAACAGTACAGGAAATATGTCACAAATGCTGTTTAAAATCGTTAATTGTCAATGCAAACATTGAGAAAATAGTTCGTTACATCACTACAAGCTATGCTTAAAGAGGACAATAATAATGCGTTGGCCAGCTAAAAGTCCTATTCTTACACCGAGCAATTCTGAGTGACGATGAACAAATGGCTTAAAACACTTCCACAGCTGCCACTTAACTTCAAATTTTAAGAATTTGGGCAAAAAAAATGAAATAAGAAATATTGATCAGAAGTATGCGTTGTCGATGCAAGACTGTTATTAAAATAATAAGCAACAATATTCAACATTAAGTGTAAGTGTAAAAATTTTGTTTATAAAAAGATTATATGTTTCTCATTTTATTTTTTCTTTCAACTTTATTTTCTATATGAGTAAAATTTTTAAAATATATGTTCAAATTAAAAAAAAAAAATTAATTTGATTTAAATCCAATGATGCGTTAATTTCTTTTGTCAGTGGTAATAGCTGGTAAGCCAAAATAATTTAAAATTATCATTTAAGTAAAATAAATTATTATTCCATTTTCGAGGGTGTTGACGCAATGCGGATTAGGAGAAACGTTGAACTGTTTATGTGTAAAAGGAGACTGTAATACAGTTAAATCCTTACACGGACAGGCAACGGCATTTTTAGCGCGATTTATTTGAATCAGATGACGAAACAAATTTATCATTTAAAAATACATCATTTATTAATTTTAAATGATATATTCCATTTTCTTCTAGATATTTTATTTCTGCAATATCTGCATAATATTACGTTGTTCACTGCATGTGGATTATAGTGCCGCTTCTAAGTTTATGTAGATTTTGTAATTTAAGAATTTTGGATTGTTTGTGGTTGTTATTAGATAATTACTCTTCTAGTATGCGCAAAAGATATTTTCCTTTGCTCCTGTGATTAAATTAAATAAATGTTTATTTTGAGAACTTCCCGCATGTGTGAACTGAACACATACTAGCCAAGTAACCAAATAATTCACCTTGGTGGCAGTAAGCTGTTTCAAAAATTTTGTTGAGTTTTATTTCTTTGATGCTTTTTCAGATTCTCTAGTTAAACGTGCATTCGTGTTGCTGATAGCAGTGATATTGACACTCAATATTTAAAAAAAATTGAGCTACCTTAACAGAGCTCATCTTTTCTGGAATATTTTGGGTAACACTTTTTAAGATGTTCTGGGTTGACAGGTGTCTAAGAGAAGGGTTGCATTGTCAAAATAGGATTTATTTCAGATGTGATCTATTGATAACTTAGATCTCAGTTTACTGAGTTTGTTTAAACACTTTTAGTCCAGTAAGAGAGAGAGCGTGGCGCAGTGGTCTAGGCATCCGGCCGCTGTACCAAAAATCGTGGGTTCAATTCCCATATACCGTGATAATAAACTTTTCACTTTCTATACGCTCTCCCACTCCCCGCCTTGCCAGCATGAGGTTTTACGGCTAAAACCTTCTCTGAGGAGTGATGAATTCTCTCCAGTGGTTCGGTCCCTTGTAATGTAAGTTGCCAGCATTACAAGCAGAAAAGAGGCTAAGACGCCAGCAGTGGCGTATGAATGGCTGACAAAGAAGAAGAAAGAAGAAGATTCCAGTAAGATTAATTATAACTTTTGTAATTATATTGTATTTATCACTAGCAGATTTGTATCTGTAGCAGAATAGCAATGGTTTTTAGTTTTATTACGTAGTAGTAGCCAAGGCTAATAAGCACTTAGACCTAAGCTTTTTTCTGTTCTTGCTTTAGGTTGGACTTCTGCCAACCGTCTTAGAGGTCCATATAAAAATCCTTATGTAAAGTATTTGTTATTATATATTGGCAAACGCTTGTTTATGTGCTATTCTTGCAAGTCTACTATGTCTATATATAAATTGAAAGTACGAAAATACGAGAAAGATGATGTATTCTGCGCTACATCATTTCAAATTAAATGTTTATTTAAATAAAATTTCTAGTGCCCAGTTTCCGCAAAACCAGTTGGACTTTTAAGGTCGATCACTTATGACTGTCCATAAAACTTGAGTCCACCATTACTCCCCTAAGATAAAAAAACAGTCAAAACTGCGATAAAAAAACAATAAAAAGTAATTACGACTGTTTTAGGGATAATCAAGAACTTCTACTCGTCGACTGCTAAAATAATAACGAGGCCGTACTATAAAATTGTTATAAACAGCAAATTGCTGAAAATAAAAAAGCTCTTCCATCAAGAAAACGCACCGGCCTCGCTATAGTCAAAATTCACAAAGAACCGAGAATTTTAATAAAACGAAAAGTGCATTGCAACTGTCATCTAGTTTGCAGAGCAAAGCACTATCTACTATTTAGACGGCTTATAAAAGTTGGAGCAGTGCTGGAAAAAGTGTGTCAAAGAAAAATTATTTGTTTCTATGTAAGAACACAATCGGGACCCTCGTTCCAACCCTAGCATTAAATCCTCACTCACAAAAATTAAAAACTTGAAATATTTCAATTTTTAATTATTTATTACAATAATAAAGTAGTTACATTATTAAACTCATTATTTAATGTAATGAAATACAATGCCACATTGTTTTAAACTAAACAAATCTTTAAAGTTAAAAGCAAAAAACGGAGATACCATGCTTGGGTCAGAGCAAGGGTTGTCGTTGTCTTAGGCTCAAAATATTAGAATGCATGTATGCACCTTCCTTAAAGTGCATAAATGATAAAATTAAAAAAATTACAACAACGCTAGAAAACTCAATACAAGAAACAGAAGAGAGATAGTAGGAGGAGATTTCAACGCAAGGACCGGAGTTAAAGGAAAAACGGACAGAAAAGCAAAAGAAAGTCAAAAGATAAACTAGAAAATAAAAAAGGAAAAGAAATGATGGAAATAATTGAAGAGAATGGCTGGGACATATTAAACGGAAATAAGGAAGGAGATGAAGAGGGAGAATATACCTACATAGGAGGAAAGGGCCAATCCGTAATTGATTACGTAATGGTTAATTAAGAAGCGTGGCAAGAGATAGACAAATTTAAGATTGGAGAAAGAGTAGAGTCGGATCATCAGTCACTAGAAGTGTATATAAATAAAAGTATAAACAAAGAACCAAAAAAAGAAATGGATATAGCAACAAAATAGTATGGACACAAGAAAGCGTAGAAATGTACAAGCAAAATTTATATAAAAGACATTTCCGAGAAATAGGCGTAGAACAACAAATGAATTAGAAAACACAATCGCAGACGCAACAATAAAGAGAACGTTTATACAAACAGAAGAAACGTTTGGAAAATGGAAATGGTAGAACACAGAATGCACGCAGAAAAAAAAAGAAGCAAGAAAAGTACTACGATATTGAAAAAATGATAAAACAACTAAACAACATTATCAGAAGGCGCAAAGAAGTCAAGGCAATGTATAAAAAAAAAGTGTGAGTAGTAGTAGAAAAGGAATTAGCAGAAAAAGGAGGAAAGTAGTATGCATTATTCTTGGACCTAAAAGCGGCATTTGACAGTGTGAGTAAAGAGAAATTGTGGATGTATTTAAGAAAAAGAGGAATAAATGAGCATCTAGTAAAAAGAATACAAGAAGTATACGTGGAAACAGTTAGCAGGGTCTGTATGAATGGCAAAATGACTGATAAATTTTGGACAACGAAAGGCGTGAGACAGGGATGCCCACTCAACCCTAGTTTGTTTGCGGCATATGTTGCAGATGTAGAAGAGATGCTATGTAGGGTGCAGACGGGTGGGGTTGTGGTGGGCATAGAGAAAGTGTGGTCGCTGGCTTATGCAGACTACATGATGATTATTGCAAAACAAGCAAATGAAATGAACAAAATGATTAGATGTCTGGATAAATATTTTAGAAAAAAGAGTAAGTAAGTAAGTATGTGCTTTATTCAAAACTTTAAAAAAAGTGTAGACATTAGCCTAAGTATGACAAATATTTGTTGGAAGTAAATGTAAATAAAACAAAAATGATAACTTTTAGAAAGAGGAGAGGAAGACGCAGAGTAGAAAACTGGAAATGGGATGGAATAGAAATTGAAGAAGTAAAATTATTTAAATATCTGGGATAGGTTTTTTGTACAAACAATAATTAAAATGAACACATAAAAAATATGACAAAAAAGGCTAATAAAGCGGTAGGACAAGTATGAGGAATTGGTGAAAGAAAATTTAAATGTATGAGAATAAAAGGAATGATGTTTGAAAGTTTAGTAAAAAGTATGTTATTGTACGGAGCGGAAATTTTGGGGGATAGAAAGAGCAGGAAAAATTAGAGGCTATTCAAACAAAATACTGGAGATGGGTATTAGGAGTAAACAAAGAGACCTCAGCATACATTGCAATGGAGGAAGTTAAAATTACAAATTAAGAGTAGAAGCAGGAAAGCATGCAATGAGGTATAAAGAAACAGTGAGAGAAATAAAATATTACAAGAGTGACTGAAGGAAAAAATGAAAGGAAAATGCGGAAATATGGGAGCATGCAGAGAAAAATATTTTAACAGGAATGAATATGCTAGTGAGGAAGTAGTTAGATTGAGAATAGATAGAAGTATGTGGAATGAAATTATGATAAGAAATAGATATATACAAGTGCAAGAGCGTAGAACACGGATAAATAAATCTCAATTCAAATTAGGTACATATTATAACTGATGCACTACTAAGGTACCTAGAAAGTGAAAAATATGCTTTATTTGAGCCATACAAATAATTACAATTCTTAACGGTTGTGAACAGCAATCGTGTTCAAAGCAAATGAACGAATAATAAAACAAAGTCTATCTTAATACAACAGTAAGATTATTTAATTTTTATGGTAACTCATTTTTATGATGAGTTTGCAAAAGAGAAAAAAAGAAGAGATACATTTTCTAAAACAAACGAATTTGCAGTAAAAAAATGCAATAAAAAAACTGAAATACTACAAACGTTTACACAGTAGGTTTCTTTTAACACACGATTTAGATTGTTTACAAACAGTTCAAACGATGCACACAAATAAATTACTGTGCATACAAAATTGCCTAAGTATGACAAATATATGTTGGTGTGCTCGGTTTAAACGATTTGCAAACCGACGTACTGTACCACAATCTAAACCTGCACTATGCCATAATCATGACAAAATCATCAACTTATCGTTACAACTTACAAGTGAATAAATTATGTTATTTTTCACCCAAGAACTTCTTTAGCTTTTTCTCGTACATTTCACTGATACCTCAAAGAACAAATTGCGGTCCACAATCCAGTGATAATTAAACTGTCTCAAGAAACAAACAACCAAAAATAACAATTAGAAAATTTAGCTCGACTAAACTCCAACAGAATATATTAAGTTAATTTGAAAAAACAAACTAATGCATTGGTAGACTTTTACAATACAACATTCATTACAGTGCTAAAAAATGCAAATGCAAAAGAAAGCAATGATCAACGGACGATCATCAATTCCCACATTCAAGATATTTAAAAAAATTATATATCAGAAAATTTTTAGAAAAACTAACAAAATCCAATTTAGTTTCAAAAATGCTATTGGAACAAGAAAAGCGATGTTTGCATTTAACGTGTTATTACAAAAATGCATGGACGTCACCAACCAATTTGCTTGATTATAACGAAGCTTTTGATAAGGTTTTCTATAATCACTTCATAAAACTACTGAAAGATAAATGATAAAAAAGATTAATATCGGAATTATAACATGCCACTACTTTAACCAGACCTGCAGGGTATACGTAAGAAATAAACTTTCAAAAAAAGTTAATATTAAACGAGGAGTAAGGCAAGGATCTGCACTACTACTCTCACCATTGCTCATGGGAAAGTAATCTGCAACATTAGCTGTTCTTATCCCAGAATTCTTAGTACAACTTCAGAGACTAAAGAATCAAGTAAATTTGAGACAATTCAAAATCTCAACACCAACAAGAAAAACTATAGATTGAAGGATAACTAGTTGAGAAGTTCTGCAAATACAAGTACTTAGGAACAATATTCAACAACAAATAATAATGAATACGCAAAAAAACAATAGTTGGACAAACCAAAACTGTATTCAATAAAATGAAGAACGTACTATGCACTAACAACTTCAGTCTACATCTTAAAATACTTTAATGTTACGTGTTTTATGTTTTATTGTATGAAGGGGAAGCTTTAAAAGTATGACATGAATCAGCTAGAAAAATTCAAAATGTGGGCTTTAGAAAAATTATAAGAATCAGATGGGTGAGCAGAACAACAAATAAGAAAGTATTAAAGAAATTGAAAAAAGGAGAACAAAATCGTAAACACAACTAAAATTATGAAAACTGACTATAGAGAGAAAAAGTAAAAACAAAACAAAATAACTAGTTTGTAAATTTGTTTGTTGCTAAAACCATAATACCGTAAAGCAGTCACCGCGGTAAAAAAATCAATATTTATCAAATCTTAATTCAACATCTTTAGATTTTTTTAACGTCTTAGATGTTTTGCATCAACTGTACTGAAGCATACGCCATTTAAGACATTTGTTAGTTTTAATACATTATTATTGTCTTATAAAATATTAAGAGTTAAGTTTGTTGTTCAATAAATCGCACTAAACGAAACAGTCGCAAGCCTAAACGTCATTTTTTGGATAAACAGTAATCCCAAATAACTAGCAGCAAAAGATTTTAATAAGTTTACAAAATACTCAAGTCTTAAACCGCCACAATACATTTGCCCCAATGCTTAGATCACATTGAACCCAACTGTAAAAGGTTGCTTTTCGATACATACCTATAGCATGGAGAGAAGTAAAGTATTTATACCAAAACCAGGGCGTAACGATTATACCCTTGCAAAATCCTATCGCCCAATCAACTTCACGTTTTTTCTCCTAAAGACATTAGAACGATTGTGTGAAAGATAAATTTGGGAAACGGCTCTTATTACTAAGCCAATACACCCGAACCAACATGCATACACTCAAGGAAGATCTACCAAATCGACCCTACATCTCGTAACGGACCGAATCGAAAGATCATTAAGAGACAAAATGTCTACTTTGGGCCTATTTATAGATATTGAAGACGCTTTCGATAAAACCACCTTCAATAAAATAGAAACTGCTTTTGCAACACATAGTGTAAACCTCACAACTAGTGGATGGATAAAACACATGTTGGAGAAAAGAGCCGTTACTGTTAAAGTAGGAGATTCAGGAAAGACGTTGCTAAAGGATGTCCCCAGGGAGGTGTATTATCTCCACTACTATGAAATATAGTAGTCGACAGCCTTATACGGCTACTCAATGATCATGGTTTCTACACAATTGGTTATGCAGATGACATAACAATCCTACTAAGCGGTAAATTCAAAAGCATACTCCGTAACTTGATGCCAGAAACTTTAAGAATAATCGAAAATTGGTGCAAAAACCAGGCTCTTACGGTCAATCAGTTGCAACAAATGGCATGCCTAAGTATAACAGGAGGCATGCGGACAACACCAACTGCAGCTATAGGGGCAATGTTGTGTCTGCCGCCCCTCGACATTTACGTCGAGGAGATCGCGACAATGGCAGCTTTGCGTCTGAATGCAGCTGGACTTTGGCACACTGCAGGGAAGGCTAGCAAACACTGTACTCTCCTGGAAGAGGCTGTTAAAAAAACACCTCTGTTAGGAGCGCAAACAGATAACATGCCACCCTTATTTGTGTTTCAAAGACCTTACAAAGTTGCGCACACATGAACAAGAGGAGCAGAACGTGGTCAATGATTCGATTAGAATCTCAAAAACTAATAAAAGTTCTAGAGCGGGAATCTTCTCGCAAGACCTGGACCTCAAAATATCATTACCACTAGGAGCTCATACGACTATCTTCCAAGCAGAAGTAGTTGGGATAACCTATGGGATTATGGAAATTGTGAACCGCAAAATATCTGGCAAGAATGTCCAAATTCTAACTGATAGTAGAGCGGCCCTAATTGCTATAAACAAGCCTAGAATCACATCAAAGCTAATTTATGAATGTCATTGTGCCCTTACTTTAGCAGCCTGTGGAAATAGCATCGAGCTGCTCTGGGTAAAAGGACACTCCAACAAAGAAGGTAACATTGAGGCGGACAAGCTGGCGCGTAAAGGGTCAACCCTCATGGCGTGTGGTCCTGAAGCTTAAATAATCTACTAAAAATTAACACACACAATGCACTGAGACGGCGTTGGGATGATACTCCGGGCTGCAGACACGCAAAGGAAGCAATGACTGCTCCAAAAGCCAAGACAGCCGATTACTACTTGCGACTGTCCAGAAAGAACTTGTAAATTATGACAGGAATCTTAACAAGACACTGCCAACTAAAGAAACACATGCACACGATTGGTATTGGAGACAATCCAAGGAGTAGAAGATGTGAAATGGACGATGAGACAATCGAGCACGTGCTATGCAATGCCCGGCCCTCTTATACAATAGAGAGTCCATGTTGGGGAGCTGCTGGCTTGACATGGCCATCATAAGGGAGACCCCTCCAAGCGTTGTACTTGCATACATCAGCCACATAGGGTGGTTAAATTCAAAGACAACAGAGTGAGGTCACCACTGGAGGAGGTACAAAGGGCCTAATGAGGCCTACGTGCAGTAGACTTTGGTTTACCCTCCAACTTTTAATCCAGAATCCAGAATCCACACGCCACAAGTAAGCTCCAATGCCTTTGATGTACGTTTGAAAAAACTATGTAGGAAACTTTGGTCATATCTGTTTTTATTTACATCCACACATAGCCATCTAGCATTGGGTCTAGAGTTAGACTTAAAAATACATGTTACTATGTAAAAAAGCAAGAAAAAATCAAACTTTTTATTTGAACTAATAGAACTAAACCATGACTATTTGTCCGATCCAAGCTTCTATTCGTTTAATTATTAAATCAGAAAATTTTGCAAATGCAATATTAGAAGGTAAGAAACTGCTAGAGACGATATATCTCACACCGCTTCCCAAAACCTTACAATGTTTTTATACAAGCAAAAAGTAGCACATTATCTATTAGCCATCAGGCAGAAAAAATCAAAAATACTTGCATTAAGGTTGATACTTAACCCATTGACACCCACAAGAAAAAAAAAACCGTAATTATTAGCAGAATATCCAAACAAAGCACGATTGTTAGTTCAACGATCAATCCTATCCACTAGATTAAAAATCTAGGAGTAGCTTGTATCCAACCACAACAATAGAAGATCATCCACAACATTGTAACAAAATGCACTAAAATAAATGCATTTGTAAAAACATTAACAAAATTGCAAGGCAGAATACAAAAAAAATTTTATCCTTTTTTTTTTCAATAAAGCAGAATAGGAAAAAATATAATTTCAAATAATAAAAAAAAAAATTAATGACAGTGTTAGTCAAACAAAAAATACTATACCATAATATAACCATAATATACAAAAAAAAATTTAGAAGATAACAATACAACTAAAACTAAATCAAACAAATAGATAATAGAGAAACAAAATAGATAAAAAAGAATTTTTACTTTAGTCAGTAAACAAATGAATTGTGACAAAAATAACAGAAAACAAACCAATACCTAATTAACAATTAAGTTCGACCTTTCCATAATCTTACAATTTCTAGAGCATCAAGGTAATATTTTATTAATTAAATAAATGTATGAATGAATGCTTTAAGTAATCTATTCTTATTTTTTAATAATGTCAAAAGAGAATATGATAAATTAATAAGTTTAACAAGAAATATGAAATATTATTAACGACCTTCCCTAACACAGTTTAAGTTTGATATGAGTACAAACTATGATCTATCTTCATTAAGATGTAAATATCTTTGTTTTTCTAGTACTGTGCACATCTAATATATTATGCCCGCTAGCTTTAACTGCATCATAAAAGGATTTATGTACATCGCATTAGACTTAAAATAAGTCACTTTTAATAGAGACATTCACAATATTTTATGGCTTGGTACTTACGAATGACGCATAGTCCTAAAGTATGATGCCTGACCCATCCCGGACAGCAATAAGTCCTCGACTTCGATCTGCACACATTTGGCCTGAAACAATATTTAAATTACTATGTAATACTTAGAATGTAATTTAACAATTATTGGAAGGTGGAATGTGGAAGAATAGGACTGGGCAGATCGGACCGCCGGCCCGTGATTTATGGTCAACGGGCACGCTCTAGTCACGTATATCATCACCATTCGGATTGTTTTAAGCCGTCTATCGGAACAAATTAATTTTAATGTTTTACTTTTAGATAAACGAAATGATTAATTGCCTCTTTTGAATTGTGTAAATCGTCGCGTGCTTATGTTGTTGTTTATTAACTTTGATACAGTGATAATTAAAATCAAGTCAATGAATTCTATTAATAAATAATGCATGCCTATTTATAAAGTAAAGTTTTAAAGTTAATCTATTTACTACGTTTTTTATAAGTTATTTTCTTATTTCATCTGTAGAAGGCTTTAGTAAAGTCGAAACTAGTAATGAATTCGTAAGAATAAATTTGTGATAAAAAACGTAGTAAATTCTTTTATTATTTCTTCACTTCATTTTTATAAAAGCAAAGAAAGTAAGTTTTTATTGAAATGCATTTCTTTAATTGTACAATTTATATATACACAATAGTAACAGGTAATTCTTTCATCAATCTTCTAATATATTTTATATTAATATACAAAACTCACTCATTAAGCTAGCAGCTTTCTTGTAAACATTAATGCTATATTAACTAAACTTAGCAAATTACCATTCAATCTAAATTAACCAATTGAATGAATTAGAGTACTGTCTCTTACTTATTTTTGCAAACTGTTATAGTTTCACAGTTTTCAAATTGTACAACTAACAGAACTTATTAATAACAAGTTTATTGATAAAAAAATTCAAACTGCTACCGACAATTTTGGTATAAGTAAATGCCAAATAAAAATTAAATAAGCTTCATTAAATTATTGAATAAAATTAAAAATGTACCAAATCATATTACGGTAATATTAACTAAAAATCAAGTAGATACACAGATAGAGTAAAGCTTTTTAACTAATAACATTTATTGTAAATCTTATAGAGTTTTATACATCTACAATGAAGACGACATAAACAAAATAGAACAAAAATCTTTGCTATTTATTTATACAACATATAAATATTATTATTTACAAAATGGCTGTTGAGTATATAGACACCTACTTTCATAGTGAAGAGACTTGCACTATTTTTGATGACTTCAGTAAATGGAGTGATTTTATAAATAGTAATAACCAACTTGTTTTTATACATCTCAATATTAATTCAGTTGCCGCACATTTTGAGGAACTCTGCTTGTTTATAAACAATAGTTTGTTTAAAATTGACCTAATAATTTTATCAAAAGTTAAACTAACCCAAAATGATTTTAATTTAAATAACTACCTTTATCAATTAAACAACTACAACATATCATGTAGCTTAAGAAAAACTAGTAGAGGTGGGGGAATTATAGTTTACAGCAAAAAAAACTAGAAATAACTTTACTGGATACAAATTTTACTAGTTCTGAATATCTGTTTTTTAATGTAAAAGTAGATAGCATAATTTAGATGTACTTTCTAGTATAATATAGACCACCAAGCAATAATGTAGCCGTAATTACTGAAGATATAAAAAACTTTGCAACCAAGTTTAACAATAAGCCGTTTTTAATAGTAGGAGATACAAACATCAACTTGCTCAAAACATCTCATCATGTTACAGAATATAAATGCATTCGTCAGGACAGGGTTTTATTTCAAAAATAAATAGTGAAACTAGAAAAATTTCGAATGAATCAACTCACTCAAACATGCATAGATCATATTTTTTTTAGAAGAAATTAAGAAAAATTTGATGGTAGCATTATCAAAACTAAAATATCGGATCACTATATTATTGGAGGATGTTATAAATTATCTCCGGCTAAAATAAAACAAAAAAACGAAAGTGTAGTTAAGTGCACTTTCACAAATTTTGAGGCATTAAGACACATACTATGTGAAATGATGAACCAAGTAGAATTGCATAACATGGAAGACCCTCAAGAAATTACTACCAAACTAATAGAAATGTTTGAAGATGCTAGATTGTCTTCAATCAAACATAAAACAGTAAAAAGAAAAACAAATATTCTAAGACCTTGGACCAATAAAAATATACTTGAAGAAATTAAATACAGAGACGCACTATTTATAAAATGGATACTCATATCACGCAGAAATGAAGTTCCACAACTTGTTAATAACATTAGAAGAGACTTCAATAAAATAAGAAACAAAGTCACAAATTTAATTAAAAAATCTAAACAAAATCACTTTGCAAATTTATTTCAAAAACATAAAACGACATAAAAAAAACTTGGAGTACAATAAATGAGGCACTAGGAAGAAAAAAAGGAGTTTGCACCACAAACAAATTTTGTAAAATATTTAAAGAGAGCGAACAAAATATTGCATACAACTTTGCAACAGTCTTCTCAGATCAAATAAGAGATATAATGCATTCTTGTAATAATTCCCTATTTTTTGTAAACACTCCAATGCTACAAAAGTCCATATATATACCTCCAGTCACACCAAATGAAATTAAACAGATTGTAAAAAGTTAAGCGTAGATAAATCTCCTGGTATCGACTACATGCCCGTAAAACTTATAAAAGAAAATTTTAAAACTTTTTGTCAACCACTTACAGCTCTAATAAACACTTCAATTATAACTGGTATAGTTTCAGATAATCTAAAAGAAGCTGCCATCAAACCTATTTACAAAAAAGGCACTAAAAACAACTATGAAAACTACAGACCTATATCCCTTCTTCCTTGTGTTGATAAAATTATGGAAAAATACATAAAGTCTAAGTTACAAAGTTACTTTAAATCACAAGACATGTTAGATCCAAATCAATATGGTTTTGTAGAAGAGAGAGGTACCTTAGATTTACTTTGATTTTCAGAAAAA
The DNA here is from genome assembly GCA_963932245.1 of Tachinus rufipes. Classification (NCBI taxonomy): domain Eukaryota; kingdom Metazoa; phylum Arthropoda; class Insecta; order Coleoptera; family Staphylinidae; genus Tachinus; species Tachinus rufipes. The sequence goes on along the minus strand of OZ010746.1, from coordinate 32,817,353 downwards.
GTTAACTTTCAACTAAATAAACGAATGCATATTTTTTGTGCGTTCATTGATTTTTTGAAGGCTTTTGACACGATTGATCATGTCCAACTTATCAACGTGTTGGAAGGATACAGAATTCGAAGGGAAGTACTAGACTGGTTTGCCAGCTATCTGACTGGTAGAAAATATAAAGTAAATGTTGGGAAGTGCTACAGTAGTTCTAAAGACGTAAAAACCGGTGTTCCACAAGGAAGTGTACTTGGGCCTCTCTTATATATATTATACGTTAATAATATTAAATACTGCTTTAAACAATGCGAATACCTTTTGTATGCAGACGATAAAGTAATATTTTATACACATAAAGATCCAAATGTTGCGTTAAGTAGACTTAATGTAGAATTTAGGAGATTTCAAATGACACGACAAAAAACTGTTAATTAACAACAATAAAACAAAAGTAATGCACATGAAATCACCACACAACAAAGAAGAAACTACCTTGGAACTGATGTATCATTCTCATGTCTGTTTAAAAACAGAAATAACAAATTGTGTATGCACTGAAAAAATTGAACGAGTAACCAATATAAAATATTTGGGAATTATTATTTACCACTACTTTTTATGGAAAAAACAAACCTCGGCATTAAACAACAAACTTGCTGAAAGATTTTACCACCTTAGACTATTTCTACCAGCCACAGTGCTTCAAACTGTAAACGTCGCACTGGTACAATGTATATTAAGCTACGGTATCACGGTGTATGGCCACGCTTCAAAGTACTTAATAGACACTCTAGAAAGAAGCCAAAAACGAATTATAAAAAACTTAGACAACAATCAATCTTTATTTATGCTAGTGGAGACTTTGTTTCAATATAAACTAGCTATCAGGTATTATTTTAATACTAACCAGTTTAAGAAAGTAAGTCATGTCTACAATACCCAAAGACAAAGACAAAACAACCTACAAGATAGCAACGGAACTAACAAATACGGAGATAGAACAAAAGGTACAAGAATACCAAAAACCTTAAATAACGCCAAAGAAAAACTAAAGAACTTTTTTCTTACACTTAGTGGTTTATTATGAAGCTCATCCTAGGGGTGGTTTTAGTGGTCTTTGTAAATTAAAAAAAAAGCAAAATATTCTATTCTCTACAGACATCTCAACGATCAAAATATGATGTTGTTTAAAAAATTACATAGTACATAATTTACCTTCCTCGATTGATTTAAAATAAAGAATTGTAATACCCACCATAAACAAAACCAGCACTCTCGAAGAAAGTAGTTTTACAATTACTGTCTTTTTTTCTAAAAATGAAATTAAAAACTGTACACATTTAAAAACTTATTATTCTTATTTTTCTTTGGTCGCAGAACATGGGAGATTTAAAAAGTTGCTTTAAAAAGAATATCATTTAAATGTCGTTCTTTATTGTCAATACATTAATTTAGTCTAATTCTGCAATTTTAACCTTTCAAGCATGTGGATCAATATATTAGTAGTCTTGGCTCAAATTTTATTTGTATCTGTAGACAATCTTTATAAACCAATGATGTTAAAAAAACCTTAAAGGAAAAAATTACTTGAGTTTAAATCAAGCAAGCGCACAGACCAGTTTACGTCTCTTCTCAAGAAAATTGGCAAATAATTCATTAAAACCCTAGTTGTATGAGCTGTGCCTTTATCTTGCTAAACCCACACATTGTTCTGTTTCATTTCTTCAAAAACAGACAAAAAATCCTGATTCATAGTCAAATAACAGTTGGAATTCACAACCATTTACATAAACAAATAAGAGCCATTACTCTTGAAACTGCAAAGTTTCGTGGGATTTGTTACACTCCATTACTATAAATTCTGTTTGTTAACACAGCTACTAAAATTGAAATGTGCTTCGTCAAAATAAAAAAAAAATGCATTGTTGGGTAAGGTGTCAACCAGCAGTTTACATTAGGTCACAACTATTTTGCATGAATGCAAATAAGTTAGTCATAAAAAAATTAACAAAAAAAAAACTTCCCGGCAAGTTAAAAGCAGCATGTTTACAAGCAAACTCCTTCAAACACGGCTTCTCATAAGAACTTTTAAGTGAACACGGTAGGCACATTACAACGCTAATACTAAGCGGCACCTATGGCAAAAGCACTACAATTAGTATAACTTTTTGCTCCACTTTTTCCCACTCCAATTGCTGTCAAATCTAGATCAGCGCAAAAGTTATTAAATTCTAAATCATAAAAGCAAATATCAGTATCACGCGTACTTGTAAGTATTATTACAAATATATACTAAAAACCCGCGTCACCCAAATGTAACATATTACTACTCGGTTCTACAAAATTAATAACAAAAATAATATTCTTTAAAATGTTTTTTTAGAAAAATTTTATAAGTGTAGAGTAAACATTAAAAATCATGCAATTTAAGAAATCAGTTTATGCACAAAAAAAGATGAAAAAAATTCACACAACTTATAAAACTTTTTTGATTGTTAAAGTGAAACTTCGATTGCTATAAAGATCAGTAATTATCCGTAGAAATTTGTTTCACCAAATTTGACTTTTTTGCCATCCAAACCACAAAAACTTGTATTAATTAGTATTAGATCAAAAATTTTGGACTTGAAGCAAAGTCCAAAATCACAAACTTCTCTAACTTTTAAAAAATAACATTTTGTTTAGTCACCTAAATAAAATGTAGTCCACTAACTTTCAGTGTGAAAGAACAAAAAAATAAAATTGCAAAAATCGCAATACTTGACTATAAAATGGTTTTCGTAGTTTTTCAGTTAAAAAAACGGTGAAATTTTTGCGTAATGGGTATCAAAACAGAAAGTAACCAGACATTTTTTTTTGCAAATTTGGTAACTGGTAACACATGACGTTGCTTAAGATAATATAATTAAAAATTTTGATAACATTTTATCAGTTCAATAGTTTTCGTAAGTTTCCAGATATTAAAATTTGTTAGCTACAAAAGTGCAAAAACGGAAGAATACTTACGGAAAATGATATGTCAAAGTCATTGAGTCAAATAATAGTTAAGAAATAGCCGAAAAAAACCATCAAATAAATACAATAAATGCGGTTTTTTGTATTTTTGAATGCATTTTGTTGCTATTTGCAAATATAATTTCAAAAAAAAATCATATCATAGTTTAATCCGTTCTAAATGTACTGGTAAAAAAATAAATCGATTATCAAATTATTTGTAGAAGCAGCGATGAAGCCAAAGTTGCCGTTTTTGTTAAAATACTACAAATCAAGGTAGCGGTCGGTATAGTCTTAAGTGGATTCCAAGCCACTGTAGAGATTATTAATCTACTCCGGACAAAAAAAGGTTTTTTTTCTTTTTTTTTTCTTTTTTTTTTTTCATTTTCAAGAACCAATAATTTTAGTCATAAAACTTCACAGTGACAAGGCGGGTTGGGGAATGAAAAAACGTATATACGTTTAAAATCATTTCAGTTGTGAGGTTCCAACTCATAATCTTTGGTGCAGCAGTCGGATGCCTAGACTATTATATAAGTCCAATAAATTTTTAAATTCTTTTAAAATCTTTTCCGCATTAAGTATAAAAACCGCGTTTGGCGATGTAATTAAGACAATTTCTTAAATAAATTTTAAAGACTGTATTTAGTTTTTAGATTGTTCTAAATTTTACTTTTCAACCTCTGATATTTAAAATATTTAATATTTTTATATTTAGTAACAATTAATTAAAATCATCTTTATAAAATTTTCTGCAAAATAGTTGGTTGAAAAAAGTACATTTTTAGTTGTAAATTGAGCTATAACGAGAGTTTTTGTTTGCATAGTTAAAATGTGTAATTATGGTAACTATAGTGCTTTTTTAAAATTTGTATTTTTATGCAATTTTTGTTTTAATAGTTAAAGATATGGAGGTCTTCTTAGAGCAGGGGCGCTCAAACAGTCGATCGCGAGAGGTTTTTAAGTCGATTGGCTTATATAAAATATTTTAAAATTTCTGACATTTGTTGTATAAAAGTACACTAAATATTTATTTTTTAACAATATTTGAAAAAGCAATGAACATACCAAACGCAAAAAACAAAATGTTTTTTGATTTTTGATAGCTTATTTTATCAAAGAGATTATTTTTCTAATTTCCGCTTAATTCAAAACTTAAACTCTATACAAACTTCAAATTTCAGAATTTTTATTTCCATCTCCTAAGAACTAATTCAATGTAACAATGGTGTTTTTAAAAATATTTTGCTTGTAATTATAAGCTTAATTTGGATTAGTTTCAGAATGTTACTCAGCCATTTCTACTTCCAAACTCTAAAAGCTGGGGCATATTTTATTTATTAAAAGGTTTGTTAAATTTATTATGTAATCACGGTAATCACAAGCTTAATTTAGACCAGTTTAATAAACTTCATTTGTTATTTTGTTAAAAAATATTTATTTTGCCCCACTGTGCGTCTCAAGTTAGGCTAAACTACCGTAACATTGTACGTTGCAATATTATTGATTATTAGACTAATTTTCACAATAATTATTACAATTGTTTAATTTATCACTCCTAATATTCACGTGTCAATAAAATCAAAACGGAAATACATTTTTTTTTTTTTAATTGTTAACGTTGTTTGTTACTACCAGAATAAGCCAAGTTTAAAACACAGTCACAAGCATAATAAAGTAGATACAATAAATGTAATAATAATTTGTTTTTTTAATATATTAGAATTTATTGTGTTTACTTTATTCACATCTTTATGACTGTGTTTCGGTGTAAGTTGTGGGCAATTTGATGAACAATAAAATTATCCGCAATGTTGACTCACTTTACGCTAGTTTAATCCTGATGGTATAAAAAAATGACCAGCAGAATTCCAGCAAGCCACCAATAAGGTATTGAGTATACTATTGTGTAGTTCTGCAATAACCTAAATGTAAGTAGCTTAGAAAATCTTAAAGAAATAATTACTCAGGCAACGAATTTTACGTTAAATTTGTCAAATTTGAATAAACATGTGACAAAGTTAACAAAAAAATTTCGACTTTATCTAAACAAAAACACAAAAAATTAATTCCTTACATAAAAATATTTTTTTAGCATTCTACAATCATTTAACAGATACAGAACTGCATAATCATGTTTATAGGTAAAATTATAAAATAAATTTAAAAAAAAACTTCTTACGACCGGTGATATACTGTAGTAGACAAACAACAAAAAAAGTACAAGAACAAGAGATGCAGATAGTGCTGTTAAGTGCTTAACCGCAAATTCTAAAACGAAGAAGAGAAATATATTTTTTTTAATATAATTCAAGTTGCTTCAGAAAATATTGGGTAAGTCATTAGGCGCCGACTAATGTTACGTCTTTATGATATTAGACGTTTAGTCCAATATCATGATGAAGAGAAGGCTATTAGATCATTGAGTAAAAACTAATAATTCCAAAAAATAAAACAGTGTTTCCATAAATATGTGAAGTTGTGTATGGAATATTTGTTCAAAAAAAATCTCGGCAGAAAGAAACCTGGGTTTTAGAACTCAAAATTTATTTAGGATATTTTATAACAAACAAGCAAAAGATTTGATAGTTATCGTGGATTTCTTTTTTCAAAGTTTATCTTTATAAAAGCAGTTTTTAACATTCAAGTGGAAGCTGTTATTAAGTATATTACACTATTAAAACTTTGATGTTCTAAAGCTATTAATTACGGTCTGAGAAACGTGTTATTCCATGAAAAAGATTAAAAACTATGAAAATTTAAATCTGAAACTGACACTAATTGCAACAACTTCCAATAGCTTAGGTTAAAAAATATAATAAGACTATACTTTTTTATTCAACTTCATGAGTAGACGCAAAATTAATAGTAACTTCCTTAACGTCTAAAGTTCTGTAGATAGTCTCGTTGAAATGTTGCAACGTCTTGTACATAAAATTCTGTTACTATAAAAACCTTCATTTGGAGAAAATCAAATATGCGATGCCATTTCTTGTGCAATTGCCAGTTTCTTAATTATTCTGTTTCAAAGCTGACATTAATTCAAAAAGTATATAAAGATACGTAACCTCTTTGTTAAAAATCGTACCATATTCCTGTTTTTTTTTTAACTTCCTTTTACTTGCTCTTCCAATTTGGGACTACCAATATCAATATAAAAGTATTCGAGCAGTTTTTCATACACAACATATACAGTTGAAGCAGTGATAAGCTGCATTGATTCCTACAATCATCTTAAATAGTCCAATAATGAAATGGATATAAATCAACTATCTCTTTTGTTTACCAGCAAATTATTTGAGACCATGTATGTATCTAATATTGCTAAATATTGATCTGTCTAGTAACAAAAGTCGAATGAAAGAATACTTCGCAAAAACAAAATATTTTGATAAATCAAAAAAACTGACATCTGAGCTTGCTCTATTAGTAATCTACTAAACTGAAAACTCACAATTTTAAAAATATAATCAAAGTAGTTTACTCGAATTATGTGTATCTATTGTTGTGACTAAAATAAAACATTTACTGTATTTTACGATTATCTACGTAGTAGGCTACAATTAAATATCTTCGATTAAACATGAAATATAATATTGCAAATACGACAAAACACAGCTCTGAACGTTTCTCAGACCTAGTTTTATATGATTGTATTAATACAACACAGTAGTGTGAAGTAGTTAGCAACTGTCTGTATTTGTTTTTAGTTATACCTACATATTTTATTGTTAACAAATAATATGTCACTTCAAGAACAAACTTAAGAATAATATTTCTTATTTTCCTTTCAGACTGTATAAGCAATTGATATGAATAATTCATTAACTAGACCGCGGCAGCCAAATAACAGCACAATTTGTATTAAATACGTTCCAAGCCAAACTTAAATTACAGTGCTTGGAGGTAAAGACGCCTATTTTATAATTACGTGTTGCACAGACAATTTACATTTATAAATGTGGCAATCTGACACCACCCTGACTGACTGATTTACCTGCACATTACATCTCACTTAAGTTGAAGCGTTGAAATATTGTGTAATTTTATTTATCATCCGCTTAGGAAGTGCTTATTTTTTTCATGTAATCCTTTACAGATTAAATAAAGTATGAGTAATGCTAACTACAATAACCAGATTTTGAAACAAGGCTGTATTATTTTTATAGCTTTGACCCATATTTGGATATTTCCCACATGAAATATTCAATCACTTCAAGGCACATTAAAGGCACTTAATAATAAAAACTATGAATCAAAATATATTCAGTTCAATAAACTTTTTGTTTTCATTAACTCATCCAATTATATGTGTGAAAGTAATTAATATGTGGAAAAATTCCGTTGCTCATGTTGATTGATTGACAGCATTAATAAAGAGATCGCATGATATTTTATATGTGTATGCATCGCACTGTGTATCAGTGCAAATGAGAAATAAAAGAGATCGGATAGATGAGAGGAATGGTAACATGGCACTTGAAGCAAAAGAAATGCGACACACTTCAAGTATGTTGTTTTTATTACTTTATTTATTTACTATTTTGTTGCGAATTGACTAACAAGCGTAATAATTTGTATAAGTGATTTCTAAGTGGTTTGTTTACATATTTTATGGAAAACGAATGCATATGAAGGAATTTGACAAGCTGTCTAAATACTTTAGTTAATAAAACAAAACATATTTGTGAATTAATTGACATACCTCTATAATTAGTACGGAATTATTTTATAGTTGAACTCTTCTTTACAACAATGAGACTAGAAGTCAATCGCCGTTGATATAAAAGAGGTAATAACTACTTATATTCATAGAAAATGTATAATAACCTTTCCATTTTGTTTTATGACTGTTTATTTGCAAATTCCGTTATTAAAAGAATTTACTTGATGAAAGTAAAACATATTTTCAGTAGCCCAAATAAATAATAAAGCCATTTGTTTGTAATGAAATGGAAAGCAATAACTTTTAAAAGCGTATGTTTCAAGATAATTGTAATACTTTTAATCAGTTCCAGTGAAAATACATGTGTATTTTAGGTGAAAATAAATAAAATAGTAATATAATTTTACGACTGGAACCAATTGTTGATATTAATATAGTATATTAACATTGGCATTGAAATACATTCCTTAATTGTTGTATAAATAAATTTCTTTTAAGAAAATTGAAATTTATTCAAAGAATATTATATTTATCGATAGTTTTATGGTGTATTAAAATATGTGAAATTGACATTTTTAAACTCTATCAGTGCATATAATATTTTATACTTTTGCTTGCTTCTCTTCTCATACATTTTTATAGGAAAATGTAGAGATCTAAATTATATGCATATTTGAAAAAAAAAATGCATAATTATACTTTATTGGCCCTATATATCCTAATTTAAGTTGATCGTAACATTTATAGCGGTGTATAAACATACTAAGATACTACATGGGATCCAAAATTTTTGATTTTTTTATCTCTAACAAACTTTAAATTGGCAACATTCTTATCAGTGACAAATGATTTGACAGTTCTCGGTTGTTTTGAGGTTAGCTTGGCTTGGCAATTTATTATGAATAAACTCACGCCGGAGCAACGTTTGCAAATTGTTCACATTTATTTTGAAAAACATGATTCAGTTCAAGAAATTCATCGGGCATTACGTGCCTTGTATGGTGCCTCATAATCGTCCATCAGAGCAATTAATTCGAGAAACTGTGCATCGTTTTCGCAATACGTTTAATTTAAACTATAATAAGCATCTAGTACGACGTCGTACAGTGCGCACACAAGACGCAATTCATAGTGTGCAGCGTAGTGTTATTGATGATCCAAATGTGTCAATTTGTCATCGTGCTCAACAATTAAACTTGTGTCCATCCACTTTATGAAAAATGTTGCAAAAAGATCTTGGTTTACGAGCTCACAGGATTGAACTTTTGCAGGAATTGAAGCCACACCATCATCGCTCGCGCCGTACATTTGGTAAATGAGCCGAAGAAAACATTGCTATTGATCCACAATATCATTTGAAAATTTTGTTCATTGATAAAGCAAACTTTTGGTTAAATGGCTACGTCAACAAACAAAATTGTCACATTTGGAGCGATAATAATCCACAAGCCATTGTCAAAACACCATTACATCCAGAAAAAAATACCGTTTGGTGCGTTTTATGGGCCGGTAGAAACATTGGTTCATATGTCTTCAAAAATAGTGATGGTCGGAACGTTATAGTCAACAACGAGCGGTACAGAGACCTAACTGCCAACTTTTTCGTGCCTCAATTGGACATCATTAATGTTGCAGACATGTGGTTTCAGCAGGACGGCAATACAATTAATTTACTGAAAGAACCATTTTAGGAACGGTTAATTTCACAAAATGGACCTGTTAACTGGCCTCTTCGTTCGTGCAATTTGACGCTATTAGATTATTTTCTCTGCGGATATGTAAAGTCCCATGTCTACACCGATAAACCAGATACAATTGAGCACTTGAAAGCCAACATTTGACGCATTATTGCCGAAATACAGCCAGATTACGCCATGTACGCTCCAGCCGCGGCGGTCACATGCCCGAAATCGTATTCAACAACAATTTTATGTAATTTATATGTTGATTCAGTAATATTTGTAAATATTGTTAATCAGTTCTTTATTGGTCTCAGACCAACCCGCCAACCCGCATGGCTAGTGTGGCGGAAAATATGCCAATCACCCTTTAAACTGAATCCCGCTGGATTCTTAACTAAAAATAAACAAGTTAAATCTACAACAATTTACCCCAGGGAAGTAGAGACAAAACTCACAGTCTTCCACTGATTCACCAGTCAGCCTCATGGATTCTGAAGAAGGCACAGATTTGACAAAGTCAACAAGACACGGAACACAAAACAGACCACCAAGAGACATACAATATAAGGACAATGAGATCCGAAGAACACCTGAACCAACTCGAGGAAGCAACGACAAAAATAAAATAGCACATTATAGGTCTATGTGAAACACGCTTACCTGGAGAGAAGTTCACCACCCTAAAATCGAAACACGCACTGTACCAATACAACAGCGAGGCAAATAGCCGCAACGGACTCGGCGGTGTGGGGATACTGATCAACAAAAACATCCAACACCTACTGTGCAAAGTAAAACCTATATCTGCAAGAGTGATATACATCGTCCTGCAACTGAACAAAAAGTACAAGCTCCAAGTCATCCAAGCTAACGCTCCTACAAGTAACGCCAATAACGAAGAAGCGGAACTCTTCTATGAAGATATTACTAACGCCCGCAAATCCGAGAAAACACAATACCAAATAATCATGGGAGACTTTAACTCAAAGCTGGCATAAGCAAAGAAAACGAAGATATACATAACATCGAAAATTCGGATCAGGAGAAAGAAACATTAAAGGTGACATGCTGCTCAACTACTTACATGACAAACAGTTAATCTGTATAAACACCTTCTTCGAAAAACCAATACAAAGAAGATGGACATGGTTAAGCCCAAATGGCACAGTGAAAAACAAAATCGACTATGTGATTATCCAACAATAAAAACATCATTACAAATGTATCCGTATTGAATAGCTTCCACACTGGCAGCGATCACAGACTACTGAAAGCAAGCCTAAAAATAAACACAAGACTAACAAGAAGAAAAATGTTTATAAAGCAGCCTTTCCCCACCGTCGACTACCTGAAACAAAATAAAGAGGAATACGAAAAGAAAATGGAAATGAAAATGGGAATGAAACAACTGGATCTCAAGACTCTGTGTATCAACGAACTAAACGAAAAGATTACAAATGGCATACAAACTGTCAACAAGAAAACATGTATGCGAACAAGGCCACGGAAAAACAAAAAGTTCAATGAAAACACAATTAAGCTGATGAAAATAAGGGAAAACACGAAGCGAGATACAGAGGAATACTGGCAACTATGCAGAACTATCTGCAAGGAAATCATAAGAGAAAATAGGAAGCAAAAAACAGAGCTCATACAAGACACGATAGAGAACAATAAAAACATGAGAATTTGCAGGAGAACGCAGGTAAACGGAAGAACAAACATCTACCAGATTACAAACAAGAATGGCATTAGAACAAACAACAGAACAGAAATGCTCGAGACCATAAAATGAGAGGTACAACAGTACTAAACTCGGTCAAATTACTACTAAATAAATGCATCGTCGAGGGAGAAATACCCACCAGCTGGAAAAATGCAGAGGTCATTCTGCTGCACAAAAAAAGGGACAACACCAATATCAAAAACTACAGACCCATAAACCTGCTCTAAGATATTTAGAAGCTATTGACAAAAATTCTAACAAATCGACTAACCAACAAACTGGATTTCTACCAACCGCCAGAGCAAGCTGGGTTTCAGAAAAAAATACAGCACAATGGACCACATACAAACCATAAAAACACTAACCAAAAAATGTACAGAATACAACGCCCCGGTGCACTTAGCATTTATTAACTACGAAAAAGCGTTCGACTCCGTCGAACTATGAGCGGTATTCGCCGCGATAGAAAACGCCAGAATCGATTCAAGATACAACAACCTACTTAAACAGATCTATACAAACGCCCCCTTCCAAGTGACCGTAGACAAAATCCTAAATACAGACAAAATCAAAATTGGCAGAGAAGTCAGACAGGGAGACACAATCTCACCCAAATTATTCACGCTCGCCCTTCAAAAAGATGAAATGGCAAGGGAAAGGAGTAAACATAGACGGCAAATTCCTCACCTACCTGCGATTTGCCGATCACATTGTCCTGATCAGCTCAGACCTCAAAGAACTTGCGAACATGCTCAAAGAACTAAACAAAGCATCCAAATCGATAGGCCTCAAGATGAACATGAAAAAGACCCAGATCATGACCCCCGAACAACAGCCGCACCAAATAGACGGCCATAACATCGAAAAAAACAACGAATATACGTACCTCGGGCACAAAATAAGACTTGGAAAAGAAAATCAAGGAACAGAAATTACCAGAAGAATAACACAAAGCTGGGCAGCATTTAACAAGCTGAGACATATATTGAAAGACAGAGACACCCTAATCTGCCTGTTACAACATACGGGCTGGAGACTATGGCATAGACGTTGAAAAGTGCGAACAAACTGAGAACCTGCCAAAAAGCATTGGAACAAGCAATGTTCGGCATAAGCCTGAGGAACAGGATCACAAACGAGGAAATCAGGCAAAGAACCAAAGTAAAAGACGTGACAGAGCGAATGGCGGAGTTGAAATGGAGCTGGGCAGGGCATGTAGCCAAGAAAGATACCGAAAAATGGACCAACAAAATAACGCATTGGAGACCAAGAACCATCAAAAGAGGAACCGGCAGACCTCAAAAGAGATGGGTTGACGATATTAAAGAGATCGCAGGAAAGAAGTGGCATCAGAGAGCGCAAGAAAGACAGCAATGGAACAATTTAAAAGAAGCCTACGTTCAGCAGTGGACAAATACGGGCTGAGGTGAGAGAAAGAGAGAGAGAGAGTTCTTTATTTCCAGTTATTTAAAAAAAAAGCTGTATCACGTAGGTATGATTAACAGTTGACAAGTCAATGAATAACAATAATTTAATAAAAATGACGTATATGTATAAACAACAAATAATAATTCTCAAATTAAAACTATTTTTATTGACAAACTTAACGTAAAAAGTAAATTACCGTTTTAAAGGCATGCCCAATAAAACTGAAAACATTGATTTTTAAAAACTTTAATGCAATTGCTACAAATTTTGTTTTATTAAATGCTATTTGTTTATCTTCTAATCATTTATATTGGGTGGTACATTTTTTAGTAGAGATTTTATCACAGATCATACGTAAGCCGAGTCAAATTGTCAGTCAGTTTTGTTCAGTATTGTTTGACATTTCATCATGGAAAGACTTATGGTGGAATTCATAAAAGCTGATTAACGTTAATCAGCGTTAAATATGACAACATAACCTCAACATTTGATAAACTGTCAAAATTATTTTTATTAATTCAATATAAATACTTGATATTGACTTTGCATTAGTATCAAATATTACTTTCCTTTTATTTCTGATAGTTATATATTATGTCAAACTTGTCTTTGTGGTAGCATTACTGTAAATAGTTTTGCGGTTGTCAAATTTAATCAACCGTTACTTTAACTGGCTTTCATGAATTCCAGCATTAGCCTTAAGTATCTTGGTTTAAAAGCATACAACATTTTTTCAGTTTCAGTTTTTGGGCTCTTGAAAGACTTGAAGAAGATCCACTGTTTTTGAACACCGTTTTATTTTGCCATAAAAACGCTTCATTTATTGCAAAATTTATTGCGGTATTTGAGCTGAAGAGCAACCGGATAAGGTTCAAAAGCTGCAATCAAAAATTAGACCATGCAGTAATGGCCGTACATTTGAAAAAAAAAATTAATTTATAGATTTTTGTTTGTTTGATAATAAAGGAATCCTGATAAAATTAATTTTTATTTATATTTGAAAAAGAACCTCTATATGACCAACCTTTATAGAACCACTTCAAGCAACGATAGTACTGACAGAAAAAAATGATGGGGTTTGAAGCTTTAAGAATTAGATAAACCAAAATGAAAATAAACACACAGATCAAAAAGTATAGAATACAAAAAAAGGAGGAACAAGAAACTAATTGGAAGCAAAAAAACAAAAAAGGCCAAGACAACTATGTCTACAAAGGAATGGATGGACATGTACTAAAACTTTAGTAACAACTGAAATTGCAGATATAAGGAAAAGAAAAAAAGAACTGCTCAAGGAAAGCAAACTGAATGAATACGAAGAACAAATTACAAACAAAAATTCTAGAATCTCACTAGATGTAAAACTGGCAAATCTAGGACTACCAAAAGACATTTAATAAAGCTACACAACATATTTATAAAGAAAGTGAATACGACAAGGAAGAAGTTAATAAAGATATAGAAAACTAAGAAGGTATTTAAGGACAAAGCAAATATCTACGCTAAATAACGCAAGAATAGGAGAAAAGAGAGATGGATGTCAGTGTAGGAAGTAGGACATAAAAAGAGGATATAGGAAGAGATGGGCCAGGGACAGCATGTGTTGTCTCAGCAAACTGTGTAAATTCCGAAAAGCCAAAACAAGCCCACCTCAAACTAGTAATACATTAGGAACAATAACAAGGACAAATAAAAGCAGGACCAACGCAGAGAAAAAACCCGAAAGATATTGCCATGCGCTTGTCATTCTCAATGGCCACTTGGTGCAGCCAACACCTCACAACGTCCTAAAAAAATATTACTAAGCCATATTCAAGAATGCTTATGCATAGGCTGTAGTATAATAAAATTATTGCTTTAATGTTGTTAAATTCATTAATGTTACGCGGTATAAATCCTAATAGTTTATTTGCTCTTAGTATTATTGACGTTACATGATCAGTAAAAGTTAATTTAGTATTAATTATAATGCCCAGTCCGTAGTTTTTTTATGCATGTAACAATTTTGCATTTACTTACATTAAGAAAGAAACAATTGGAAATATACAGTTATCATCAGATTAATTGCGAACAAAAATGAGGTTTTCAGAAAAAAATAAATGTTTAGATAAAATATATTTTGATAAGTCCTTAATAAAAAGTAAGAAAAGTAATGAACCTAGGTTAAATCCTTGAAGCACTACTGACATTGGACAGTGTTCAGAAGAGTTGCAATTATTGTAAGAGACATACTGAAATAAAATTTATTATAAAATACAAAGAAATGGTCTATTGCATCAAATGCCTTTTTGGAATCAAATTATGCCCATAATGTAAAATCAACAAAACTGTATAAACTGCCATAAAACCGTGCTGATTTGGTGATAAGAAAGAAGTTAAATGTTCGAATACAAAACTAATTCACAAACTTTTAAAACATTGGAAATAAATGTAATAGGCCTATAATTGCAAATATCAGCACTAATATCAAATTTTAAAACACGAAAATGTTTGCTTTTTTGAACATCAGAAAAACTAAAATGGTTAAGAATAATATTAAACATTTTGCATAATAAAACGCAAAATATAACAGCATAGTCTTTAATAATAAAGTTGGGTATGCTGTCAGGTCCGCTTGGTATTGAATTCTTTAACTTTTTAAGTGCAGTCAAAAGATCAAATTAACTTATGTTATGTAGATTATTATACAAAATGGGCGGTACTCTTAAAATAATAATCAAAAACGTTTCACAATTATAGAAAAAAAGTTGAAGCTTTCAACATCAAGTTTCACTAAACTAGAAATACGATTTGATATTTCTTTAAGCAGACAAAACACCAGATTGTTTAGGGTTAAATTTGATATTAATTGTAGTTAAGAAAATATATTCGTAATTGTAATTATATTTAACTTATATTTCTATTTTTTACAATCTAACGTCTTTATAGTTGCTATAGGATTCAGTAGAACATTTTTCTTTTTCAGACTATTGATAAAATGTTTAGTAAACCAAATAGGATGTTTAAATTAGGTTTACAAAAAAGATATTTTTATTGTCAATATCAATAAAAGTATTAAACTAAGACCAGTCATGCTTTCATAAATCTTGATAAAGAAAAAAAAAGTTAATTTTTCTAAAATTATAAATTTTTGTTAAACTAAAGCTTATCAAAATATCTAATGTATAACGTAGTTTTAATGTATCTTCCTTAACAAATATATTAGAATCACGCACAACTTTAAAAGCTTAATTACAAACACCAAACCTAAAAATGTATTACTACAATTTTCAATGTAGTACTGAACTTCTTCTTTCTTTCTTCTTTTATCCCAAGGATCCTGAAAGACCATGGGGTGTCTAGGACGTTTCAATGACGGGATTGATCCGAAGTTGTCAATTTTGGTCCCATATTTCTTTATCACTTATAACTGTACTCTAGAGTTGAGTTTATAAGTATGACTAATGTCACATATTTTGCACAAACTTTTTCCATTTGGTTTTGTTTTGCGCGCGCTCTTTCACTTTATTCCATGTTATGTTCATCTGTTTACATTCATTGGTGATCATTCTCTTCCATGTAAGCAATGATCTTTCTATTTTTCTTTTCCCTCTAATTGTGTATTCCAGAGCCTGTTTGGTTATGTCTGTGCTTGGTTTTTGAAGTGTATGTCCCAACTATCTCCACTTTTTTTTCTTTATTATGCTATGTACTGATTCTAGTTGCAATGCTCTGTTCACAAATATCTGTAGTTGGGTTGTCGAATATTTGTTCAGTGCCCATGTTTCTGCACCATATAAAAGTACGCTCATTACATTCGTATTAAAAATGCGTATCTTAGTCTTATTCAAGTTTTCTTTTGAGGACCATAGCTTCCTTAATATGTTGTATGTATTTTGAGCTTTTATTATTCTCGTTTGAATGTCTTCTTGTGTTCCTCCTTGTTTGTCCAGTATGCAGCCTTGATATGTTACTGCTTTTACTCTTTGTATTCTATCTTTGTTCAGTATTATGTCCGTTGTGTCTGTTTAGTGTGAACTTAAAGTAACTGTTTTCTTTTCATTTATTGTGAGACCCACTTCCTTGGCAGTTGTACTCAGTCATGTTAGTTTTCCTTCTAGTTGCTTTAAATTTCATGTTATTCCTATTTTGTTGTTGAATATTTTGTTCATCAACCAGTCTAATATAATTAAAAAGAGCAATGATGACAGGATGCATCCCTGTCTCACTCCACTTTTTACGTCGAATTTCTCAGATTTTTTCCCGTTGTGTATTATGCTTGCTTGATAATTTTTGTATAATTGTTTTATTATTCTTATGTATTAATAATAATAATAATTATTATTATTTTATTTTACCAATGTTGACACAAATACTTATAGTTAAATACATACTATATAATATTAAAAATAGTATTCATATTTTTGGCAAGTCAAAAAGCTATTATATTATGGTATTATTGCGCACTATCAATTTTAATAAGTCTACAAAATCCTCTATTGAATATGGAGCATTTTCTGACAATATTCTTTTAATTGTAATCTAAAATTTAGCTAGAGGCATATCTTTAATACTTTGTGGTATTCCGTATTCTTTTAGTATCTCCTACGTTTTTGTATTTACTTTATCAAATGCTTTTTAAAGTCTACGAATCCCATATGCATCTCTTCTGCCACTCGTTCCCTTTCTGTAGTATTATTCTATTCCTTTTTCTAAATCCCGCTTGATTGGTTTGTAATTTGTTTTTGACATTCTTTTTTATTCTATTAAATATAATTTTAGTGAGAAATTTGCTAGTGGTATTTAGGATCGTAATAGTTCGCCAGTTGTTGCATACCTTTTTGTATCCTTTCTTAGGTAGTTTTATTATTGTACCTTCCTTCCATTCATTTTGTATTTCTTCTTCTTCCCAGATTTTTCCCAGTAGCTGATGTAGCGCTTTTACACATGTTTTCCCTCCAGCTTTGATTAGTTCTGCTGGTATGTTGTTCATGCCTGGTGCTTTGTCGTTTTTCAACTCAAAATTACCATTTCTATCTCTTCCTGAGTAAATTCACCCATTTGATCATCCTGCGCTTGGTTGACTTCGCCTCTTGATATGTTAGGTTCTGTTCTTGTTATCTCTTCTTGTGTGTATATTTCCTTGAAAAATTCCAACCACCTGTTTACTATCTCTACTTCTGTTTTGAGCATGTTTCTATTTTTATCTTTTACGTTGTGTGTTTTATACATCTTTGCTCCTCCTAGCGAGCTTGTTATCGAGTATAGGGTATTCAAATCATTTAGTCCTGCCGCTTTTTCTGCTGCTTCCATAATTTTCTTTGTTGTTGTCTTCTATCGTCACTCGCACTTCTCTTTATTTCTTTGTCTTTTCCCCAGTAATTTTTTTTTTTAATTTCCTTATTTTTGCTTCCTCTCATTTGCGTAGAATTTTATCATCTATTTTTTGCAGTTCCTTTTTTTTACCAAGTGTTTTTCTGTTGTTTTTATCATATTTTCTTTGAATGTTTGCCAGCTATTTTCCACGTTCGTTTCTTGTTGAATTGGTTTTTTTTTTCAACTTGATTTTGTAATTCTTTTTCATATTCTCTTTTTGTTTTTGCCTCTTTTAGCCGCCGTGTGTTGTATCTTGTTATAGTGTTGATTTTTGGTATTTTACCTTATATCCGCTCCTCTCATAGCTCTTACGTCCCTCAAGCAGTTTTTGTGTTTTTTGTTAATAGTTACGTGATCTAGTTGGTTTATTTGTTTTTCCATCTGGGCCGTTCTATGTAATTTTATGTATCTCTTTATGTGTGAAACATGCTTGCATTGAATTACTCCACATTAAACATTATAAAAATTTGACATAATTAAAAATAATAGAAGAAGAAACTAGGAATATTAAAGTCAATATAACCTACCTGCAACATCTAAAGATTTTTTGGTTAAATTTTAAGTATACAACCATATCAGCTAACTTAATTACAATTAATTACACGGCTGCATAACGGTGTTATAAGCAATTTATAACACCGTTATGCAACAATATTTCCTGATTGTATAACAAAATCAGAATCATGAGTCATCTTCTCAAAAAACTCCTTATAATATTACACAAAAGAATTTACAACAAATGCGAAGAACAAATCTCAGCAAACCAATTCGGCTTTATTAACGCTGTAGGCACAAGAAAAGCACTTTTCTCAGTATATGTGCTCTTCCAAAGAAGCAGATATGTAAACTGCGATGTCTACGTATGCCTAATTGACTACAAGAATGCTTTTGATCGGGTGCAACATCACAAGATAATAAAAATCTTAAAACAAGTAAGGATCCACGCCAAAGATCTCCAAATTATTACCAACTTGTACTGGAACCAGACCGCATCCCTGAAAATTGAAGATGAACAAGTAGAATACATTGAAATAGCAAGAGAGGTAAGACAGAGGTGCATATTTTCGCTGATTCTGTTTAATATATACTCCAATCAAATCTTTTCAAGAAATCCTAGAAGACACAGAAGAAGGCATCTTACTGAACGGAGCTAGGCTGAACAACATCAGATATGCCGATGATATTCGCTGACTCTCTTAAAGGACTTCAAACACTCACTATTAAACAAAATTGTAGCGTCTAGTAAAAAATTTGGACTTATATCAATAGCAACAAAACAAAGCTCATGGTCATGGTCATAAGCAAAGAAAAGATACCCAATGTAAATCTATACGCTCACAATCAACAAATAGAGAGAGTGAGGCAGACAGGCACAATTGTGAACAAAAACTAAAACATTAATCAAAAGATAAAGAATAGAATTGAGAAAGCTCGAGCCACTTTCAATACAATGAATAACCTCTTCAAAAACCACGAACTCCATCTTGATACCAAAATACGCATGTTGAGGTGCTACATATACTACTATACGGAGTCGAGTCTTGGACACTCAATGAAGTAACAACAAAAAACTTTGAAATGTGGCTATATCAACGCATTCTGCGGATATCTTGGAAGGACAGAGTAACAAACATAGAAGATGAAGAAAGAGACTGAGATCATAGACACTATCAAAACCCAAAAACTTCAATATCTAGGCTACATTATAAAGATAGAGAACAGATACGCCCTATTACAAGCCATCATTCAAGGCAAGATACACGGCAAGCGAGGTCCAGGACGTAGGAAAATATCATGGTTACAGAATGTTAGAGCTTGGTACGGGAAGACGTCAAAAGAGCTCTTCAGAATAGCAACAAATAAAGTGAAGATAGCCATGCTCATCGCAAACATCCGAAATCAAATATGCACCTGAAGAAGAAGAAAAAGAAGTATACCGGAACAAGAAGAACCGTTTCAAATCAAACCATACTTAGTGCCTGTTGCTTACGGGTTACGAATTGAGCATTATAAAGTTATTTAAATAAGTAATACTTTCTTTTGTTCTCTTTTAATATAAGTAATAAAAAATGACAGTAGTGTAAGGGTCTGTTGCATGGTGGTTAAATAGCGCCGACTCCAAATTACCACGTCTAATAGACAATTTCCTTTGTGACTTACGTCATGTGTGCTATATTTTCTCCATTGACATGACTAATTTATACATTTGCTGCTGTATAACTTCGATAACACGAGTTCGATCTTTAAGGTCTTGAACGATTGTGGAGCATTGGCAGACCTTATCTTTCACGTGGTCCCAAAAAAAAAAAGTCTAAAGGTGTTAAATCACAAGATCTCGGTGGCCAATTGTGATTACCTCATCGAGAAATAACATGGTCAGTAAACTTTTCTTACAAAATTGCAATTGTTTCGTTGCTTGTGTGGCACGTAACGCCGTCTTGCTGAAAATATACGTCGTCCACATCAATATCTTCCAAATCCGGCAAAAAAAAAAATTATTAATCATAGCTCCGTAGCGCCATCCATTCACCGTAACAGTTGCACTAACTTTATTTTCAAAAAAGTAGGGTCCAATCACACCGCCAGCCCAAAAACCGCACCAAACAGTGACACGTTGAAAATGCAAAGACTTTTCAACATTCATTCTTAGATTTTCTAAGCCCCAAATGCAACAATTCTGTTTATTAACGTAGTCTCCAAGGTGAAAATGGGCCTCATCATTGAAGATAATTTTTCGATGAAATTCCGGATAATTTTGATTCATTTGAAAGACCCAATCAGCGAAGATACGACGTGTATGGTGATCGACCGGCTTGAGTTCTTGTGTTAACTGAACTTTAAAAGCCTTAAAACTTAAGTCTTTATGCAAAATGTCCCTTGTGGAATGTCTAATTCTAAAGATCAACGAGGAATCGACAAAAGTTTTCTTCAACACTACGGGCTACATCAGCAATATTCTCATGTGTTCTTGAGCGATGCACACGGTTTCGATTCTTCACATCACAAACTTGTCCCTACAGCTCAAATTTTTCTACCAGGTTTACTATTGCCGGCCGAAAAAGTGCTTTACGACAACCAAAAAGTGCTTTAGTTTTGCAAACTGTGACTGAAAAATTTTCACCATTTTTGTAGTGAATTTTAATAATTTCAATGCATTGTTGAAGCGTGTATCGTTCCATTTTTAATAATGGCGTAGTTTTTACTTGTCAAATTTCAAATGAAAATAGCTTTAAAGTTGACAGCTGCCCAAATAGCCTGCTATTCAAAATAAAACTTCTTATTAGAAAACTCTTTACAATTGTTTGCATCACTAATTGCTAACAAAACACTTGCGAGTCGTTTTATGTGCAGACTGGTGCATGCAACATTTGTTTGGATGTTACCTTATAGCAGCATTTTAAAACACAGATGCTGGTAATTGCGTTTACAAGCCGAATTTTATTAGATAAAAAATAAAACTTGTGTGCCCAATAAAAAGTTTTGTTTATTGCATGAGCTCTGTGATGATGATATCTGACATGACTAATTAAAAACTTACTCTTTATCCACCGGGGTAATTCGAAAATCACCTAACAAGCCGTTGGTCCTATCAACCCCGTTAAAACTAGTTATAGACTTACTGGAGTAATATAAAATAACCGTAAAAGACACAATAAATAAATAATACTTGCAAATTGGTAGGTTATTAAATACTCACTGTTAAGGAGTATATTTTTTTCATAAATTGCTGGCGACAACAATGTAGAACCAAGCATATTGTCATAAAATCTTTTTAATACGTTACCTACTTCTGCAGATAAACATTTTCATTTAGTTGCAACTATGCTTAGCGGTGTACCATCTAAAGATTAAACTTAATTTATTATTAAAATAACTGTTCAAAAAGCATATAATTTTTTGTGTAATAAATCAAGGCAACTTTGTGTATCCCATTATGTGTTTAATAGCGGCAATAGTTTTACTATCTATATGATAGTTAGGTTTGCATAAAACCTAAGCGGCTTTACATACTGTGGTACACTTGGAAGGAATACGAAAGTTTGTAAAAAAAGTGCGAGAAACTGGAATGCTGGTAGAAAATGCGCGCATCAAGCATGCTCATCCAACGCGTTCTGCCAAAATTGTCGCTTCTGTGGCTCGAAGTATACGCGAGCACCCAGGAACATCAACTCATCGCAGAAGTCAACAACTCGATATTTGGCAAACCACTTTGAGGCGAATTTTTTACAATGAACTCGGTATGTTTGCGTACAAAGTGGAACTCCTTCAAGAAATTAAAATAGCCAACCTTGGTGCCCGTTTTTGCTTTGCTCAGTGGGCTTTAAACATATTGAATGTTGACTCTAATTTTAACCAAAAAAAATTTTTTTTTGACAAGAAACATTTCTATCTTGGAGGTTATGTAAACAAACAAAACTGCCGTATTTGGGTAACATACAATCCACATGCCACAGTTGAGAAACCAATGCATAGTGCGGATTTTGGAGTGGTGCCGTTATTGAGCCATTTTTCTTCAAAAACAATGATAGAGCCAACGTTACTGCAAGGATTTTATACTATATACTGGATTGGCAACCACCGTATATTAACATAGGGAAATAGTGTGTCCAAATCCGTGGGTAAGCAACTTGCCGTTGTGCCGTATAACTTTCTCACTTTTAGTATGTTTTACTCTGTCGCACTAGTCACTAGGCCATATACGGTTTAAATGTGCAATATTAACAAGCAAAATAATGGTTAAATACTGGGTTGATTTGGATGTAAATCTTTAAGACAAACAGGCAATAGAGTTTAATATAAAAATTATATTAAATGCATGTAAACAATATTGTTGGGAAATAATTATGCTTTTATATGTTAGTTTTATGTTTTAATTTTATACAGAATAATTACTACCTTCCTCTTAAATATCTTATAAATAAAATATATGCAAAAGTTCATAACAAACATTTTGTATTAATGTTAATTGTTGTTTTTGATCATTCTATTAATATTTATATCATTGTAGTTGTAATCATTTTATGAAGTAGATCTTTATGTTTAATACATTTAGACTCAATGTAGCTTATTATTAATACTTTACTTTCGAGTTTATGCACTTTTTTTTAATTATTTGTAATAAAAAATAATAAAATTAGTACTTCTTTTAAAAATTAATAACTCAAATTTTTTAACCGTGTAAAAAATCTATTATTGTTTTTACTATGTAACTTAAGAGTTAATAAATAAATTTCCTTTATAAGATGTACCAGATACAAGTAAAAACTGACATACAAATGCGCAACTTTAAAGCACGCATTGTTCACATTGTTTATCGTATTATTATTTTAGTACTATATTATGTATATTTGTCAATATATTTTATATTTTAAACAAATGTACAAGTTAGTTTTACATTTTTATTATTATACGTGAACATATTGACTGTCTGTAATAAGATAGATTATTTTATTTTTTTATAAATCTTATTAAAGTCATAATGATTAAAATTATGTTGATTTTTTTTAATGAGAATTATTAGTAAAACTTGGTAGTATAATTTGATATATAATATAGTAAATTACAGATTGTAATTATTGTTTTAAATCAATTTTTCTAAAATTCTGCCTCTCTTGCCTCGTATACGTTTGTAAGATAGAAAGAGATACTAAAGCGGTATATTTCGATATTTTTCCTCACTTTAAGAGGCTTGGTTGCCAATCCAGTATATAGTATAACTTCCTTGCGTTACTGTTACCGGAGATCGAGAGTCATGATCACTGATTTTTTGTGGCCCAAATTAGAGGAACTTGATCTACAGTAGCTTTGGTTTCAACAAGATGGGGCAACATCCTATGCTGCACATGCCACGATTAATCTTCTGCGCACCAAATTCAACAACCGCGTTATTAGCCGTTTCGGTGATATGAACTGGCCACCTAGCAGGAGCGATTTGACACCGCATGCATGCTGACAATCCACAGACAATTGATCACTTAAAGCAGAATATTCGCAAAGCTATCTGCAAAATACCGCTGGAAACAGTAGCGCAAACACTCGATAATTGATCCTCGTGAATGGCCTACAGCCAAGCCTGCTGCGGCGGCTATCTAAATGAAATCATATTTAATACTTAATCGGAATATACACTTTTTGAAGTAAAATAAAAATAAGCCGTTTGTTCTTTATCGTAAATGATTAAAATTTTAACTTAAAGATGACCCACTCTTTATATTACGCCTCCTAACAATATTTAGTAAATTGGTATTGCAAACCAAATACTCTCCGGTCATAAAACACAGTTTACTACTGTACTATGGAAACGAGTTTTTGTACAACTTGGTATCCGTGTTGTGCATTGTTTCGTACGCTATGCCTATGACTTGTCACTCAGAAAAGATATGTGATTACCAATAAAATTGTTCTATTCCATTCTATTCTAAGTAAAGCTAACGCTAACGTTTCTATCGTTTTGTGCATAGTTTTTGGATTTATTGCAACATAAATTAGTTCCTTTACTAACGCAATTTCTAAATAATATCATATACCAACCTAGGTTTACTCTATCGAGGCTGCAATTAGTCAAAATTCCAAAATTTTAACCCTTTACTGCAAAGTAATAGTAAGTGTTAATTAAAATAATTACGTCCAACTATTTTTAACTTTTAATACGCTTTTTGAAAAAGCTAAACACCGGATGGATCTTATCCTAGTAAACCATATTCTGTTTTTGCAACAAGTAAACTACCTACTTCTCATACTTCTTTTAATAGCCAATCCATTTTTGTCTATCATCCACTTTCAAACAAACGAAAATAAAATTTATTGTAGTAATGTTGATTATGTTAATTTTTAAACAACAGCTTTATAGGACTTAAAATCCAATATATTGAAGGACGTAAATTTATATCACAACTGAAAATAAAATTGTTAGTTAAGAAACCGTACTTATATTGTAAGATCACACTTACGACAATCGTACAATCAAAATTAAGATTAAAACAGATTTAATCACTTCATTTGGTAACCTGGGACATGTCTAGAAAAACTCCAAAATACCCCAATCGCTAAAATCTAAAAGTGTACGCCTCTTGTGTGTTACCAGTTACAATTTATAGAATGAAAACATTGGCACTAACTGCGGCAAGCGCCAAAAGGCTTAGAGTTACACAACAAGCAATGAAACAAAGTGTGATTGGTATAAGTTAAGCGAAAAGATAAGTTACAGATGTTATCCACTACATCGCTAGTCTTAAGTGAAGCTAGATCAGATAAATAGAACCTCATTAGCGTCTAAGAACCTCCATAAAAAGCGTGGAAAGACTTTAAATGAGATAATTAAACAATATCAAGACCATCGCTGAAAAAGTGGCTCCAAAAGACACAAAATAAAAAAAATATGTCTGCAAACTAAGTAAGCCTACGTCCAACAGTAGACAACGACAGACTAAAAGAAAAAGTAGAAGAAACGCATGTTATGTCTGTTAATGTAATTTAAAACTAGGTGCTTTTCTTTATAACGTTTAAATATATTATTAAGTAAAGAATCTTTTATTTTTAATAAAAATAATGTGTTTTTGATGCATCACTAGAATCTAAAATCCTTTGTCTAGATCTGTTAGATTTTTCCAAACAAATCAAACAACACAAAAGTGAAGTAAGTTTAAAATATCAGAAAATAAACAAAGGTTTTGGTAATATTGAAATTTTTATCGTCAAATAAATAATAAGTACGTTTTTACCGGATTGTGTTTTATTTTTGATATATCAAAACAATCAGTGCAGTCTTTGTAAATATGTAGGTACAAACATAATACCTATAAGCAGGACATATCAAAGGGGGTAAGGCAAGAGAGCTGTTGCCCGGGATTTCACAATATTAGAGGTTGATACCCCTAATACTTGTTCACTTAAATACTTTGCTGTTTTGTTATTTTGGCTACTAAATAAAAATTACCGATCTCGAAAGAACCACTTCTGTAAACTAACAGGAATTAGTATTTCCTCCGGATAAGCTTCTGAGAAGTAGATAATTAAACATTTAATCAATTAAATATTAAATATAATTAACATTTTTTTGTCCACAATTATATTTTAATTTAATTTTGAATGGCCTTAGAAACATTAGTTGCACCGGCCTCGATTTTTTTCTGAATGACGGCCTGCCTAAGGTTATAAGGATTTTGAATAAGATTTAATATCGGCGTATAATTAGCAGCTGCAAACCCCAACTCCCGCAGAACATAAAAAAATGGCATTTATTAATTCAAGAGATTAGTCCAATACATAATTTGTGTCTATGCAATAATTACATTAATATGAAAGTGTGGATAGACGTGTTTGATAGCATATAATGTGTTTGCAGATACACATTTAAAGAATTTTATAAGAAATTTCGTAGTTATATATTTTTAGAAATACAATTATAAAAAAAAAACAATCATTTTCGATAACACACAACGGTTAAAAGGTTTTTAAATAGATTTATTGCGGTTTAAAAAAACTCATCTTGTTTAATTTATTACATTTGAAGTATTTACTTTCGCTTATTTTAATAAAATATTCCTTCCTTAAGCTATAATAAATTTGAATAAATTGTATTCACATTGGTTTTATTGCTTTATCGATAATCCATTTCATGTAATTAAAACTTGCTTTATTGAAATAGACTTCATTAATAGACATTTTGGTTCTAAATAAAAGGCGTACACTGTAATCCGTTTTAGTTGTCTTTCTAATTCATCCGAAATAAAGTGGAATCCGGTTGAGAATATAATTAGGGTTAAAGCGTTTTAACACCCAATTTAACCAGAAGTCGTGAGGACAGTTTTATCCCAATTTATACGTTTCATAAAAGAAAAGTCACGTCCAAGTTTTACCTGTGTGATAAGGCTAATTGAGGGATTATTCGACAGACGGAAGCCGCTCTTTACATGACATTTACATTTTGTCAGACACGGGATTTAGAAAAAAAATAAGCTCATATTATTTACCTATAATGGAAACAGGATTAAATGATAAGACTACTTAGAACATAATTTAATTCCCATTTGAAAAAAATATTAAATTATTAAATTTCTCATAGGAAAATACAGCTTGTTTAATGTTATCTACACGATTTTAATAGTTATAAAAAATAGTTGGGTAAACAATAAGTACCTCAGGTCATAATAGAATAAAACAGACAATTATCAATTATCTGCTAGGAAGACTCGCTGCAACTGCTGCAAATAATGGCGCGCAGTCCGTTTTATTATACCAATCAAGATTAAATAGCAATTTTCATTTGATGAGAATCTATCATTACCTGGCAATCTATTAAATAAACTGCGACCAGCTATGCAAATGTATTTATGAAATTGCCTTTTCTGCAAGCCAATTGCAAATATTATGTAGTTAAAATTTTAAATAAATTTGTCATTTGTATTATATAAATTGTACGAACAAAGAAAATATCGAATATGAAATTATCTGATTACAGTGGGTGTCCCATAATAATATGAGCCTTGAATTAGAAGTAATTCCTAGTTTAAAACAGTGTCATCTCCTAATGTGTGCAAAATGCACTCTAATTATACATTAAGACATCTTACATAACCCGAATAATGTAGGTGAACATGACCTACAGCCAATTCACGAATTTATTTACATTTATGGCGATGATTGTATATAATAAACGATAATTGCCATCCATTCCTATTAGGATTGCGAAGCGTTGTTTAGTTTATCATACATTTCGGAAGGGATATTAAAATAAAAATGTAAATTCATTAAGTGATTAATTGCATAATATCGCAATGAGACTGTTATCACATTAGGCACACACAACTTGCGGAATTGGTCCAAAGGTTCGTTGTAATTATTAGGTCAAAATGTGCGACTTGTTCCAATTAGCAAATTGAATAATTACTGCACTACTTTGCGTCCTTTCTTACGGCCGCGTTTTGTTGTTTGACGACAAGCGGAATTTATTAATTGTAATAGAACGCCATTTGCTTATTAGTATTTTCATACATATGCATTTAACAAAGATTACGATATTGTTCTTTAATATGATGATTACATTGCGTTTTGTATTTGTATTGATAAAGTTTTTGATTAATTTAACTGTCACTGCAATTTATTGAAAGATTAATGATTTTATGAGCCATTAACAGATTTTATTAATTTCTGATTTATCAACATAATATAAATTACAATGTACTAATTCAATTTAATTTTATCTCTATATGCAAATAATGTATAAAGGCAGTTTTTAATTATTAATAAACAGTATTTGTTTTTTTAAATTTATAAATAAACAAGTTTTTGCGAAATTTATCATTTTCATTGTGACTTTTATGCTATAAGTTAATTAAACTGAATACTCTTATAAACAATAGAGTCTCAACTAGAACATCATCATTATCAAGTACAATGTATTGTTGCCAACCTTTTGAGTTACATTGTATTTTATCTATCTAGTTGGCCCAGTCATGTATAAAGTACTTTTTTGTCTGCCTCCACCAAAACCATCTGTTTTGGCTCTAAAAATAACCAAAATAACTTTAGAGACCAAAGTGTCAATTTTATTTTGTGCTGCTAAAGTCTATTTTCGGCCCTTGATACATTACATACTATATAGTACTCTGCGACACCATAGAAAAAAAAAAGGTGATTACAAACATAACATAAATGTCACCTTATTTATAGAAAAAGTGATTTAAGAAATGACATAAATGTCAGCTTATTTAAGGACAGAATTGTCAGGAATGGTTCCGTGGTAAACCACCGGGAGCGCTTCACTCGCACTGTAGTAAAATACCGCCCATAGCGCCAATCACCCAATAAAATCAAACTACCAATTGTGTAATAAAAACAGTACCGAACGTAATGGGCGGTGGGCTTATTGTTTACATCCAAAAGTATCCTCATCTTCGGTGCTACTTTTAAAGCAAACAAATAATCATTTTGTGATCATTTTTGCGACATAATTTTTTTATATAAATATCATTAATAAGAACTAAGTTTGAAATAAATTGAACAATTTTTACCACTAAACTTTTTTATTTATTAATATATTTTTACTAAAATAGCTTATTCAAATGTTGTTATCATACTCATAATAATGCCAAAAACGGAAATGAATTATCTTAATTAACTTCCGAGAAAAGCTGCACAATAGTTTTATGGGACAATTTTCCCACCTTAAGAAAAAATTATCTTTTAATGTAAGAGCTTTGTAATAAAAATGTCTAAAAATTCTGCTTTGCATAGTATTTTCATTTCCATTCATCAAGAAATTTGGTCACAAAAATGCGTGGAATTATTTTATAAAAATGGTTACTGTAAATTTTGTACAACAATTATTCTAAAAGCTCAAAGCCAAGAATTTTATAAAAGTATAAACGCTAGTTTTTTAATATATCAATTTAGTAGTGGTATACATTAACATACTACAGTCAGTATAGTCTTTGTTAGGACAAATGCCATTGGTGCACCCTTAAAGATATTGTGAATAACAAAGTAGTAAAATGATTTTATAAAAGCTAAAACTTAGTACGCTAATCAATTATTAGATATAATAATACCAAAATTTTTATTAATTTCAAACAAAAATAAAAAATAAAATAACAAATAGAAAAAAACACTCATAACAAATGTTGAAAATGTTAACCATTAGCCAATAAACACATTTCCACGCGCCTTCTTTTATTGTTAAAAATGTTCACTAACACTTCAGGCGTTATGGTTTGGGATGCGTTTAAAATTGTTGCCCTCAATTCTTTCTTTTAATGTATGCTGCCTTTGTTAGAATACATTGTCTTTCAGGTAACCGAAGATTGAGTAGTCCAGCGGGTTTAGATCTGAAGAACGTAAAGAACATAACCCTTGACTAATTAATCCTTCACCATAAAATTCCCAAAGATGATCCAATGTTGCTCTTGCTGTCGCTTCGTCTCTCTGGAAATATCCATACTGTATTTCTTTGTCATTTAATGATTTATAAAAGGTTCGATCAGTTGTTGCCGATATCGCTCACCATTTATTGTATTGTTGAAGAATACAGGACCAAATATTCTTCGGCAAGATTCAGCCATCTAAACTCCAACTTTCTGAAGATGCAGCGGCACTTCAATTAAAACAAGAAAATTTTTTGAGTGCCAACACCTATAATTTTGAGAATTAACATAACCCGAAAGATAAAACCAAGCCTCGCCACTAAAAAATGTCAAGTCAAGTGTGCGGACATCATTTAAATTGTCCAAGAACCACCGACAATAATTGATACGACGTTGAGGATCGGCTGGCAATAAATCTTGCACTACAGAAACTTTATATGAATGCAAGTTTAATCTCTTTCTCACAATCTTATAAGCAGTACTTCTAGGAATTTCAGCTTGCAAAGCTAATAGTCGGACTGATTTTTGTGGGCCTATTTCTGGACGTTGGCGCACATCTTCAACAACCTCTTGTGATACAGATGGTCTACCTGACGATTTGTCTTTCTGCACACTATCAGTTTTCCTGAATTGCTGGACTATTCTTATAATATGTTTTGACAACATCAAATATTCAAATTCATGATCCGGAAACTGCAGTCAAAACTCTCGAATAGAATAGAGTCATTCCCTATTATTAAACCGCCCATTCCTAAAATAGGATTCAATAATAAACATATTCTCTTTATTTGTAAAAATTCTTATAACCTTGCTTGGCAGCTGAAGTTAAACTGTCAAAACAAAGTTAACAGTTTGGTGCAAAAATTGATTACATAATCCCAGACATTTATAAAGACATTGTAGTATGATAATATGAACCTCTACTAAAATAATATAATAAAAATCTAGCTTTTATACTTTCATAGTTTCTTTGGCTCCGAGGTTTTAGCCTATTCTGTAATCAATTCCATATTCATAGAAAATTGCCATCCCCTCATGCAATCATGTCCTGAGTGACAAAGGTTAAAAAACTTGGTCCACATTAAACTTAAAGCATAGTGGAGCAACAAGGTCTGTAAAAACAGAGAAAACATTGAGTTCAAATAGCATTAACACGTAGTTCACAACGTGGACGTTAGTGACACAATTATTGCATAAAGACTTATTTTTTACCATTACAAAATTAAAGTAGTCCAAGAGTTAAAAGATGTTAATATGCTGTCACGCAGAATTTTCAACAAACAAATATTTCAACGTGTAAATGATAATAAAAACTTTATTCGCCGCATGTTTATGTCAGATGAAACATACTTTCATTTAAATGTATATGTAAATATCAAAATAGTCGATTTAGGAATGATGAAAACATAGTTGAGTTGCATCAAAAGCCATTACATAGTCCGACAGATACGGTGTGGTGTGCACTTTCATCATATAGCTTTATTGAGCCATATTTTTTTCAAGGCAATAGAGGAAACGCCACAACTGTTAATGCAAGCGCTAAACACACATGATCAAACAATTTTGATGCAACAGCTTCCTTAGTTAAAAAAAAACAATTTTTTTCTATTAGGCTAAAGCCACAAGTCATACTGCTCTTGTGTCCATGGCTTTTTTAAGAAAATTAATCTTGTACAAATTTTAACACATTAATATGAACACATATGTCTTGCAAAATCTCCAGTTTTGTCCGCATACAATTTTTTTCTTTGAAGGTTTTTGAAGAGCAAACTATAGCAAAATTAAAAACAAATATCAACCAAGAAATTGCATAGACCCTTAACCTGCTTCGTTAAATTTTAAGTCAAAATAAAAAAAAAAGAATTACAAAGAAATATCTTTCATTTTAACAGAGTTATTTACTCAACTCAGATCTGTGAAAAAAACTTTAAAACTAAATGTTTCATAAAAAATTGGGTACTTTCAAAGGTCCCGCTTTATTGGAAGATAGATCTTTTTGAATTTAATCAGCTAGTTTAAAAGCTTTGAAAAATGCAGTCCTTTTTCTGACGTATTCTTAGACTTCCCAAAGCCTTTCAACAGCATCAGTCATAACATGACTGTTGTCTTATAGTTCTCCTCATATCTTTAAAACAAAACTCAGATAGTAGAATTAATCGGAACTAATAGTATACTGTTGTCAACAACAATTGTTCTTAAGTAAACTCAGTGTAAGAAAATTTAAAAATAGTTATTTGAAAATCATAGCTTGCAGCAGTATTATAGAGCGTTTTGTAGTAGTTTATTTAAGTCGTTTGACCTGAATTTATTATGTTTGGTCCTTTTTTGTAGAATATGATGCTTTTCATTGGCACCATTTTTAGGCTCAAAGTTTCACTGTTCTTTTCTTCTGGAATACAAGTAGACTTACTGCAAGTTATAAAGGCTTCTATGGTATTTCTTCTAAAGTCTACTCTTATTCTCTGCAATTTACAAGCAAATTACTTAAGTACTTTACAAAATATAATACTTTGTTTTGTTTTCAAGGTTACCTTATGCTTACCTATGGCAAAATAAAAACATGTCTATACCAGTAACTCCAGTAGTATTGAAAATTAAGAAAAGTTTTGTTTTTTCGAAGTACCTTTTTATTACCTCCGTAAATTTCAACACCGTATAATTATCTGAAACATGACCTGTCAACATTATTCTCGACAAATGTGCCATATAAACTGTCAATTTCACTAAGCATTTGTCAACTATTTTACTAAACTGTCAATTCTACAAACCGAATGTCAACTGTCTCCCAAATCAGTTAAC
This sequence comes from Tachinus rufipes, assembly GCA_963932245.1. Classification (NCBI taxonomy): domain Eukaryota; kingdom Metazoa; phylum Arthropoda; class Insecta; order Coleoptera; family Staphylinidae; genus Tachinus; species Tachinus rufipes. Next base: position 32,784,854 of record OZ010746.1, on the reverse strand, counting down.
AAATATCAATTCAATAAAGCAACTGTCAACTATTTTATAAATCTGTAATAAAAAGTGCCAACTGTCACTTCAACAAAGCAATTATCAACTATTTCAAAGCAACTGTCTCACAAAATTGCATATAACTGGCAATGTATTAAATGCCAAGTTTTTTATAAATCTGTCTTATAAACAGTAAAGTTTAATCTAGATAAATCTGTAATAAACATGCCATTTCAATAAAACAACGTCAACTATTTCAAATCTGATCAATAACTAATCTATTTTTGACAAACTTGCTAACTTAATAAACAAACTATAAATTGTTTCACAAATCTATCTATCAATCGTCTTTTATTTAAACTGCCAGTTGCCAATTTAACAAAACAAACTGCCAACTGTCTCAACAAATCTGTAAAAACTGTTAATTTAACAAGGCAATTCCCAACTGTTTTACAACTTAGTCATACAAACTGACAATTTCAAAATGTTCAATTAATTGCCTCACAAATAGTAATAATAATAATTTACTTTTATTGAGATATATAAAACCAAGTGTATATAGTAAAAAATATACATATTTTTTTTGCATTTTATTCAGTCTCCTAGTTAACATTATGATAAAGTTAGTTTTATTATTGTAACTAGGAATATAATTTCTGTTTAATTTTATCTGAAACGTTGTCTTTAACTTGTAATAAATATTTCAACACAAATGTTGCTGGAACTGTTTATATATTTAAAATCTTAAATCAAAAATGTCAACTGTCAATTTAACAAAAAAAACCGTTTCGTAATTCTGTTGTGTAAAGTGTCAACTCTTAAATAACAAAACAACTGTCAACTGGTTTACAAATCTTTTAGATAAAATGTCAACTGCAATTTGACAAAGCAACTGTCAACTATTTTGCATGTCTTAACTGTCAACATTATTCTTAACACCAATTGTCAACTGTCTAACAAAGTTTATAACTGTCTGTTATGAACTGCTTTTACATACAAATTCACAACTTTCTTCTCAACAAATCTCTTGTTTAATTTGTCAGTTTGACAAATTAATAAACCTATAAACTGTAAAAAAAAATTCCCACTTATGATGTATGATGATATACTATCGAATTTTTCCAATTGCCTGAGAAATGTTGAAATTAAACGTTATTTCTGGAACAATAAACCCTAATAACAAAATATTAAAAGAGTCATCAAAAACAAATTTAATTATTGAAGTCAGACAAGAGAATTTTTCAGAAATTGTTAATTTTTTTATATTAACATTTATTCGCTTTGGAATAAGCAACATAAACTAAAACAATATGCTCATTTTCAAAAATTGTATATGGCCATGTATGAGTCAAGTGTCCGGAATAAAAATTTGTTTTTGCTCAAATCACTGAAAATGCCTTCTTCTACATGAATCCTGATTATGTAATTTTTTCAAAGCCATGTAATAAGCAATCAAAATTGAGGTTTTTTAGTTTTTTAACATTTTTTGATCATTTGTAACTTATCAGGATGCATTTTTAGAAAAAAAAAATGAGTAACTATTTTCTTCAAAATTTTTTTTTGTTGAACTTTTGCAGAACTTTAAGACAGTATTTCTTAAAAAAAATTTTCTTTTTTTTTTAAATATAGATAAAAACGTGCTTTTATATGTGCAAAAGATACCCTAAAATTTCAGGAAGTGCCGTTCCAAATATCTTACAATGTATTCACAGAAATACTTAAAAATAGCGAAAAAAGGCTTAAATTTTAAATTTACATTTTTTGTTCGTTTGTAACTTCTCAGAATTGCATTTTAAAGAAAAAATTATAACAAACTTTTGTTTTTCAAATTTGTCTAAAGAATAAAAAAGTTTTCACAGCCAAATTTTTTTTTTTTAAATTTTGAAAATTATTTTTCAAAAAAATTAAAGCATAAAGTATTGTATTCTTTTATAAACCCAAAGTTAAGCAATGCCTAATTTAGACATAAAAAAGGCAAATCTACAATAAGTTCTATGTGCAAATTTATTGAAATTATAAATCAAGCTTTAGAACGCCTGATAGAATTGAGTACAAAATATATTGTGATCTAAGTAAAGCTTTTTTTTGTGTGGGTCACAAAAAATTACTACGACGTTAGAATAAATACTTTAAATTTGTATAAATCATAACTCACAGACAGCTAGTGGTGTCATTCAATAAAAAATATCAGAAATAGATAAGTTAACATATGGGGTGGCAGAAAGGTCTATTCTGGGTTCTTTGTTGTTACTTGTATACATTAAAGATTTGGAAGTAAATGTGTACCAAATGATGTGTACATGTTTGCGGACTGTCGTTCAAAAGGTAGATGACATTAACTCTGATTTTAATGCAGCTTTAAAAAAACAAACATAAATATAAATAAACAATATTAGGTCAATGGAAAAAATAAATCACAACTTTATTTATATGTTAAAAATTTTGTAAAAATTTATAAATGGTATAAAGGATAAGTCCATCAACTAGATACAAAAAAAAAAATTTATTAAAAAAAACAGAGAATCTCCTTGTACTCCTGTTGGCTAAGCCTAAAATGGATGATAACTTAAAAGATGCATCCTAAACAACTCAATAAAGCATTTGCTAACAAATCTGCCAAACTTCCGACCAATGTAGTAAAATTATATTCTGTATGTTATTGCTACTTATTACTCAATTTTTAAAATTTTCAATACTCTTTACCTCCAATCAGATAATCGACCTTAAAAATGGTGAGATAGCTCAGGTAACTACGCAAACTGTCCAGGGTACGATTCCCAAATAAAATGTTAACTTGCTCTTTATCTACCGGAGTGATTCAAAAGTCACATAATAAGCCGTTGGTCCCATCAACTCCTTTCAAACCAGCCTTAAGACTATAAAATGCGCAACAAGAAGAAAAGACTAATCAAAATACTAAATCGGTTTAAATTAATTGTGATATCTGTTAACTATGCTCTTGCATACCCCAAATACTATTCCCTAAATTCTTAACAAGGTTTGTTTCTACAACAATTGAGGCTATCAAAGCAAGGTAGCCTCAATTGGATAAATTCCAAAAAAAACATTGTTACTCTAATAACATTAAACGTTTTTGCAAAAGTAACTAATTTTGCAACATTAGCCAAAGGAACAACCAATATAATTAAAAAAATAACACAATCAATTGTAATGGAAGTCTTTAAGAACATCGTTAATTACAACTTTTAATTTAAGATTTTATTCACCGTTACTGAAAATAAAATAATGACATTTATAAAAAAAATATATGTGAAGGTTAAGTATCTATAAAAAAACAAAACATGGCTGAAAAACAATAGCTGGTTTTTGATGTAATAAATTTAAAAAAAAATCCGTGTCAATAAGGTCATTGGCATTTTTGTATTTTAATAAGAAATCTAGTACCAAACATTTTTTGCCTAAAGTTGCTGCCTTTATTCCTCCTCACTACTAGTTTCACTAGCAGTGAGCTGACAACAAGAGGGTCATCAAATGCCATTCCTGCTAATACCTATGAAGATGATGTACAATTTTATTTTGCCAATAAGGTATTCACATCAATTTTTTTACTTTTTTGTTGTTTTTAATTCACAATTTTTATTAAAACCGATAAAAAATCATCTTGAGAACTACTACAAACACCGGGCTAAGCTACAAAGAGTAGTCTACATTGCTGCTTCAATTTCAAAACAAGAAAGAAACTCTGAGACTTTGAAAGACATTCTACCATTACATATAAATGAGAACTCGTAAAAACAAAACCACTACAACGGTGAAATACAAGTGAATTTTCTAAAAGAAAAAAATATTATTAATTATTAATTTAGCAGAGTTCTACCTCCTGCAATGACAAAATAAAATGTCAGTAGTCAAAAAATTTAGCAAAACCGAGTAACAACAACGCCTGTAAAATTGTTAAAGAATATTATTGCAGTTTGCAAGTGTGTTTTGGAACTCAATACAGTTTATTCCACATTGTTTGCAAAAACTTGAAATTTCTTATTGGCTTTTTGCCTATACAAAGTTCAAATCACCAAAAAACTAAAATCCAAGGACTATAAATAGTGCCGTATATTAGCAGATTAGTCTCTATAATAGAAAGGTAATTCTGATGCGTTATATCTTAAAGCAGCAATATCAACAGGCCACTAAGATTTTGTGATTTAGCACCGCTTAATATTTTTATAGTAAAACTGATCTATACCAATAAATTATACATAGTTGCAGCGCCAAAGGGCATCATTAGTCAAGTCGTTAGAATACATTTATGCAACGATATTACCCAAAGTCTTCTAAAATGTGCCACACCACATTAGGAAAAAAATTAATTTAAATCTTTTGTAATAATTATGTCTAAAAACAAAACATTATCCATGCTGTTGTAAAAAAATAGTTTTTGTAAATGTTGATATTGTAAGTGATTTTCTAATCTGAGCTCATTTTCAAATTCTGCGATAAAATAATTAGAGGTATTTCACTTTATTAGAATTTCAGATACATAAATTTCTTAAAAGCAGAGAAAAAAGCAATTAGATATTGCTCGCCAGTCGGAAACAAGAAATAGAAAAACAAACGTATATTTTTTTATAGTTTTGGTCATTACACATTTTAGACTTGTTATACAGTAGTTATTCTACTAGATCTACAAACAATAACAATTCAGTTGTATGAAGTATATCATATTTTCTACTAAACTGTCCTCTAAGAATTCCTAGCCATCATAGCAGCAAAATATATACTGTAATGTACAAGTCAGAATAAAGTTGCGCTGGGTATGGCTAGTGCTAGTACTAGTGCTAGTTTTATTTTTGAATTTAGTTAGACACATAGTTATACAAAAATCTATTTAGTTTCAGATAAAAAATATTCTCGTTGATTTTGAAACAACTTTATATGATTTTACTTCAAAAATAATCTAGGCAACAAAAAAACAATTTTTGCTCTGTCATAAATGTCATATATTTTTAACTAGTTAATATCTGTAAAATATAATGAGAACAAGAACCAAATCAAATTATAAAGATGCTTTAACGCAAACATCAATTCCAGGACTGACTAAATTAAAATCACCTCAAGTGCTCCTGGAAAAGTTAACAGAAGCTAAAATCAACCGGTTAATCAATGAACGAGATACAAATAACACATCTTACGGACGTTTTGTAGATCATCTACCGGATACTGGAAGTGCACATTCTACAGAACTACGTCCAGAAGTAAAAAAAAGAACATTACGCAAAGGACACAAAGCTGGACCACTATGCAGCAAAATTGATGAACTTAGAGATGCAGATAATGATATCGTATTATGTCTATCACCACCTAATAAAGTTGTTAATGATAATCTTTCATCAATTCTATCAGCTGAAAACATACAGGATATTATAGTTGACGAATTAAGTATAGCAGTACATAATGATGATTTTAACATGGCCGCTTTGGAGATGCCTCATATGAGTACGCCAAATCAATGTATTGCCGGTGATTTGGATAAATCAAATAAAGAGAACTGTGATCCTAATGTAACCCGAGCAGAAATTCCAAAAGAAAAAAGTATCCCAAAACATATAAAATTCACTTTTGAAAATTACGAGGCTAAAATACAATCAAAGCAAACTTATAATGATGCAAGTAGTGATGAAGATTCAGATGAAGGTGAAGATCATGAATCTAAGAAAAAGCACATTAAAATTATTGCTAATACGGTTCATATACATAACCATTTTTATAACTCTTAAATTATTATTTTTTCAGTGTAAAGTTTACGGTTTTAAATATATTTTAAATTAATGTTTGTGTTTATTTTTGCAATATTTATTAATATAAAAATGTTTAGAACTGAAATTATTGCATACAGAACTCATTTCTATTTCTGACTAATATAAATATAAAACCTGACATTTTATTTTATAATTTTTTTGTCAACGTCAAATAAATATTAAAAATTATATGATTTAATTTCGATGCTTCGGCTAGAAAATAACTTTATTAAACATTACTACAAGAGAAAAATATGGCGATCATGAAGGGCGTTCAAAGTTTTGCACCATACTCTTTATGTCAAAATACAGTGTTAATTTTTGACAGTTGTTGTGTAGACTAATTTTGTTAAGCAATAGTTCACAATTAAAAAAAAATTTATTTATTATAAAAACCGCTGCAAAATAATTGTAAAAATTTGTTTTGTGCTAAATTTTTGAAATTTGTTCTGTGTACAACAGCTTTATAAAAATGTACCGCAAGATTTACAAACAAATTTTTACTAACGCAGAAATTAAAACCTCAAAACTATTATAGTTTAGCACGATTAGATTTTTATTTATTTTTTTTACGTAATTTTTATTTGACTTAGGAATGTAGATTTTAATACAAAATAAAACAAAAAGTGAACAGTTTGCAATGTTTTACATTTATTTAATTGTTTAAGCTGTTTGAACTTCATTATACGTTTTAGAATAAAACACTGATGTAGTGTGAAGATTCAAAAATATTTTATTGTGCTACTACATTGTACAAGTAACCACTGTGTGGTAAAACAATTGTCACAGTACAATAAAAATTTGAACCTTCGGACTATATCAGAGTTTTATTATAAAAAGTATTTTGATTATATTAATAATACTTTAATAACAATCTATCGATTGTAAAAATGTTTTCTTCTCACACACAAATCGGACTTCCATTTAAGGGCTCGCTGCCGCTGAAGCGTACAGAATAAGGAACGCATTCATAATATCTGTAGCTGTAGTTAAGTACTCACAAGTAACAAGTGCCACCATCAATAACCCCACGGTATAATAAATGATGTTAATCTGGATGTAGTCGCGTGAACACGGCCGGTACTAACCGCCGGTCCGTCGTTCCCAGCTGGATATCGGCCCAATCAAAATATATCACGTATCAAAGGAGACCAACTGCTTCAAACAATGGGTTCGCTTACACCTCTTTCTACATCCGGGGGGTGACCCGTAAATGATTCCAGTGCTAAGTGCTATTGAGTGTGATCGATGGTATTATTGATGGGAGGAATTTTAGTAATCGATAAAAAATCAATGCCACCATTTAATTGATTTGTTTCAGGCCCACTGAAACTTTCTGGACAAAATGTGTCTTCTGAATTGAATTTAAATTTTTTATTGTTATATTGATTATATATTAACATTTTAATTGAATAAGGTAACAATTTTGCTAAATATTAATTATTAATATAAAATCATAAATTTAATAATTTTTTTAAAATAATCTTTTATATAGCCAATAGTCAACATTTACTGATAACATTTCAGGCTTTGAGAAATCAAACCTTTATCTTATCAAACGTAATGGAACACAAGTTCAATCTACAAAAATCAAAAACACTTAAATTATACAAAAACACAACATTAACCCTACTTTTCTATCCCACCAAGAAAACTAAGTTTTTAAAAATAAATGTTGTCAGAATAATGATTATAATGAGATTGGAATAAAGTGTGCAATCAATAACATTCTAGTTGAGTGACAAATTTGTGTTTTCTAGCAAATTTTTCTATTTTATTTGTTACTGTGTAATTAGATACCACAAAGATTAAGTTGTCTATCACATCTGCAAGTTTTGCAGCAAACTTGAGTGATGAGGTTCTTCAAAGCGCATACAACATAAGAAAGCGTACTCAGCACATTTTGTTTTCCTAACCAGAAATAGAGAACCCTGGCATTTGAGTATACAAATCAAATACATTAACTATCTACTCCGCTGGTAAGTAGATGCCTCATTCCTGCAAGAATCGTTTGTCACATCAAAAGACCTTTTTTTTGTGAACATTTTAGCAATTTTAAAGAGACAACATTGTAATAAGAAAACAACAAACAAATAATTTTCTTTAAAAAATAATATATCAATAAAAAAATGATCAAAAAATCAACAACTAGCTTGTTTGATTTTGACTACTTTAAAATGCTGTGTTTACCTATAAAAGAAGTATTTTGTTAACGTGTTTTTATATTAAAAAAATGCGTTTTAAATAATCTTTAACAATTAGAGTGTTTCTTTTGAAATTTAAAAATTGAACTAAAGAAGGTGGTATAAATTTGTATGTAATAGGAAAAAACTATAAAAAAATTATTTGTTCCATAAATATAATTGAATAGAAATTTGTTTTATGTTTGCTGTAAGTAAGTTCATGTTAATATTACTAAGTTATCAATTTAAGAGTGAATGTAAAAACAACTACATTACCAAACAAATGTTGCGGCTTCACTTCAAAACCTTAATTTTGAGTGTATCAAAAATTGGACAAAGTGATTGGAAAAAAATAATTTGTAACCATAAAACTATGTTAAAAATTGAGTCATACTTTACCTCAACATAAAAATGATATAATATAATTGCGAGTGTTTATCGTTGAATAATCTAAGTCCCCAATAGGCACTGACACTATTAGAAGTTTTTAGTAGAAGTAATGTGATAGGGATCAAATAATCTTCCAAACAAAATTATTCAAATCAATAGACATGTGTATGACGTATAAGATTTTTTTTTCATAATTTTCTATGTCATTTTATCATTATAAATCTATCTTGCCAGTCAGTTTTGCCATCCTTAATATCGTGCCCGACACAATTTAAATAATTAAACAATAATAATTGGTCTACTAATCGTATGGCACCTTTTATTCCAACAAAACTGGTTACGTCAGTTAGAATAAATGCTATTACTATCGAGTTGAATACAACATAGTTATTCAGACCGAAGAAGAATCATTATTCTGTGAAAAGCATAAAGAAGCCCATTCTAGGACAATATACCATATTTGCCAAATTGATTTCGACGCTGAAGTTGTGTTAAGATGCTCGGACTCGGATATAATAATTATACTTTTTGGAAACATCATTTGAACGCTTCCTTAAAGCTGTGGATACATATTGGTACTGGAAATCACCAGCGATATCTCAATATCAATAAATTTCATACTACACTTGGAAGTAACATATGTAAAGTTTTGCAGGCTTTAAATGCAATGACATGCTGTGATTACACACCTGCCTTTTTCCGTAAAGGCAAGCTACGGCCTTCCAAATTCTTTACGGAATCGGAAGACTCAATTGGCATTTCTTGTTGTTAATAATGAGGACATTACAGAGCGTGCATTTTGTACCTTAGAGAAATTTGTTTGCCATATTTATGGAGTGCGTAATTCTTGCGACGTCAATTATGTAAGTTTTCACTTATTTTCCAGTAGGTTTCAATCTAAAAATCCAGACGACACCAAGAAAATGTTCAAGAATTTTGACTCATCAAATTTACCTTCATGTAAATCAGAGCTACGGCAACATTTATTACCAGTTTAAAATGTAGCAAAATTTTGAATACAATATCCAACTTTGCTATCTCCAGAAACTTCTGGTTAGACCATTAAGAATAATCAATTTGATTTTGTTTGCTTTTGTTAAACACACCGTCTCTCCCAAATGCTCTTTGTCGTCGCTATCTCTGTCACGCACCCAAGAAATTACATGCCGCACTCTTCCAACTTGCCTATTCACCCCGGGAATTAAAATGATCAATTCGCTAATTAAACAACCGAATTTCTGTCTGAAAAATTAACAGTATTTTCTTTTATCATGGAATTACAGTATATTAAATTGCCAGACATTTTAAATTGTTTTTAAAATTATTAATTTTTTAAATTAGTTAAACTATGTCGAGCACTATGTTAACAATGGCAAAACTGTATGGCAAGATAGATTTATAATGGTAAAGTGACATAGAAAATGATGTATTTTTTTTTATTTTTAAAATGTTTTGATAATGCTCCATTTTCACCTGCACAGGGGGGCTGCACACATGCCTATCGTCAATAAGGATGAGAAATATTTACAAACTAGACGTCCTGAAATGAACTTTTTGCGACGTTGCTAGTTCTTAGTCAACTTTGGGCATGTGTTTGCAGTTTTATAAATGTTTTTAAATCTGATGTGATCAGATATCTTTTACTTTTTCATTGTATACTTCTAGTAGATGTAACAATTTTTTTGTCTTCTAACCATCATAAATAATCTATCTGGATCACTATTCTATGTATTTGCAGTTTTCATCTACTCTTCTGCATTAGGGTGTGTGTAGTGTAGATAATGTGCATCAATCCTTTGTGTGCATCATTCTATGGCAGCTTTTCTAGAGGTTAATGTGTTCCGTTGCAAGTTTACTACGGATTGTTTGTTTTCTGTGCTCCTGCAGGTCCATTGATGGTCCGCTTTAAAGCTCTGGTTTGTTAATATCGAGACCCTATTGCTTAGACATTTCTTTGCACACAACGGCGATCCTAGTTCCGATCATCGTACAGCGCGGAGCATAGAACACTAGAAACTGTTCTAAGCTCAGACCCTCGTTCTCCGGCGTGCGAGTAAAATTATTACTTTACATTTTTTTACTTATAAAATAATTTTACTCTCAGGCCGCTAAAAAAGTTTCAGTTTAATATAAATATAAGGCTCGACCGTTGAGCGAGGGTCCGAGCTTAGAACAAATTTTAGTGTTCTATGCTCGAAGCGCTGTTCGATGATCGGAGCTAGGATCGCCGTGTCCGCACACTTACAGTATATTGTATTTGTTCCAGTGTCATTTTTGAGCATAGAGTTTATCTGATATCAGACAAAATGTGCTATTCCTCTGTTTTTTGTATTGTTGGGAATGGATGCATAAAGTGTGTTTATCAAAAAACTCTTCGATGTTCAAAAAAACTTATATCTTTGCAATGTATATTCTTTTTGCACCTATTAACTAAATTTTTTCTGATTGATATGCATATTAGATTGCTGTAATAGAAGTTCTCTGATTTAATTGCAAACATTAATATTGTGCTATGCTCTTGTAGCATTCTTTCTACGATTGCATGTTTATGTTAATCAAATAGATCTTGCTCTCAATTTAAAAAGTGCTAAATAATATAAACAAACTCTTGAGCAAATAGTTGTTGGGTGCTATGTTAAAAAAATAATAATTGTTGTAAATTAAACGTAATTTCGCCGTTTTATAGTTGTAAAAAGTTAATTAATACACAGTGACTACCATCCCCTGAGTAAAAACTAAAGTCCTTTGCGCAACAGGTAGCAGTCTTCTTAGTGTAAGCAACTCTTGCCGTACCACTAGCGCTTTTTTCATAGAAATGGCAATATTCATGCTAATAGTGCGTACACACTTGTAACAAAGTGCCGTAACGCAAGAGATGAGACGCTGTTGCGGAGTGATGTTACGCAAAGATGTTACGCGACGTTTTTGCATTACGGCACGTTGTTGCAAGTGTGTACGCACTATAACACCTCTGGCGCTATGAACTGACATCTCAAGTGTATGTATATGTCATGCAATAACTGGCTAGTGAATAAAAAGCCAAATAAGTTTGTAAATAATTATATTTAAAACTTCAAAACTACTATGAAAGACATAATAAATTTTAATTCACAATTCTGAAATTATGAATAAAATAAAACAAAAAAAAATATTTTTTTAATAATAATTGTTAAAAAGCAATTAGAGATATTGAATATTTATAATAAAAAAAACTCTCTTCACTCTTCACAAGCACCTTTTCTTAGGACTATAAAACATTAAAAAAATTAGTGGTTTTCTTTAGAATTTAAACTAAAACTAAAAATTCGACGGAATTAAATAGGGGTTAGGTCGGCGGTTGTCCTATTAAACTTGTAAAAGTGGTTTTGCACAAGAAACTCTTTTAGTTTGCCTTTAAATGTGTTTAAAATTTTAGAGATTTTGATCTACTCTGACAGTTTGTTGTATATTTGGCATGAATATTTTGCTGTTTATTCATACTTGGTGCTGCTATGTGCTGTGGTTCTTATATCAGATAATGATGGACGTTGCAATTTTTAACAAAGTTACTTTTATTTTTGAAGACATATATTCCCCGCACTTGTATAAATATATATTAATTAAAGTAACAAGTTTATATTTAGTAAATAGTAAAGTATTGGAACAAGTTTGGGGAATAAGTGAAAGAAAATTTGAATGTATAAGAATAAAAGAACTTATGTTTGATAGTTTAGTTAGTAGTATAATATTGTATGGGTCAGAAATATGGGGATGGAAGGAACAAGAAAAATTAGAAACAATACATGTAAAATATTGGAGATGGGTGCTAGGTTTAAACAGAGAAACTCCAGCATATATAGTGCTAGAAGAAGCCAAAAAAGATAAATTAAGAGTAGAAGCAGGAAAAAGAGCAATGAAGTATGAAGAAAGAATGAGACAGAGACACGAATGGAAAATCTTATAAGAATGCATGAAAGAGAAAATGAAAGCAAAAAATGAAAAGCTAGAGGAGATCAGGGAAAATTATTACAATAGAAATGGGTATGCGAGCCAAGAAATTGAAAGAATGAGAAAATTTGGGAGAGAGACATGGTACAAAATTATGGAAAAAGATAGAGATATACAAAGGCAAAAAAGGAGAATGCGAGTGAAAGAGTCTAGGTACAACGCAAATTATGAACATATTATAGAAAGTGAACTGCCAATTTAATTAGAGAGCCATAGATATAGTAAAGATGACAAAAAGATTATTGATTCAGATGTGATAATGAAGAATGAGTGACAAGATTTTGGATGGAAGAGAATTTGAAAATGTGCAGAATGAGAGACTAAGGAAACTATAGAACATATGTTGAAAGAGTGTAACGAAATGAGAAAAGAACAGATAGGAAAAAATGAGATACTGAAAGGGGACGGAAGAGGGGTAGAATGGATGAGGGCAGTTAAAAAACGAAGAAAAGAAATAGACGAACAGAGAAGAAAATATTTTTAATTGTGTTAATTTTAAAAGGATTAAGTTTTATTATTTTGGGAAGTTGTAAATGTATTTGTAAATGTAAATTTCAAGGCCGAAAGGCAAGAAATAAACGTATTATTATTATTTAGTAAATATTGGACGGTAAGATTCACTAATTTTTATACTAAATAGAAAGCTGTGCAGACTAGTATATTCAATGACATATGCGAGAATACAAATGCGTAGTACATGTCAATAAATAATATGTGATAATTAACGTAATCAACTTGTATATCCCATAATTGTTTGTCATCAATTAGGCTCCTTAGATATTTGACAAACTTTAAATAATTTTCTATTAAGTTTTTAAAAGGCTTCCGATTGTGACGACTTGAATAGATGTTGTTTTTTCTTTATTTAAAATAAATTTGCATTTTTTTCTACATTTATCATTTTAGATACCAGGTCTTACTGTTTGTCAGCAGATTAAACTATCGCAGTAATCATGTATCCTGTGTCAATAGATTCACTAAGATTATTAATAAATAAAAGAAACCTAAGGTTGAACCTTGCACAACTCCTATACTAGGTTACATGTTTTTGAAGCAAGTTGTCCGATTTTCAGATACAAATTACGGTGTATAGAAATTACTGCACAAGTTTTAACGCTGTTCCTCGTATGCCAAGAGCATCAAGTTTATTATAGATAAATTTTACTTCCCCGCTATCAAAACCTCGAAAGAAGTCATAGAAGAGACTTGCAACGCACTTACCCGCATCAACATTTTTTATATATATATACAGGGAGATTATAAATGAATGGGATTAGGTAATCACTTTAAATATGCCGCCTTTTTAAAATTGTCCACTATACTATTTGTTTTGACAGTTCAACTTTGAGAGCTGTCAAGCAAGCAAGGTTATAAGAATGTTTACAAATGAAAAGAATATTTTTATTATTGAATCCTACTTTAGGAATGGGCGGTGTGATAATGTGGAATGGCTCTATTCTATTCCGGATTGTGTTCGAGAGTTTCGACTGCAGTTTCCGGATCATGACTTTAAATATTCGATGTTGTCAAAACATATCATAAGAATAGTCCAGCGATTCAAGGAAACTGGTAGTGTGCAGAAAGGCAAACCATCAGGCAGACCTTCAGTATCACAAGAGGTTGTGAAGATGTGCGCCAACGTTTAGAAATAAGCCCACAAAAATCTGTACAAGTATTAGCTTTGCAAGCTGAAATTCCAAAAAATACCGCTTATAAGATTGTGAGGAAGAGATTAAATTTGCATGCTTATAAAGTTTCAGTAGTGCAAGAATTATTGCCAGTCGATCCTCAAAGTCGTATAAATTATTGTCGGTGGCTCTTGGACAATTTAAATGATGACCGCACACTTGGCTTAACATTTTTTAGTGATGAAGCTTGGTTCCATCTGTCGGGTTACGTTAATTCCCAAAACTATAGGTGTTGGCACACAGAAAATCCCCATGTTCTAATTGAAGCCCCGTTATATCCGCAGAAAGTTGAAGTTTGGATAGCTGTATCTTGTCGAAGAATCTTTGGTCCTGTATTCTTCAACGATACAATAAATGGTGAGAAATATCGTCAACAAGTGATCAAACTTTTTATTAATCAGTTAGATGACGAGGAATTACAGCATGGATATTTCCAGCAAGACGGTGCGACAGCTCACACAACAAGAGCAACATTGGCCTTCGGGAATTTTATGGTGAAAGGTTGATTAGTCAAGGGTTTTGGCCTTCACGTTCTCCAGATCTAAGCCCGCTAGACTACTCAATCTTCGGTTACCTGAAAAACAATGTATTCCGACAAAAGCAGCACACATTGGAAGAATTGAAGGCAGCAATTTTAAACGCATGCCAAGACATAACGCCTGCAATGTTAGTTAACATTTTCAACAATAAAAGAAGGCGTGTGGAAACGTGTTTATTAGCTAATGGAAAACATTTTCAACATTTGCTATAAGTATGTTTTTCTGTTTTGTTATTTTCTTTTTTCTTTTAGTTTGAAATAATGTTGGAATTGCTGGCTGTACGGTGTCCCGATGTTGTCATTCAAATATTTTTAAACATTTTGGAGTATACCGGTTTTTTTCAGAACCACAAAACACAATCCGAAATAAATATTCAAAAATGCAAATGGTACTAGAAGCAATTGGTTCAGTTTTAATTAAGATTTATCATTAGTTAGTAATAGCAGTAACTATGATTATTTTTTATTTTTTTATTTGCCTTTTCAAATTCAATAATTTAGTAGCATCAAAATATTATTTTGTTTACAACTGATAATTATAAACATGTAAACATATGAAAATATTTTTATTATTGAATCCTAAGATAGGCAACTTTATTTACTCATTTTACTAGAGCGGCACGAACGTACATTAGATGGTAACATAATCCCATTCATTTATAAACTCCCTGTATAATATTTCAAAATAATAAAATAATAAGAAATAAATAAAAAATGATAAGTTGTAGAAAGCCAACAAACCTATCGTCAAGAATTGGAAAGCTAACAAATCTATCTATCATTTACATAAGGAGGCCGACAAACTCGACTATCAAGCCGTAGAATAAATGCCGGCAGATCTAATCTACCCGGCAATAAAATAAAAAAGTCAACAATCATGTAAAGCCGGCTACTTAAGAACCGAAAAATTTACCAAGCAATGTTAAGGGATCGAGAGATATAAATCGGTCAAACGGAAACCAATTCTAACAAAGACTCATTTCTGTTTGACTTAAGTTATTGCCCAAAGTACAAACAATCAGACACCAACAAAGTATGGAATAAAATTGTGCAAACCCTCTCTTATGATTTCGTTCTTACTCAAAAACAAAATTGAGTATAGTGAGCAAGCTCAAATAGACATTCTAGTTTATTACAGGTAAAAACATGGTGGTTATGTAACAACCGGTTAAAATGGGCTATTATAATACTATCACCAATTAGACAATCAACAAATACATTGCAGCAAAAGAATTATACACTAAAAAACATCTGTAAAAGTTTTTTTCGCAAAAATCCTTTGAAGGCAAAGCTGTAGGACCAAATTTTCTAAATACGTAAAAAACGTCGTACCAGACAACCTAAAACAACAAACGTTCTTAAAAAAAGAAGCAAAATTAACATTTTTAAAAATTCATTGAGCTACTTTTATCCGTTATCATGCTAGTGCAAAATACATGCTAAAACATAGTAAAAAGACAAAAAAAAATCAACAACAAAGCACATTATATGCTCCAGTAAATTCTATCAGTACAAACCACCACTTGCTAAAAACAGCAAGTATGGAAGCGCAGACAAATAAATGGTGAACTAGCCTCTAACAGCACACAAAAACCCAAAACTTAAAACAAAATTGCCTTAGACAATCAAACAGTGGAGATGACACAGTAAAAATCATAGTCACATTTGAATAAAAAGCACCTTCATAGCATTCATAAATGTCTATACAAAGTACAAAGAAAAAAAACGAGAACAGTGTCAATATAACTTGAGGGCCATACCCGGAGTTAACCACTACTATAGTAACTTAAAGGACACACCTACAATTAATCGTTAACAAACGGCAAAAACTCTAATTAGTAAGTAAAAAGTGCATAAAGAAGACCTCAAAATCCGTCGGTAGTACGCACAGAGAGAACAAAAAAACGCAGGCTAGAGCTAAGTTGTGCACCTGATGTACATAGAAAACTATTTCTTAAAGGTCACTAGTTGCCAGCATGATGCTATGTCTTTAATTAAAAACAAAACAAATTGTAGCGGATAATCTCATCTTGATTGAGATTGAGACAAATTTCTAGTTTATTTAAAGTTTATACAAGAACTACGGCGAGCTTACACATATCATCATCATCATCAGCCCCTTTTCACGCCATTGCAGTCGCGTTATCCTATTCTCTGACCATGATGCTTGCAACCTACATTACAAGTGAGCTTACCGTTTTAAGTGGATTCCAAACTACTAGAGATATTATTAATCTACTTCAGGGAACGCCTGCAACTAATATACTGGGTGTCTCTGACCACCCGTACCAGCCTTTTATTTTGACAACGCTAGGTCGAATGTGACTTTGACAAAAAAAATGATTATCAAAGTAAACCCAAAAAATTCACTGATAAATTTATTTTTTACCGAAATAATCCGGAAGTACCCGGAACCGGAAGTAACTTTAAAATTTTAAATGGCAACATAGGTCGAGTATGGTATTAATTAATAAGTCTTTTTAAAAGAAACAACTTTTATTAAAATGTTTTTTTAATATTTTGAATATTTACAAAAATAAACGAAAAAAACTAAATTGAAAATTAGTTATTGGCTTTGCTTTTTTATTATGTCAAAAATTGACGTTCGTAAATATTTGAAGTAAAATAAATTATTATTGTCAAAGTATTGAATGTGTTAACATAGTTTTTACGAACCTCGAAGGTTTTGATATGCTGACGATATTAGAAGAATGCGTCCAAAACTATCGTGCTGCTGAGCGAATTTATGCTGAGCGACACCCTCAACGAGCCAATCAGTCAAAAAATGTTTTTCGGCGCCTTGCAAAACGAGTTAAGACAACTGGTAAGCTACTGCCCAGCCACAGCAAAGGTCAAAGTATCAGAAAACGTGTACAAGATGAAAGAGCACCAGATATTTTTGCAACAATTGCTCTGGACCCGAACATCTCGACTAGAAGAATTGAAATCGATGCTGGAATAAGTTACTCCACTGCTTGGAGAGTATTAAATCAAACAAATTCCATCCATACCAGATCTCTCTACACCAGAAACTTGAAAAGCGGGATTTTCAAGATAGGTTGAATTTTTGTGAATGGTTGTCTCATAAAAATTATAATTTTCATCACAACATTTTATGAACAGATGAGTCGACATTCAGAAGTAACGGAGTTGTTAATTTACGTAATGCTCACTACTGGAGTAAAGAAAACCATCATTGGTTAAGAGAAGTCGATAATCAACACGTGTGGACCACCTTTAATGTTTGGTGTGGTGTTTTAGGAAACTAAATAATTGGTCCACATTTTTTAGATAGTTTATTAAACGGAACTAAATACGCTGATTTAAAAAAAATAGTCTTATTGACCTTCTAGATGACATGCCATATGCAACACGTTTAACAATGTATTTGCAACAAGATGGTTGTCCAGCTCATTACGCAAGATTTTCTAGTCAAATCTTTTCCCTGGTCAATGAATTGGAAGGCTAAGACCATTTCCATGGCCACCACTTCGTTCTCCTGACATAACGCCTCTTGACTTCTTCTTGTGAGGATGTATCAAAAACCTAGTCTATAAAAAGCGTCCAACCACGAAGGATAATATGAAGGAGAGGATACGGAATGTCTGCTGTTCACTTAGTAAAGATGAGATACTACGGGCCGTCAACGACGTTCGAAATCTACAAAGATGAATTGATCAAGAAAGAAGGCAGTTTGAACATACCATAAATAATTGAATAGTTGTTTTAATTATCATTTTCTTTACTTTCACACTCTTATTTGAATTGTTGAATAAAATACTTTCAGACAATTGGTATTTTTTAATTATCGTAAATATGCAAAATATTAAAAAAAAACGTTTTAATATAAGTTGTTTCTTTTAAAAATACATATCAATTAATACCATACTCGACCTATGTTGCCATTTGAAATTTTAAAGTTACTTCCGGTTCCGGGTACTTCCGGATTATTCCGGTAAAAAATAAATTCATCAGTGGATTCTTTGGGTTCACTTTGGTAATAATTTTGTTGTCCCAGTCACATTCGACCAAGCGTTGTCAAAATAAAAGGCTGGTACAGGTGGTCTGAGACACCCAAGCACACAATTTGCAAACTATTCAAATTATGCATACATTACCTAATTTACTAAATGTCGTAGTGTAACAAATATATGTTGGAAAATAAATTGAGGATATGTGTTATCATTAACAACAGCACTGTGCGAGAATTAACAAAACCTTAACAAAAATTTGTCAAGTTTAATTATCGATCCAGCAGCACTCCACTGCTTTTGCAAAACTGTTAAAGTTTGCATATATTTATTTTAGCAAAACATCTGTTGATTGATTCCAAAATCTATCAATATAAACTCAAATTTCAATGAGATATTAAATACATTTTCTACTAATTTCAACTCTGAGGTTGACATCAAATATACTGAAGTGATGCTATTTATACACATACTTTTTGATTATACTATTCCATCATAAAATCTAAATCTTTATCCTGCTAATGTCTTATCATATATGTGAGCACCAGGAAAAAAAAACATTGTCTTAATACACAAACAATTATTTAAGTATCTATTTCATACTTATTAAGAAGTATCCTATCTACTTTCTGAGTTCCATTGAATTTTTTAAAAAGTAATCCAAATTGTTTATTTACTTATGTATATATTTCAAATTTGTTGGAATGTGATTGGGGTTTTATATATTTGCAGATTATTATAATTTCACAACGTAACTTTACATTTTAAGAATTAAGAACTTTTATAGATATTTACCAACACATTTTATATATTGCTACATGCATTGTCGTGCTTCTTTAAATCAAAGTTTAGTCTCAAAATGGAAAATTATGCAATCATATTGTAAAGCTCCATGTTGTCAGTTAAGGATTTTTCAAGAATACAATTCCTTAATCTATATTTCTTTGAAGATTTATATGGGACGACAGTCTTGATTTCCTTATTTATATTCTCACGCTATAAACAGACATGCATACAATTAATAAATAATATCGCCCTGTTGACTTTACTCATCTTCACCAAACAGACGGGCGTTATCTGAAGAATACACGCGTAATTAAACCGAATGCGCGCATCTCCCACATCTCACCGAATATATTCCATACGCAAGCAACGAACAACAACAATATACAAAGAGCACATTGTATTAGTAATGAGGTGATTATAATCGCCGAATCAATCACCGGTGCGTTTACAATCGCCATTATCATTTGGTTAACCTTAATTTTAAATTAGGTTACTAACTATTTGTGTGTGCGTTTGTAGAGTGCGTGTAAACCCACACAAATATCGAATTATGTGTAATCCATATGCATCGTGGAAATCCAATAAGTAAGACACTTATTGTGTTGCAGCGGTTTTGAATTTTGAATAGGTTATGAAATTTTATTCATAATTACGATGATGAAATAAATCATAATCGGCATGATTTAAGAAAAGATTTATATGGTCATGTCGAAGGCTTTATTTAAACCTATTAGACAAATTTAAATACACACTCTATGACTGCAGTTTTCTCTAAAGCTCAATCTTCATCAGACATTACTTGATTAAATTCATATCAGCATTTCAAAGAAAACAAAAATTTAAACTTAAATTTTAAAAACTTAAAATAAATTTACTTCTTCAATTATAAGAGAACTAAATATATAAAACTATAAAGACAACAAACTGTTACTATTAGAAAACATTTTCTTTAAAATTTGTCAATAAAGTAATCAAAAATAATTAAAAAAATCAATATTTTTTTCAAACTTATTCTAGTACAAATAATGATTATAATTGCTGTCGTAATTAAGATTATCTATGTCATTTACATTCCAGTTGATATTCACATTATTATTGCAATTATTTTTACTTAAAATAGATGTTCATTGATGTGTAAAAGGAGATTATTTTACAAATTAATATTAATATCAATTGGGCATGTGTTACAAGAAGCGCGTCGGTCATTAATTAAAACATATTTAACGAGACGTTACACATTTAAATGCCAGCCCCGAAGAAGTAGGATTCATAAGTTGTTTTGACACAATTAAATTACTTTACGAGCGGTCGTAAAAGAAAAAAATAAATACGGAACGCATAAAATAAAGTGTGTAAAGCGTTTTTGGTGAGAGAAAGAAGATTGATACGTCGCGCCGTAAAATTGATTCGATTATAGGGAATTATTTTAAGTGATTTGATTTATCGCCGCGATATTTGTCAGTTTGATATCGGATTCTTTTATATTCTTCTAGTGTAAATGGTTTTGTGATAAATGTTTTATTGTGTGTAATGGATTCCTTTTGCTTTTTTACATTCATTATTGGAATGTGTTAAATATTTCAAGTGAAATTAATTTTTATGGGTGTAGTAAATCATTGGATTCAATGAGAACATATTTAGCTATTCAATGTTATTGTTTTATGCATGGCAAATACTTTCTTTTTAAAATTACTGTCATTCTTGAAATGATCTCTTAACATTGAATTAATTTAACACAAAATTAGTATTGCAATAAATTGGTGATTAAATAAGTTGAGATAATGTTTAGAAAATATTAATCTAAATATGATTGAAATATCATAAAAAATATTATAATTTGTCATAAATACCACAAAGTTGCTATAATATGGACTATAACATTTCTATTTCATTTTTGATAGTGTAGTAAAATTAATTATTAGTACATGTATTTGTGTTACGCCAAAGCTTGTCGGAAAGACGAATTTACCAATAAAGATATCGTTTAAGTTAAGTTTCGTCTCAGACATGAGACAGTTCGTACACAAAACATTGAAGATGTTATTTTACAAGCTATAAGTGTAAGTAACAAACGAATAAGCAAGGCTTAAGAAGTCAATCAAGTGTCTATTTAGCTAACCTTTATAAAAGAAACATTTATTTTACCAGTATCACATATAAAAGGTTTATCATCTACGGTTAGATAAAGACTGCCATACTCGTATCCTATTTTCCCGATGGCTGTTGTCTATTATTAGCGTTTTTTCTTTGTAGTTATTCTATTAAGCTTTGCTTAACCTTTCAAGCTGTTTTTTTTTAAGTTTTCGGTTCTATTTTTTTTATTCTCGACCTTTCTAAAATATTTTTGTAGTATTTTTCACACTATTCCTACTACAAGTTTTTGGTCTGACATTACATTGACTTCAGGGTGGGTATGCTGTGATTCAAGTGAACAAATTTTGGTATCTCTTATTTATTTACAGTAATATCATAATCGTACATGGGCATCCATTGGTGACATCCCGTATACAGTCTTAAATAATATTTATAGTTTTAATTGTTTTTCTTAGTCCAATTATCTTAACACGTTGAGACCAAATAGATATTTGCAAATGAAAACCAACTAGTGATACAGTATGCCCATAGACATAGTGTCTTTACGACAAGGGCTTAAATTATCTCAGTGGATTACTTCATTACCAATCGCCTTGAGAAAACAATTATGTTTGTATTATATACCATAAATAGCTTACAACACAGTCCGTTAAGATAATTTAAGTCCATGTCGTAAAACTAAATACTTACTTTAAACTAACCAAGTTAAGGATTTAGAATAGTATAATTAGATGTAAATTGGTTTACAAAAAATATTTGCTCTTTCCATTGGATTAATTACTAAACTTATTTTAATCATTTCGAAAAGAAGGAAGAATTTGAACTAGCTTGTAATAAATATATTGTTTTATAATTTTTTATGTATTTATGAAAAGCCAAGAAATTCGATCAGCTTTGCTTCTGTCAATCCTATCTTTTTCAGATTGTATTAGAATGTCATAATATTTATAATTATAATTAGTCTGATTTGTACGATTACTGATGTATTTGCTAAATGCTGTGAATGAAACAATTTTTTTAATGACATTCTAGCTGAATAGTTTTTGTGTTATTTTCTGATGCACTATATGAATCTTTCAAATATAATTAGTATCAAAGTATAAATGATTGATTAATAGTTTCATTCATACTCTGTTCATTTAAGAATAATGATATCTGAAGCGCTGTTTAGGTTTGGTAATAATAGGAAAAAAGTTTTAACAACAAAAATCATAGTTTGTTGAGCGGATAGTGTTGTAGAAGATAAGTGACTTAACCATTCAGTATTATGTACATTAAAATCTCCTAACAAAATTATTTCAGTTTTTCTATGATAACCTTGAAGAAGCTTGTCAAAACTTTCAGAAAGGTCATCAAAACAGTTTAGAGTTGCCTTATTTGGAGAAAGGTATATGCCAATTACAAAAATAGCCTTATCAGGAAGTTTTAGTTTAAGAAATATGCTATTATAACCATGTCCATGTCTTAAATTTGATTGATTTTTGTGGATGTAGGCACAAACACATTGTTGGTCAACATATAAATGTTCAAGATGATAATTGGAATCAACTAGATTAAAGCAATCTGGATCTTTATTGTTTACTTTAGTTTTTGTCAAAACGAGGATATGGAGTTTTTTATGTTCAAGATGTTTATGAACAAAATTTAATTTTTTTTTTAGACCACAAATATTAGAAAAATTAACTTTTAAGCCTCAAACTAAGTCAATGTCAATGTTTGGTTATTTAAATTGGTTAGTGGGACATGTAATCAATAGTCCATGTTCTATGCCAATTAGTTATCAGATGGACCTTGAAAATTTAGCTTCACATCGGCCATCCGAAGCTTTGCTGTATTTTTTGTAGTTACCAACTAATAGAATAGACCAGGGTACTAACCTGATCATACCCGATCCTACACAGTTTTTAGTTAATGACGGTAAGAGATCTAATACCGTCCAATGTTGGCATATTTAGCCAATATACCACAAATGCAACCATTGCTCAGTCCTATCGTGTCGAGCAAGCTTGAACTATTCCAATCAAGCCAGTACCACTAATAATATTAGCAACTTTTGCCTTGTAGGCCAAGATACCGTTGCCCGTGTCACTACCACTAAGTGGTAAGGCGATTTACAGACTAAGATTAAGAAATATGCTGTTATAATCAATGCTTTAAATTTTGTACGTTGTCAGTCTACAATATACTGCTTGTTTGTGGATGTAGGCACAAACACCCTGTTGGATTATGCACGCATCATTTTGATAAGTGGGACGCAAGAATTTTTTTTTGCCGTTCTTGCATAAAAAAACATCTCACATTATAGTAACGTTTTTTTAATCCTGTTTTTAACTGATAAAAATTCTATTCATAGAAAGTCAAAATAACAAAATCTAATCATAAAATGTGAAAATACTTAAAAAAAAAACTAAAACCCGGTCAAAAACAGTTGAAAAATGTATTTTTTTAAATAAAATGTTAAAAGTATTAAGTTTGGGTCTCAAAACATCAAAATGTTGTCAAGAATTATTTTTTTCTGACATAACTCTAATACTTTAATAAAAAATGTAAAAATGTTCATGAAATTTTAATAAAAGCAATATCCGGCTATAAAATATTAAATTATTGTTAGATAGCAAACACTGTTTAAAAGAGCAAACTAATAAAGTTGAAAATAGTTATAAAATATTGTTTGAAAACACTAAAATCTTGCCAAAAACTATTTAAAAGTGCAAATGAGTGTTACTCATAAAATGTCGAAAGTGCAAAAATGTGTTCTTGATACATTTAAATATTGTTAGAAAGTAACAAAACCCGGCTATAAACAATTAAGAAATGCAAAATTTTTTCATAAAAAGTCTAAAATAGCAAAAGTAAAAATTGGCTAAAATCAATAATAAAATTAAAAAACAAAAAATTTATAAAAAATTGCAAAGACCCAAAAACAGCAAAATTTGACAATAAAATATCAAAATATTGTCAAAAAGATTTAAAATCCGGTCATAAACTATTGAAAAGTGAAGAACAATTCTATTCATATAATATCTGAAAATAGCAAAATCCGGTCATAAATATAAAAGTATTGCCAGAAAGTACTAAAACTTTTATAAAAACTGCAAAGTTTTGTTCATAAAATGTCAAAAATAGCAAAATGCGGTCATACACTGTTAAAAACGTGTTCAAATTTCAAAAGTTCAGCTATAAAAAATATTTTTAAAATGAACCAAAATACGGCATACATACAATTGTTGATAAGTGCAAAAATCTTTTAATAAAATGTTAAAAATAGCAAAATCTAGACATAAAATATCAACATATTATAAAAAAAACTAACATCCGGCCTTAATGCAAATAAAATATTATCACAAAGCACCAAAATCCGGCTATAAAAACACCCGAGTTAAGTCATTAACTGTTAAATACTGCAACATTTTATTTATAAAATGCCAAAAACATCAAATTCCGGCTTTCAATTTGGCCATAAACTGTTAGGAGATGTATTTTTTTATGAAATCCTAAAAATAGCAAAACCCGGCTATAAAATATCAAAACAAATTATTGTCAGAAAGTACTCAAATTTACTATAAACTGTTAATAAACGCAACATTCTATTTATAAAAAGTAAAAAATGACAAAATTCTTTCATAAAATATTAGTATTTTTAAAATGAACCAAAACCATTTTTATATATAATGGCAAAATAAGCAAAATCCAGCCATAACAAATATTTTTAGAAAAAACTGTCTAAAAGTGTAAAATTTTATTCATAAAATCTCAAAAATCCGGCCCAGGCATTGAATTAGACAATGCTGGGTTCTTTATACTTGTGAGCCCTTCTGCATAGCAGACCCTTGCTAAATGATAGCTATATGTGACAAGTGGCGTTGTCATATATACAAACTCGAGGTGTTGTAGAACAAACTATCAATGTTTAGAGAAGTAGATATCTGCTACTAGCAGCAGTCGACTTAAACAAAAAAAGTAATTGTCACTACTGCTTTTTTATATAATATAGCAAATTGGAATAGTAAAGAAAAACCCACTTTTTCGGATTAAGTGAATTAACATGTGTTGAAACAACAAATCAATAAACTAAAAAAAATTTGTTCTAAGAAATGCTTTTGAACGTAATTTAGCAAAAGCTGGATATAATGCAATTTTAATAAAGAACATAATATGCAAATAAAATAAAGCAAAATTTATTAAATTATAATCTATATATTATAGGAAACCAATTTTGGATCATTTTGATTCAATTTATTGGCAACAAAATTTCAGAATATTATTTATGTTTGTATTCAATCATAATTCCGCAAGGCGCTTATCAAAACTTGACAGAATAATTAAACATATCTCATTTTCTAACATTTTTCTTTCGTAATTTCTGACTACAGAAGTGGACCTGCTCATAAGTTTATTAAAATTGGTCCAATTAATTTAATAATCAAAAAAACTTCAAGGTGTATCTTTAAATCCAGAGTATTTCAAACTTGCACTAAATGATAAGTTTCCCAATGTTGCATTGCAGTACTCAGCTAAAGTATTGACATCATTAAAAGTTAATATCTTTGGATCCAACAAACTCATTTGTATAAATATAATAGCAAGCGTTGCTGTAAAAAGCTTAATTTGTTTATTAGACTCTGTAAACGCATTACAGAGGTTGTCATTCTACAGACGCATACAAAAAAACTGGGTTAAGAACAAAACAGTTTACAATTGTGTCAATAACACAAGTTGCAAAATTGAGGCCTATTTTTTATAACGTAAGCTTCCTAGTTATTTATGTTCTGTGAGGTTTACAAATTTGAAAAATTTTAATGTGTGTGTATCAGCCTTAAATGATTCATTATCAATAATGTTTCGGTTTTTCTCTGATCGACCAAACTAAAAAAAATTGACTTGTTCATCTCCTAGTTCTTGTTTGAAAATTTATTAAAAAAATTTGGTCATAAATTTAAAGTTAAAGCGTTTTTAAGAAAACACAGTTATGGTTTTTATTGAACATCAAGCTCCGTACTTTTTTTTAACGACTGATCTTTTGAAATGCTTTTGTGATATTTACATAAATCAAAAACAACAAAAAACTAAACTAGAAGATCCTTTTCCAATACCATTAGAGCAATACTAAATTTTTATTATTGGTGCACTGTTTCGGTGTGTCTCAAATAAGAAGATAAAACTCCTATAAAACACCGTTAGATAATCGTACAAAAATTCATCTTGCTATTCTCAAAATAATTAAAAAAAAAAACATTAAAGCAGTTATTTTATAATGTACCAATGTATAGTAAAAGAATATAAGCAGTACCAATTATGCCGCGTACTCTATAATTCTCCAATGTATTAAAACAAATGTAAGTGGTTTATATAGTCAAATGTTTTTGACAGATCAAGAAATGGACCGCATGCGTTCTTAAAACATTTCTAAGTAATGATAAAAACACTTGTAAACTGAAATAAAGTTGTATCAATGTTTTAGTCTTTAATTAAACCGTCTTGATTTTTATTAAAAGGGATTATGAGTACCAACAAAAATAGAAAAACCTATTCACACTAGTTTTTCAAGAATAAATAAAATAAGTTGGCATTAAATATATTAGTCTAACTATTTGTGTTTAGGGTATCTCCTTTTTTATATAGTAAAATTATAAAAGTACTCCACTCTCTAATAATATTTGAGTAAATTGCATAAAGATTACTTAGTAAAAGAAAACTTTTCGGATCAGTTACAAAAAAATATGCCATAGCAAAAATTGACAGCTTATAGGGAAAATATCCTATCTTATTGTCAAGTCAAATATAGGTGTATGTAGTATAATGAGTCAGAGAATCCATTCATCATGATCCAAAGTGTGGGAAAACTTTGAAAGCACAAACTGACAAAATTATTAACAAAGTTGAAGATTTGATGTTAATTATAGTAATAATAATAATAATAATAATAATAATAATAGACATTTTTAACCTCCAATACTCTATAGTAAAGGTGCTGCGAAAGTACTTCTACGAGAGAATTAACAACCCACTGATAGAAGCTATCACTAAATCAGACAATAACTTCACACCCCTCAAACTAAAAGATACCATATATGTCCCCCCCTCCCCTTGAAAACCTAGTCACTGACGATATGAAGATACAAAGATGGAGAGCCAAACAACTTCATGGACGTTTCCAAAGCATGCTGGAATTTGACCAAGTCAACAAAGCAGCGTAAGTAGACTGGCTAGTTCAAGGCGAGATCTACACAGAAGCCAACGGAAGCATAATAAACATTCAAGATCAAGTAGTAAAAAAAAAAAACTACCGTAAGTATATACTTAAAAAAGATCTACAATCAGACCTGTGCAGAAAATGCCATAAACATTGGGAAACCATCGAACATATAATATCGGGATGCCCAGCCCTTGCTGCTACTAAATACACGCGACGACACAACCTAGTAGCAGGTATAATACACTGTGAAATGCTAAAAAACTGTAAACTAGCAAAAGGCAACATCCCATATTATAAATACAAACCCAAGGCAGTTGAAGAAAACGACAGGTTTCTTATCTACTGGAACAGACCCATTATCACGGATGTAAGAACCCCTCACAACAGACCAGACATCGTCATACGAGATAAGGAAAGCCGCAATACCTACCTGATAGATATCTCTATTCCAAAATCCTCGAAACTGCAAAGCACGACGAAAAGATCAATAAGTATATCGATCTGGCAATTAAAACAGAAGAAATGTAGAGGCAAAAATCAGTGCACATCATCCCACTGATTATATCAGCTACTGGAATCGTACCACTAAACCTAGCTGAAAACCTACAAAAAATAAACTTGGAATTTATCATCTTTAAAAAAATGCAAAAAAGCACTCTGCTAAGTACTGCAAATATCGTAAGGGAAGTCCTCTCTATATAATAAATAGAAAAATAGCTGTTAATCTTGGTCGCTGTACCCGACGGCAGTCTAAATACTAGAAAACTGTGTGAAAAAAAAAATTATAATAATAATGATTGTGAATTTCATAAAACAATTGTAAATATTGATACAAATTATACCCCACTTAAATTGGCTGACAAAGAACAAATACATAAAGATTCCAATACACTACAACAAGAAAATATTTAAAAACGGGCAGCAAAACAACTACATGACAGATACTACCATCAAAGTCACAAAGAGAACATAGACAGAATAGCTACATTTACATATCTAGAGAAAGGATATCTGTTTCCAGAAACCGAAGGGTTTCTACAGGCCTTTCAAGACAAGGTAATAAACACAAAAAGCTATAGAATGCACATAATTAAAGATCTACAAAACACAAACGATAAATGCAGACGTTGCAAAGACGAACAGGAAACCATTGAGCATATTACAAACGGCTGTAAAATTCTAGCTCCCACAAAATATACAGAACAGCACAACTCGATAGCTAAAATAATTCATCAAGAATTACCACTTAAATACAATTTAATTAGCAAATGGGAACCATACTATAAATATAATCCATCAATTATCCTAGAAAACGACGTGTACAAATTATACTGGGACAGAGCTATTCTGACAAATAAAACAGTTGCACATAACCGCCCAGACAATACTTTTACTATAAAAAATGTAAATACTACGTATCTTATTGATGTAGCAATACCAGCAGACCATAACATCAAGGTCAAATATAACGAAAAAATTGATAAGTACTTACCTCTAGCGCACAAAATAGAAAAAATATGGAAAGGCAAAGTGAGAATAATTCCCATAATTATGTCATAAACAGGTATAATGCCACTAAATCTAAAGAAAAACCTAAATGAAATACAGCTTAAAGAATATGTTATAATATCTATGCAAAAGGCTGTGATACTAAAAACATGTAACATCGTTAGGTCTTTTCTAAAACAATGACAATCTTTACTGGACCTGGTTCGTAACCGTCTAATAAATAACTCCCAGGATAATACATGTGGAAAAAAAAATAATAATAATCTTTATTGATGCATTACTAAAAGTTTACATAAGTCAAAAACTGATTGCCGAATAAAGTTTCAGTTATTGTTAAAGAAATAAGAGTATTAAAAAAGAATGTTTTAAAAATTCCACATGAAGGTTTGGAAATATGCAAAGTGTCGGTGCGATAAATTTCCAAGCTGATGAGTCTTAAACAAAAACTGTGTAGACAACAAATTTGCAGGTAAAATTTGATTGCTTTATCCTAAGATAAAGACTTTCTCTATAAAATTGTAACTAGTTGTGGATGAGAACTGGGTACATCACTAAGATCTTTCCACAAAACAAACGTCCATGCAATAGATTCATAAAAAACTGTTCCACCACCCAAGAAAGCAAAGACATAATTTTATGCAATGTGTAACGTAATAACCACAGTTTTCTGGAAAGTTGATAGAGTTCTCTTAATTGAGTATATGCCAAAACTGACAATAAAAACAAAAAGTATCTACAAAGATACAATTGAGAACTTGAAAGCGGCTATACACAAAAAAGAATCCAAAATTACGCTAAAAAAATCTATTTCTGTTCAAGAAATAGTATATGGCTTTAAGAAATTACAACAACCACCTGATAGTCCCGACCTCACATCCGGTGACTATTATCTTTTTCAATAACTTAAAAACACTTGATTAGTTGCTCTTTATCGAATGACAACTCAAAAAGCGCTGTGAAATCGTATTTTGCAGAATTACCAAAAGAATTTTTATTTAAAGGCAAAAGCGTTACTAGAAAAACTTTGGAATAATTGTGTTAGTTAAATTAAAAATTAATTTTTGTTTGTCCTGTAACTCCTTGTTTATATAGCTAAGTAAATAACATAAATAATCCGTATTTATTACTGTTTTATTATTATTATTCTGGTATTATATGAAATAAGAATATAGTATAGACGCTATTAGCAACATTTGCAGTTTAAAACGTTTATGTTTTTACTTTATTGTATATAACATTAATTAAATCCGTTAGCAATGTCAATACTAACTGGATTTGGAAGGATCGTGTATTGTTTTTACTGCTCAATTCATTTACTGTCCGTCACATCGCTTTACGACGTATTGTTATTTACTTTTACTTAACACGTTATTGTATTCTTTGCATTGGTTATTTATTATGTATTAATTTAAATTCATTAATTAAACTGAAAGATAATTAATTTAGTATGGTATTGAACTGTTACATTATTTAAGTAAGATTTAGTATGAGTTTTGATTTGATTTAGTGGAATATTAGCGCTAAAACATCAAAACATTTAAGTTTAATGTTTACATTTGGAATTTAATGATAACATTAGCTGGAAAACATTGCAACATTGATGGAAAATTATTTGCATTGATAGTAGATTTAATATCAATATTAAAATCACAAATTTTCAAAAAGTATTATACTTAAAAGTTCTTCTAGTTTACAAATCATTCGTAGCAGTTTGGTATTTTGATATTACCGTGAAGTAAAAGACTATTAGAGAGAGCCGCAATTCCAATACATTTAATACGCTCATATAGATGAATCTTCCTCAGACACTAACATTCGACATTCTATTTTTAAGTTTCGGAAGCCCTCCCCAAGATTAGAAATGGCATATAGTAAAAAAGTAGTGTGTGAGGAAAACAAATGCATCTATAGCAGTCCCATACACAAGTATGCACTAGTAATAGTTTTGTGTCTCTTTCTAATATTCATTCACTTAACAATATTACGAAATATTTAGTTAAGATATAATAAATTCCTCAGCCGTACATTCAATGTAGTATTTATCCTATGTAGATAAGTGTCATTATCATAACTGTACAGGCCGTTCGTTTGTTGCATGATCTCCAAAAGCATGAAACTAAGCGCTGAACAATTTAAATTGACTAGTTAATGTTTGTTTGTAATTATTATTTTCATTTAGTTTGATTTTCTGCAGCATCTGGAGACTGAGCAAAAATTGAATTTGTTATTTCCTTCTTAAAGAATCTTAAATGATCCATATTCTTTAGAATGCTTTGAGTTTAACTTTCTATTTTGTATTTTTTTATTCTCTTGTTAAGTTTCCAATTTAACAGAAGTAAAGAAACATACCGATTAAAAGATTGAATAGCTCATGTAGCTGCTCATTTTCTAAGCAGTTCCAATTTGCTTTATCCAAAAATATATACTTCATTGATGCTTTACTGTACCAGTTACTCGTAACTTCTGAGAGTATTACCATTTGAACAACAAATGAAACGTAAAACTTGATTGGAACAAAATTTGGTTTAAAAAATTTAAGAAAAATTGTTTTCCAAAATTGAAAGAATGGTTTGATGGCAATTAGAACATTCAAAATTATTTTATGTCAATGATTGCATTTATCCAAAAAATGTCCGAACGTAGTTTTAACTTTATTTTTCAGTGCTACAACAATATTACAATAATAGTAAAAAATATTGGTTAAATTATTTTGGGTTGCTCATCCAATTGTTTTTAAACTGATTAGTAACTATGTACTACTGTTAAATTTTAAAGTTATACAAATTCTAATTAATTTATCAAGGTTTTTAATGTACAGGATTAAAATATTTGCTGATCTTAACGTTATTGTGCTATTGTTGCTTTTAAAGCCATAATAAAATATCGGTTCAATACAATAAGCATCCACTCTGCGTAGAATAGAAAATATTAATAAATTACATAAAGTACGAAGTAAATATTAGACCATTATCATACCTATTATAACAACTCCACTTATACATTCAACATTGAAAAATGCAGACATACATAAACAATCACCTTACACTATCCAGCTACCATGTATCTGTCCCATTACTTGATTACAATCTCTATAGAAAATTAAATGTAACATGCACCACAATGCCCCTTATAATTATTTTTATATAAAACCCACACGCGTATTTTTTATTTCTTCTTATATCAAACATTAGAATAAAACCGAGATGATATAAATGGTCGTTGTCTGATTTAAAATAAGAAGATATAAGAGTTCGAGCACGCCTGCGGTTCTTTATTGGCATGAAATACAATACTACTCGACTATGATGAAGAATAGGGAGTAAAGTGCATTTTTATCAATATGTAACATCTTATATAGAAAAGTCAACTACCCTCAAAAAAATTACATATCAGAGATAATTCATCTGGTAGTTATCCCGTTATTTCGATGGACGCGCCGAGACTGATCTCACATGAAAAAAGCGTTTAAATAATTTTGACAAGTTGAAGGGCGGTCCCATTGTACGGATCCAACTTACTGAATGCATTAACATATCTGGTGTCATCGATATTTATTGTGTACGACCGAGATACAGATAAATCATCATTTTACACGCTCTTTCTCCCCTTTTGTTATGTTAAATTAATTTGAAAAATATTGAGTAATGAGTATGCTCTGATGGGTTTGTATGTATCTGATTACATTGCGATGGGGATAATTTTTAATCTTATCAAGATGTAATTATTCATATCAATGTGGTATTTCCATTCAAATTAATTATAATTATGCAATCGCTTTAATCTGACGTTAAAGACTTTTTTAAATAATTATTTTGAATCAATTTTTGATAGAAGTGAGTTTTATTAAGGCAAACAAATTGATATATAATTTTATTAAATTGATAAGTATTATATTTATTTGCTCCAATTCAAACAATGCTTTACTAAAAACCATGAGAGTATATTGAATAGATAGAATATCACATTCAGCTTATCGAAAGAATTAAACAAACGCGAGTTCTTCAGCAGTGACATCAGTTTCAATTGATTTAAAACGTCTCCAGCTAATGTAACAATTATGGACAAACTGCCATTAAAGCGCTGCTCCTATTTAGAGACCACCCATCGTAAGAAACATCAGAAATGCATCAAAATAATTGTTAACTCATAGATAGACAAACAGTAATAAAATTCGATTTTAATTTAATTGAATCAATTTTTATTACCCGATTTTAGTCACGCGATGCTTTTTAAAGCTTTAATAACTGCGAGATTATTTAATTGAAGGCGACTATAAATATGATTTACTTTTTTCTGTCGGTGTTTTGTGTTTCCTTAAATGGAATCGCTTGAATAATAATATTAATAAAACTGGTATTAGAACAGCTTGATATTAAGCTCCTTGTTAGTATAAGGAGAAATATGTGGATTGAGATGTTTATGCTATACGCAAGCATTATGTTAATAAATTTGTGTTGTAATTTGTAAGCACGCATATTAACTACACACGATTTTGTTATTTGTAAATACTACTTGTGCTATAATTAATACCGCAACATAATGTAACAATATTTGTTGACAAATTTGTAAATAAATAAACATAAATAATAAAAGTTTGTAAAATTTTCAAAAACAAAATATGATTTATGATCTTACTATTTTCAAAGTTTAACTTCAAGTTAAAAAAAATATTCTAAGCATTCTAGGGCTTTTAAATACAGTATTTGCTAAAATAAACAATACCAAAAATAAAAAATTGTGTTTTATAATTTATATCATTTAAATGCTCAAAATATGCACCAAGCAATTTGCAGATCGTAGAACATATTTATAAAAAGTTGCTAAAAATAAAACCTTTGATTTCAATCTAACTGAAATAGAAAACTACATAAGTACATTGCACATGCAAGACCAACTCACAGCACTCTCCATATCTGTATGTCTCTATCCGTAAAAAGTTCTAATAACTCAACATCAGCAACTTACTAAATAGCCCCCAAAACTTTCTATTATTATCATAAATTCCTTTTACTATGTAAAGGACGTTTTTCTTTGAGACGCCAAACTTTAAATTGGCAACATTGTTATCTGTGACACCTGATTTGACAGTTCTCGGTTGTTTTGAGGTTAGTTTGGTTTAACTATTTATCATGAATAAACGCCAGAGCAACGTTTGCAAATTGTTCAAATTTATTTTGAAAAAGATAGTTCAGTTCGAGAAAATCATCGGACATTACGTGCATTGTATGGTGCTTATAATCATCCATCAGAACAATTAATTTGAGAAGCTGTGCATCGTTTTCGCAATACTTTTAATCTAAACAATAATAAACATCCAATAATATATCGTACAGTGCGTACACAAGAAGCAATTGATAGTGTGCAGTCGCATTTGGAGCAATAATAATCCACAAGCCATTGTCGAAACACAATTACATACCGAAAAAAATTCCGTTTGATGCGCTTTTTGGGCCTGTGGAATCATTGTCTTTAAAAATGGTGATGGTCGGAACGTTACAGTCAACGATGAGCGGTGCAGAGACATGATTACCAACTTTTTCGTAAATCAATTAGACAGCATTGATGTTGTAGACATGTGGTTTAAGCAAAACGGCGCTACATGCCACACAGAACGCAATACAATTAATATACTAAAAGAAACATTTCACAAACTATTAATTTCACAAAATGGACCTGCTAACTGGGCACCTCGTTCGTGCGATTTGATGCCATTAGATTATTTTCTCTAAGAATATGTAAAGTCCCATGTCTACACCAATAAACCCGAAACAATTGAGCACTTAGAAGCCAATATTTGACGCATTATTGCCGAAATACAGCCTAAAAACTGCAAACAGTGTGTGAAAATTGGACCTCCAGATTACGCCATGTACGCTCCAGCCGCGGCGGTCACATGCCCAAAATCATATTCAAACATTAACGCCATAAAATTATCTGTCAAATAAAGTCAATTTCATAAATATTAAAAACATTTTATTGTCTTTTATTTCAATTTAAAGTTCTCCACCCTTTACTAGTGTATAGTTTTTACAATTAATGTATACGCAACTTTTTTTCTGTAATGTGCTAGTAATTTAACTTCATCCACACCTTTCCTCTTCTTTCCAAGCTTTACTATTAAATTTGTTATGCAAATTTCCCTGTTTTCCATATTTCTGTATGTGTCCTTAACAATTTAGATGTCTATGTTCTATAAACTTGATTGATTTTTCAAATATTTTATTTTTGTAGATTGCAGATTACTGTTCTTCTTTATTGTTAACTCCCACAATTTGCATCAAATATTGCTGTGTACACATTTATTCAAATAAGACAAAACAATTCCACTTTTCTTATTTTCTAAAAAAACTGTTATTCATTGTGTGATATACTTTTATAGTTTCTCTGTTCTATCATTAATCTCCATTTCATGGTTAATATTTTTTTCTA
The DNA here is from genome assembly GCA_963932245.1 of Tachinus rufipes. Taxonomy (NCBI): domain Eukaryota; kingdom Metazoa; phylum Arthropoda; class Insecta; order Coleoptera; family Staphylinidae; genus Tachinus; species Tachinus rufipes. The sequence continues at coordinate 32,749,345 of OZ010746.1, read as the reverse complement.
TTGGTTAGTTAAAGTAACTTGTTTAAACTGCATTCTATTAAGATGGGCATATTTATGAGAACTAGACAAGTTGACATATTTTTGTTTTTGATTATAATTCTACTTTTTGTTTTGTGTCTTACTTTAGATTGCTATCTTGTACTTCCTTTTACTTTTGAATAAAGTTACCATGTCGTCTGTAAATACTCAGTTTTATATCTCTACTTTTGAGATTTTATTAATTTTATTAAAGAAGTCGTTCATAAACTTATAATATTCCATACTAAAAGGTTTTTCCAATAAAAAGTTTTATTTTATTATTGATTTAAAAAAATGGTACAATTCAAGGTTCAACAACGTATAAAGATAATCTGCGGAAGAAGTTCGCAGAGTTCGTGGTGTTTTTGTTCAGTATGAATTACCTAAAACAATGCCGTTGTCGCTAACTGTGTTGCAAAAACCCAGGTTTGTCTATCCAAAGACAATTATAGCAATTAAAAATCTTACAGTCCAGCTTTCATCGCATACAGCATAAAGATATTAGCCTGTATGTTAATAAAGTGCAGCTGACGCAGGAATTGAAGCTGGCTGATCATAAACAATGCCAAACTTTTGTTTCTTAGTTGCTGAAAGAGCAGGCAAAAAATCTTAACTTTATTAGAAAAACTATCTTTAGTAACGAAGCTCATTTCCATCTCAGTGGGTTTGTGAATAGGCAAACAGCCGCATTTGGGGTTTCAAAAATTCAAGAACAATAGTGAAAAAACTTTTTTATCCCCAACAAGTTACTGTTTTTACAATCAATGCAAATCGCTACCGTAGAATGCTAACTGACTTTCTTTGGCCTATGTTGAGCGTAGACAATCCCAGCCTTCAGAAATCAAAAAGTTGAGGTAGGCAAATATCATTATCCACAAGTAATTACAGAGTTTGTACTTACTTTCTTTTGCCTATGTTGAGCGTAGACAATTTTTATGGCGCTATCAGCCACACAAGCCGTGAAACAATTGCAGTGCTGCACAAAAAAATTCTAAAGAGTCCACGCTAATGCTCCGTAAGCAATCCTAGCTTTCAGATGTCAAAAAGTCGAGGTAAGCAAATATCATTTTCCACAAGTAATTGCAGAGTTTGTACTTCAAATTCAAATAAAAAAATGCGTGCTATTTAAGACCATACCAACCGCTACATAAATTTGTAGTATTTTAACAAAAACGGCAACTTTGGCGTCACTGCTGTTTCTACATATAGTTTGACAATCGATTTATTTTTTTTACCAGTACATTCAGAAAAGATTAAACTATAATATGTCGCAGTTTTCAAATTATATTTGCAAATAGCAACAAAATGCATTCAAAAATACATAAAAACGCATTTAGTTCTACGTGACTAAAATACTTCGACATATTACAATTTGATCCTTTCTGAATGTACTGGTGAAGAAATAAATCGATTATATGTAGAAACAACAATGAAGCCACAATTGCCGTTTTTGTTAAAGTACTACAAATCAAGGTAGCGGTCGGAATAGTCTTAAGAATAAATAAATGTTTCTTTCTGTTGCATCCTGTAATGCTATCTGGTTTGAAGCGGCTTTGGCAGCTACAAGCCGTTATTAAAGTTAGTTGGTTACCTAAAGCTCTTTTACTAGAACTAGTACTCTATTGGTTGATGCATATTTACAAGCACACCAATCTCCATCACAATATTAATCAGGTTAAACCAATTAAGATGTGGTTTAATTACAATCACCTTTTCTTAAAAAAGACAATTTTTCCAGTCAAGTCGAGCACCAGACATTGAGCAGTTATTTCATAATAAAATCGTTGGTTAACGAAGTAGTACGGAAAATAACATAGCAATATATAAAGTACCTTAATATACAATTATGATCTCCAACCATATCATCGTACCCTCGTTTATCGCACGGCGCTCCGACTCTAAAACACTGGAACTTCAATCCTAGCTTGATACCCTCACTTAAGTATCGGTAAACAATGGTACCAAGTTAAGATCGATACTTGAGTCCGCACACTTACAACCTTTTCTTCATTAGTTGTAAATAATTCTTTGTTATGTACTTCAAAGTACTTATGTAAATTTTATATTTTCTTTAATAAAACTTTGTCAAAAGCTTTCTCTAAGTCTATAAACGCAAAGTATGCTTGTTTATGCATTTTTGCCTTTTCTACACCATTTTTCTGACTCCAATTTTGTAGGCCTTGTTACTTTTTCAATCTATTATCTGCTCGTAAATTTTCATTGCTATACTTAATATCATTCTGCATTTGATGCAGTTTTGGTCTAATTTTTAAATACTAGTCCTATCACTTCTATCTTCTAATCTTTCGGTATTATTTCCTCGCTCAATGCTTTGATGTGTTTAGGAATATTTCAGTTTCTTGTTTTTATTTGTTTTCTTTTTGGTCAGTATCTAGTAGTATATATTTTGTTATTAATTTACATATACATATTCAAAACCAGCTGTGAAGTGAGTGTAAAGTGTCCTATTGTCTTTAATGTCCTTTTTAAAAACCAGTAAAACCCGCTTCTGTGAAACTGCGATAGTTGAGATTTTATCATGAATTTTAGATCTATTAGCCCTAGGCAATTACTATCTACTTATTTTTATCAAATTTAACAAAAAGATCACCATAATAGACTTTTGCATACCAAACTCATTTCAAAAATGACACACAGAGTTGAGTAATGCGTAAGTTGTTAAAAGTGTTTAATAATATTTTACAGCTTCTTTACGTCAACAAATCTGCTTTCTAAACAGATAATAAATTCTTTTTTTAGCAAAACTATTAATTATTTTATTTTTTATTATTATTATTAGCATTATCTAAAATTTAAAAAAAAACGTTAAATATGTTTTGACAACAATATAGTAAAAAAAGAAATATGACTGTTCTTAACAAACCGCATTCTTATTAGCATAAACCAAATACAGGCCAATTTTCCATTTTTTTAAATTGACTTATCAACAATTTTTAATTTGAAAAAGTTAATTTCTTGAGCAATTATGTGTGTGGTCCACGACATTTGCAACTAGTACAAATTCAATGGCTCTACATTGACAAACAAATTGTTTCGTTCCAATTTCTTCATACGCAAACTCCTAGGAGCCGTTAATAAAGAAACCTGATTGAAGGTCCCCTTAAGTAACGTGTTGTGTATACTTTATAAAATATACGGACTTTTCTTTTTGGAATCCTTGAAAGTTGTATTATTAATATTAGGATGCAGTATATTATTCTTGCTGGGTGATTCCAATAGGATTGCAGCTATTGGTAACGATGCGATTTGATAATTTTGATAAATTCTTCAAACTCTTTTCAAGTTTGCACATGTCGGATTCTGGAACAGAATCCAGCTCGTAGTAACTGTTTTTATTTGGTTGTTTGAGGAACATGATTCCTGTTTTCTGAGAATAAGTTTTACCCAATGGCTTTATTACTTCATTACTATTGCAACTGAATTTCCTTTTAACACTCCCTTCAATAAGACTCGTTCGCCAACGAGGAACTTCCACTTGCGATGATCTGCGCATTTTAAGTTCATCCCGTTTATCGGTGTACAATGCAGGTAGAAAGCAATAAAATAAATAAAATTGTGTTTTGTTTATTTATTTTTTTTTTAATTTAATTATTACTTAAGAAAAGATTTTGGCAAGATTCAGTTTAAAAACACATTATGCAACCAGTAATTTGATTTATTTTGATAATTTATGAATCAAACAAATTTAAATTTATCACAATGTTAACAAATGTTTTGTAAATAACTCTAAACGTTTTAAAAATTACTTTAGTTTTGGCAGCTTTTTAAACTTCTGAAAAATTGATTACGGTGGATATTGTACCTTTTAAAACTACACCCCAAATTTGGACCAGATCAATACTATAAATATTTTTAAACAAAAAAATACTGGTCATGATTAGGAATCAATCTCCATTAATTATAACTTAAACTCCTGCGTCAGTATGGTCCAATAAAAACACATTTTTTTTGGTCTCAATATTGTCTATAGAGTATCTATTAAAATAAAATTTACTTTATATACAGCAAGTTTGTCTATTAACATACAAGGTAACCGCCATTCCTGGCCTACTACAATTCTAAAAGCAAGTAAAGTGTGATGCTTTTAAAGATTACATGTGTAATTTCAACCTTTTACTTTAATTTGCCTTGTAGTGATATCATCCAGACAGACATCGTTAGATTTCAACTATGACAAATTTGTAAAAAAATTACCAAGCACTCATCAAACTCTTTACATTAGAAGCGTATTGGATGGCATATACGGTGAAGATTTACCTTCTTATTATACCGTGAAAGAATGAGCCAAAAGGTTTAAGATAAGGGCTATTAGTATTTAAAAGATGACTCACGTTTTGATCAACCAGTTAAAGTGATCACAGAAGAATCAATCGCTTTTATTGAAGAACTGGTTCAAAGTGATGATCGCCGACTAAAAGTGAAGAAATTATCAGCAATGTCAAAACAGTCAAATACATCGATTTGCCAAATACTCTATGATCATTTAGATATAAATAAAGTAAGTGCAAGATTGGTCCCAAACAGCATCGAACTGATCTTTTTGAAGCTATGTAAAGGGAGACAAGAAAAGCTGTGCAATATATTGTTACGGTTGATGAAACTATGGTTTTGTATCATAATCCTTTGTCCAAAAGGGAATGCATGGCTGCGTGCAGGTAAACTACTACCAAAGAAAGCCAAAGTATGCCCGTCAACCAAAAATATCACAGAAACAATCTTTTAGATTGAATTTAAAAAACAAAATACCACAGTAAATAAAAAAGCGTCAAGAAAAATTAACAAAATGAGTCAGGTTGTTGGACAACAACGCATATGTGCACTGCCGAGGTTTCTCAAATTGCCATAAGAAAATAGGTTTTCAAAAAATTGATCATCCCTCCACAGTCTAGACTTTGCCATTAGCAACTACTTTCTGTTTTCAACATTTAAAGAAACATTTGGGGTAGACGATTTCTTGACGATGAAGAAGTAACAACTGCTGTTTTGGAGTATTTTGGCAACAAATATTTAAAATATTTTAATGAGGGAATAGATTACTAATTAAGCGATGCGATGTAATAAGAGTGTAGAGTTTATATTTAAAAAATAATAAAAATGTTTCTTAAAAGTGCATGATTTTCTTGATTTTACCGGAAAATTCTAGAGGTTACCTTGTACCTGTTAAGTCAAACATGTTCCTTATCGCTGAACACAATTTTGCAATAAATATGTTAGTTTTTAACGCATGGGATGGTCACGTGGTTTTAATTCCTGCGCCAACTAGATTTTATACGAGTGTAAGCCAAGATGTTAACGCAAAATTTTCTAAAATCGTAAGAAAAGAGTTCCAATTGCTGTCACCAACAACAAATGAATACATCTGGATCCTTTTTTGCACTTTTATCTATAGTGACAAAATTCTTTTCAGTAAGCACATTCTTTGAACATGTCGGTATTTTTTAATCATTGAAAAACTATGTGGTATAAAATCTATGTACAGTTTGACTAATGGCTTGATCAAGTAGACGGTTATGTACGCCATAAAAATCACATAGTTCTATGCGTTGCTCAATTTGTTATCTACTTTTCAAATTAAAATTGAATTATTTGAACGTATTGTTCATTGTTCATTAGTCTATCCATACTGAGCTAGTTTCACAACTAACTAACTGTTATAATTTCTATCGGGTTTCAAAAACACCCTTTACTATGTTGGCTACTCATTTTCTTATAGCTTTGAATCAATTAAACTGTAATACATTTGTAGATTAATTAACAAACCTCTCTATATAACGTTCATAGTTTTGCTTTGTAGATAGTACGTAATCCGATCCACTGCCTAATGTGTTGCAAACAAGTCAATTCTTAAGACTTGAAAAATAAATATGACATATGATACAATTTTTATTTTTGGTTTTTTCACTTTTGATGGCTTATAATCGTCAAAAAATCATTTTCAAAAATGTGTTTAGTTGATCCAATATACACTCAAGTGATAAAAAACCGGGTCATCGGTTTTTTTTTATACAACTTTTAGTGTTTTACAATCAAGAAGACCATCAGGATGTAGAAAAAAACAACATATGGTACTTATCAGTATATTTAATAAACATAAATAAACGAAAAGTACGTAAACTCAAAAGAAAATGCTTTTGTGCAAAATAAACTTAACAGAGATTAATAATAAAAATTTAAGTTTGATAAGATTTCAATACTTCGTATTGCCTCATCGAGTCCCAACTATTGCCTGCATACGGCGGCCCAAATCAATAATGAGCTCACAAATATTGTTTTGTGAAATATTCAGCCATTCTTCCTGAAGTGCCACACAAAGCTCATTTATTGTAGTTGGTGAAACTGCACGTTCTCTAACACGACTGCTTATCATGTCCCAAACATGTTCTAAAGGATTTCCACCTGGGGTACATGCAGGCCAGTTGAATTTTCTTATTCCAACTAAAACCAAGTATTCTGTGACGCAGAATAAGGTCTCGCGTTATCCAGCATCAGAATAAAGCCATCGCTGGTAAATGGAGCAAATGGGACTACGTAATTTTCCAATACCTCCTCAATATACCACTGGGCAGTCAGCAATCCTCCATCAGTAACAATCAATTTGGTGCAGACATCCATTGATATTCCTGCTCATAGCATCAAGACATCTCCACCATGGCTAAGCCGGGGCTTAAAGGTGCACTTTGCAAATCGTTCTCCCGTTCGTCTCCATACTCGTTCTTTTCCATCTGGCAAATGTAGACAGAATCTCAATACAGTACTCGGCAGTAAACAGTACAGTCCTTTACAGTCCTTTATTGTGTCCAATTCAAATGTTCGCCAAAAAATTAGAGACTAGGCTACTCGGTGACGTAGAAATTATTTTGGTCCAGCTACTGGTCTACAAAATTCTTGCAACCTTTGACGAACTGTCCACACACTCACAGCTGTACCACAAACCTCACGAAGTTGGTTTCTGGTCTCTACTAAAATCACATGACAATTTCGTGGAGTAGTACGAACGATAAATCGGTCATCGACAGCAGTCCTTTTCGTTTTCTGCCAGAACCCGGTCTCCGAGTAATTCTGCCGGTCTTCTTAAACCGGTCAAGTGCTCTTTGGACAGTAGAAAAACTGACATGAAGGAATCTGCACACATACCGCTGGCTTCTTTTATCTGCCACAGCTTTTGCACAATTTTCAGCACTTAGAACCATAATCAACACACCAATCTGCCCTGAGAATAACAGTTAATCGAAAACAAACAAGTCAACCCAGTAGCCACCATAATCGTCTGTGCATAATGTCGAATGAACAATAGATAGTGAAGAACGCATCCCATTAAACTTTATATTCGCTTATTAATATTGATTAAATAAACTGATGTAGTACCATATGTTGATTTTTGTACATCCTGATAGTTAAACACTAAAAAAATACCCGGTTTTTTTGCAAAAAATTACCCAATGACCCGTATATTTCAAGACATAAAATAATATTCCATAAAACATCCCACCTCAATAGTTTATGAAAAATCAATTAAATAAAATGTATTTACTTAAGATTTTAATAAAAACTACAATTTATTATATTAAAATTAAAAAGTTTTGTAACTTTCTGCACCAAACAATTTATAAATCTTATTCATAAAATAAATCAATTAAATTAAGTTAATTGTTATAATATATGTAGGTATAAAAGTATGGAGAATATCATAATGCACAATGATAAAGTTATTTAGTTGTTAGTATCTTACAAATTGAACTTAACAATACCCAACGCAGTAACATAATAAATACAATACAAATATATCCAATACCGTTCTGTTCTAATTAATAAACAATAATAAAATGATAGAAATAAACGCAATGACATTTTAAATAACCTTTATGGTACATTTCGGAGTATTTTACGCTTTAGAAAGTATCGAATTTCAGCAGCGATAAAGCTCGCGTAATTTCCCCTCTTGAAATTATTAAATCGGTAATAAATAAATACGACACGATCCGTGCCACATTCGCACAACTTCCTCAAACCGTTTTTAATAGCATCGACTCAAGTTTTCTGATAAAACGCTATCGTTTGAACGGGGCAATTAAAGCCGACTCATTATTGTGATTATTAAGAGATTCTGGTTGCACAAGTGGCTAATTTTAAGCGTACAAGCTTTTAATTAAAATTCTGGTGGATTCTCAGGGCAAAAAATTTTTTTTTTATATATTTTGCAATGTTTTACGTTTGTGACGGTCACGATTCCGGGTAAAAAAATGGTATGGAAACGTTTGCATACTTGTACAAAGAAGTCGAGACCCCCCACACATGCCTGCCTTTCAATTGAGGATGCTCGCGTGTGCTGTCATAGAATGTAGACATAAATCAAGAAGAGAAAACATCCCGTAATCATGCAACCCTTATACACAATAAATCATGTATTGATACCCCGTCATTACTACTCACCACTTATGATGAGATATGTTTAGTGTTTTGTATATTTAACTTGTTTTATATTAAATTGTATGTTGGATTGTACAGAAAAAACATGTTTAATATGAAAAAGTTACTCATCCATCCAAATAAATGCAAATCTGCCGTGGGAATAGATAAAGCATCAATCAAAATCGCGTCGGTGTGAATTTCACATAATGCACACGACGGAAGTTTTCGCTTTTCATAAAACGCGACAATAGTTTTGTCAGGTATTATTAACATGTTTATTAAACAGTCTCCAAGGTGTGTCCAATCGACACTGGAATAACAAACTGTCCTTTATAATGGACAGGTAAATGACTCAGGATTTAAAATAGTTACAAAAAACTTATATTTACACGATGATCTATGCTGATATTATTACATTAAGCAGAGAATTTAGGAAACATAAAATGGCACTTACTTATTCATCAAACGCGGGAGCAATTTTCTTCTTAAAAAGGTGATGCAATGTTAGTGTAATTTGACCTTGCACTCAATTGGAAAATGTAAATATTTGAATTTGAATTTTTTTATGAGACGTTATTAGCAATTTTGCAGTGTCATCAACACATATACAAATCGAAAATTACATGCTTTTTATAAGCATTACTAATGATGCAATTGCAAATGTAGTTTAATAAATTTATCATTTATTATAACCAAATTTCTTATTTTTTAAATGTTTTAAATCTTGCACTGGTTGAGTTCATTGGTCATCATATTTTGTATTAGAAATAGCCCTTTTTAATAAATTAAGATAATTACATATTTTTCTATCAAAAACAAATAAAAAAAAATAGTTTTTATTATGTTATCTCGAATCGAATTATTGTCGAAATTAATTGTATGGTTAAATTTTTTTTTTTAATAAATACCATTGGATCTTTGTTTTTATGTATTTAAGGGTTACATTTAAATTGTCGTTTTAAAGAAATCAAGAAGAATTAGCACCGTGCACCAAAAGTTGTGTGGCACTACTTCTTATTTTCAGATGAAATATAGTTTATTTTACTAACCAATTGTAATCTAGGGAATATTGAGATCTATAAACTTTTTAATAGACTGCCATCAACAACTTTAAGATTTATTTAAAATTATTAAAAATGTTGTAGTTATTTTTAAAACGTCATGACTTCTATTTTAAATATTATTTTCGTTACAGAAAATTTAATGCTTTGAAAACTATATATTTCATTTTTTCAAGCCCGGCAAACTTCAAGCTAACCCAGAAACAACTTAATGTACACAAAAATATTGTTTCTTCTGTTACACTTATGCCTTCACGTGTTTTATCCGTACTGTATGATTCAGAATTAGCAAAACATGCGGCATGATTAATTCTTTAATCAATATGTTCATTTGATACCCATCAAATCTGTTATCTTTCTAACTTGTATTGAACTGTTGTCCTGTACTATTTACACAAACTTTTTTAAATATCATCTTAAAAAATTAAAAAAAAAAACAAAATGCTATTTCTAGAAAAAAATCTTAAAAGACATGAAAAAGCATCGAAAGCAAGAAAACTCCGACAAACAAGCTTATACAAGATTAAATTATTACAAAACCGTTTATAGAAAAGCAAGAATTAAAATTCTGTGAAATGTATTTTTGTAAAATTGTATATACCTTATATATAATTTTACAACAATAAATTAGTGGTAAAAACATAGTACTTGTTTTATTTACTTTTTAAATATAAAGTACTACATAGTAACCGTCGCAACCATCTTGATCAACAAAAGTAAAGTTTTTTTTTTTTCAAAAAAACTTAATAACAAACAGGAATTAATAATAACTTAATCAAACAGTTTTATCTGAAAAATAATTTTCAATGGTAATTGTGATCAATTTAATTTTTGGTTATTTCACTCCAGAAAATATGAAAAATTTAAATAGCATTTTGGTTTGTTCTCATTTAATTTAGCAACTTTAGCAACATACACGATGCAAGCAGCTATGTCAGTAGAATGGTTCAGTAACCGGTTGTTTCTCCTTAGAGAATGTCTATAAAATAAAATAAAATATGTTAAATATTAATCATATAACTTAAAATATGTCTCCTAATAAATTAATATACTTGACTACAATAATTATCATATCATCATTTATATGCCACTGCTGGCAACTTACATTACAACAGACCTACAGTTTTATGTGGATTCCAAACCACTAGAGTGATGAAATCTCTCCAGTGGTTTGGAACCAGAAAAGGTTTTTAGCCATAAAACACAGCATATGGAAATCGAACCCACAATCTTCTAAACCACTGCGTCAATTAATGTATATTATAGCATAATTAAAATATTTCGTCCTTTAAAACCGTTTTTCATTCCATTACAAACCAGGTTAAAAAAAAGTATAAACAAACTAATTTCAAATACTTTGTTGTAACTAATTTTTAGTTCTTAAACATTATGTGCACTTCAATTATTAGAGCCATCTGACACAAGACTGATTTCATTACTTATGTAAGTACAATAATTTTGCACGCCAAAAGAGGTTATAATTTCTTATATAAAGTTTTACTAAATAATTGACACATAAATCCGTGTCGCCAAAAACACTAATTATAACTTTTTTTTTTTAAATAATTGATGCGCAAAACCGTTGTACTGACATAAGCACTGAAATCAGTCTCGTGTCAGAAGGCTCTTACAGTGTTAACTCAAAATATGAAACATATTATTAAACAATTAATTGCAATTTGTTTGTAAAGCACTTGGTTCAAGCTTGTTTACATCACATTTATATACTTATTTATAACACAGTAATTAATATTGCCCATAGCACAAAGAAATAATCATTGCAAGAATCTAGATTCCATTGTTTTGTTTTTTAAAAACCTAAGACCAAAAACCAATGTGCTACATTTAAGTAGTTAAACCGTAACTGTTGTTGTTATTCTGGTAATATAGGATATTAGTAAACATGTTTGGAAAATCCCGTCAATGGGCTTGTGTCATCCAGTGATGAATAAAATCCACTAATGTTTTCCATGTTTCTCGACCTTGGTCTGCCATCATCCACATTTTTTCGACAACTTTTGTGACGTTGTCTATACATCTCCTCTGTAGTCTTCCTCTACTTATGTTAATTCTTTGTGGTCTTCATTTTGTTATTGTATGTATCCACCTGTCTTGGCTCTGCTCTTTAACCTATCTCCATTTGAAACTCGCACAACGCTCCATAATATTTGTTATTTTTGTTTTATTTCAGATACCATGTTCCTTACTTGGTCTCAAACATGAATCCAGCATGGTTTGCTTTAATAACTTTTAAACTTTTAGGAGACTCTTTATTTTATGTCCAAGATATATGTAGTTTTTAACATATTCTAGAATGCATTTAGCGGATTATTACTTATTATTTTTGTTTTATTTAGGCTCATTTTTAATTACTTGTTTAAATTTTTCGTTTAGTTCTGTTAGCATGCATGTTAGTTATTTGAAGTTTTTTTTTTACGAACATAGTGAGGTGTTTGCCTCAACAAGTGGTCCTTGAAAATAACTAACGCATAACAATACCTTTCGGTTTTCTTCTCGTTTTCTTCTCGTCCTGCTATTATTTTGTCCTAGTCATTGTCTCTAAAGTAATACTAGTTTGAGATGGGCTGGTTTCGTCCTCGCGGAATTCACGCAGTATGCTGCGGCAACACATGTTGTCCCCGGCCCATCTCTCCCTATACCCTATTTGTCTGCCCTACTTCCTACACTGGCAGTCTCCTCTCCTTTCTCCCATTCTTGTGTTATTCAGCGTAGATATTTGCATTGTTCTTAGGTATCTTCTAAGTTTTTCTATATGTTTATTAACTTCTTCCTCTAAGTGCATCCCCTTAGGTAGTTCTACATTTGCCAATTTAACTTCTAGTGAGATTCTTGAATTTTCATTTGAAATTAGGCATATCTTCCGTTGGGAAATGGTTTAATCCGCCAACTTGTTTTCTTTGAACAGTTCTCTCCTTTTCTTCTTTATTTCTGCAATTTCTGTTGGTACTAATGTTTCAGTATATGTTCTTCTCTTTCTCTCTGTTCACCTTCCATTGCTTGGTAGGCATAGTTGTTTTGACCTTCTTTGTTTCTCTCTCTGTGGCATTTAATTTGTGTGTTTTTTTTCCATTTTGGTTTACCTAAACCTCAACACTTCAAACTCCTCTATCTTTTTCTTTGGTATTGTTGTTGCATAGTTTCTTAGTGCTCTCCATTTGTTTTCGTCACTCAGGCATATTTTAATGATTGTAGATTTGTCTACTTTGTTTTCTAATACATTTCTTCCCACGCTTCGCACTCTACTAGCGTATGTTCTGCGTCGTATTCGTGTCTTCTTGACAAAATATACATTTTTCCTCTTTGTTATTTGGCGTTGGTGCTTACTAACACTAAGTCGTCTCCAAATTTTAAATAGTTGAAGTATGCTTCATTAATGTTAAGTACTTTGGAGTCCCACAATAGTGTTTAAACATTTTCTCATGCCGGTATAAATAATGTTAGCATTATATTATACCTCCTTGTCTTGTGCTTTTGCCAAAAGTTATTTTATCAGTTGTGAGTTCTTTATCAATTCATAAGTAGAATGTTGCATCTTGCTGTATATCTGCAATAATAGTAGAGTATCTAGAATCGATTCATGCGTCATTCATTACTAAAAGGAAAGCCCATGTTTTAATGCAGTCGAAAGCTTTATGATAATCTACAAATGCCAAGTGCATTAGTATATTGCATTCTCTTGCGTTTTCTATCAATATTCTAACAACTTGCAAGTGATCAATTGTGCCATTTTTTTCCGGAACCCTGCTTGCTCTACCGGTTGTTATAGATTGAGTTTATCTGTTAGTCGGTTTGATATACATTTTGTAAAAAGTTTGTATAGGTTGGATAGCAGACGTTTTTCAAGAATTAAAGTATTTTTTCTTTCAGAAGGCATTTGTTCAATAATTTTATTATAACTTCCTCCAAAGTATTTTCTCCCATTAGAAGTATGATACATTAACAAAAATCTAGCGTATGCTAATGATTTAATGCTTAACTTTTGATAACTTTTCTATATTCATCTTAGTTTTGAAAATTTATTGTTTTTTTGAGAGCTTAGATTTAGATTTTTCATATTTATAATGTTTCAATCAATTCTTGTCAAAATTTATTTTGTTCTGCATTTTCTCAAGTCGGTTTGTATTTGCTTTTTTACTAGGTTATTAATTGCTCTATTTAATTACTCCCTGATGTTAGCTTTATTTTTCCTTTGTTTCTTAATTTGCTGCAGACCCCTGGTTTTATATTTTTCTTTTTTTACCATTCTTTTTTTAACTTATTGTTGGTCTATTTCTTTTGCAAGGCTAATTACCAACGCCAGAGATTACAACTACCACATTTTACCGCAAAAAAAACTCAGAAATTTCAACCTATATTATTGAGTTCTAAAACTTTTCTGCTTATCCGAAAAAGAGCAAACTCATCACAACACATTATTTCATAAACAAAAAACTGACCCTCCAACTAGAGGTCTCGAACCCTTGTACAGCAGTCGAATACAGAACCACTGCACCATCTAGACGGCCTTTAATATAATATTATTCGTTTTATCAAGTTTCCAATTTGTTTTCTGTGTTCTTTTAATCTTTTTTTTTAAGGTTGGCTAGATCAATCTGTATTCACTCACAATATTAAATTGGTTCAGTATAGATTTAACTCTGTTTGAAAGACATTTATTTAAAATTGAAATAAGGAAAAGATTCATTTTCATTGCGTGATAAGTTTTGCTAAAGAAATGGTAAGGTTTGATTTGTTATAATTTGGCAATTTATGTAGTATCTATTTGCTTAACTTCCACGTCTATACTATCTGGTAAAGGTGCAATCAAATGGTTTCATCACTCACATTGAACATTTCTGCAAGTTGTAAGCACGTTGCGTTGGAATTTCTCCAAATTTTTATTAGTAAATCTATCAATCTTGTATCAAAATATATTTTAATGATGTTTTTTGTGCAATATAAACAGTACCAAAAACTACTTTTTCAAAAATATTGTGTGAATCAGATTGGTAAATTTGAACCATAGCCTTAGCCAACAAAAAGTCCCAATTTAATAATAAAAACATTTTTATAAAAATTTTAAAAAAATATATAAAACAAAATCGTTTATAATCAGTAAGATGACTTATCAGTTATGTGGATAGTGAATTGATGTGCTTAAAAATTGAATTGATGTTATTTTTTCAGTTCCGTAGTATAATAACGTAAAATATTGTCTTAAAATAGCATTAGTATCGGCATGTTAAAAACGCATAAAACCAATTAACCAAGTCTATACTGTCAAGTAAAATTAACACTTTTCATCCGCATATATTAGTGTAGTTTCTAAGTTTTCATTTCTCTGAATCAAATTGGTACAAATTTGGACTTAAATAGCCTTGTGGTTGTTTAAAAAACGTATAAGAGACACATTCAAACAATTTTCAGACCTTGCCGAGTTTTCTGAAATGACAAACAATTGTAGACTGATCAGTGTCCTAGTATTTGTCATCTTCTACAGTTTATCTAAAAAGTTTGGAGGATTCGGTAAACTACACGATGTTCTGTTTTACATATCTCAAATCTAACAAATCTATAGTTAACAGTATGGGACGCGCAACATCTTGTTGAATAACTGCCATTAGATAGCTTCGAATAAATTAAAATAAAAAGAGTTCGCGCGCAATTTTATTGATATAGTCTAAATATCAATAAAATTGCGCGCGTTTAATTTGCCCGGAATAAATAAGAAGAGTCAACTTATTACTAAATTTTGTCTTTCACATCTAGGTTGCCTAGCTCTTAAACGTCTGTCAGTGTTATAATAAATAAAATCTAAAATTATTGCTCAAGACAATTTTTGCCTATTCATCAATTTAGTCTGCGGCTTTATGCTGAATTGTCATACAGACTAACATAAGGATGTTAAGAATGCAATTAAAAAAAAAACACATTTGCTTATACATAGTGCTCATAGAAATTCTATGACCAAGTGCTCTTACAAATTTTATTGCAGTTAATCTCTTGTTAATCTCTTCAAATTAGACTTACGCTGACGTGTGGTCAACCAACACGTCTGCCAATTTTACTAAATTCCGAACCACTCGCATGCCTTCCAATAATTTGTCCTCTTTTGGTGTAATTTTGTAAAAATTGAAAATACTAACAATTAGAGCAAACAAAAAAAAACACTGCAAACTAATGCGATAAATAAAGTTTGCCCTTCAGAATAGTTATTCTTTTTAAACGCAGATGATGTGAAGAGTCCTGCACTAAAAATATCAAAATGAGGTTAGGAAAACTTTGGCAAATTAAAGTTTATTGCCGGGCAGAAAGACCTCGGTCAATAGATATATTTACCTACTGCTACTAAAGTTTATTTTCATTGTCGCAAGTCGTCATTTGTCTAAATTTTTTTACAAAAATTGACTCTGCTTTTCTTTTTAATATTTCAAAACAACTTTCTGTCATCGGGTAAGTTAAAAGTCTTACAAACGTATTAGTTTTGCAGATTATAATCATATATTGAATCAACCAAAAAATGTTTCTCCAGCATAATTTTTAAATTGACTGATTCTTAAATTGTACTTATCTTATTTACTTGCAAATGAAGCGGTTTTGACACAAGTTTTGTATAAGAAAGAACCAAAAAAAAAACTGTTTTTTGAGCTTGTTTCACGTGCACTTTCTTTACACAAAAGTAACTAAGAACTTTTTGATAATGTTGGCAATACCAATATTGGTCTATAGTTATTAAAATTATTATTTTTCTTTTTTATAAGCGGAAAATCAGCAGCAATTAATAGAAACTGAGAAAACATTCAATATTAATTGACTAATCAACTATTTATTTTTGATATTGTATACAATAGTTAAGGTTAAATAAAGTTTATTCTAATAAGTGTTTTTCTTTACACAAGAGATTTTTAATCTTCCAGATGAATCTTTTTTTCACAGATATATTTTGTGTAATATTATGGTTATTATTAATACAATAATAATTAAAAGTTATTATTTTATAAAAGCAATTATCAATAAATTCAAACTGAACCAGACAGAAAATAAACGTTTTATCATAATTACATAAAAACTATAATTAATTATACCAATTTATGCAAATATTTGATTAAACAATGTCTGATCTTAACCAATTATATAATTAGTTCTTAATTCGTAATTCTAAAATCTTCTTTATTATTAAGCATAGGCACGGTATATATATATATATATATGGGTCAAAGCTACACAAAGCCAATCGCAACTAAAGCTTTTTCAACATGGACAAAAAACGTCTTCATAAAAAGTGTCGCATACACAATTGCACTTTCACTTCAACTTGGAATCAATTCTTTTTTTTCCGAAGAAGTTGTAGGTATATGTGTTTTGATTTTTCATTCGCTACAGTGATAAGAGACGCACAAAAATAAAATTATTAAATTTGTTAGTTTTTACATTAAATCCCAAGCATAATATTTTCAAGGTTCGTATATTTTAAAACCCCAATAGTATATAGGGTATCAACGGCCCCCCTCTTTTAGCAGCACGAACGAGCGAAGCGAGTGAGGGCTGCAAAAGCAAACGGCTGCTAAAGCCTTTTGGCACGAGATATTTTTTTGCCTGTCCCAATTAAAAACATTATTTTCAATGTTTATTATAATTTGTCACTACTATCAGATTTTAAAGTATGACGTCTACATATAAAATTGTAATTCACAGCCAATCAAATACCGCAAATAGCCAAAAAGACCAGTGGACATATGCGGTCCAAAAATCGCCTTTTCTTTGCGGGCCAAAAAAAATGCTTTTGGTAGAGGCAGGCAAAAAAACTATAGGAATTCGGTACCTACTCATCATAACAATTTTGTATAGCATATTGGCTTATATAAAGTTAAATAAAACAATTAAAATGCTAGCTATAAAAAAACACAGTTATCTCACTTTTTGTTACTTTACATTTAATAGGTTTTTGCCATTGGGTGCAGTGCGCGTACTAGTACTAAATCTTGCTCCAAAAGTGTACGCTACAAGGCCCTTTTGTATTGTAAACCCTTGCTAAAGCCTAGTACACACTAGTAGACATGTTGCGCAACATTTTGACAGTGACTACGTCACTCGGCGCCTAAAGGCGAGACACGTCCCAGTCTGTCCTTAGCTACCAAGTGGTGTGGTTCACACAAAACAATGTCCTCCATAATAGACTGCAAAGACGAGACAAAAAACGATGATTCTAGACAAATTGCGCAACTTACTCTAACTAGTGTGTACTAGCTTTCAGAGGTAGCTATGCTCGTGATGAATTTTTGTTTAAATTGTTGTTTTAATATGATGTGAGTAGCTCTCAAAAGTTACCTGTTGTACCTTAACAGTTCCAGACTGTACCTAAAATGCTTTAGGCTGTTTATTAGCGTACTAAAGTTGTAAATGTGCCAATAAGATATTAGTTGCATGCAAGTGTATCTGAACTATTTTCAAGTGCGCTTTAGCAATTAATATTTGCTCGTAAACTGTTACAATCTGTTCCAATTAACATTGACATGTTTTAAATAGAATCTGTGTTACACTCCAGTGTTCTCAGTTGCACTTTAACTGTTTCCAAGTATAGTGAGCCATTTTTAAATTCTTTTAATATTTAAATTATTTTTAAGTGATCCAAAATGTATTGGAATTTTTCCCAACTTCCTGGGAGTACTGAGCTATTTCAATTTAAATTAATCTGTTTCAATAAAATTTAAGTTCACATATCTAATTAATTTTAAACTTTTTCAAAATGTTAGAAACTGCTCTAATGTGTAATAAAACTGTTCCCAACTGCACCAAAGTGTTCAAAGCTAGTTTTAAATGTCATTTCCAATGATCACAGATTATGTTAATTCAATTTGAGTTTCTTCTAAATGTTTTCAGTTAAACCTGAACTATTTCCAAGTATAAAATATAATCTGTGAGTAATTTAGTAAGCTTTTTCAAATTAATTTTAAACTTATTTCAAACTGCTAGAATTTGTAATCAAGTGTACTAGAACTGTTCCTAACTGCAACTAATGTGTTCCAAGCTGTTTCTGAGTTCTATTGAGCTATTTCAAGTTAAAATTGAATTGTTTCAATGTTTCTTTTACCAGTTGCACCTTATCTGTTCTCAAAGCTTTCCAAATGCAATTTATAAATAATTTAAATTCATCCAATAAATTACATACTGTTTTAAAATGTTCCAGGATGTACAAAAACTGTTTGCAATTGCACCTAAAGTGTTCCTAGGTGTATTAAGTGTATTTTAAGTAAAAATAAGTCTGGTTCAACGTTTCCAAACTAATTAATCAATTTCTAATTAACTCTTCCGATATATTAGAAATTGTTCTAAAGTCTTCCAAAGTGTACCGGAATTGTTCTGAACTGCATCTTATATATTCCAAGTTGCTCGTAGGTGTACTTAAGCTATTAATCTCATTTGGTGTGATTTAAATTTCTCTCTTAGTTGCATCTTAACTGCTTCCAACTGTCTAAAGTGTTCTGGCTGTTCTGAAAAGTATTTAAACTGTACCCAATTTATTCTTAAATGTGCTGAAGTGATACTATGTAATAACTTATTCTCAAGTGGATCTAAGCTGTTTACAAATTTAGTGAGCTATTTCGAATTCATTTTAAACTCTTCTAGTGTATTTGGAATTGTTCTAAAACGTCAACTATTCCAATCTATTTCTAGGTTGAACTAAGTTATTCATGCAATGGCGTAGCTGAAATTTTTAAGCATTTACCGCAAAATATTGAGAAGAGTTTCATAGAAGACGGTTTTGAAAAAAATAACTTTTTATTTAACTATGTAAACCCCGGGTTTTAAATAAACGTCGCAAGGTCCCTTAATAAGCTTGTATGCCTTTCCGCATTGTAGACCCCTGTTTACAGATAGCTACGTCACTAAAAAATAGTGATCAGTTTTAATTTTATATTTATTATTATTAGGTTTTCCCAGTATGCACAACTACACTCTAAATTGTCAAAAAAAGCGTTCAACTAACTCTAGTCAGCAAGTACAAATACACCATCCAATGCAAAAAACAGCTTTGGGCGTTTTTTTGGATATTGAGAAAGCATTTGACAATACTCCTTTCAAATATATCGCAAAGACGCAAAAAATAGACCCTCTCGTTCAACAATAAGTTTAACTCTATGCTCAAAAACCGGACTCAATAGATACTCAACAATATGGACTGTAGTATCACATTCTCTAAGTTTGAGGCAACTGTGCCAAACATGATACAGAGTGCACTAAAAACCGTAGAAAAGTAGTGCAAAATAGAAGGCCTATCAGTAAACTCAAGAAAATGGCGGTTTTTAATGTACTGTTCTCATGTTTCTATTGGCACTCTTTTGGATTGCACAAACTCGTTTACTTGTGCTTTTCTGTTCCGCAGCTTTTTCTATACTTTTGTTTAAGCGCCAATACAAGTCGTAGTCTATGTGTGTTGCTAAATTTAATTAATTAATTTTATTATTGCTCTTACTCTTTTTCTTACTCTGCAAAAGTTTGGTGTGACGGTGTGCTCTTATATGTTAAGTAGCATTTTTGTTTCAATTCGGCAAGCTCATTTACCTCTTGAGAAAACCATAATTTAGTATAACTTGTTGCGTCCGTATTAACTTTCTGTTTTCAAAACGCTTCTTTTGCTGCTGCGTTGATGCTTTTTTGATTTTTTGTCTGGGTGGGGCAGAATAATAACTTTTCTAATTTGTCGTGTGAATTGTAAGTAAGTAGTAAAAGATAAAAAAAGTTTCATTTTCTATAAATACTATATCCATAATAAAAACGTACGCCATTTCTTTTTATTATGATTTAAAAATTATGTCGTTCAAGTGGTGGTAACACACATGTTGAAGCGTTCCACAAAACTTTTGCCCACTTTTGCCAGCATATCTTAAGGAATTCCGGCGATTGTGTCCTCAATCGCATCTTTCAAAGCTTTCAGAGTTCAAGGTAGAACTTTGTAATCTTTAAGGTTACAGAAAAAAATTGCAAAGATTCATTTCCAAATATTTAGAAAGCCATGGAACATCTCCTTGCAACGAGATCAGGCGGCCAAAAAACAGTTGTTGCAGAAAATCGCGTAAACGACGGGCAGTATGAGCAGTGGCTCCATCTTGCTGAAACCAAAAAGCTTCTGTATCCTGTTCTTCTATTTTAGGTCATTAAGAACTCTCCAACATTTTGCAATTGCAAGCAAAATTTTGCTGTTACTGTTGAACCTTCATCTTTAAGAAAATAAGGCCCAATAATGCTTATAGAAAACACAGCGCACCAAACTGTCACTTTTAGAACAGTAACTGTAACCTTTGATAAATTTGTTTACTGTGCCAAAGTCCACAGAACAGAGCCGGAGGGTACAATTGTTATAATTGCATAGCAAACATATGTACCTTTGAAGCAATCATTATCTTATAGTTTTAGGATTAAAAACTGTGTCGTGGAAAGCTAAACCACACTGCCTGCAAAAGGTATCTGCGTCGCTACTACACTTTTTCCATTAAAAAAAAAAAGTTTAAACAACAAAGCCGCGTTGCTCTCCTGACCACGGCATGGTCCGTGCTAAAATTGGCGTTATTGCACCAAACTGAATAAGGAGATCAATCTGTCCCACCTTGTACCTCTAATCTGGTTTTGGGTCGACCTTTTTAGCTTGCTTTATAGAAGAGTTTTGTGCTTATATTGTACTTTTCAATCAATTTTATTTTTTCTTGTTGAGGACGATCTAGTAAAATCTTGAACACTTGTGGTGAGCCCCAAAATTAGCAAATGTTTCTGATCTGAGTATTTGCGTTTGTAATTAAATAAAATCTATCATCAATTGCTAAACGTTGTTGAAGGTATATTTATGTTGATCTTTATGCGGAAAAGATGTACTAAGGTACAGATTATAAAACTTTACTCAAGTCCATAAAATGTCCAACTAATATTTTGCCTTATTGAAAGCAAATACCAATATTGTTGACCATAATGGCGTTGGTTGTAAAAAAATTCTTACAAAACTAAATTGTTTTTTGCTAAACAAATTGCCAACCACAGACTTTAATAGTTTAGTTGGTAAAGCGTGGGTGTATGTATCAGAAGTTTTGAGTTTGATTCCCACTCGGAGTTCTTTGAATATTTATAACATCATATAAAATAATAACAAAAAGTATTATTAAAATTATTAAATAAAAATTGTAAAATGATCCACTGGTTGAAATAATAACTAATAAGAAATTGGATTTATTATCATTGCCAATTCTATTAGTTTTAGATAGACCGAATTTAGTCAGATTTAATTTTAACCAGACCGAAGATCGTTTTGAGGATGAGGCAAGATGAACAATGTTTTATTTTTGTTTTTGCTATTAAATGCATGCAGATATGCATGGCCATTATATCAGTAACAAACTCACAAATAAATTACAACAGAGTAGGATGTAATTTCAGTACATCCAGGAGCTAAGCACCTAAGCGGCTAACTTACACTGATGCAACATTACATTTAAAATGCACACTTTATTTAAAAATAAACTCTTGCTAATACTTCTTTTTATAAAAAAATTAGTTACGCAAAACATTGCATTGAAAAACGCTGATATAGACAGTACTAAAATTTGTTAACAGAGGAAAATCTTTTGTAGACCAAAAACCATAAATAATATTTATCTAGTATATACAATAAAATATAAATAAAAATATAGCATACAGTTGAAATGACTATATTCATTCATACATTTTCCTTTGGTTAACAAATTATTCTTTTATTTATATTATTGCTCTCTTACTCTTAAAATCTATGAACAATGGTTATTTTACAATACAAATTATTTTAATTATTCTGTTTGTGTTTTAGTTTAGAGTTGTTAATGTGTACAGGATGATTCAAACACAAGCAAAAAACTGTTCGGGATTCTTACCATAAAAAAATCTAGTTGATCGGCATCATTTTCAAGATCAAACTTATTTTAAAAATTATGTTGCAAATGGAGTATATGTAACTCAATACCAATTATTTTTTTAATCTAAAGCACCTATATCTGGCTTCTACATTGTTTAACTTGATAAATTAAATAACCACTTTGTTGTCATTTTGAATAATAATAATAGTCACCATAAAATAAATGGTATACAAAATTTTTATAATAATATATATAATTTTTTATAGTAATTATAATTAGAATAAGCCCCTTAAGCATTTTGCTTATATTTTGAATTGCCCTGTATAATCATATAACTTTAAGAGGGAAATGATTTTAATTGAAGCTAGTGAGACGAAACCCTCGTAAAATAGGCTACAGTCGCATTTTACTACACAGCATTGCAATACTAGTCGATTTACTACAGAATACATAACCAACCTTGTGATTCTTTACTTTTTATTAAAAAGTACAATGCTGAACATTCTCATAGTATACACAGTCTAGATTTTTTTTAAATAATAATTTCTAGTATATAATACCGAAAGCTCGTTCCGAACAGACCAAAGATACCAGATAGAGGGTGATTTATGGAGTTGGTTGTTAATATAACGAGTCCAGATAAGCTTCCACAGGTGCTAAGTAATAGAAAGCCGACACGTATTATCGTACGATTGCTAAAAAGTAATATTCATTACAATATCTAGAAACCTCTTATTACAAACCACAAAACGTATATATTTAAAGCTTTGGTAATATGATTGATTGTATGTAGAGAGCACGTTTCAACACGATGTTTTTTAACTAACGATCCCATCGGCGCTTATCTTAACAATAGTCATTACTTGAGAATGTGATTCTAATTAGGGAAAAATCATTACTTTAAAAAAACATTATATAAGCAGGTATAGTAATTTTAATTTATTTGCACTTTAAGAGTGTTTGCTCGCGGCGCTTCTAAAACAATCGTACATTGTTGAGTGCAAAAGTGGTCGTCATAATAAGATGGTTTGTGTTAACAAGTTATGTTTGTTGTAATTTACTTTGATGAACCCATTACGTTTGCAATTGAGTGGAATTTACTTTCGAATAGGGAAATAAATGTTGACACAACAAATCTATTAACAGACTGCAATTATGTATAATTTAAAGATATTTTTATAAAAACTAATAGTCACTTTTGTTAATACTAAATGGTTGTATATGTAAGCTTAAGAATTTCAACCTTAACTTTAAAATAGTAATTAAAATTTAAAACAACATTATATTAATTGCTTTTTTTCTGCGGGTACTAATTATGTACATTTTATAATTATGTCACTTCACACTTTTTCATATAACATGTTAATAAAATCAATACAAGTTTCGGTTGTTTTGAAAGAAAATTAAAATAAGTGTGTAATCAAACAGCTGGAGAAATACAAGCGAGACAATTTAAGTCGTATAATGAAGGGCGACAAATTAGTTGAAACTATTTTAAAACGAAATAACGTGTGAGAATGAGGGGTTGGCAATTTGTTAAGTTGTCGGTTTTGGAAAAGGTGCAGGGTTAATTCGTGTGACATTATAGTTGACAATTATGGGCGTACACATGTTGCAGTTTATTTTTGTAAGCAAGAATGTCTATTTAGATTTTTCTGTTTCTTATGATTCGGCATGCGGTTGTAAAGAAAATTTGTTATCGTTTATAAAGAGTGAAAGTGATATGTGGTTTTAGTTTTTTTAAGGAAAGTTAATATTCATTACCTTAGCTATATTAATTAACTCTTGCATGGGATATAATGATATTGTTAGAGAAATGAAATAAAATATTTAATTATTAATACAGTGATTTCATTATAATTTCTAGTAATAACCATTCAAGTTTCTTAATAATAATCAATATATTTTATTATTGTTATCATAAGAAAAGTATAATCATATTTTTAATAAGAAATAAATTTAATTATTTTAAATAATTAGTTGTGTAAAGGTAATTAATGACACAAAATTCAATAAATTCAAATTAGAAAATCAACTATTGTCATATTAAAATATACTAGCGCAAGGATCTAGAAAGAATTTCTACAAATAATAACATGTAACAACAGCAACTTCAATGACGATAAGAAATTTAAAAAAATCAAAATAATGATAAAGCAATTTCTCTATGGTTATTCAACAGCAAGGAATTATTGCATGGGCCATACTCGCTGACAATACTTAAATAATTACGCAGTTTTTAAAACGGTTAGTAAATAAATATTAGAAAAAAGCACAACATCTAACATATTTCTCATCTCCGAATTTCGGAGAACAATCTGAATTGTCAAGATTCAAAGATGACAGATAGTCGCCAAAATGTGTGCGCTGGTTTGATACATTTATATTTTGCATATGTACGCAAAAATATATTAGGGATTTAATACTTCAAGTTTTACAAACATGTATGTCTTAATGGAGAACACAAAAAAGTCAAAAAAGATATTTAAAACTTATTAAACATAATTGAACCTCTCAGATTAATATAAAGCAATTGTCATAGCTTAAAACAGTAATATTCAAGTCTATATCTGATACTACACTAATGCAAAAAAACTGGATTAATACATTTTTATAAGCCAGTATATTGAAACCAATATTTTACTAACGTTTTCAAAACTATTGACAACAATATTCCACGATATTTACAAAGCTGTAGCGAGAAACAGTAGTACAAGAGCTTGTGGACATTTTATCAGATGAATAAAATGTTGTCAAAAAGCAATTTAAGCATTGCGTTTAAGTTTTGTGACCCTTGTACTTTAATTATAATTTACAACGCACTAGTAAAGCCCCATCTTGGGTATTAATCAGATAAAAAAAAATGGCGTATAAATGCAACCAGTTTTGCAAAATTATATTTTAATTTTAACGACACAATAATTTTTAAAGTGCTCTGTAGGATTATTGGTAATCCTGTTGTGACCTACTTTGATTATTTAGGCCCACTTTGCCGGTAGCTCTTTTGCCGGGGCTGGTCGTAGTCCCTCAGTCTTGGATTAATCCTGCCGTCTTAAAACAGGCGCCACGTGGTTGCTAAAAAAATATATTACTTATGCACTGGCCCAAACCACAAATGGACGGTAAAACAGATTTATTAATGCAACTTAATTTTATTATTTAACCTTAAACATTACATAATACAAACCAAAAATGCCGTTCTCTTCGGCAAACAAAACAAACTCAGATTCATTAACTGTAATACAACATAAGATATATGTCAGCCGTTGTCTCCGGCAAACTTGTACTAAATTTAAAAAAGATGTATAAATATAATCAACATTCACTTCATTCATACCATATAAAATCCTAAAATTTGGGTGTGGATATCTTCATCACTTTATATTATTATAAAACAACTCAATACTAAGCTTGTCAAATGCTTGAATCAATTATTTATTAAATTTAGTTTCTAAACCTACCTGGGCAAATAGCAAAATCAATCCAGCAGCACGTGGTCAGACAGATTCCCATCCATTTAAACATCAGTGATTGATGCTTGGATCTGGCTCATCTGCCGGCTTGTTAATGCTTTTAACTGGCATTTATCATTACCTTTTAAATTTTTCTCTCTGTAATTTAAATTTGCTAGAACTACCTGCGTACATCTTAATTTATCGGCAAATTTACTTGTATCTTGCACGAGCACATGGATATGCTAATTTTCTCATCCTTCACCATCACCGTGGTGAAAGTAAGAGGAAGAATCCTCACGGAGTACTTCCACGAAGCATCTGTCGGAATCTTTAATTTATCGGGTCCTAAGAGAACTCATAGGTGGCGCTACCAACTACCACTTCTAAAATTTGATTTCGCGTAATGCCAACTTAGTTGCCTACATAGTAGCGGCAGGGGCGAAAGTCTGCAATGCAAAAGGGCTCACATTTACAAAATAAATGTTAAGTAAATGACAAAGTTGAAGTTTTTTTCAAAAACGGCTCTGAAAGGGCCTTTTTCAATATTACCTGACAGCCCCCAACCAAGAGCAGGGGAGCAACGCTGTCTCCACCCATGGGAGCAGCAGCTCCGCCTCCACCACCAGGAGCAGCAAAAAAGGACTTCACCGAGTTAAGGTTCAGGCCTTCCGCCTTCCTACAATTGATTCGAAATCACTCCCGCCAGCATTTGTCCTGAATGACAAAGCAAAATTTCAGGGTTACTCTCAATATTTTCGAGAGAATAATATTGAAATTCTATCTTCAAAAAATACATACGATGGCATTCGCATGGTGCCGGCCTCTCTTGCCGACCACCAAAATGCCACCGCTTATCTGAAGGCGGCGACGGCCCAAGCTTAAAACTCTACTCAAGGCACCGCACCCAGCAGGTCGGCAGCCGTATCGGCAAACAGGTCGTTTGCGAGTCTGGTCTCTCCACCAGCTCCGCCACAAGCGATTGCAAATGCAAATGCAAAAATCGCCGCTCTCATCGAAGAATGGAACGATTTTCAAAAGAAAATGCTGAGCAAACTCTTGTCCATGTTCAGGCAGATAATCCACTTAGACTAGCACGCGAACAAAAGGCATTGATTCGTAAAAAAAATGCCGGCAGACGTCAATGGCAAAGGCATCGCAATCCAGTAGATTGAGAAACTCTTAACAAACTTTACAGGGAAGTTAGGTCCACTATAAAACAGCACAATGATCTGAACTGGCAAAAAACAATGGAATCGACCACAGAGTATGTAAATCAAATGTGGAAGATCTCCAGAGCTTTGCAAAATAGGAAAGTCCCAATACCAGTCATTCATGGTGAGAATGGGCTAAAATATAATATCGAGGGAAAGCCCGAAGCATTCGCTGACAGCCTGGAACTCCAATGTTCCCCCTTTTTAACAGGGATACTGATCTGGAGTACATCGAGAGATCAGGGGCTTTTTACGAAATGTCAACGATGATTCGCCGCTAAACAGCGTTCGACCGTCCCACGTTAGAGAAATCTTATCTCGACTTAAATCCCAATCCGCGCCAGGACCAGACGGTATTCCGAACAAGACGTTGAAAACTTTCTCGCACAAAGCAATAATGGCTCTGACCAACATTGCAAATGCTATACTGAGTACAGGGCACTTTCCATCAGTTTGGAAAGGCTCGCACGTAATCAGCATCCCAAAACCTGAGAAAGACCGAATGTTTCCTCAAAACTATTGGCCAATCAGTCTTCTATGCGCCTTGAGCAAATCGAGGCTAACTCTCTTCTACCCGACCATCAACATGGGTTCCGGCGTAAATACTCTGTCGTTCATTAGCTTAATCGAGTGGCCGAACACATTATCGAAGGTTTTAGACTGAAAAAGTCCACAGGGGTGGTTTTTTTCAATGTCAAAAAAGCCTTCGACAAGGTTTGGCACGAAGGTTTGCTACTCAAACTGCATAGACAAAGGTTCCCACTGCGTCTAATAAGGCTTTTGGCGTCTTACCTAAAAAGCAGAACTTTATCAGTCAAACTCCAGAATCACGTATCTACCACTCGGCAGATCGAGTCTGGGGTACCTCAAGGCTCTCTTCTATCTCCTTTGCTGTTTAACCTTTTCGTTG
This sequence comes from Tachinus rufipes, assembly GCA_963932245.1. NCBI lineage: Eukaryota > Metazoa > Arthropoda > Insecta > Coleoptera > Staphylinidae > Tachinus > Tachinus rufipes. The sequence goes on along the minus strand of OZ010746.1, from coordinate 32,721,385 downwards.
CTAACATGCCATCGGGCAGGAAGCACGGGGTTAAAATGGCGCAATATGCCGATGATACGGCACTAATGTACAGCTCCAGGTCACCGATGGTGATCACTATCCGCCTTACTTACAAGCTACACGTACAAGCTATTTTGAACAGAGCAAAAATGGCGAAAAATTGTTTCGTTCCGATGCTACGACGACACAGCGGATTGTTTCTCCAGTCCGGGTGCAAACGCTCACCTCAAACGTCTTGAGTCATTCTAAAATCTGACCCTGCGTTGGAGCTTATAGGGCTACTCATCCACCTTCTTCCCAATTCCATCTTACCAAAGGAAGGCATGTTCCAAAAGGTACAAACTTCCATAGGAAATTAAATGGGCAGTTTTTAGTCGGTAGGCGCCCGAAAGGGTGAATCCGACACATTGCCAGTCTTTTTTTACCGCCTAACCCAAAAAAAAAAAAAAATCTGGTGCAATGCCGACGTTTTGTAATGCGCACCTTTGCACTTAAAATGAATGTTAGTCGGTTGCATTATGTTAAATCAAAGTTTGCAACTCGCGATGTAATTAAATGTACAAGTTCTTTAATACAATCAAAAAACTAAAATTCCTATATAGCCATACAATTCATAATGTCGAGGTTGAGTTACCACGTACCTCTGGCTCTCAAACATCAATTTCTCCTTAGAATTATTGACCATTATACCAATCACAGTTTGGATTGTCTGAGATCACATCCACCAACTAAATGTTGTGTTTGAGATGCCAAATTTAAGACAAAAAGACCTAAGCGTCGTCTCTTTGTCGTAAACCAGGTGACTTTGCTAGTTTTGCTGTTTTAAATGTGACATAAAACGTTTTATTGTTTCAAATGTTCAAAGTGCAATCCTAAATCGAAAAACAATCTCAAAAACAAATAGTCAAGTACAGTCTTGAGATTTCATAAAAAAACACAATAAATTAAATTTCTGCAGAACATTTATTTAAAATTGTGCAGAATTTCCATATAAACAAAAAGTTTGCAAAAAAACTAAGAAACTCATGTTTGAAAAATTTGCAAAAAAACACAAGGGCCGTGTAAACGCTTTCTTAACAATTGTAATTTCAAAAATGGTTTATGATTTTTGCACAATTGTTGCGTATCCAAAAGCTAAATCCAAATATAAACCAAACTATTTATTGCATTTATACTTTCTTTTTTTGACGTAACTCACATATTTTATATGTATATTTTATTATACGATGTAGTTTTCTACTAACATATTTATAAAGTTTAATTACTTTTTTTCTTAATGTTAATGATCATAATAAGTGTTATTTTGGATTAAAAAATAATCTCGTGTACACAACCATATCATAGTCAAAACTGTATATTAGCAAAGGATGTGAATAAAAATCCTTTAAAGAACGTCATATATCTTAGCTAAGATTTGTCTCAGAACATGTTGACCTTAATTGACTTAAAATTTTGTTTTCATAGAGACATAATGCAAAGCTCACAAGGTCTAATAATAATTTATAGCCTGCATATGTACCCGATTGAAACGTTATATGTATATGCATATCTATTATTACCTTTACAAAACAGTGAAACTGCTATATCAACCTCTAACTAGTATTCAAGAAATACAATGTTATTTAAGCAACTATTCATGCCAATTTTAATAAAAAAATGTAACAATTCTGTCATGAACAATAAAAAAGTGTAAAATTATAAAGTATAAAAAAAAACAAAATCTGGTCATAGCATATTAGAATACTATAAAAAAATATCCGGTCATAAACTGTTAAAAAGTCTACAATTCTATTCAAAATATGTCGAAAAAATATTATTAGAAAGCACCAAAATCCGGCCAAAAACAATTAAAATTCTAATTTATATAATATCAAAAATAGTAAAACATTACATTAAAATATTGTTAGAAAGTAACAAAATTCGGCTATAAATTGAAAAATGCAATTTTTTTTTTATAAAAAATCAAAAATAGATAAAACCAGCTATTAAATATTAAAATATTGTCACAAGGAACCAAAATTTATAAAAAGTCAAAGTTAGGTAATAAAATTAAAAAATGTAAAGTTTTTTATAAAATCCCAAAAATAGCAAAATCCGGCATAAAATACCAAAATGCTGTCAAATTAAATCAAAATAAACTGTCGAAAAGTGCAAAATTCTATTCATAAAACGCTAAAATCAGCAAAATTCGGCCATAAAGTATAGAAAATTTGTCAGGAAGTACTAAATTGTACCATAAACTGTTATAAAAAGTTAAAAATGGCAAAATTTGGTCATAAAATATCAAAAATAGCAAAATCCGGCCTTAAAACTTCAAACAATTGTCAAAAAACAACAAAATTCAAGCCGTAGACTGCTAAAAACTGTTAAACAATGCACAATTTCAAATAAAATGTTCAAAATAGCAAAATTTGGTCATAAAATACCAAAAATAGCAAAATCCGGTTTTAAAACTTCAATCAATTGTCAAAAAACAACAAAATTCAAGGCGTAGACTGCTAAAAACTGTGCACAACTTTAAATAAAAAGTTCAAAATAGCAAAATCCGTCCATGAAATATAAACATTATCATAAAACATCATTAAAATATTTTTAGATAGAACCAATTTATAAAATGTCAAAAATAGCAATTTTCGGCTTTAAAACATCAAAATACTGTCAAAAAACTCCAAGTTGCACCAAAAGTTTTTTAATAACTTAAGAATATTCTTTTACAACTTTTTAGGGATTTTAAAGCCATTTAAAAGCTTCCAAGATCTCTCAAATAATTCTATAATCCTAAAAGTCTTCTATTAGATTTTCAACAACTTGTTTTTTAAGACTTTTTAGATTCTTCCAAAATTTAAAAAAAATGTGTTTTAAGGTTCTTCTACAATCTTTTTGGATCTTTTAAAACCTTTTAGAGTTTAAAGATGTGAAAGAGTTTTTTAAGATTTTTTAATTATTTCCAATAACTAAAAATAACTTCTATAAAATCTTCTACTACTTTTTAGGGTCGGTTAAAACTATTTAAAGGCATTCAAGTTTTTTAATTTTTTTTTTCAAAAACTTAAAATTTTATAAAACACTAACAAAAAGTAAAATTTAAAATTAGTAACAGAACGGAAAGCAAAGAGTGAGTGCCAGAGTACACATTTCGCTAAATAAAAAAAATGTTTTATACAAATTTTGGGACGCTAACAGAGACACAAATAGAATATGAATTATTATAGATAAATTAAAGCAATGAAGAAAACAACGCCAAAATAAAATTACAAAAGCTGCAAAATAAAAGAGATGCATGAGACAAACAGAAGTTCCCAAAAGTTGGAAAGAAGGTGACGTGGTGCCAAGTTTTGAAAAAAGAAAAAACTTAAAAAATACAGATACAAAGTATTTACAGAAATATTATTTTTTTCAGCAATTAATTGAACATCTGTTGCCGCTACGAATTGACCAATAGATAAAATCACCAAAACTAAACTATTTAATGGAGCGGATGTTAAAAAATCGTTCATGTAAATATAATTTTATTATTTTAGACAAAATATAAAAAGTATAAAAAAAAACAAATATAGCATTGAAATTAGAATAAAATACACCCAACAACAATTATGCAAAAGACTAATACAGTAAGGAATAAACAATTCTTAATCCACACTAATGTAACATTAACCAGACCTTAATCAAATTAATTCAAATTCTAAACTAATTTAAAACCTAACCTAACTTTAATTAACCTAGCATAACCTAAATTAATCTGATCTAACTAAATATTCTTTTCTCATCTGATATAATCGACTTAACTAAATTAGTTAAAAAAAAAAAACAAATCAAACTTGACCATTTCTCTCAATATTCTGTCTTATAAACTTTTGATATTTTTATAAAAGTTCTGTGCTATCCAAATATGCAACCCATTATTGAAGTGTTCATAATCTAATGATGTAATAACTTTTAACAAATTAGCGGTAGTAATTTTAAAAAACTGTAAGCAAAAGCTGTTGGCATATAGTACGTTGATGCATGTCTGTGATACATGTTTTAAGAATTTGTCAGAAAGAGAACGATGGAGTACTTCAATTAGACAACAGAACAAGTATGAAAATTGATCAAATAAGTCTCACCCAATCTCATTCCCATAAAAATAATATGTAGCGCTGATGAAGAGAGTAGATCATACTCAAAACGTCTGTCTCGTGCTAATTAATTGTATGATGCAGTAATAACAAAAATGCGTACAGGTATATTAAAATGAACAGAATAGTTTAACACTTTTTGTGATTACCCCAGATAACATCAGAAAATATTCTTAATATAGAACTACAAAAATAAAATAACAAAGAATTTAAAGAAATATAAAACTAAGCTGTAAAACTAAACCAATTATTTAAACAATAAGCACGTAATAAAAAAAGTGTTATTTTTCTAGTTTAAAACTAAACTAAAAACAACAATTTTTAATAATGTTTTTCAGGGTTGAAAAAAAATAACTTAAATTAAATTGGCATTTCAAGAATACGGCATCTGGATGTAACATAAATTTGATAAATTATATCATGACAATCAAAGTAATGTATTAAAATAATTCAAGTTTAAAACATACTTTTGCATTTTATTTTATTATTTATGTTAATTTTAAAACGATAATTTGTGTAGAACTCTGATTTAAAAAAAATATGCTCCAATATATTTTAATATCTTCTTTACGCAGGTCAAAATATAGATAAGAATTGAATGCTTATAATTAACATTCTTAGAAACTACTTTCAAAGCAATAATATATTGCAATACTTTCCAAAAATAAGCAGAATATTATTAATTCCAGTTATTGTTAAAATAAGATTTTTAATTTCCATAAAATGATATCATGAAGATTTATAGATAAATATGTAAGCAAGTCACGTTCAAGCAAACTGTGAACATAACAACATTAATATTTATCAGATAGCACTTAACGAATTTATTGGTTAAATAAAAAATTCCGATGCGTTAATTAATGTATTAAATAAATATTTATTATTACAAGGACTTCTGTGTGTGAAATACATATAAAGGATGGCGATTAGAAATAAATTATAATTGATATTCATTAATCGTGTCGTATTCTAAAGCAGTAACAACGTATTAAATTTAAATAATGCGTTTACATTATTCGTGAGTGGTCGAAAAGATCTTCTTAATTATGATATATTTTTTTATGATTATAGTCAGTCAGTGATGATTTTTGGATTGGTTTATTTAAATAAAATAAAAATAATTATAGCCATATTTATTGTCAGTTAGTAGAAGACTGTAAACAAAATAACGGCCTCCAAAATTTGTTATTTCCTAAATATTACAATCAGCAACATTAATAACACACAGCTTTGATAATATAATATAAATATCAAAAATTTAATTTAAAAAGATAAGTTACAACTTTTCATTTATCATCATTATTTGTCCCACAATTCACAATCCAGACTTACGTTAGTTACCCGAAAGGCACCAACGAAGAAAGAAGCAATGCAATGTTCCTCAATTAATTAAAGAAGTATTTTAATAAATATATTGCAATAAACCAGGTTTCCTCTTTAGTTATGGTGATTGAAATTTTCATTTGATTTTGATAGCGTTTATAGAATTTCGGTAGTTATGAAATTGTGTTAAAGAAACAATGTTCTTAATAACAAAATTAATATAAGCCAGAGATCAAGGAAGTCGATTATTGCATCAAAATAAATATTTACATTTATAATTATAATTTGCTATAAATTAAAATGATAGACCTCTTTTATGATTACATTAAATACAATCACAGTTGAAGGTTATACTGTCGAAAATTAGCGTCCGTAGTAAATACTACTTTAATTTTCATTCATGATTCGCCCACGTTTCTCAACCGTCACGGTCTAACGTTAATTTCTCGCGCAGGCGAATTTTACGATGTTGAAAAAAATATAATCCGCTAATAAAATCGAATTATTTATAGTACACTCCATAAATAATGAATTCGCGACGATGCGATGTAGATTAATAAAATGTTGATGGTTAAGATAAGCAGAAAATGGGGGTGGCCTTGCGTTTCGACCCCACACATACACGACAATTTTCCGCGTTTTCGTGTTCTGCAAGTATGGTAATAAATGTTGATTAGCATAAATAAACATTTGCCGAACGCGTTATGTTGCTGCCAAACTAGTTTCTTTATTAGCATATTATTTCAAACGAAACTGAAATTGAATGCTAATGATAATGCACTCATTATATACTCATCATGTCTATCTTCTTTGCTTTTTACACCTCAATTTATTTATTTCTTCGTTGAAAACGTAAAATATATTATATTATAGTACTTTTCTTTACTTTTGAAAATATTGATAAATTGGCATTTAATTTTATTAAGACATTATTATTTGTAAAGCTACGATAAGAACTTAAAGTATAATAGAATATGAAAAACAAAATGGTTATATTATAGATGCTAATGTAAGTTTTGATGGAGGTAGAGATGTAGTTTATACATGAGTAAACAAATAATTTTGTTAAACTAAAATTTCATGTTTTTAATTTATTTTTATGCAATTGTTAGATAATGGATTTAATAGACTAAAATTAAACAATTTATACTTTGATTTCAAAATTTTGTTGTTTGTGTTTCGCATATGTAACAGAAATCGATAAAGATTTAAACAAAATCAAGCCTTTTATTTTTAATTTTATTTGTTCTTTCTTTAAATTTAAGATTAAATCATAATATCAACTTTTAAATCAATAATTGTACTCTACTTCAGCATTATGAGTTTTTTTTTGCACAACTCGTATTGCAATTGAAAATTGATAAAATTGCATCTATTTTAAATATAATTTAAAAACTTGTTATTATAAGAAAATTAATATTTGAATAAGGATTCTTAATATGTTTTGGTCATTCTTCAACTCTGTCCGGTTTATTGGTAAAATAGTTTTCCTGGGATCTTAAAGTATAGTACTTTATTCGAATCGGTATTCTTGTGTCAGGTATGATTTTAATCTTATCAAATTTTATTAACAGTCGTACGCTGCCAATTTATGTGATCATTACCTTACAAAAAAAAATTGCTTTCTTCCACCCTAGCCTGACTAAAATATTGATGTGTAGATAACAATAATAAAAACCTTATTACCAATGCATAATTTAATGAACACAACCCAAAAGTATATTCCAATACCAGTGTGTTTATAATTGCTCATTACTAGTGTAATGTGCTCTACATATAACGTTAAGACTCAACCAGTCCGCGTAAGTTTGACAACCTTTTGCAGCTATTGTGCAGCCCCATGCTTTAAATACCAGTGCACAACATGCTGTCAACGGCTGTTACGTATAAAAACTCAAAATCAGTCACAGTGTTAACATACAACCCAAGGCTTCAATTGCCAGTGTGTAAATAAGAATCTTTAATAGCCTAGTCTTATATACTCCCAAGGCCTTTCTTGCGCAATGTGTGGATTACCTCTGACAGTTAATAATATTATACCATTATAGCATACCATTATAGAATTAATTCTCTCTTCACCAATAGTTTCTATTAACATATACTATAACAATCTATTACGAGTCTATCAATAATCTAGTCTTGACAGAATCTCTGATACTGTACCAATATAGTCTATTAAACAATCTAAACAATGCGAATAAATAACACTGTTATCAAGTTAAAATACTTTTTTTATTTTATAATCTTTTCTCGTGTTTATATCTGGCATTAGATTTGGTGTCCGTTACGCGTATTTGTATAACATATGTGCATATTGCATTTATAGTAGTCTGAACTATAAACAAAATGCATTGCAAGTTGTCTTTTGTTTATACTAAAAAAATCTAAATTATCCGTCAGTTCATTGAAATTAAGATAAGCTGTTTTCCAAATTTTTTGACAAAGTATAATTTACATCAAAATAAATATGAAATATATACATGTTATGGTAAAAACCAAAACACACATAAACAAAACAAAGTTTATCAATACTGGGGCAGGATTTCAGGCTGTTGTTAGTGATTAAAAAACGTTGAAATTTCTGCATTAAAATTATTTATATATTATATATTAATAAAAAAAAATTGGAGTCTAAAATACATTGAAAAAAAAATCCATTTGGCAAACACAAAAAATGAACATAAAAATTGATACCAAACCTTTCAAGAAAATATACAAAAGCAAACAAAAACAAAGGTTTAAAATTAAAAAAAAAAACAAGAAATTTCGTAATAACCAACTTTAAATATTTTTGAAACATCTTGTATAGCAATTTTTTATATCAAACTGCTTTGAATAAACAATAAGTAAAACCGCAAAAACTGTTGCTGAATTAACAACCTGAAGCCTAACAACAGAAGTACAAAACCAAAAACAGTAGAACTTTTGTTTTAATAGCTTACTAAGTATGGGTATATGTATAAAAAAGAAACCTAAAGTTGAGAGTTATAGAAAGAAACGCAAATCTGCTTAAAAATGTCTCAAAAAAACGTGCAATTTTTGTCGACTTTGTGCTAATATAATGACGGCAAAAATATATAAAGAATGTCACAAGAGCATTCTTATTGTTAAACATAATTTAAAAATAAAAAAAACTTGACTGCCACAATTACAAAACTGTTTCCAATCATCACAGCTGTTTGCCAGAATGTAGCCGAGAACCCAAAAACATCCATTCGGCATTGTGCTCAAGAATTAAACATTTTAAGAAACAGTGTGCAGCGTATTCTTACAAAAGCTGTGCGTTTTTATGATTACAAACCTAATTTACTTAACAATTTAACCACACCATACTGAGCAAAGAAATGTTATCAAACCTACTTTTGTTTTTGTTCAATAAAACATTAAACTTTCCTACAACATTATCTTCAGCAATAAGTCTCATTTTGAAGATAACAGCTTTGTAAACAAACAAAACTGCCGCATTTTAAATAATAAAACCCCATATGATTTCATAAGACAGAAAAGTATACCAAACGTGTTACTGTTTAGTGTAGATTTTAGGCTGGACTCGTTATCTTCAAAAAGTGAGCCATTGATTTCTTGCTAGTATAGGGTATCAATACACATAATTGGGGCTATTCTCTATAAACATTACTAGAAGTAAGCAATATACAAACTGTTAGCTAACAATATAAACTGTTATTTTAACAAAACTTGTTTGTTAACAATATAAACGGATATCACATCAGAAAGCGTGGCAAATCTGACAATAATAATAAAATATATAAAATTTTTTTTCGTTAAAGTGCCAGTTCATATTGGTAGTAATCAAGATTTTTTTAAATGTCAGTTCATATTGCAGCAAGATTTGTTAAAATAAAGTTCATATCATCAGCAATATTTATCTTGCTCACTTCTAGTAATGTGCATAAAGAATAGCTCCGAATATATGTAAGGCGTAAAAAAAATAATCTAGTAATACAGATACAATAATAGGTAGACAGAATTACACCAGTAGAACAATTATGTATATGGGTTTCATTACTTTTCGGCCATACTTAATAAGTGAGTATCTTAAAACTGGATGAAAGTTAATTGATAGTACCAAAAAAAACATGTTTTTCAAATTTTCAGCTCTTTAATCTACTTTTTTTTGAGGTTTCTTAAAGTTTGAAAAAAACATTTACGTAATTTATCGTACTTTAACTTAGTTTTTTTAATTGAAAAAGCCGTGACTATATCAAATTTCAACAAAAGTTAGACAAATTAATCTTTTTTCCGATCAAACATGGGCAATTCCATTTCAAACGGACCAGAGCTGGGGGGGGGGGGGGTGCGTTGAAAAACTTGCTTATGTATTTTTTTTTAGTTTCTATAATTTATTAGTAGTCTTTTGATCGATATATGAGAGTATGAAACCTATAAAAAAAAATTCTACGGTTTTTTAAAGTATTTTTGACGTTTTTTAACTTAATCACATTTTTTTGTTTAAAAACCGCAATTTTAACTCAAAAAAATAAATTTACTAATGATTTTTTTTAACCGCCATAGTTGACGTATTTTGATGTAAATTAATTGAAAAATATAAATTTGTTCTGTGCATTTGGGTTTTAAGCGTCTAAAACTCAAAAAATCTGCAAAGTAGGCCTATTCTTCAACATAAACTCTTACAAATGCACGTTTTGCCGCGCTCAGAGGAACAATACACCAAATATTATTAAAAATTTGAATTCTGGGGACAATTTTACATAAAAAATTGTCAGTGTTGTACTCATCGTCTATAGAAAAGTCCATTTAGAAAAAAATGTTTACAATATTTTTGTGCAAAAAATGCGTTAAAAATTTTTTTTTTTTTTTTTATTTACAAAAAATATTATAAACACACTAGGGTGTGGTTTAAAACTTTTTTTTAACAAATTTTAACAAGCGACAGACAGATTTATGTTTGAATGCCAAAAATAATAATATTTTTAAATTTTTGCGCCGATAGATCGAGTCTAAATTTGTGCCGCAGGCGCAAAAACTATTAAACAAAAAGTAAAATGGCCAAAAATTGGCTAAAGCGACAAAAAAAATCTTTGTTAAACTTCTGAAATCAACTTAAAAAAATATAATCCAAATAATCTTTAAAAAAAATTTAAAAAAAAAATTAAGTAAATTTTAAATAAATTTTTTTTTTTCTAGATGGATTTTTCTTTGCCAGATAAGCACGACACTGACTATTTTATAGGTAGAATTAATTGCAAAACTAAATTTTTTAATAATATTTGGTGTATAGTTTCTCTGAAAACTGTTAAATGTGCATTTGTAAAAGTTTATGTTGAAAAATAGGCTTATTTTTGCAGTTTTTTTGAGTTTTAGACGCTTAAAACCCAAATACACAGAACAAATTTATATTTTCTAATTAATTTACATCAAAACACGTCAACTTTAGCGGTTAAAAAAAATTTAAAAAATGCTCCTTTTTGCCCAGCCCACTGAGAACAAAAACATGGTTTTATGGCTTTTGCGGCTTATAGACAGGGTATAAACTTAAAATGGCGCCAGATTTGGATTCTACGGAAAATTTTTGATTGATTTCATTAGTAAATTTATTTTTTTGAGTTAAAATTGAGGTTTTTAAACAAAAAATGCGATTAAGTCAAAAAACGTCAAAAATACTTAAAAAAATCGTAGAATTTTTTTTATGGGTTTTATACCCTCATATACCGATCAAAGTACTACTAATAAGTTATAGAAACTAAAAAAATACATAAGCAAGTTTCTCACCCCCCCTAGCTCTGGTCCGTTTGAAATGGAATTGCCCACATCTAAATCGTGATACCACTTCTCAAACATTGGCATTTTGGTAAAAAATTCTAATTTTTGTATACATTGAAACAGCTGTAACTTTTTTTTTATATAAATATTTTTTGCTAAAATTTCTAGAGAATAATATAGAGCTCGAACTACAGCACTTTTTAAACTTTATAAAAAGTTGTAAAAAGAACTTTTTTTAGGTTTATATAGCGAGTAATGAGTACAATTTTTACTACAAAAAACATGGTTCCTACATTTCCTTTCATCAGCTCTTAAACTCCTAATCATAATTTTTTGAGTTTTTGGAAGTTTAGAAAACGCCCAAAAATCATTTTTTTTTTTAAGTAAACCATTTTTTAGTCTGGAAACAATGACAATGACAATGTCAAACTTTAACAAAATTAAGTTTAATTTAGTTTAGCATAATTTATTATAAGTTTTTTATGATCAAACGTACTGATTGTGATTTCACTTTTCAAATTGCTATTGGTATTTTGTTCAAAAATGCAAATTTTTGTATAGGTATAGGTGTAACTTTGTTCTATATAAATAATTTTTGCTGAAATTTTTTAGAGAACATTTTTTATATACAGAGTGAGTCGGGAAAAACGGACCAAACTTTAGGAGTGTATTGTATACATGAAAATATTATTAAAAAACTCAAATGTTGTTATCCGATTTTCATTTGTTTTAGCGTAATTGAAATAAATAAAATTTCTACATTAACGTTTTGGTAATCATAGCCTTTTTATAATAAATGTTCAAAAACACCGTCATTTGCCTCTTTGTTCTGTTTTGTCTACAAAAGGCGCCTGTTGCTCTCTTGGTTGAGTAATGTCTTTGTTTAAGGTCGGCTGCAACATTTTTAATGCGTTCTATTAGTGCATCCCGAGTGTCTGCTTTTACTTTGTATACTTTATCTTTAAACCCGCCCAATAAACAATAATTTAGTGCTAAGAGGTCTGGATACATCGGAGACCAACTAATAAGACCACCGCAACCAATTCAACGTCCTGGAAAGCTTTTGTGGAATACTAGAAAAACATTTTTAATTACGCTATAACTTAAAAACAAATGAAAATTGAATAACAACATTTGAGTTTCTTGGAGTTAGGTCCGTTCCTCCCGACTCACCCTGTATACCTAAAACACAAAAATAATTAATTCACCTTTGAGGACACTGACATCTGACAAAAAGCTCTGGTATCAAAAATTAATTTGAATTGTAAAATTTGTTTTCTTTTATAATTAATTTCTGTATACAAAAAATAATTATTTATTCACTATTTTAATTATAAAAATAATTAATTTTTATTCTTGTTTTTAGGATTATTTATAAAATTTTGGAAATGTAGTTTGGACTCAATAATACCCCAAGAACTAATCTTTCAAATGTGTTTTAGGTATACAGTCAATTCCGCTTTATCAGAACAGAAACCAAACTATAGGAATAACACTAATTTGCATCGCTTATTTGGGACAAAATTCCGCTTTATCGGGTCAGTAAATTAAATTATATTGAATTAAAACTTCACAAAAATCAATTTAAAAAAATTATATTCGATTTTATATGTAAGTTTTATACCTTCATAAAATATATACTTTTTTACATTTTTTGTGCTTGTAAACTGAATGAAGAACTTTTTTGTGAACATGACGCGGCAATTGTCGGGAAGAAATAACACACACACACACACCCTCACACACACACACACACACAAATATTCAGTCATTCAATTTCGTTTGGCGCACGTGTGTTTTGTAGACACGTAACAATTTAAAATGCCGAGAAATGATTTAACACTTGTATAAAATGTACTGAATCAAATTAAAAAAAATAATTTTTTTTTGTAATTTTTGCATAATCGGACCAGCCGCTTAATCAAACCAAAACCCTCCGGTCTCGATTATGCGGAATAGACTGTATATGAGAAATGTTCTTTAAAAATTTCACCAAAATCTATTATACAGAACAAAGTTACAGGTCCACTGTATACAAAAATGAAGATTATTGACCAAAATATCAATCTTTGAGAAGTGATATTTTACAACCTGTAAGTTTAATTGAAAAAAGCAAAATTTTAAAGAATAATTTAAAATTAAAATAATAATCTTAATATTGTTGAAACTTGACATGTACTTTTGGTTTTTACTAAATTTTTATATTTTACCATCAAAAGCCGAATAAACTTTTTTGGTTACCTAATATTTGTTTGTTTGCAGAGTGTCAATATGTAGTTTTCCTGTGATAGTATTTTTCTTCAAAGTAATACTTTAAATTTAAAAAAATGTTTATTAACAACTTGAAATAGCAAGACTAATGTTATTACCAGATAATTTGAATGTTTTGCGAAGGAATATTAGAAAAAGATGTCCTTCATGTTCGAGTAGTATTTTAGTAAAATAATAGTTGGAAATAGCCAACAAATATAATCAATTATAAAAATAAAAGCGTTTTTAGGTACTTCTGAACAAATTTTAATGCTTTTGGCAAATATAATTTGACTAAAACATTTTGACAAAACATAGATCAATCCTTCCTAAATGTTAGCTGTACACAAAATAACTCAATTATAAAATTAATGTAGAAACAAGAACAACAAGTTGTTGTTTTTGTTATTATATTACAAATCTAGATAACGGTCGGAATAAGACTATTCCGACCGTTATCTTGATTTAAGCGAGCGATAAAGCAAGCATTTCTGTTCAAACTTTTGATCTTACATAAGGTTACAAAAAAAATTAAAATTGCATCTTTAAACCTAACCTAACTCAAATCTCAAAGCAAAATAGTTACTGGTTCAATCCTCATCTCCGGTAAAACATATTTAAGGAACTATTGCATTTATTAATTCAAGACATTAGTCAAATATATGTTTAGTGTTCATGTAACCATAATAACATTCAATGTGAAAGTGGATTAAAGGCAAGACTGCCTTGCAGACTGTATCTACAGCGTCTCCATACTTGCAATAAGTGGATTTGGTAGTATTTATTGTGTAATTAGTTTGCAAGTACATATTTAGAATTAGCTGTCATGTAACAACTAAAGTATACGACTTAAACTATCAACCCTTAAAACCAATCAATCTTAAATTTTATAATCGATAAAAATCTCAATAATTAGAAATTATATAAACAATACAAATTACCAATCATTTCAATTTGATAGTAAAAAGAAACTTTTATTTTGTATGGAAGTTTATCAAAAAAAATGGCAATGTTTAAACGGCTTACTAAGGTAATGAAAAAAAGCTAAACCATATCACTAAATTAAAAAAAAATCCCACATAATATCTTTTTAAATAGACTCCAAAAACATAATAATTACAAAGAACAATGTCAACAAAATAACAGAATATAGTAGACAAGCTTCATATGTCGTGTGTTCAATTTGTAGATGAATTGTTTTGGAACCCACCTTGTAGTGTACAGAACCATGACTTTATAAAAGCTAACCAGACAATTTTCTTTCACTAAGGCTTCAACTGCCAAAACTGACTCAAACAAATAATAAAATGTTTTTTATCACAAATTTATTCTTACAAATACATTACTAGTTTCGGCTCTACTAGAGCCTTCTACAGATGAAATAAGTTATATGATATGATAACTTATTTCTGATTTCGGTAACAAGTTGAACAATTTTAAGCCGTAAAATCGTATACCTGTTTAAAATTTGCGGAGTCGATTTAGTTGGGCTCTCAAATCATTATATTTTCTGGTATCACATGCGTGCATTTGATTATTTGCAGTAAAGTAATTTTTGTTTTTGTAAATATATAACCAGCTTTTTAATAAATATAAACATTGTAAGGTTAAAACTACCAATTTTTCAAATCTACCTAGACACTTTTAATTCTTACAGCTCTTCTCTGCAGATCAAAATGTTTATGTTGTATTGCAGAATACCCATGTATTATGATACCGTATTGCAAATACTGCTGAGACAAATCAAAATAAGCCGTGCTGATAGCAGTAGAGTTTATAAAAGAAGCCACATTGCAAAATAAGAATACATGCTATACTTAAAATTTAATTATTAATCCGCATGTTAATGCCAATAATCCCTATCAAGATAAATCCCTTTAATAAAGTAGTATGCAATAATTCCTCATCATTACTAACATTTAATCAAAGTTGATTTGCATTAAACCAATCTTTAGCATTCACTTCTGCATATGTAGCCCTTTGAGATGCCGTAATTAGACTTTTATCTTTTACTAATATTGTCATATCATCAGCAAAGAGCACGATGTTCCCTCTTCAATGTGATATAGAAAATCATAAAAGTAGATTAAGAACAGCAAAGGATCTAATATGGAACCCTGAGGTACCTCGTGTATTTTGTAAGTCTGATAATACGATATTTTAACAATTTAAACATTGGTTATCTGCTGCTTAACGGCATAAAGTTGTAAAAATGAAGCTTTCGTAACTTAATATACCAAATTGAATGCTTTACAAAAAACTTCCCATAAAATAGAGACCCGTTTCAAAACAATCAATCGTCTAAATCTAACACTGCTTCTGTAGTAGACATACCTTTACGAAATCCGTATTGACACTTCGAGATAATAAAACTTTGCAAATATTGATAGTAGTGAAATTGAACAATAATTCTGACAATTATCGTTTAAGTTAAGTTTAAATTTTCATCTTCTTTTTTGTATATAATTATTATTGCGAATTCATTGAATAAAAATGATATTGGTTCAATCACTATATCTTTTACACATTTTGATTTAAATATTGTTTTAAATTTTTAAAATTAGCACATTTTCTTAAAAATATTGATGTTTATTTATTTAAATTTATATATTACATTACCGTATACAAGTAATTAGTAAGTTCTTAAAAGAATTAACTCCATTAACTATCCTTCATAATATAAAGTCAATAAAGACATTTAAGTAACAGACATAGACAATTAATTACATCTAGTATGAATAAATTACATTGAGGAAGTAACTGTACGGCCCTTCTATATTAAACCATCGTTTGCATCTATTTTGCCAGTGACGGGAGAAATTAAAGAATCCGCCTTTTAATGTAAGCAAAACAAGAAAGAAGAAACCATAGTAAATGCACGTCATTAGATAATCATCAATCGGTATTCGCATTTCGCTTTGTATGCTGCGTTCGCGAGGCGGCAAGACGCATGTTTAGCTACTTGACTTTGACTGAGGTAATTTGTAAACGCTGAACGTCTTTAATAAATAATCCATTAGATGTGTGTATGTGAATTACTTCACCATTCAGGTATTCACTCCGTAAAATACCTATGTAAATTAATTCTGAATTGTAATATAAAAGGATATTTATTTCAATTTCCTATTGATCTACGTACAATTCGGACGAATGCTAATGCCCATCCGTTGCGCAATTTTACACGTGTAATTTATTAATTATAATTAATTATTTGCATAAGCGACATCAATGCTTTGCTTAATAGTTTTCAAATGAAACTATTAATTAAAAACATTAGTGCGAGTAGTTTGACCTGACACAAAGTTCAAAGCCAGTAGGTTGGGTTATCACATCCACATTACTCTACTAAATATCCGCGAAGAATCACATCTCATATACAGATTGCTAATTATATTATTCGTTGAAGCAATTAATAGAAAATAAATTGAATTACATTTGATCATGACATGTTGTTTTCTAATGAAAGCACAATTTTCTGGTAGTAATCAATGTCAGAATTATTGCCTAATTTATTTTTTTTTTCTAATTTTTATATTGTTAAATGATATGACTAATCTGTAAATTGAAATTTCTCAGCTATCTATGATATGATGAGGTTAACTTATTTTATTACATATTGTGTTATTAATTACATAACTCATTTATGATTATTTTATTATCAAAATATGTTGTTTGCAATAATTTCTATCATTAGATTTTTTTAATTATTTGATGTTCTTAATTCATGAATTATATTTTCTTTATATACTCGTTTGTTATGATTTATTTTTTATTTGAATCAGAGCCGAGGTATATAAAGTGATTTCAACTAATCTAAAAATAAAACTTTATAATTCAATAATATTTAATAAAAAATCCAGTATTTCTGTAAAAAATATTTACGTTTAAAGATGTATATACTTGAAATTCTGTTTATATTTGTTATTGAGTATAGAAACTTACCCGCCAGGAGTAACAGGTTGAAGTTGATCGTCTCTATCGCCGCCGCCGTGTCTTGGTGGTGGTGGCGGATCTGCTTTACTGATTGATAGCACGAATAATATCACGATGCACTTGAAAGTCCACGGAATGTGCCTATTTCCCGTGCAGAGAGGCATTTCTGATCACACTGAAATAGAAAAATAAATAATTTTCATTAATCAACTTGATATGATAAGATAAAATTAAAAAATTATAAATGTTTATTAGCTCAAAATAACACAACTTAGTATGTCTGTAGATAGTATTTATAACAGTTTATAAAATTTTACATAAACACAAAAACCTTAGAGAGTTTTTTGAATAAAAATTAATGGACATAGAATTGATCAAAAAAATTGTTTAATTGTACAATAACCTTATTAAGCTTATTGTATACCAAATTCTTTGTATATCTTACGAAGACTATAAAATTACTAAATAAAAATATTGATAATAGTAAATAAAAATTAATACACCACAAGAACCAATAAATATTGTATACTGGGTAGCAGAAAAGCTGAGTATATCTCAGCAACTCTTGCATGTAAAGGAAGCTAGTCACAATTTTAGTATTATTCATAAAATAGACGTTATTTGTTTTTATTCTACAAGAATCAGTAACTTTTATTAGAATAATTGTTTCTATTTGTAAACGTTTTGGATTGTTTCAATTTTTTTTTAGTACGACAATCTTATAATTTCAAATTTCAATGTATACATATCCTAATTTAATGTATAATTTATTAAATATTACTAATTAGAACAACAAAATTCATGCATCCACGTGCATTAACTAATAGTTGAAACTTAGATATACCGTATGTATTAATTAAGGGTGCACTATTGTTAATGTAAAAACTGTTTCAACGCGGTTTTTGGTAGATATTTAGGTAATGCAATTAGTTTATATTGCAAAATTTTCAATATTCATAAACTTGTAGGTGGTCTACTCTAATAACCACTAAGTCCTTACACCTAAAATATGTTTTTTTTTTAGAAATAGCAAAAAAACGTGAGAGAGTTCAAAATGTTAATTGAAGATGAGGTTAACGAATTACTGGAGATTTTTATTGAGTTCTATGTTAGTGGATCATTTTAGATATTAATAGTGTTAAAAGAAACGTTGAATCAGATAAAGAAAAATATTATAGATAACAATTTGGAATATTTGATAAGTTGTCCTAAAGAGCAAACAAAAATTCAAAAAAAAATCAGTAAAAAAAGTTTTCTAGACAATTGACCAATTTTACGTTACAACACAAAATATATTCAAGGAAGAAACAGGACCTAACTTACCTGACAAAGCATAGAATTTCTTTTAAACGTAGACATAGAGATGACGTTGCATATACTGTCACAACTGATAAAAAAATTACCTAACCTAACCTAACCTAACTAACCTGACAATGCAAAGAAACTCTTTTGAACGTAGACATGGAGATGACGCTGCATATACTGCCACAACTGATAAAAAAAAAAAAATTCTTAGTATAATTTTTTTGAAAACGTTAAGAAAATGCATAGCTACAAGGATTACATGTCGTCTTCTAATGCACTTTGCAACCTTCACATTAGCTCGGTCATCACAAGAGCAAGATTTATTTTTCTCCATTCATTTGAATGAAAACGAAAACCAGAAAGCAACAATCCAAATTTTGTCAATTTTTTTAAAGTGCAGCCTTTTTTTTCAACACATTTTAGACAGTATTCAAATTCAGTAAGTGCAAATCAGTTAATGATTCTTTTCAAAAAAACGTAGCAGCATACGACAATACATCCAAATAAACCCATAAAACGTGGCTAAAAAGTGTGAATTAGAGAAATTTTAGTAGGTTTATGTACGAGTTCCAAATTTACGTTGAATAAGTAGGCAATGTTCTAGAGAAAATCTTGGGAAGCAGAATGGTACAAAATCTCGTAAAATCAGTAGTTGGAAAGTGGTATTTTCCAACTAATAAGTGTTTCTTAATCATTATTTTGAATTCATCGATAACCTAATAGACTTAATCTAGACGAAATCGCAGAAGTGCAATATTTTTAGCATATCATGAGAACCAAGACCATTCCCAGAAAGAAGAAAAATGGATCTACAGAAAAGATTATAAGAAAAGGTATAAATAATGGAATAGAATTCTTTTATATTTTCTCGATACGAGCTATACAAAATAAAAATTAACGCAAAAAGTTTCACACTAAAACAATTTCGCATAAACTTGATAATGGCACTTATTAGGTTAGCCACAACTCCTAAACAAAACATACCATCAGCCAAAAATCAACCCAAAAAAATCAAAGAATAATACCGTTAATTCAAACATCAAAGGCGCGTCATGCCACAAAGAAGTATCGCTAAGATGTAGTCATTGCAATTCCAAAACTGTAACTTGTAATGTTGGATTGTGCCTTTAATAACGGTAAAATAGCTCAGTTATAGATGACAGATAATCCTTAAAAAATTACTAAACAATATCTTGCTCTTTATCCACCGGGTTGATTCGGAAGGCTTTAATAAGCCCATCAACCCCCTTCAAACAAGTCGTAAGTCTTCAGAGGCAATGTAAAATAGCTGAAAAAGCATAATAAAGAAAAAGTGTGATAAAAACTATTTCGATGCTTTTCATTCAAACTAACTTACAAAATAAAGTATCAATGTGGTATTGTGAGGTAATCACATCCTGCAGAAACTGGTGGCACACATAAAAGGCCAAAACCTTAAGCTTTCTACTTGTGACGGCCGCCTATTCAATCCTCTTATATTGATGCAAAATATAATAAAGCTTTTTAAAAATAAGTAACTTAAAGAAATATAACACAAAAAACTCAGATTTGATTAGCAAGAAAGTAAAAATGTCGTCATCATTATGGTAAACTTCCTTTAAAACTAGAGTAATATAAACTGTTTCTTCAAAAACAAAATAAAAAAGAAAGTGTCTAATTTTTCCCCAATGTCGTGCCTACAAAGGTTGTTCCATTGTATGCTGATATCCAACATTTTAGTTTATTAAATTAGGTTATTTTGTATAATATAAAATAAAGGTCTTCGTGTAGCTTCACCGTATCAAAATCACTAGTAAACTTGTTATTTGAAAAAAAATCAGCAAAAAATGTTAAAGTTGCCTGTCCGGATAAAGTGCCTATATAAGTTTTTATTTATATGCACGGTATAATAAGGTGCTCATTTCAGGTGTTATTGCATAATATAACCAACATAAATTTATTTCTTTAATAATTTAATCACGTACATTTGGTTGATCATTTTTCGTAATACCTTTTGGTTTGTAATCTTGTACATCCAGCCAAAACAAATCTGCATACAGCATAAAAAATCTAAAACAACCTAACATTTTGCCTAATAAGCTTGACTGAACTTCAAATTCAACAAAAATTCTTATTTTTTATTTCAGTATCAACAGATGGAGTCCAACTTTCGTTGCATTTAAAATACATTATCTTTAAAAGTAACATTTTGTGTTGCTTATTATCATGTATTTTGTGTTATCGGTATATTAAACCAAAGTCATTACAAACTTTTGTTCATTAATATAAGAATTCTTGGTATTATTTCCGTATTTATAATCTTTCTATTAGCGTTCACTCCTACATCTACGTTGTGAGTTGGTTATTCATATATATTTTTATAAATAAAAGGTTTTCCAATAAGAAGTTTCATTTTGAATAGCAGACTATTTGGGCAGCTGTCAATTTTGAAGCTATTATCTTTTGACATTTGACAAGTGAAAACTACGCCATTATTAAACATGGAACGATACACGCTTCAACAACGCATTGAAATTATTAAATTTCACTACAAAAATGGTGAAATTTTTTCAGTTACAATTCGCAAAACTTAAAGCACTTTTTGGTCGTCGTAAAGCACCTTCTCGACCGGCAATAGTAAACATGGTGCAAAAATTGGAGCTGTTGGGACAAGTTTGTGATGTGAAGAATCGAAACCGTGTGCATCGTTCAAGAACACATGAGAATATTGCTGATGAAGCCCGTAGTGTTGAAAAAAAATACAGGTTTGTCGATTCCTCGTCGATCTTTGGAATTAGACATTCCCCAAACAACATTACACCGTCTTTTGCATAAAGACTTAAGTCTTTTTATAAAAAAAATGTCGCGCGTGCAAAGACAAAGGCAAATTTTCAATCAAATTACATTTGAAAAAAAAACAAACTGTTGGAATGCATGACGTTTTAAAATTACGTAGAATTGGCAAACGTGTTGGTTTACCAAATTCAATTTAAAGATATTGACAGAAAAAAAGACTACAATCTCATTGTAGAAACAGTGGGCGTCTCAGAGAGACAAGACCAACACAGTCAATTGAATTGAATTAGATAAAAACAATTAGTCATAATGTCTCTATAAACACCATTAATAAGCAAAAATGTTCTTTTGATTTTAGCTCATATTTTTATATTTTTGCCTCTCTTTAACAATTTAGCAATAGTGCTAAGATAGGCCAGACTAAGTACATAAATAGATAGAAATTGGCTTCGTCAACAAATCCAGATTTTGTTTATAGAATTCTGAAGGTCGATTAAGCATTAAACGATCTAGAGATCAAAGTCTAAATTTAGAATTTGTTCAACATTATCACACTCTTAGTGTAATGGTTTAAAGGGCAGTATGCTATAAAATATCCCCTTTAATAATACAGTGTTAAAACCCATTCATCTCAGAAAACCTAAGAGTCATTTTCCAGCAAAATAATTTGCGGCCTCATACTGCTAACGTAACTACAGACTTCCTAGAACAAAATAATATTGTCTTGGCTAAAATCACTTGACTTGTACCCAATAGAACATGTTTAGAAAATGATGTACAGATCATAGTAGTTTAAGGCATCTTTCAAACATTTTAGTTGAACTGCGTGACAGCTTTAAATAACTTTTAGACAAATTAGACCATCTGGCTTTCATCACGGCCAGAAAAGTTGATAAATTCATTAGAGTAAGCAAAAATATAACGCATTTTTAATTATTTTTTTAAATATCATTTTTCTATACAAATTAATTGAATTGTATATCAACACACTAACTATTTATAATACATTTTAAAGTTCTACGTCAATTCCTTCAGAGTGGTTCATTTTTTAACCATAGATCACACACTCATATTAAATGTAATTATTGTTACATCAATGTAAATCATATATTAGATTATAATTCTAAATTATTAAGTGTTTTATCTTAAAATGTTCTGCTAAAACTGTTCAAACCTGCCACAAGTTATGCCCCAAGATTTGAGTTAGTCGCATCACCCAACTAAACAACAGCAATTTTAAAAACTTTGCAAGTTGTAAATCTACAACTACGTCTAGGATAACCCCACTAGTACTGTAGGCCAAAAATCTAGCCAGTACCGTTCACGTAAAAAACCATGTTGACTTCAAAAATTACCATTAAAGTAAAACCCCAACATTGTTAACAACGTTTCTTTAACCAAATCCATTTCTAATGTAAAGTGGCTTCATTAATGAGACTTGAATTGTTAAGTATACAAATTTAATTATGCACAATACATGACTTTTAACATTCCAAAAAACTTCAGGGCTGTTTAAAAAGCTTTAGAAATTATAATCCAACATTTTTTGAAAATTTCTCAAATACTTTAGAAATTGATCAACAACAAAATATATTTATATATATATATATATATTTAGAAACGTTTTAAAAAATGTAGTTTTCTCAAAACTTAAAAATATTTTCAAAGCTTTAGCTATAAACTTTAGAGGGTAACATTCAAGTTGTAACAAATATTCTATAATCTTTAATAAATAACAACGATGGCTACTTTGCAATGTTGTAAAATTGCCAACGCATATGATCAAAACTTTAAAAAATAGATTAATAACATTTATAAAATCCTAACTTTAAAAATTTTCAACAAATTTCCAAAAGCATTTTTAAGAAGCAATAAATATTTAAAAAAAACTTTAAAAATCATTATTTTGTTTAAAGTCTTCATATTTAAAATCATCAAACAGCTTCCAAACCTTTGAGAATAGTACAAAAAACGCACAAACTGACAAAATCATCAACACAAGCTAAAGATTTGGCTAGTACCCCGATCGGTCTACTCTATTAGTCGGGTGACTAAAACTATAATGAGCAGCTGATGTAAAAAGCAGATCCTATTTGTTGACAACTGGCAAAGATATGGACTATTAGTACTTGAAATGTATTTAGCAAAAATATAAACTGTTAAAAGAAACGAATAATAGAAAAATTGATATTTTATGTGTAGAACAAAGGAGAAATGGGAAATATGTGAGTATTATAAATGACGGTAGTTTAGTTTTCTAAAAAAATTATTAAGAAATGAATGAGAAAATAATAAATGATGACATTTAAAACGTGTAGAATAGATTAAAAGTAACAATAGTTAGTTGTGCAAAAAATGTATACAAAGCAAAATTAAATTAATAAAAGTTGTAAATAAAAGTGAAAAAAAAAGCTGAGAAAAAGCAAAATAATTTTAAAAAGAATTAAAACAATATTGTGGTAGTGGGTGAAAATTTGCTTTCTTCACAAGAAGTGCAGAAAAAAATTGCTGCATTCAGAATGATTGTGGTATTAAGGAGCGCTGAAGTAGTGTATCAAGGGCCAAAAATAGACTTTAGCAGCCCGCCGCTTTACAAACATTATTTTGGAAAATTTCAATGTTTATTATGATCTGTCACTACTATCAGATTTTAAGGTATGACGTCATAATATGAAATCCTAATTTACAGCCAATCAAATACCGCAAAAGTTTTTCTAAATTGTCGTTTCGGCCCGCAAACAGATGATTTCGGTAGAGGCAGGCAAAAAAGAATATTTTAAGCAATTATATGAGTAAATGTAAATCTTATAGCAGACAGAGCAGAGACTGGAAAAATCGCGAATAGTCTAACTAAAGACAAAGTGATGAAAACTATAAAACCGTTAAAAATATAAAAATCTCGGGTGTAAATAGGATTACGTGTAAAATGTTAAAGTAGGCATATCAATTATTAATAGATTTGTTGTTTTATTCAATTTTTTTCACAAAGATAAAAGCAGTAAGACTAAATGTAAACATTATTGTGCTATTAGTTTGTTCAGTATACTAAGAAAAGTGTTTGAAAAAATATGATCTAAAAAAATGCGTGAAATAACGACTGAGAAGATTTGGGGTGCAGTGTGATCTTATGCCAGGTAAGGGCTGCATGAACCAATTAAATTTTGCACTTCAACAAGTGATTGAAAATTGTATGGCAGTGAAAAAACAAGTGTTCTGTGCGTTTGTTGATTTAGAGAAAGCATATGATTGAGTAAATGCCTTATTGCTATATATGATAGCAGCGAGGCGTGCGTTAGGGTGAATGAAATGAAAAAATTGAGGGACAAGTAATTGCATCGTAAAAAGTAGTTAAAAATATGATTGCAAAGAATGAATGACCAAGAAGGCAAATATGGCAGTTTATAAAACTGTGTTGGCACCAATTTTGCTTAAATCCAAAGAATGTGTATTTTAAAAAAGACAAAATTTAAATATTTTTTTGAGGCCGGGTGTGTGTGTGTGTGTATGTAACAAAAACTAGTAAGAGAGTTAAAAATGAGTGGACAATAAACAAATATGGTTTGAAAAATAGACCAATTGATTAGTACAGACGTAGTACTTTTCATTGGTTTGAACATGTTGAGATAATGAGTAACAAAGCAAGTCTATGATAAAAATGTATTTGGATCAAAATGCAAAAATGCAGAAATAGACCACGTAAAAGTTGGTTGAAGAAATTTGCAAGAAAAAATGTATAGATATTGCGGAAACAAATGAAATGTTTAAGGATAGAAAAACGTAGAGACAAATAATACAAAGTAAGTTTTATCAATCAATCAAGATATTGTACAGTGCTACTGCTTACCCTAAAAAGTTACGGCGTAACTAAATATGAACGTAAGTATGTAGAATTGTAACTAAGATTGTACCTGCATACACTACTACTAGGATCCTACCACAAAATAAAACAAGAACATGTAATACTAATAAGAGCTCTCTACTGCCCAAGAAGACAAGACGCAATTTTCTACTCCAGCAGTTTTCTGGGACGCTGAAAGATTTTCTTAATTGAATACATCCCAAAAAAGACTACAATAACGACACAATTAAGTACTTAAAAGCGTTTATACACAAAAAAAGAGCCTACAATTTTGCTCAGAAAACTTTGTTTCTGCACGACAATAGGGTGCATCAAAAACAAATTATTTGAAAAGTAGTTAATAAATAACGCATAAAGAAATTACAACATCTGCCTTACAATCCCAACGTCACCCCCTGTGGCTATTATAAATTGACGTTCAAGCATTTAAGATTTTCATCAAAATGTTCATAAAACTTAACAAATCGTCATCAATTATAAAGTATTAATTTGAGATAAAGCTTTGACAAAATCTTTGTAACTGTAAATCTTAACAAACTGCAAATTTCTTTATAGTTTTACAAATAATATTGCGTTTCACATAAAAGCTTTTGGAATGTTCAAATAACTGTAGGATTCATTGTCCATTACTTCAATCAACTTTTTTCAACAGTTTTGGAAATGTTCAAACACATTTTTTTTCTATGGGATTTCTTAAGCTTATAAGTTAAAGTTTGAATTTTTGCCATAAACTTAACAAAACTCTAATATTAGACCTAAAACAAATTTCCTTAAAACATTCAAAAATAAAAAGGCTATTAATAATAACAATCGTTATTTACGACATCTGTCTTTACAAAATGAATATTAATTTAATTATAAAGTGTATACATGTAATTCAAAGTTTGTAAAATTTAATAAATGATAACAAAAATCATAAAAACATACATAAATAAAAACAGCTTAATAACATTTATACAGTTAATGACTCATTATTTTAAATTTATTGAAATTAAACATAACTATATGAAAATTTTATGTATTCTGATAAGTGTATTAGCAATAATCTACAAAAGCTTTAAGGATGGCCAAAAAGCTTTAAAAAAAACTTTTGACGTAAAAATATTTTTAGAAAAGCTTTTAAAATTTATCAAAAGCTTTTTTTTAGTATAAAAACTTTACTATAATTATAGGCATGCAAATTTTTAATGGGTTTGATAATATTGAAAGTATTTTACAACGACCCAAATTGTTAAACAAACATAAAAAATAACATCCATAGATTGACATGTTTTTTAAATATTGCAATAGAAATAACAAATATGCTCTTTGTATAAGACCGTACGAACAAAGCGTACACATTTAACCAAAACATTTTTTTTTGTTCTGCATCCAAAAGTTTTTGTAATTGCTTATTTGCTTCAAAAACAAATGGTTGCTGACCTATATTTCTTTCTATTATTAAGATTCAAAGAAACCATACTAAACAAGAAAAAAATCTTTTACTTGAATAAAATACTACATTATCAATCACGCATCTAACGCATCTAATGCACTTAAAGTAGATGTTAGTCGTAATATCTCTTGCAAACACAGGTCCGGTTGTCGTTAAAGTAGGGGCTGAGCTACCTGTAAGCAAAGATCTGCAATGTCAAAGAGCCCTCAACCATAGAGCCCCCCCCCTCCCCGACGTTTATTTCAAAACCTGAGCCCCCCCCCCAGAATTCACAAAATAAAGGTTAAATAAATGACAAAATTGTACTTTTTTTTCAAAATTATTTCTGAGCAGGTTTTTTCAATAATTTGCTGTCCAGTCCAAAAATCCTAGCTCCTCCATTGCGTTAAAGAGACTAACGCACGTATTGAAAGCACAATGTTTGCAATAAATACATTTTCCAAATTGTAAAAAACATGACATGAAACTTAAATATATAGATCTGATTGTTGTGAAATTAAAAAGGAACAAATAAATTATACAATACAAAAACAGAATATTTTAAACATTAATAAATAACAACATGAATACGCTACTGACTTATGAATCAATCTTTTCTGAATTCAATTCCAAGATAAAGCGCGGGACAAGAAATATAAGTGCTTTATAAGCTGCATGTGCTATTCACAGACGTATCCACCGTTGCAGCGTTCCACCATGCACAATGCACATATCCTAAATGGTATACTTAGTTTACAGTAGTAGTTCACGTAAAAATTACGTTTATTTTTTTGCACTATATGTTGGAATTGAATAATCTATATAAATTAGTGTCCAACTGTTCACTTATTGTAGCTACTTATTTACACATTTGCTTACAATTCACAATTGATTACCAACTTCAATTAATTTACATTAATTTGTATATAGCACACTAAAAATGATTTTAATAATGATTTTAAATAACTGCATAGTTATTATATTTAAGATTTATTGCGCACAAATTAGGTTAAGAACACAAAACAAAAAATATAAATATTAATAACTTTTACTGTTTTAGTTTTAATTTTAATTTTAAGCTTTAATTATTTATTATTTAGAACAAAATATAATTTAAAAACAATAACCATATATTAAGTATTTATCCTATAAAATACAAATCATTATTTATATTTACTATGTTAACCAAATGATAAAATTTCGGAAAGAACTAGAACAAAGCAGTAGCGGAATTCTAATGAAACATAGCATTGTTTATTAGTTAAATTAATATATTATCTCTTATCAAAATTAATTAGTAAACATTAAATTGAAACCGTCTGCGGGGTTCAAATACAAAATCGGTTTCTGAATTAATTGAAGCACCCCGGCCGCACACTATTAACGCGATTACGTCAAATAAAACTGTTGATTTATAGGCACATTAAGTGCTCTTGATCGCTAAGTGTTCTAATTGAATAAGTATTGAGGTTAATATGTGTTGTCAAACAATGATACGATGGCATGGATCAATTCGTACCCAATAAATATATTCACAGAGCTCAATGGGATATAATTATTGCGTATTAACAATCCTAAAATTCTTTAGTAGAAGTCATTATTTGATAATAATTGTAATAAACTAAATGGAATGATGTAAATATTATTATATTAAAACGCATTACATGCATGAACAGCTTTCATGCATGTAATGCGTTTTGTGATTGCACAAATGCGCAGTGTGCGATTTCAATTAGTGTATTGATTATCTTAGTTTGTTTATACAATCTTCAGATTACATAGTAATTTAGGTAAAAATGCGATATACAAGTTACAATTAAATAATCATGTGCTAATTAAATCAATTAAAACAACATAAAAGTAATTAATACAAATTGAAAGAAGACGTTATTGTCACACAGTAGCTTTTTTCATTATACTGAATTACCACTGTTATTTAATTTTAATTTTACTACTCTAAAAAAGTTGAAAAAACAAAATAATTTTTAAATAATATTTAAAATAATTAAATTAAACAAAAAAAAAACTTAAAACGTTGTATTTTGCTATAATACTATAATTCTATTCGGTAGAATCAGGATACTAAGTGATAGTCAGAAGACTGTATATTGGTATAACAGAAAAACTAATTCAAGACTCCTTTTTTTTTAATTTGTAGCTGTTACAATGTCAATTCTTGTTTGAAAGCCTAGCAATTTATGAATTATCTTTAAAACGATAAAATAGAAGCATGTAGGGTAAAATACTTATTGTGAGATTTGATAACATTTGTAACAAAAATCTATAGTTTGTTGCGTTTGTTTAACATTGCTTTGTTGACTTGTCTTTTTCCCATAATAGTTTTTCCGGTGGTAGTTTTCAAATTTTTCATAATTGGATAATTAGACTTAAATTCTAAATAAAAAACTTTAAAAATATTGTAGTACAGTGCTATTAATCGGGAGTTATAGGTAGATTGACCTATTCCCATTCTAGTAATCTAAATCTCAATTAATAATTGGTTTTGGTTACAATAAAGTTATTGCAGTACTCTTCCGGCAAAGAGCAAAATATACCACAATTAAACCTTGCATAAAATAGAGTAGACCAATTAGTCTAAAAATGTAAAACTTTCAATTTCTTTAACAACAAAATAATATTTTTTTATGAATGAGGCGTTCAAAATTCAAAGTTAAAAACACGTGCTTTTGAAATTAATGCTTCAAAGCAGTTCTTCATTTCGTTTAAGAAATAGCTTTTCTGCAATCATTCGTTATGCAATAGAACTTTTATTTTGATTAATTTTTCTGTTTAAGTATGTTTGATTGAAATTTAAAATTTAATTTGATCTCGTTTTGAAAATAATGTCTGATAAATGCTCGACTTGAAAATATTACTTTTGAAACCATTTTATTAAAACCACATATCCATTAGTCCTTGTTTATCTAATGTTTCAGCCAAAAATCAATCAATTGATTTAACTCTTTAGTTTTCATAAAAATAAAGCCAATAATGTTCTAGCGTAAACAGCACACCAAACAATGACTTTAACTGAATGTAATGATATTATTTGAATGTGACAAAGTTTTCTGAATTTCAAAAACGGCTGTTTTGCTTATTAACAAGACCACTTAGATTAAACTAATCGTTAATTATTAACTTTTAGTAAACAATTAAATTGATAAAGTTTTGATTTTAATTATTGTTGTTACTAACTTGCTCTTATGATAAGAGCAAGAATTAAAATAAGTACAGAAAAGGAACGCAGAAATTACTAAATAAGATCATAAAAACAGACCAGGACAAACTAGGAAAAGAACAGTCCAAATAGCAGAAAATCCTAACTTAAGAATTCGAGAACAACACTCCACAACACGAATCTTTGTGTTTGAACAAATTCATCACTGAAGCAACTCTGAGAGCAGCGCGGCTGACTAACAAAAGAGAGAAGAAAACTGATAAAAAACAAGGACGCACATATCGGACATATAAAAGATCTCAATAAATAAGAAAATAAAAACATGCGGAAGGATATAAGAGAGTACAACAACAAACAAGTTAAAGATACAATCAAACAAAACAAAGGTCTAAAAATACTAAGATGGAACATGCTAGCAGAGAAAACAAATATAACAAAACTTATAAACAAAACGAAGAAATTACCACGTCATTGCAGATAAATCAGCACGTCATAGTACGTACGTACGTCATAGTACAACCCCAGCTTAGAAAACGGGCTAAAGAACGCATTTTAGTGAAAAACGTAGGTTCTGAAGATATCCTTGATATAACATCAAACAAAAAAATTGCAAACAAAAAAGCTCCTAGAGAAGATTGGGTTACACTAGAAATGATAAAAAATGGCGGCAAAGCCATGATCAAGATAGATGCTAGTTACTATATATAACAAATGCCTACAGAAAACTAACATTCCACAGTCTTGGTCGCGAGCTTCAGTTATACTTATCTATAAGAAAGGGGATAAACACAAACTCGATAACTACCGCCCCATGAGTCTACTTTCCGCCATATACAAAGTTTTCACAAAAATAATAACTAGACTCACAAATAAGCTGTATTCCAACCAACCTAGAAAACGGGAAGGCTTTAGAAAGAGATTCAGTACCCAAGACTACCTCCAAACGCTTAAGCTCCTTACAGAATCGAATATAATTTCCCAGTATATCTTGCGTTTGTCGACTATGAGAAAGCGTTCGATTCCATAGAGTAGCAGGGCAGTATTAAATGCGCTTAGTAACATCAAAGTGGATCATAGGTACACCAAATTGATAGAGAACATATATAGCAATGCGACTCTCAAAGTGCTCCTCCGCAAATATACAGACGATGTAAAAATCAAACAAGGGGTTAGACAAGGCAATACCATATCGCCCAAACTATTCACATTAGCAATAAGAGGGGTATTTATGCAGCAACATTGAGAAGACTATAAAGTCGAAATAGACGGAGAGAAGATATACCACCAGAAATTTGCAGACGACATAGTGGCAAAAAGCCAAGAAAAACTACAGCAAATGCTCACGGACCTCAATAAAAAATCTAAAGAGGTGGGGCTAAAAATAAACCGCAGCAAAACAAAAATAATGACACCAGGTAAAAATAACTTCTAACTATACCTTGAAAACACCTTAACAAATCCAGTAGAGTCCTACATATATCTAGGACAAATAACAAAATTATCCAAAAATAACATGACCGCCGATCTCAACAGGAGAATCAGATTAGAATGGGCTTTTGGCAAAATAAGCTACATTTTCAAAGCAAACATTCCAACCGTACTAAAGGCTTCATCATTTAATCAATGTGTACTGCCTGTTCTCACATATGGCACGGAAACGTGGGCACTGAACAACAAAATCGTAAATAAAATGCAAGTAGCCCAACGGGCCATGGAGAAGCGTATGCTAAGAGTCACTTCAGGACAGAATTAGAAACAATGAAATAAGAAGAAGATCAAAGTTACTCGATATGGTGAAAGAATGGCAAAGCTAAAGTGGAGCTGGGCCGACCACATAGCAAGACTAAAGACAATAGATGGACATCAAAACTTATATACTAGAGACTTCGACCCAATCGGCGACCAATTAGACAAACAAGGTGAACGAATGACATAAAAAGACAGGCCATACACAAACTGGTTAGAAACTGCCAAAGATCGTGACAAATAGAAGATAATGGGAGAAACCTACGTCCGACGTTGGACTGTGATGGGCTGTGAAAGAAGAGAAAAAGACTAACATGACATTTTGTAAAATTATTTATGCAATTTTGTTACGTTGTAGAGAGTTTAAAAAAAATTGCATTCATGAATAATATCAATCCAATGTTTTTTAAATTACCTATAATTAGAATAAGAATTGTAGCAAAATAATTAAAATGTTCTTAAATGTCCTTAAATTTTTGAGTTTTTTTTTCCTTATTTTTATTTTTTTTTAATTTTTCATTTTTACAAAAACAAACGGCACTGAAAAGAACCGGAATAACATATTCAAAACAGTCAAGCTTAGAACAAATTCTAGTGTTCCAGGATCGTCGTTATCCGTACACTAAAAAAAAAAACCAAATAAAAACATTTGTATTTTGTATTGTTTAAATGTTACGAAACAATCAATTTTAGTTAAAAAAAAATTATAGTAAGCATAAAACTGACTGTATTTATTACTTTTTTGTCCAATGCAATAATAATTAAATATAAGATTGTTTAAATGACGGTAAATTTTGTTTCGCGAAAGTTAACAAAGACTTCTCTAAGAAATTGTCAAAAAATCTTTTCTTATTCAATATTTCTATTTAAATCTTTAAAAAACGTTGACAACAATATAGCCTTCATGTAAACTATCTTATTATCTTTGTATTGGACCAAACAATAATAATTGCTTATTATATATCTTTTATTTTCAACTAAAATAATAAAGTTGTTTTTTTCTTAATTGTACCAAAAAATTTGAATTGCAATTAGTTTTAAAAAACCATAAACTAAAAACCTACATTCGTCATTATAAACAAACTATACTTCGTTTATTCCGACGGTTTCAAATTCAGAGGTCTGTGACTAATTTACCACGTGGAGGGAGATCAGGAAGGTCACAGAACAACATTCAGAGTGTACGCCAAAGCATTGAAGAAGAGCTTCCAATGTCAACTAAAAGGCGGTCCCAGCAATTGGAGTTTTCACAAACTTTTCTCCAGAAGATTCGAGAAATGCTGCATGTCTATCCGTATAAGATACAACTAGTGCAAAAACTCAAGCCAACAGATTATCAAAATCGATAAACGTATGTTGTCGAAATCCAAGAATTAACAAGGTAAAAAGATAATTTCAATCACAATTTCATTATAGGTAACAATCCTCAAACCATTCAGTAATTGAAGATGAACACCCGTGAAAAAATTAAAGAAATGAGCCAAGAAACATTACAAAAAGTAGTTATTTTACATATGTAATTTTTAAAACTAAATAAAATGTATTTCCAATATACACTGCAAAATTACGTAATTATCCACCCTTTTAAATATTTATTGTTTAGTTAGTATGTTAGTATGTAACGGAAAAAACTCAAACAATCATAAAATGTTGAAATACTCGTTAAACGCGTTTGTTGAAATCGATATTTTTACGAGCTTTAAGCTTGCGTGTAGATGAGTAATAAGTTTTAAACTTATCTTACTACACAGACCTTTGTAGAGTACAATGTAGTCCATAATAATGGATAAAAAATATCAAAGAACTGTGCCGATAGAATATCACTATCTGGAAAGTGGAGTAAGTCAAAAGGATGTAGCAAGACAATTAAATGTTAGTCATTTGACAGTGTAAAGAACACATTAACGGATTCTTGCAACTGGTTCTTATCACCAACGCGGCCCGGGTGCTAAAAGAAAAACAACAGCCAGAACCAATCGCTTTGTCATGATTTCATTGAGAGATCAAACGCTAGAATGCTCCAAAGCAGCCTTTGACAAGCTTGACCTTTGCTTACTGCAGCTCACTAAAGACGTAAAAAAGCAAGACTTTTGCCCGAAACACATAAATTGGACAGTGGACGACTAGAAACACGTATTGTTTACGTAAGAGTGCAGAATCTGTTTTTATAGCAAAAATGATAAAATAATGTATACAGAAGAGCTGGCAAACGTTATGCTGCCTGTATTCGGTCACCTCAAGTTGCTATTGAAGGTTACTCAGTAACGTTTTGGGTAGAAATTTCTTTAAGAGGCGCATTAATAGCGGAAATCCTAGAAAGGCATGTGATGCCTTATGCTGGATTTGTAGGCAATGCTTTTAATGGTTTTCTGTTAATTCAGATAATTCACAACCACACAGTGCAAGGATTGTCACACAATACCTTAAAGAAGTACGTATGCCAAAAAGCTCCGATTGGCCTTTATTGAAGAATGAAACAAGCGGGAATACAAAACGTGCTAATCTCTATGCCAAATCGAATAAGGAGTATCATCCAGAATAGAAGTAGCAATACGATTGCAATATAATTTCACTTCATGCCTTTTTATTTCAATTTGTTGTAATGCAAGTAACTGTAAGTGTATTCTCTTAACAAATTTAAAAATTCTCTAGTTTTTGTTTAGTTTCCGATTGTATGAAAACGTAAAAACAAAAGAATACTGCACGTCACCTTAATCTGTAATGACACAAATCTAAACATAATAGCGGCTTGACACAAACAAAACTAAAACTGAAAAAGATCATTTCTACGCTAAACTCCAAACCATTTTCAAGTCAACAGCACCACAAAATTCAAAATTAACCTTTTAGGAGGTCTGAACGCAAGGATAAGCAAACAGCCCATAAAAGGAATTTAACAGGAATTCAACTCAACTCAACAAAATTGAACCTATAGACTTATCGAGTTCTGCGCACTCAATGAGGCTAAAATTTTAGACCACTCCCACAACAATAAACAACATGGACTAATAAAAAGAGACAGCACTCTCAATGATATACTTAATTATAACAAACAGAAAAATACACTCAAAGCTAATTTTAAACCTAAAACCACTCACCTCAGCAAATGTAGGCTTGGACTATGAGATAATGTTGTGCAAAAAGCAACTACTCAAAAAAAAGTAATACCAACATACAGAAGAAAACTCAAAATATAACAACGCCTAATATTTGTACAGATTAAAATTTAAAGAACAGCTCACCACCAAAAGAATAACACCTAAAAAATCGGCTAACACAACGTGGATAAAAATAAACGTAGGTATAGTAACGGAAAAAATGCGATCACTTAATGCAGAGATTTCAGCTTATTAGACCGAAAGAGAAGTGAAAAAAAAAGATTTGTTTCTATCCAAGACGCGGTAAGAGAGACTAAAAAAATAAATAAAAGTAGAGATTACGTGGACAGGATGCTTTTGGATTGCCTGCATGATATTACTATACAAAAAAGCCAAATACAATCAGGCCACCCGAACGCGCCCCGAAGCAATAGTACAAAAGCTGGAGTTCAGCATCTCAAGCATTACTCGTTCCCAATATTTATGAAAACACAAGACATAGTAGAACCTAAAGAAAAAGTAATAGCATCAGCAAACGAGGCACTAGAAACAAAAAAAACTAAAACCAATCGCAAAACCCAATGATAGACAGAAAGATTAAATAACTAGCAGCAGAGAAGAAGGCATAACATATAAGTTCTCCCCAACACCTACCAACTACGCCATCATATCGAACAAAACTAACAGCAAAATAAGATAAACTGGTAAAAAACTTTGTTAATTAGTGATACTTTTTTTAAAACAAGGGTTTTATTTTCAAGAAATACAAAACCAGAAACCTCTAGAAAATATCACACAAGAAATAGAAGACATGGTAAACAGTTGATTTAAAACCAAACCTATGAAAGCAATTACTGCAGTTATAAATTTTAATAAATATCTATAGAATAGTATGATTGCTAAATAACGTAGTCAAAAATTGCAAAGAATTGTGCGAGAGAGTGCAGTTCAAGTATCATATCGCTTTTCCGGAGAAACAATGACGCAAATTTTTGCAATTTTGACTTATTATCGTCAAAGTACCAAAAAAATATTCATTTTCCCAAGAGAACAAACTTTTCAAAACTAGTTACAAGCAGACAATTTAGAAAAAAGCTAACACTAGAACAGTTGGAGCTTGACGTTCTTTTGAAATGTAGAATGCAAAACATATTATCAGAAGACTTGCATATAGCTCAAAAATTCCTTTATCTGAAAATAAAATAAGAAATTTACAAAGATTACTAAAATTAGAGTAAATTAGCCGTATCAAAATCCCCTTTCATTATTCCAATGCTAAACTTTTAAGTTTTGGTTTTAATGATTAATGTATACATATGTTTAAATGTGTAAACATTTGTTAAAAAAAGACTTATAAAAAATAAATTAAAGTCAAAATAAACAATGCTAAAATAAAAACAGTAAAGGGAAGCGTAAAGAGCAATCAATGGTCGCCAAAGATAATCGACAAACAGAGTAACAATCCGGATGCAACTCTGTTTACAGAACTACTAAAAATCCAAAAAGATATGACGTTAATAATACAAACAATATTGCAAATTCTTTAGATGTCAACAGATGCTTGTAGAAGTTTGGTCTGCACGATAAACTCCATATGTAATTACACTTTTGGCACATCGCAGCTTGTTTTCTTCAAGCTAAAAGTAAATAATAGAAACTTTTTGAGAAACTAAAAAAATGAATTCCTTAATAAGTAGCAAAAAAAATTTTACTAAAATTTTGAAAAAAAAAAATGAAAACCTTCCGAGGCGTCTTCGTAACAACTTATCTTACATAAAATTTATCAACACAATATATGTAATAAGCTTGTCGCAGTAAAACAACACGTAAAAGTATCACAAAGCAATGTTTATCTACAATCAAAAGATAAAAAAAAGCATAAACATAAAACAAACAGAAAGCGGATAGTTACAAAAATAAGGTTGTTAGCTTAAAGTATAATATACTTTTTATGTAAAACTTTATGTACAAAACTGTAACGCAGCGCCTTCTGTAACAACTAAGTTAAACTGTACAAATGTATAAGAAGTCTGTCTACCCAATTAAAGAAATACAAAGGTGTTTTTAATATATGCCTAGCATCTCATCGATCAGAGAGACAATTTACATATAATAAAATTAATGATTTTAAGTAGACAAGTAGTTATCATTTTTTTTTTTAAATATCACAACCATTTTATCTCAAATGAAACAAAGCAAACAAAATTTATAATAACTGATTTGTTTCTGTATTATCCTTTTTGTAAATAAATTTGCAGTAAAAAAAAATATAAAATGTAATTGCTACAAACTTATCAATCCGACATATAAAGAATGGTTTAGACTCATCAAAACAAAAATTACCAAGAGAACAATAGACCCCAATAGATGGACTTGTAATAATAAAGACCTTTATTGGCATAATCATACATACATAAAAAAATAAATAAAAAAATAAAATAAAAATTTAAATTTAAAACTTCACCCTGTTGGATTTACTTTGCCATCTTTAATTTTTTTTAAATATTTTCACCCATTTTCCATTCTCATTCAAACATTTTCTTCATTTTCTTGCCTGCATTTGCTCATTATCATCCTACTTTAGTACATTACACTCATTAACTTAATGATTCCAAGTCCCTACTCTATTTTTAAAAATCTCACACTTCAGTCATCCAATATTTATTGCCATTCTCTTCACTGCCACACCTTCCAATCAATTGTCAAACACCCTCTTCGTTTTCCTACAAATAGGCTGGTAGTTTATTATATTCTTGAATACATTTATGTTTGACATTGTATTTGCTACCATCAATTTTTTCTTGCCTATCTTGCTGTTCTACCTCTTCAAGCCTGTTCAATAACTCTCCGACTACATTTTTTCCTATTCTTCTATTCTCTATTACTTATTGCACTGACATTCTACCCCTTTCATACAAATTCTTTCTTTCTATACCAATTTTTTTTCGCACGTGCGTTTCTATTCTCTTCCATTCCTACTAATCGCTCCTTAAAAAAACTTTTGATTTAAATTCAGTTTTGCTGCTGCTTACTAGCTACTAGCTACTTTCTTTCTGCAAATCTATTTAGCCAGGTGTTGAAGGTTCTACATCTAATGCTCGCTTTAAAAACTTCTGTTAAACCTTTTCCATCAATTGCTCTTCTTTCACACCCCAGATTTCTGCTCCATATAACATAACACTTCTAATACATGCATTCCAAATTACCATTTTCACTTTAAAACAATTCTTGAATTTTTCTTTCCATATAATCATCAATCTTTTAGCTGCTACTGTATCAAACATGTTCTCTATTAGACCCATCACTGGCAAACACAAATCCTAAATACTAAACATTTTCATTGTCACTCTTAAACTCTTTAGTTTTGCATTTTCTTCCTTTTTTTCTAAACAGCATCCATTTTACTTCCAATTTTGTTCGTTCTTGGACTTGTACATAACCACAAAACTTATCCAACAAGTACCAAAGTGTGTCAAAAATGGATTAAGTTAATTATTTATACATAATGTAATTTATGATCTTTTTTATTTAGTTAATTCGTTTTTTTGTAAAAAGACACCGATTGATTAATTATGAGTGTATAGTATCAATTTAATTTTTTTATCCCAATTTAAGTCAAATTAAATTAAATGTTTATTGAAAACGAGCAGTTTTATTAGTTTCAGCTTATATCCTTTCTATGCAAAAATTGATTTAAATTTATTGATAAGAATGTTTAACATATAATTTATTGATAAGTATTGAACATTATAATTATATAATTAATTTAACGATTAGTAATATAAAAAAACATGATTAGACAATTATTTTTCTAAGCTATAAAATTCCACAAATTACAAAACATACGCACGTAGTTTCCTCTATTAATTTGCATCCATCTCATATACTTCACATCCTAGCAAACCTAACCTTGACAACTTCATCGTCGATTCAGTAGTACAATGGTAGGTGCGTGTCTTTAATTTAATTACAAACAGATGATGTGTGTTTTGTGTATGCTGGATTAATAATTTATCATTTGTAATAAATAGAGAAATGCGTCGCCGCCTTTCATTCATGCGGCGGTCTGTAAGTTCGTTTTTTTTTTCAGGCGACTAGTGAGGATTTTAGTAGTGGTTGACTACTCATAAGATTTTTATTTTTAGATGCGGATGTATTTATGAGCATATAAATTTAAAGAATTTGTAATTATATATTTAGCCCATCTACCTGCATGTGAAATTGCATTTTATGCAAGAGATTTTCGAATTAAATTAACAGGTGCAGCTTTTCCTACATGATGATCATTTACTGCGCTACGATATACTTAGTCGTAAATCTTTCATTTTTATAAATTATTATAATTATAAAATATTAAAAAATAAATTAATACATATATTTTTCTTTAACGGTATATGTATAAATACACAATAAACAATAATTTTACAAGTATAATCTATCTTAATATATCGCTAAACACTTTGCTAAAGTTTTATAGATAAGCCTAAAACAGCTCAATTACAGCATTTATAGAATAATTATAACAAAATCTTGCCCAAATTAGACGTTTTGTCATGTTTATGTGATAAAAAACGGATGAATTTTCCAATTTCCTCTATCTGTCTCTGTCTTGGGCTGTTAGAATCCAATTTTTCACAGCAATGTTTTGGGTATTGTCTTTCCATATTTCCTCCATGTTTCTTGGTCGCCATCGTGTCTCCCTGTTAGTCCACTTTGATTAATCTTACATTGCCACGTGGCCACGTGGCCGACCAATCTCCATTTTAGTTTTTTATCTTCTCTGGATTTCCTCGTGTCTAATTTTATCCTTAATGCTAATCCCCAACATGGCCCTCTCTATTGTTCGTTGTGTAGTTTGGAGTCTGTTTGCTGTTCTTGTTATTGCCATGGTCTTGGTCCCGTAGGTGAGAACTGGTAGTACGCACGATTTGTATTCTGTTCTTTTCAAGTTTATAGGAATTTTTGGTGCCTTGAGTATAAAACCTATTTTTCCAAAAGCCGCCGAACAGAGTCATATTCTTCTGATTTAGTTCTCTTTACCTAGTTCTATTTTGTGTCCGAGATAGACATAGTCGGTTACGTTTTTAAGTACCTCATTTCCGATGGTAAAGTGATAGTTTTTTTATTCCTGATATAATTGTACTAGTATTGCCTGTAGGTCATTTGAATTTGTGCTGATGAAGACAATATCGGCTGCAAATTTTAGGTGGTTCAAGTGTACTCTATCAATTGGGATTCCTATATGAACCCAGTCAAACAAGCTGAATTTCGAAAGGGATACAGCACCACTGACCATCTACAGACACTACTAGTCTAGTTCTTTAAAGATTTCCTCTATTGCAGCTGTGAATAATTTTGAAAAGATGGTATCCCCTCCCTTGCCTTACTCCTCTCTCGATCGGTACCATGTCTGTTTTTGTATTTTCGTCTATTTGAATTTGTATGACGCGTTTTCGTATATGTTCTTTATGAAGTTTGAATATCTTAAGTCAATTCTAGCTTTATCAAAGGCTCTCAGAACTGCCCAGATTTCAAAGGAGTCAAAGGTTTTTTTGGTAGCCTACAAATGCGATGAAAATGGGTATATTGTACTCGTGACTTTTCTCAATAAATTTTTTAAGTATCTGTAGGTGGTCAGTGGTGCTGTATCTTTTTCAAAATTCAGCTTGTTTGACAGGTTAATGAAAGTCCAGTTTTTGTGTCAGTCTATTGGTGACGATTTTAGTTAGAATTTGTTTCTGTCTCTTTTTTATGTAGAATAATAGCTTCTGCGTTTTGCTATCTACTTGGAATCGACTCTTTCCTTATACAGTTGTTTAGTAGGATTCAGACACTTTTTTGTAGACTTTCTCCTCCTATTTTGAGTATCTTAGATGTTATGCGGTCTTTGTCTGAGTTATTTTTGTTCTTCAATTAATTTAAAGTTGCCTGTAGTTCTTAACTGTCAATTTATTTTGATCCAATAGTTTAAATTTTGGGTCTGTGGTACTAGCGGTTTAAAGAAGTAGAGCTGTAGAGAGTTCCGTAAAATTCTTGAATCACTTGCTTCATATCTTCCTGATTTCTAGTCAGTGTGTTTTGTTTATTTTTAATGCTATTATTTTTGTTTTTTTCTGGGCCAGTTTGGATCTCAGGGCATTTATGTTTTTGTTGGCCTTGATGGTATCTAATATGACTTTAGTGTTGTATTCTCTTAGATCTTTTTGTATATTTTTGCTTATGTCTTTGTTTAGTATTTTGTAGTTATTGTATAGGTCTTTGGTCATGTTTTTTCTTTGCTTCAATAGGTCTTTTGTTTGTGAGCTCACTTAGTTTTATGCTAAGTGTGTCTTGGAATTTGTCTTGAGTTTTACACAGCGTATGTGTGGTTGGTTATTGTTGTTTTTTCAGTAAGATAAGATAAGATAAGATTCATGCAAAATAAGTTTTCGTTTCTGCAATAGTCAATTAGCATATCTCCTCTGTTGTTTTTTTCGCCCAGTCCAAACTTGGCTATAGTTGGTATATCCCCGTCTAATAAATAATACTCTTAAAGTTCAAACAAAAAATTTACAATTTAATTTCAAAACTTAATAAGCAATAATAAAATTTTGAATTTGCAAAAACCGTTTTTAAAAAAAAGTTAAATTGCGCGAGTTGTGCTCAAAGTTTTATGACAATCAAAATACCGAGCCCTTAACACACCTAATACACAAATACAGCATCTTAATCTTATTAATTCTACATAAATGTAAAAAACAAAATGTAATACCAGAAGCCCCAAAACCCATGATCAGAACCCAGCCAGACTGAAAACAACATTTGAAGTGACAATCAATAGAAACAACCTGCTTCCCTGGCACTAAATTACATCTTAAATAATACCCAAGCTCTGTCCAAACATCTCTGATTGTTAAGGTAGCTAACTTATGCTTATACTTTACAACAAAAATTCTAAACTAAACAACATAGAACACTACATTCATGTTTACTTTGCAACTTGTCGAATAAATAATATTCATGGCTCATCAAACTAACGTAAAAAGAAGTTCCTCAATCTGTATGTCTGTACCGTCTAACCACTACCTTCTCTAAAACAACCCTTGTCCCAATGCCACAAAACGACATAGCCACCAAGACAATAAAATACCCTATCACACAATTTAAAAACACTTTTATCCTGGTGCAACTAAAACACCAGTTGACATAAAATCAAAGTAAATCGATTAGCATATGCTTCTGCAAAAGTTTTCATTTTAAGTAAAACAAGTCGCTGACAAACAAATTACCTTCCAAGTTCCCTTGATATGCACTGAAAAAAAAATTGCAAATTGAATATGTATATATGTAATAGACCGGTTGTTGTCATCTCAATACTTTCACCTTAAAACTCTAAAAACCTTGCAGAACAGGATGTTCCAGCAGAAGCAATATCAACAATTTTTTGAAAAAGTTTAATGTCTCACTGCTGCAGTGCATTGCTGTCAAAACAACTACCCGCATTTAATTTGGCGCTTTCAAAAGCTATATGCAAAGAAAAACTATCCCAACAAAGTAAATATGAGCTATTGGTTAGAATATAGACATAGATGGAGTTGCATAAAGGAAATTGCTTTTTTGTTGCAGCATCTTAATCTAAAAGAATAAAACAATTGCAATAAATTAAGTTAACCTCTATGATGTTACCAGAAGAACTAATTAGTTCCATTGCCTAAAAAAAACTTTGAATTTCCCCGTTGGCTCTAGTAGCCAAACCTGCCAAATCAACGTACCAAAGACTTCCACCAAA
Source organism: Tachinus rufipes (assembly GCA_963932245.1). Taxonomy (NCBI): domain Eukaryota; kingdom Metazoa; phylum Arthropoda; class Insecta; order Coleoptera; family Staphylinidae; genus Tachinus; species Tachinus rufipes. Next base: position 32,678,876 of record OZ010746.1, on the reverse strand, counting down.
TCACAAATCCCAAAATAATTGTGTGCAACAATAAGTAATTAACAAGCCAGCGCTTCGTCAAAAAAAACATTAACATTAGTTTGATACTTCTCTACTAGTGATAGGACACCAAGGCATGCTGAATAAAAATTTGAATAAACTGATAACCAAAAAATTAAATCTTTCAGCACCAGCGTCAAAATAAAACGGTTACTGACCTTGCGCTACCAAGTAAAGCTCTGATTGAAAGCAACCTTGCAACACCAGTAGTTTGTGAGGTGTTGATAGCGATTGCGTTTTCTAAAATCCATAGAAAACTGATCAAACAAAAAAGTCCGCAAAAAAATTCTACTTCGTTTAATCCTAACAGCCTACTCACAAATATTATTGGTAGACAGAATTAGTAAAGAGTTAGAGATAAAAAAAGGGATATCCAAATGACAATACGATTTTTGCAACCGCTCAACTATCAAAGCCGTAAAAAATAGTCAAAGTACAGAAATTCAAGCAAAGGCTGGTAAACGGCAGGTGTAACTATGACTCTCTTAAAGAACAATTCCTTAGTCAATAGGCAATTTTGGTATTTACTTCTGTCTATAAACGTCCATCCGGATGGACACGTAAGATTCGGACAACGTTGCAGATTTTTAACCACTGTAAGGCTATCAAAGCTGATAAATAAGATGAAGCCCATTAACTTCAAAATAGCGAAGCAAAAAATATGAACAAAAATATTGTATCCCTGGTTGCAAATGGAAAGTCAAAGACCATTAAAAAAAAAAGAGTAATGAAAAGAAAATAAAACTTTTTGAATTCATCTGTAGTATCTGCAAACTTTTGTTCAACACCGGGTTTGATGTATATTTAAAGAAAGATTACTTTGTGGAAGCCATTACTATCAAGCCGCAAAAGAATAGTTAAATGAGACAAAATATAGTCAGATGAGAAAAAATGACTGATATAAAAAACAAAAGCTCAGCATTTGGTTAACGTAAAAGCAAGCGTCGTCCAAAAAAAAACTCGGCGGCAATCCGTTGTTCTGGTCAACGCTGGGTGGTAATTATACTTTTGAATCGATAAAGGCTAGGCGCAAATCTGTCGTTTATGGTAAAAAAGTTTAAAAGACAGTACAATTGCTGCAAACGTACGGCCGCAAAAAGCAATAGTTTCAATGAAACAAAGAAAGTTAAACTAGTTGTCGGAAAACCCTTCTGCGTACTGAGTAATAACGACGCTATCCGTAAGTTGCTCATAGGATTCAAGGTAAAGCAAAATGCAACAATATTTTTGGAAGTATCGGTCTTATAAGAAATTACTCGAAAAGCTCTGCCAGGTAATCGTTACACCACAAGGTTAAATGCAAAGTTCCTTACAATAATTAGGATTACAGGCGGTGGCGTCAAAACAGAAAGTTACGTCGAGGAAAGATAAATAAAAGCAGACGTATGAATTATATCAAGAATCGTTAAAACTAAACCAGAAATAGTCTCTGAAAGTTATTTTGAACAATATTAACGCTGACACGCCTTAGAAACTTATTAATGGCTTTCCTCAACAATAAGTTGCGGCATTGAAAAGAGGTGTTCAAATCTTGTCGTTCTGTAAATTCAGTAAAGCCAATGTACACTGCGGTAGGTTATGGGTTTTTATCACTAATTTAAAGATTGGAAGTTCCATGCCTAATGCAAAGTTAGCTCCTAATCGCATTCCCGTTGCACGGTAGAAGAAGCTGCTCCTTCTTTGATCGGGTGTTCAAATTATTACTCAAGAACCAAACTGTCTTCCTTAAAAAAAAAGAAATCAACCGCTCCGGCAAATTATAGGCCAATTAAAATTACGTCAGCAATACTCAGGCATTTTCACAAAAAAAACATAGCTGGTAAGTTTCAATTGGAAGATGGGTTGTTTGACTTTTGGAAGAATGCCGACAAGCTTGCAGAGAATCTTCACATCCTTAAGGTTGTCCTGAAGCAGAAAGCAACTTTAAACATCTTTTAAAATCGCAAGATGAAAAGACGTACCAGTTCACCTACAATAAGTTGCAAATGCTATAAAATGTGCCAGAAAAAGAAATCAAATGCTTCTCAATCTGGTGATGAGACAAAAGTCTACCAACCCTCAATAAAAATATTTATAGGCTAAGTAATTGAATATTCTATGCACTTTCATTTGCAGATACGCATTACTCTGTGTACAAACGTAGGTTGGGCTCCAGCAACAGTTAAATGCCTTTGCCTTTGTCTTAAATTCAAACTCAATCTAACATTACAAGAAAGAAATTAAACGTAATTATGAATTATGTGTCATTACACGTGTTCATCTGAAAAACCAGCAAAGACTGTACTTCCTTTAAATACATGTTATTCCAACGCATTTACATTAGAGAATCTTTGGCCGCGTGACCCGGGTAAATCTGAGGCGTATGGACATATTAATTAGAGAGGCCGTACAACAATGGTTGCACCTGTCTAAGAATGTTTCTAACGAGTATTAAATTCACTACGTATTGCACCTAAAACACCAAAGATATTCGGCTATGCTAAAATAAAATGGGGAGTAGAGTTAATCTGTAAATGCGCTGTCACGCAGTTATTTTCTAACAAAATATCATGGTGTTTTTAAAAGTTAGCAGGAATTTCTAACGGACTAGAAAACGTAACTTTTTTTACTTTAGTTCTGGTCGAGATCACTATTTGAGTCAAACAATGAAAAAGCTCTTATCAAAGCCAATAAGGTAAAAGCAAATATAGTATGTTTACAAAATAAGAGTTAGAAGGTGTGCAATGACAACAACAACAACTCTTTGCGTAGGATTACAGGCGGTGGCGTCAAACCAGTGTTAAACTTTTAACGATCAGTTGGAATGAAGAGGGCGATCTTGGCAACCTAGAATGAATCAGTGATTTCTCAAATATAGTCTATAGTAACATCTAGAGCAGCAATGCATTTATAAAATTTCCAATGTACCCATCTACTATCTATAAAAACCACTGCCAATAAAACAAGTTTGGAAAAATTAACAGAGAAAGAAAATTCTGTTAAACTTGGCAAATCTCGCAACGTAAAGAGACATGAGAGATGTAGCATAAGTGGAAAACGCAAGTAGTCTGTGAAATACCACAACTATAATCGGTTCCTTACTTACTCGGTCCTAAGCCCAGCTCAACAAGAACAAAAACTTTGTTTAGAGCAAAAAGGCAAAAGCTGGCTTGATCTCAATACACATAGGGACTGCAAAAGTACGACTTAAGATCCTTTGGACTTAATAGTAAATAAGTCAAACGCTCTTAACTCGTTACCACGACGTGTTATTGATTAAGAAATAGATAGACTCCTAATGTCTTTAATAAATGCTTGTTTGCTACTTAAAAAACTATCCAAATAAGATGGAAAAAACACTATTAGATATAATTAGATATAAGTACTGCAAGGGTCAAATCTTAGATTATTCTTATAGAATATTGTCTACGACGGCGTTTTTCAGTTCAAACTTTTGGAGGTAGTGCAAACCGTGACAATTGCTAATGTTGTAGTAACAAAACAAATAACTAGTTAGACAATAGACCAAAAATTATAGCTAGCGCCACACTAAACTGCTGTGACATAGCTGTCCACACAAAAAACGTTGATCCAAATAACTGGTTCTATTAGAAGCTACATTACACAGCCCCGACTTTGACAACATGCATCAGTACTACAAAAAGACAAGATTGACTTAGAAAGAAACACCTAGATAGATGAAAAAAAAAAACAAAAAAGGGAGAGTGGATATAACGCATGTACCTGGGCGTCGTGAGTTGGTGCAATAGGAGCCATGATTATTCTATAAGCTCTAGCAGTTAATCACAAGCTACAAGTGTTTACGCGGATACCTAAAACAAATTGAAGAAAAAACTAAGAAAAATGCCAGTAAAAGTAGACAATGCAGAACACGTTCTTTTAGTTTGTCAAACATGAAAATATATATTCTCTGAACTCACCAAACGTAGACAGTTTGATGTCGCATATAGCAACAACTGTAAGAAAGTGGTACGTTGTTGAGCGTTTTGCAATAGATGTACTTACGATCAAAAATTCCTTAAAAAGCAACTAAAAAGAGCTACAACAGGTGTGCGTGCATGTGTTAATGTTAGTGCCGTATAAACTTGTGCAATCAGATACGCTATTATGCGAGTCAAAATCTTGCTCAAGTCACCGGACATAAAATAGGGATATTACCAAGAAAAATACTAAGGTAATGCTATGCTAATTCATTATTCACAAACATACAAACCTTGTAACACTGGGTACTTTAGACAATCTGGCAGTAAAACTAAGAATATAAAAAGCAACTCATCTATCTGAAAAACTTGGACAACATGAGTACTGTGATTTAAACAAATAGCAAAGCGTTGAGATCAAAATACATAGGATACAACCATGTAAGGCAAATTTGATCCCTGATTGATGATAGAAACTCCATCAGATTGCTACCAGCGCCTATCCGCATAGCTATATTAGTAGATAGAAGGGAGAGAATGTTAGTCTACTAGCGTTAGCATTTTCTTAAATTGAAAGTAATACACTGCATGTACATCCCTGTTCCTGACTATCTTCAAACCAATAATCGCTTAAAAATCAGATTGGAGGCAGTTTCGTTAATATTTAAATTTATTACATTTAAAAGATATGGTATTCCATGTGAGGAATGAATAAAGGCCCGCAAATAGATGCAATAAGGTACATCAACAATTTAGCATGTGATAGCTGCTGTTACGTTTTCGAGAACATTACTGGGAAGCAAATTGAACACCCAAACTCCCTCATACGGTTGCAACTTTAACATTTATAAGGCGACCTTCAAAAAGCCGTAGCAATTCTTAATCAATATAATATGCTCATATGTATGAGTGGTTTAATTCACCCTGGCGATTACATATTTAGGTAAGAGCAATAATTATTTAGCACATTGTACACAATATTACTTTTCACTACTTGAAAATTAGACTAAACATTTTACTTTTTTAGATCTAGACAAAAGTAGGTGATATGGTACCAATAATAAATAAATTAATAATGTGCTAGTAGACAGATTTCTTTTTATATCAATCAGTGTTGTTTTATGTTAAAATATATGCAAAGTATTTCTCATTACGATGCTATTCTACTCACACTGAGTTTGACATTGATTTCCATCCCATAAATTCGTCACAAACTTTAATATTTTTAAAATATAGATTATTTTTTAATTATATTCAATCTATTACATTAAGTATTTTTTATAAAAACAAACTATTTGTCTACAAGCATTAATTTGATTGCATAGAATCTCGGATATGTTTAAATTGGAAGCCAATCTAATTGGCCAAAATAAAAAACTGTAAAAATAATCAATTTAACACATTTATTGCTAGTAATTTATAATGGATAATCGTAAAATAATTGATTTTTGTTATTTTAAATGAAAACTCACATAAAAGATGAATCTCGGATGACTAGAAAAAGGAAGTCGTGCGTAGAGATAACAACTGCGAAATATCCGGAAGCTTGATAATCTTTACACGAGTCCTCACACGTTCTATAAATATGTCGCATGTTCAATTGCTCATTAAATATAGAGTAAATAATATCAATACATGCGTATATTGACTGCATTTCACAATTATCATTATGCGTGTGATAAATGGCATAGTTTATCTTAAATGCAATTTTAATTACAATATATTATGTCATCATTATTAATTTTATTATATAATTGAATCAAAGTTCTAATTATAGTAGGTATATGTAATAATAATATAAAAGCATATAATTCAATTTGCTTCATTGGTGGTGATAATAATTATCATCTGTTCCACTTTCCTGATTTATTAAATTCGTATTGACCTTTTAAATTCTTTTCCAAATCTATTTGTTTTTATCAAAATTGCAGAATATATTTTTATCTGATAAATAGCATCAATTTTTTTAACATAATTTAAATACAAAATTTGATTGAAAGCGCTCTATAATTATCATATTAAAAATTAATCTTATTATCATTAAAAACTTAATTCATCTTTGGACTATATAACAACAGTTATTATTGTGAAATAATTAATGATTTATAAAAATGTTTAGCCTTCTTTGCAAATAGCTAAAATAATACAACAAAAATCTTGTACATGGAATTTCAAATATATTTTATTTAATGTATTTTAGTTGTATTTAAATAATTGTAAAAAAAGAAACTGAGCAAATAAGTGCGTTTTCAGATCAAGTTTCAATAATTACATAAATTGCTACGCAACAACAATATTTCCGATTAGTAAAAAACACCTACATGAATATTATACAAATTAATTAATGATTGAATATTTTATAATAGTTAAACTAACTATTTCCCCTCGTAGTTCCATTGAAATGAAAAACAATAAAACAAGTATGTAGATCAATAAATAAATGTTTTGAAACACAAATCTTCAATTATGATAGACAAATTAGATGTTTTGTTTTCAACATTAATGCAACAATAGTTAATAATTTATTTGTCTTTGAATGCCTGTAGGTGAACCATAATGAAAGTGAAAATGATGGAGTGTTTTAATTTTAGAAGAGACTTTTTCCTATGGCCATTATTAATTGATTGAATAGAATATTTTAATTATAGACTTGCCTGCAACTGAACTGCTTAACACAAAATTAATATAAGGGTGCACATTAATTTTCTGTATGCAGAAACAAATCATTATAATTTAACATAATAACACATTTTTATTGTGTTGCATGACTTAATGATAGAGAATTAACAAGTCGTATTTAAAAATAAATCAAATTTTATAGTAATTATCAATTGAGGCAGTAAAAGTGTATTTATGATGAATGGTGTAGTTAACCAAAATGTTATCTTATAGACTATCTTTTATTTTAATGTTTTAATTTTTTGTAATTTATTTTTTATAATAGTATACAATATCTAAAATCACATCAGAATAAAACTTGATAATTATCACAAAAAATAAATTTCAACCTGTTAATTGGGAATATTTGTACAATTTTAACATTTCAATAAAACTACAAACATGAAACTTATTTAATTAACAAAATCTAGCAAAAACTTAATGTTAAATATAAAATAATTTCCAAGATTTTTCATCAACAATGTAAGAAACATTATATTGTATAGTTGCGGAATATTCTCAGAAAAATAAAACAAATTTCAAAATAATCCAATTAAATAAAAAAAATACTGTTAAATGTGTCATAGTCTGAAAATAATTATTAGTTTCTAGCTAGTTTTGTATAATCAGAGTTAACGTAAAATTAGTTTAAATAGTATTGTGTCTTGGTTTTTATTATTTGAACAATGACAATTCATAAAAAAATGCAAAGATTGCTTCGTTGTAATGTTATTTAGGTTAATAGTTTTTGATCGGTTATTTCCTCTAGCAAAATATTAGATTAGTTTAGCTGTATATTAAACATTCAATATAAATCCTACATAAGACAAAAAACTTGAATTGTATTTAATAACCTTTGTATAGGTTGAAATAAAAAGCAGCCTGTTACTGGTCACCCCAACAAAACAATAAAAGAAAACAAATTTTACCTACACGATGAAGGATAAAGTATGCAGAAATAAAATAAACCAATAATTACAGCTGGTTTTATCGTTCTAAAAAAAAAGAAGTTATATTTCAAGAGTATAAATGATGATAAAAAGCTAACCTTTTTCAAGGAATTATCTAAATTACACATCAATCTCACATTCAGTTTAGAAAAAATGTAGAAAACCAAAAACTGAAAGTTAAAAGAAAAAGAAAACTTAAGTTTATCAAAATATATATTATATTATAAAAATGCTTAAAAAAGACCTCCTCAACAAGAAGTTAAAAAAGTGGAAAATCAAGACCAAACTTCTGTCAACATTCAAAAACTGCTTTGCTAATGAAATCAACATAATAAATAAAACACTCCATAAAAAAACCATAAATATAACCTCACAAAAAAGATAAAACCAAGCGATGCAAAACGGTTTACTAACGCTTAATGACCTAAAAGAAACAAATATGAAATGCGTCCAAGCAAACAAAATTATTTTTTATACTGAAATAAAAAATAACTAAGTGATAACTATGACAGAGAGAGAGAGAGATTTGCAATAAAATAGAAATAACAAGATAATACATATAATATAAAATTGTGACAAAATATTAACTTCACTCAAAGAGCCACAACCAACAAAAGACAAATAAAAATGCAATAAAACTCTTTTGTAAAAAACTATTAGCTTTTTAAGAAAACATTAAAACAAAAGACGCAAACCGATTGACGCAAAACTAGAAAAGACGTTAAAAAACAAAATATAACAAATCATTTAGCTAAGATCATACCCAAAAACAAAATAAATAATAAAAACCATTTTAGATACGAAACACATCTTAAACAAAAATACAAAAAAAAACTGCTAGAATAATCAAAAAGCCAAAGAAAATGCAATTTATAGACAACTTAACATCATTTACAAACAACTAATAACCGGCACATTAATATCAAAAATTAAAAAAAACAATATTGTTTTATGCTATAAAAATAAGTAAAAAAACAAAAAAAAATGGCCAAAAGATTTGCTACATAAAACAAAAGATAATGCAACGTAGTGACAATTCAGTTTGGTACCATGGAACAAACCAATACAAATGAAACGTGAGCCATACAATATCGGCCCGTGTAACCAAACAAAAAAAAAGGGTATTAACAAACCTTAAATCTTAAGAGCAAGACACTAATAATAAAGAAAAAAATTGAAATTACACTACAGCAAGCTGTCACAAAGTTAAGTACTTGGTCCACTACTGTAAAATCTTTGTTCTTTGTTTTCCACATCATAAAAAAGATCAACTAAACTAAAATTAACAATTAAAAAAAACAAGACAATCATCCTCCTCAGCAAGGGTAGTGAACTGAAAAAAATCATCTTTATAGCAAAATTCACACGTTTTAAAACAAACCCAGCTTTAAGTAGAAATATAGTTTGATCACAACATAAAATGACAAAGCTTGTAAAACAAATTTTCTCAAAAACCAATAAATTTGCCTAAGAAGAGGCACAATTGTCCACTCTATCATGCTGTATGGCGCCTAAATATGGAAAAAAAACTATAAAATTTGCATTCTATTTGAAGGTTTTAGGATAATTTTTGTCTACTGTAAGATAAGTTACTCAATTTTGAAAAAAAAAATCCTTAAATTATTATTTGGATATAAAAAGTATTATAGTTCTCGTGTACTACATATATCTAGTTACTTATTAAACCCAAAAAAAAAAGTAACAAATAAAGTAAAGTGTATGAAAAATTACTTTTATATGCAACGTATTTATTTTAGCAAACCGCTTTCGACTGTTGTACCAACTTCGATTAATTTCCTCAAAAAAACTGATTAATTTTATTGTAGCAGGTTAAACAAATGGGTACACTTAAAATAATTGAATTTTTAACCATAAATAAATACTTAATTTTATCTATTAGTTGATTTCAGTTTATAATATAAAAGACATATACAAGAACTATTTGACACAACATCACATTTTTATTGTTACTCAATATTTCAAAAATTAAAAAACTGGCACATATCGCAAAATTGCATCTAATTTTTGGTAATCAAATAGTTCCAAATGCATCAATAAAAAAAAAATAATCGAAAAATTTGAAGAAACTATGTTCATTGCTGATGTCAGACCATCGACACATTGGGCGCGTTTAGGGAATAACCGTCAACTTGCAGCGCAATTTGATTACTGTAAAAAATATAAAATTTACTGAATACAGGCAAGCATTCACTTAAACAACCTAAAATTTTACCGTTGACTAAAATAGTCAACTGTTGGTTGGCAAGATATATTCAACGCATTTATCATTAAAAAAAGAAAACATGTTGGCAACAGTTGTCAACGATTGCGTTCCATAAACACACCCATATTTATCTAGTAGAAAAGCCCGAGTGTCCAGAAACATCCATTTGACATCGTGTTCAAGAACATTTTGAAAAGCAATATGCAGCGTATTCTCACAAAAGATTAGCCTACAAAATTCAACTTACTTAACAACTCACAATAAACAACAACAACAACAAAATCGTCATTTGCTTTATGGAACAACCACAATAAACGGTAAGTATTCCAGCAAAATTATTAAGCAATTTTCAGGTTGATAGCTTCGTCTATCAAAATTTCCAAATTTTTAGTAGTGTTTTATAAAAAAAAATGATCCCAAACTTGTTACTGTTTAGTGTGGATTCAGCGCTAAAAGCATCACTGGATCATTTTACTTTAAAAACATAGTCAGGATTACACAAACGTCAATAGCAAACAGTACCAAAAATCTGAAAATAATAACTCAGTTTTTGTGCTTCATATCCTCATATAATATGAAACACTTACTACACATCACGTTAAACAATGGCATTATGATGCAATTTAAAGCCTTTGAACTTTTTTCTCTAAATTTTTTTGAATTCAAAAGGTCATGTCAACAAACCCACAAACATACCACTCTTAAAGTAAAAAATTAGACGCTGCATCCTTTAAATCCAATCCAATCTTAATTAAACCATCATCATTAATTACATACAAGGTCTGGCTATTCATTCTCAAATTGCAGCACAGAAAATTAAACCAAAAGTAAAATAACTTATGGATAGTTCACTCATTTATGTCTCAAACATGTTGTCAAATTTGTTTCTGCGCATGAGAATAGAGCACATGTTTCAATCAGTCATCATGAAGCAAACAAGAAAACAGAAAAATTTGTTTTAATTTAGGTAAAACTGCAACAAAAACAAAATGTGTGATAACTTTCGACGGACACTTTAGGTCATACTAGATTGTTTAAGTAGTTTAATCGAAGATAGATATGACGTGTTCAAAATAAACCAAATGTCTGTCATTTTGTCAAAATGCAAGTTTAATCTTAAAATTTTGTAAAATTGTGCCAAAAGACCGTCGATTACTTGTTAAAGTAATAGCAGGTAAGAAAGATTTGAAAAATGTTATAAAATATAAGAAAAAAAATTACGTATCTAACTTTTTCACAACCCTACGTACAGTAAAAAGTTAGATCGGCAGAATTTGTACAACCATGTAAAAAACTTATAGAAAGTTATAATAAACTGGGCCAGAACACTTAAATTGAATCAGTTGATGTGAACGGTCTGTTGCAGTCAGGTAAAATTTCATTTGCACCATTGCAATTCTGCACTCTGCACTATATTGCTAAATTAAATAAAAAATAACAAATCATTAAATAAACGATGAATTATTTAATTGTTTCGAATACCTTATTTAATAATATTAATTTATTACAAGATAAACTTTGGCTTTATCGATTAAATAAAGCTAATAAACATGCGGAAATTTATAAACATTCAGCTGCTCAATATCTAGAGATTTTTCTGTGATAAATAATCTAACGTTCTAACCTACAGTTGTTGGTGCTACTAAAAACAGTTATTAATTGTACAAAAAAAAAACACTTAAAAGCCTCTATTCTAATCAACTGCAACTCATAAGTATATAGATAAAATAAAAATTATATTAAATAAATATAAAGGATATTTTGTGATACTTTTTATTGTACTAATCTGTCAAACCTTGTTTAAACCCAGTCCAGGGGTCGGCAACTTGTAGTTCTTTCAATGTGCTCTTATTAGTACCAAAGTGTCTTTCGAAAAAATCAAAATTATATGCAAACAAAAACATTTTAACGGATTGTACCTCTAAAAGTCTAAAATAAATTATAATTCATACAAAAAGTAATTTTTAACAAAAAAAATCAAAAATTATAAATAAACCCCATTTATTGCAGAAAATACAAAACTATAAACTTATTTCCCTCGTAAAACTTATGATTTATTTTATTGAATACACAATTATGGCATTAAACAGTTAATAACATATAGAATCAAATCATGGCAAAAATACTTCAAAAAACCTCAGCCCTAACTAAACCAATTTATTAACGGTAAGATAGTTTAGTAATACAGCGCTAGCTTAACACGCTAACAGTCTAAGGTAAGATTGCCAAAATATGACTAAATAAGAGCTTGGTTGTTATCCACCAATAACCTCCATTAAACAAGTCGTATGGCTTTTGTAGTGATGTAAAATAACTGTAAAACGCGTAATTAAAAAAACGTACCATAACAATGACTAACCAGCAGATTACCAATTATCTGTTACTTCAGACCCCAACTAGTAAAGCTATTAGTTGACATTGTCAACTAATATTAATGTATTTTGTGTCTCTAAATCTACGTTTAGAAGTCAGCTTATTTTTTGTATTCTTCATTTTTGTATTATAAAACATCATTGTTTATGTATATTTGATGTAGATGTAAATGGTAAGATTATACCGTGAATAAAGTATTATTATTATTACTACGTTCAAAACACCAAAGTTAAATCAATTACAATAAATTATTGTATTATCAATACACATAAAATAGAATTAAAAAGAATTAAAAAGAATCTAAATTTACACTTTTAATTTTATCTGTTTTTCCACACTTTTGTTATACAGTGAGAGCAAAAATGATTGACCTGTGCTCTTAACAAACAGTACGTACGTGCCGCCTCGTTCATACGGTCTCGTATAGTGTACCTAACTTCACTCGGTTTTAATCATATGATTAAAACCTACAAATCTGTCAATAACGTTTACAACATTGTGCGTACATGGCAAAATTTTACTAAAACTCCGTTTGATGAAAGCGGACAGGTCAGTCATTTTTGATCTCACTGTATATTTAATGTAAGGCTTTTATTAATGATATTTAAGGAGAAAAAATAGTTCTACAAAATTGTAATGTAGTCTAGTAGTATCTCGGAACTTAATAAAGATAATTTATTTCTGTTTTCGGAATTGTGATAAGAATAATAGCAAAATTCTTGTGAAATGAGCTTAAAATATAATCATGAATAAAAAAGTTAATTGCCAATTTGTGTTTGATTTTTTTTCAGATAGTTTTAAACATTTTACGTGCCGATAAAAAAAATGATGGCTTTAAAGTTATCACAAAATTATTTTTTTTTACTTTAAAACTACAATTGAATTTTATAAGAATAATAGGTGTTAACAATAAGCCGACCTGAGCTTCGCCTATTACGTTTTTTTTGTGTATAAAAAATAGTATTTTATATTAATAATAATAATAATAATAATAATAATAATAATAATAATAATAATAATAATAATAATAATAATAATAATAATTTATTCGTGCTATTATCATCAGATTTACACATGTCAAAATAAAAGATATAGAAAAATACAGTATTAAAATAATAAAAGTATAAGTACAAATTAAAATATTAAATAAAATTAGTAAATTTATTATCCATAAATTCCCCAATAGTGTAAAAGGCCATTGATATTAAATAAGCCTTAATTGTGCTTTTAAATTTATTACGCGGAAGATTTTTTAGATCGTTTGGTACAATATTAAAAAACTTTATTCCATAGAAATTTACTTCATTTTGTGATTTACAAAGTCTTGTTTTGTGTGGATAAATGGCAATCTTTGTTCTAGTATCATAGGAATAGTAATTCTTGTGAGTAAGATAATTATCTATGTTGTCATACATAAAAAACAAGCATTCTAAAATATACATACATACACGGTAGAGTTAAAATTTTTAAAGATTTAAAAGATGTTTTACAGTCTTCCTGGTAACCTATTTTAGCTATGACTCGTACAGCTCGTCTCATAATATCCAAATAATCTCTGAGATATTGGAGAGTGTCCCCAAATTAGCAAGCTATAACTTAGGTTAGCTGAACACAGTGAAAAAAATGCCGATCTCAATGCAAACTTTAGTAAAGCTTGTGCTAAATGGCGCAGTAAATAAATGTTCTTAACTATCTTTTTAGACAACTCTTTGCCGTGAATGTCCCATCTAAGTTTGGAGTCTATATGAACTCCAAGAAAAGTTGTGGACATTGCAGGTATTTTGTTACTTAGTGAGAAAACTATATTGACAGTTTTTTTAGCATTCAGACATAGAGAGTTTGATGAAACCCAATTTGAGATATTGCTAAGTGTTACATTGTTTTGATCAATAGCCTCTTCCAAACTACTCGATTTATTTGCAAACGTAGTGTCGTCCTCATACAGCACTGTAGTGGTCTGGTTTGTTTGGTTTCTCAGATCATTTACGTATAGTAAAAATAGTAATGGGCCAAGTATAGATCCTTGTGGAACACCATGTTTTATATCAATTAGTTTGGAAGTAGATCCATTAACCGCAACACATTGTTGTCTTTTACCAAGATAGCAAGAAATCATACGACAAGCTGCTGGATGAAAATTGTAATAATATAATTTTCGTATTAATGTTGTGTGTTGAACACAGTCAAAGGCATTGCTAAGATCAATAAACGTGGCGGCAGTATATTCACTGCGTTCATACGCTGCTAGTACATCCTCGGTTAAAGCAAGAATTGCAGCTGTGGTTGAGTACCCCTTACGAAATCCAAACTGGTTGGGGTTTAATATATTATTTGCATCAAAAAATGCCATTATTTGGTTGAGCAATATCTTTTCCAATACCTTAGAAATTATTGGAAGTAACGAGATTGGTCAATAATTTCCCGGATCATTTATATTCCCTTTCTTATATACAGGTATAACTTGCGCAATTTTCATACAAGATGGAAATGTACATTCTAAGATACACCTATTTATAAGTTTAGTGAGAGGATATAAGATCATATCTTTAATACTTTTCAGTAAGTTTACTGTTAGACCATATATATATCTTTGGCTTTACTGCATTTTAGTGAGTTTATAGTTTTTCTCACTTCATTTGGAGAAACTTCACTAAATTGAAAGTAACCACCGTTAATAATAGCATTCTCGTGCATAAAATTAATTGTATCACAGTTAGCGGGTTGTAAGTTTATGACTAGATTTTTTGCTATATTATTAAAATAGTTATTAAAAGTATCACAGTTTAAATCACAAGTTTTATCACAGTTTGTTTTCTTATTATAATTAATGAGTGACCACATGGTCTTTTGTTTATTTGTAGATAAGTTAATATAATTAGCATTAGCATTGACTTTGGCTAGTTGTATAGCTTGTTTGTAAGAGCGCTAAAAATAAACATATGATGCTTTCAGATCCGTACTTTTGTGCGATGCTTCTTTAAGCAAATGAAGCGTTTCCCTCATTTTTCTTAAATCATTGTTGAACCAATGGATTTTTGCTTTATGATTGTTCTGAGATCTGCCAAGTTTAGTAGGAAATGATGCATGAAATTGAACTTTTAAAACATTATTAAATTGATTAAATTTATTTTCTGCAGACAAGTCTAAATCATCAATAAAGTTCCAGATAGTGTTTTCTAACAAGTGATAAAACATATTAATACCTTGCTGTGTTATTATTGTAAATAGCTGCGCAGTATGCTATCTTATTTACTATGTCACAAATGATATTTGCAATATTTATTTCATTGGCTAATGGGCGGGTGAAAATTTGTGCGAATTATGCGCCCTCCGACGGAAAGTCGCCAAATGATTATGACTGGTCCGCCCTTAATATAAAATTAACCTCGACTATATACGTACACATTTGTAAGTATGTAACTTTACTGAATTTATATTAAAAAAACTAATCTTATTAAATGTACTGAAAAAAAAAATTTTTACTTGTACTGATTCTAATGACAATAAACCACAACTTTTAAAAACTGTTAGCATAATAAAAAATAAATCAAAATGTTCATAAATACAGAACCTGCAATAAATAGAAAGCTACACTTACTACCGTAGCGACCGTAGCACAATGGTCTAGTGCGAAGACTGTTGTGCAGGCAGCCCGGGTTCGATTCCCGGCAGCGGCAATATCTAATTTGTCAAATATATTTCGATGCGGTCGTCTCCTTTGCAAGGCAATGGCAAACCAGCAAAGTATTTGCCTAGTAAACCCCTCTAGTGGTGTGGTTCGGATTCCACTTTAAACTGTAGGTCCCGTATGTTTGTGTGGAACTATTATCGCGCACCACAAACATACGTGAGGGGTGCCGACGCTCGTAGCGAGTATGGCACTATAAGAAGAAGAACACTTACTACACTTTATCTATGAAGTCTAGCCAACTGTAAATGCAGTATCATTTTCAAGATCTAGTTTTTGTCAAATAGATAGTAAACTATAAAAGTTTGTATATATTTTCAAAACAAAAACTTTGCAATATTTATATTGTGTAGGGGGAGGGGGGGGGGGGGGGGGAACTAAGATTTTTTATGATTTTTTTATGGAAATTGAAAATTTCTCTAAAGTTCCTTGCTGGACAACACGTCGACACGAGACTTACGCAAATTTCTTACAATAATTCCTTTCCCTAAACCTATAAAAATAACTTTTATCGGCTCAGAAGTTGTCGCAAACCAGAACATTCATTGTCACCTTGTCACCAGCTCCCTTTGTTTTTATTATCTTTGTTCACTGTTATATTATGTTTTCAAACCTTAAAAAAGAAATTTACAAACTGCAATTGACGGTGGTTTTCTTCTGTACAAAGTTGTTTAGGGTCATATTAAAACATTTAGCCTGATCTGCAAGAATTACGAAACATTTTGAAAAAAACGTAATAATTTTATTCGACTTGAATATTGCAGAAACTAATATTTTGGAAAAAGTACAAATTTACATTCGATTAAATTACAGCTCCAAAAGCTAGAATTATTAGAAATTGAAAATAATTGTTTTTTTTTTTTTGTTCAATATATCAACAACATTAGTATGTAAAACATTAAATTAAATTATGCTCTAAATAACAATACACCGTATCCACGTAGAGTCACATATCAATCACATAAAAAATTGGCTCAAACCTAATTAACTCGTTTAGTATTTTAAACACTTCTTCTCTTAAGTTTTCTAACGCAGCCATTCTCGAATAAATTCCAATACGTCTAAGAAATAAATAAACTCATGTAATTCTTTATTTGAACCCTTTAAATCCTTAAATTTATTTTGAATTGAGTCTATCTATCTATATAAATTTTGTGGATGGAGACCTAACGTAGCCTAGTTATGTCTTCTAAACAGAAACTTTGTACAAAATTAGAGCCCATCCATTTGTCAAAAATGCAATAAACTAGCTTTTTTATCATTTACAGCAAAGGTTCTCAAATTTTTTGCTGGAACTTTTCAAATCCAAAATTTTATGAAACTCATTCTGGCAAATTCATTAATACTCCGTCATCTTTCATTTCTAAAAAAGATTTTGTAATTCAGCTAAAACATTTTTAACGGCAAACACATCTATTTCAATAGGTTTTTAAACTAACTATACTTTTCGATATAGACATTTCCATTTCATTTTTAAAGTTCCGCAAATGTTTAAAAAAAAAATGGCATAAATTCCATAAAAATATTTTTGTCATTCAAATCTTCCGAAAACAAGATAAATGTTGAAAAAGCTGCCAATTGACAACTCGAATGTTTTCTTGCTTAATTTTTTTCTGAAGATATTAAAAAAAATGAAAAACAGACATTCTTCCAGCACGTTACAGTCTTTATGTAATATTATTAATAAATAAAACATCAAAAACTGACAAGTACTAAAACATTAAGAACAAACTTTTAAGATTAAGATCAACCTAGACTAACCTAAATAATAAATCACAAATCTATATAGTGTATCAAACTTTTAAAAATGTTACTGGTCATAAGCCAATAAGGACATTTAAAAACTGACAGTACTCTCATTAAAAATAAATAACTTTTTTTTTAATTTGATAGCTAAATTGACTTATTGCAAACAAAGCTGGATATTATCAACAAAGAACAAAAGGATAACATTTAATTTACAAATAAAAACATAACCAACATAACCGTTCATAAATGGCTTCTAACTTTCTTCTGATTTAGAAATTATTTTTTTAAATTAAATATTATCAGGAATTACTATGCAATAGTTTACAAAACATAGTTTTGATCAATATGTTATTGTCGATGAACAGAAAAGGTCTTCTTAGAATGTGTACTAATAATTTCAAGAATACTGATTGAAGCTTATACAAAAAATGAGAAGCCAATAACGTCAATTTAATAACTTTAAAATATTTCTACATATATCAATATATATATTAAAATATTATTTTGACCAATATGCATTATTTGTTTATTAACATAACACAATATTATATATTTTTTTGTAAAATGTTTACCAATTTAATTCCCTATTCATGTTGTCGTTTGTTATTCAACATTCAACATTTTTTCGATTTCTTTGCACCATTCATTACTAGTTAATAAAAAATATCAGATTGCAGATTTTTTTAATAAATCCAGACAATTGATTAGAAAACATTAATTTTTGATTTATTTTAAAATATAATCTGCTGTTAAAAATGAACATAAGTTTTGTGTACTAAATTGCAAATTTTATTTTAAAATTAAACTAAAATTTATAAATTGCTAAATAAAATGATTTTCAAAACTCTTGTGTACTATTAAGTACTTTCATGTTTCAAATAAAACAATATTTTTTTTGGCATAATAAATAATTCATTATTATTATCAATGCCTGACTTGAGACATAGTCTCATACTAAAATATTGATATTACTTTTTAACTAACTTTACGTTACAATTTAAATTTGAAAAAAAAATGCAGAATCAAAATTTTATTTCATACAATATTTAACAAAAAAATATTTCGATAAGGATTTAATTTAATTTTTGTCAGATACAAAAATTAGATTAGAAATAATACAAAATAATAAAATTTCATATTAGAAAACTATAATACTCAGTTATATGATCAAATTTGAAATAAACTAGCAAGTTTATTTTTGTAGTAATTTAATTATTTTAAATTTATCAAATTAAGAGCAAATTGCTCAACTTTTACAAAAACATCTGCGATTATTTCAGAGATAAATAAATATATTTATTTAAAATTAGATTATATATTTTATCATAATATATTTCATATGTTGCATTGTTAAAAATTGAAAAAATTATAACAAAATAATAAATATTAAAAACAAAATTCTATTAATTTTTTTTTGCATAAAGATCATATTTACCTTGTTTACTTGATAGGGCTGTCCTGAGGATTTCTCTTCCTCACCCTAGGAAAATATCTGGAAAATTTCCCGATTCAAAAAATATAACTGCTCCTCACAACAATATCACCACATGTCTACAGAAAAGCCAAATAAAAAAAGCGCAACTATATCATAACTCGCGCGCATTCAGTCGGTTTAAAAAGAGTTATTGTCCATGCACGATGTATACTAGTACGACGCCGAGATCGGACTGAAGTCCCACGATGTTGCTACAGATGGGTCACGCTTGCAGCAGCTCACCGAAACAGATATTCGGTCCGTGTGTAATCCCTCTTCGTCGTGGAAAAGAAATTTTGATAAAGCGAACTGACACTGACATAAGCGCTCGAAAATAGCCAGGAAAATTATATAGATTTGGGGAATTATTGTGTTGGTCGGTGTACGCGGATGGCACTAATTGAGATTAGACCTACATTAAGTAGTGTCTGCTTTAAAAAAATTAAATACGAGGACATTTGTTTTGTTGTCGAGAGAATTCTTTATGTTTGCTGATGTTCATAATTTATGTTTCACACTTTAATTCTTTGGCAGGAAATTAAAGGCACATGTCGTTTAATTTAATATTGCATGAAATTATCAATTCTTATTTATTTTGCTGCAATTGACATAACTAATCAAACTTTCAAAATTTGATGCTTGGTTCTAATTTAACAAAATATTTAAAAAACTACCATTTTTTCATTTATATTTGATTTAATTGTTTAATTATGAATTATACATAAGAAGTTAAGCTAAGACATGATAATTGGAATATCTATAAAATTATAAATCTGGTCCGTATCAAGTTAAGCTAAATGTTATTTTTTTTTGCAAAATATTGAATATTGTTGACCATAAATCAAAATAAATTTCAAAATATTTATAGTAGTAGTTAAAAATTGTATATATTTTTTTTATTTATAAAAATTAAAGAATTTCGAAATATTTCATGTTCTTCATATTCTTTTTTCCGCATTTATTATTAATATTTCATGCAAATGATTCATAAAAGATGTTAGCGTATCTTGATGTATACAAGATTTTGCATCTTTTACACTCTATTAAATGTATCAAAAATGTGTATTGACAAAAACAAAACAAATATTACTGAATCTTTAATAAAAGGAATAAAAATGCGTTAATAAGTAATAAAATAAAGTACTTTTAAAGGAAAGCACGCGATGGCTTTACGTAATGCATAAAGCTTTGCTACAGTAATTTCGCTTTGATTAGTTGATATGTCTATATTTGATTGAGAAATAGTTTCTCATCTAACTTTATTATTAGCATATATCGAGCAACTCTTCACAAGTTTGCACAAATCTAATTCTCATTTTTTTCCAATAATACATATTATATGGCAGAAAGACTTTGGTCGATACTACATATTATATATAAAATACACATTTTTTGTTCTCCAAATGTATGTAAAAAGCTTATTGAAACATATATTAAACTATTTAACCAAAGTTTACAATAATTTTAAACTATCGCATTTTTGTTTTTAGTCAAAAACTATTTTTGTGCTTAATTTTTTTTTTCAAATTTTATGCATTTTTTTGGCTAAGTTGCTCTAAAAAACTATTGAAAATTAAATGTTTATACAAATAATTGTTCCTCTACTGATAATAAAAGTTTTTAAATAGATCTTGACAAAAGCATCAACTTAAATATATGTCTAAAAACAACCAAACAATTGGAAATAAAAGTTAAGAAATTTATTGGGCTGGTTTAAATCGCAGCTTTTAACTACAACAGAGAAATTTCCCATATAACAAAAAAATAAGAAATTGCCTGTTAACTTTTAAATTTTCGTGGTTTATAAGTTGTTTATTCATCTTTTTCTTGAGCGTCTTATCTGTCTTCTTCCGTTTGACAACTTGTTTCTTTCAATCCTCATTGCCTCGCCTCTCGTCTCGCAGTGATTGGTTTGTTACTCTCCTCAGTAATCTTGTTACATCTATTTTTAGCTTTTTCTGTGTTGTACTAGTATTGGGTTTTGTTTAGGATCCTATGATTTTGCTGACCTAATTGTCTTGTTTACTTGATGTTTTACTTCTTTTTCAATTATTCCGTCACTAGATATTTTGATGTTTTGATGTTCAACTTGCATTGACTGTTTTATTGGTTTGTCCTTGACTACTAATTTGTATATGATTGGCTCTTTTGTTTTGGTACTTTTGTTTTAATTTTATTAAATAAAACTGCCAGATTATATTGTTTTGCTGTTTTATAGAAGTTCTATAGCAGATTTTGCATACTATTTCGGTTTTTGCAATTATGACTACGTCATCCGCATAGCACATGATGTTAAGTTTTTTATTACCCATTCAATGTCCCTTCTTTATTTTAACTTTTTTTATAATTTTATTCAATTTTAAACAAGAATGGTTTTAAGAGTTTGCCTGATTCCTAATTTGTAGTTAATTGGTTCGGTTATTCCTTGCCACTACTTTATTGTCTTTTTATACGTTCTTGATAGTTTTTGTTAAATTTTGTTTTCTGTATAAGAGGTGAATAACATCTTTTATTTGTACTCTGTTAAATTTTTTTTTTTTTAGATTTATCAAAATCCCGCAGGGATGCTTACTATTGTCAAAATAAAGAAATAATAAAAACTGAATAGGCAGCTGCAAACAGAAAAAATTATAATAAAGCAGAAGAAGTTAAGCTTTGTCTGTCAGCCGTTAGTAACTTTGTTGCTTAAAGGAGTGTATCACCTGCTACCAATGATTGTATACCCACTTACCTTCAGACGAAGACAGAAAACGTAGATGGCCTCTGTCAAGTTTTAAAGGCTATGGAAGATATACAACTTCAATGAAAATAGTAGCAAACGCCAACTTTCCTTTGAACAATTACGTTCCGCAGTAACTGAGAAAGTTTTGTTAAATAATACAATTAAAAATAAACTTTCAAACAAATATGGAGACCGTATTATATTGGCTGTGGACATTGTTTGGAAGAATTCAACCATCTGTTTCAATGATGTTGGATTTATAATCTTGAAATTCATGGTACAATCACAGAAAAGCAGATGAAAGTGAGAAACGACTAAAAATTGTAACAACAGCAGCAGAAATAATAAAGCAAGATGTTTAAAAAAAATTGTTTGGTACATCCATCTACTCTTCAGGCAATAACTTTTTTTAAAGAATCCGCTGCTTGTGTGCCCCTAATTTATAACTTTTTCTAAACATTTTGATAATAAAAACGCAAACTATGTAAACGGAAAGAAAAAATGCGTTTCAATTGCTTGCAATATTATCTCTGCGATGCGACCAAACTCATTCAAATCTTCTATATTAAACAGTGTTGCTTTGTTTGTGTACTGTGGAAGATCTGACTAAAATGGTCAAAAAATGATCAGCTAATTCCATATGATTTTCTTTGGCTGGCAGCAAAGTGGCTCAACATTAAGTGTATTCCTGAATGCAATAGCTTTATGCACTCTATTACAAAAGAACTTGTTAGTAAAAAAACTAAAACTATGCAAATTTCATTCAAGATGACAAACCATCTACACTGGGTTGCAGTATATTAGCAGCTAATGTGAAAATGTTAATTAGAAACACATAATCGTGACATTTGAACAGCCGCTCTACATAAAAGCTAGAGATGTAGTTGCAGCAACTGAACCTGACAGGAACAGGATTCTATATTTTATGTTTCGATGTCTTACATTGGGTGTATGGAATATCTGATGAATGGAAGTGGACTACAAAAACTTATGTGCACCATTTATACCCCCATATCTGTTAAGAAAAGTAAAAACTTTTGCAAAAACCGTGCTTGCATTATTGTTAATTCACAGAACATTAATATTACAAATTGACAAAAACCAAGTAGAGCGTGAAGTGAAGAAGTTATTAATCAGTTTGCAACAAGTATTTTGAAAGAACCTCCGTTATTGTGTGGTTTATAGAAAAAGTTTCATTTAATAAGTCTGACAGAGAAAAATAGACCAACAGCAAAACATGATAAAGCTGCCTTCTATTATGACCCCATCAGTTGCCTATGTTCTCAAGCATTATGCCGGCAAGAGCTACACCGTTGTGTTTGATGGTTATTCAGCAACACCATCTAGTACAAAGAAAGCTGAACAAAACCAAAGATACAAACTAAAGAGGTCAGTTGACAGGATGTTTTTTTTTCTGATGAACACATTAAATCTAGACTTATTTCATTCCAATTAAAACAGAAGAAGCATCTAGTAACGCTGATACATTGATCATCGGTACAAGATTCATAAAGTTTTTAGTGACAAAATGGCAATAATTGGCAAAGATGTTGATTTTGTTGTCCTCCTCATAGCTTAAACTCCATCTGAAAGACAGATGTGTGTTGAACCAAGCCACGACAAGGTAGAACGACAGGTATATTTGAGTTAGCAGTTGCAAACAATGGAAATGAAGGACTGCATACTTTTTGTGCATGCATTTAGCGAATGTGGTAGGACTTCAGCTGCATATCAAAAAAGAAAACTTGTTTGTTTCTATTTGTTCAAGAAGCGAGCTACACTGCACAGTATTACTGATGTATTCAACAGCCCAAGTTCATCCTATGAAGCTGTGGCTGAAGCTAGAAACAAAATATTTCTGGCATTGTACAATGCACTTCACAAGCAAACGTCTCTTAACATGCATCGTTACAATGTTTTTACCGAACTAGTTTTGAATGCTAAACCAGACCTATCTGCGCTGCCGCTCACAAAAGGAGCAGCAATGCAGCATGCTTTTTGTATATACTACTAAATTCAATTTTGGCTAAGGAATGAACTTGTTCCAAAACAGTAAAGTTTAAAATTTGAGAGCGACCGGCTGATCCCAGTAACTACAAAAGACGCAACAGCACCTGAGGCAGTCTTCAACTTCATTTCTTGCAAATGTATAACTGGATGTAGAAACAGATGTGGGTGCCAAAAAACAAAAATAATGTGCACAAACATTTGCCACAACTGCCAAGAAGAATGCTTGAATGGCGCTACTTCCACCTCCAAATAAGACTTTAATAGCTATGATGAATATGATTTTTTTCATACCTCTAAAAGAAACACAATATTAAAAAAACTTGTAAATAAGTATCAAAATGCTGAGTTTACTAGACCTATAACCAGAAATCAGGCAAAATTGCACTTTCTTATTCTTAGCAGTGGTAATCAGTAATGTTTGATTACTTTTTGATAGATATATAGAGTTCATTCTTGTGTGAAGGTAGATGTACAGATTGCAGGACCTTCTAGAAACAAGCAATCAAGAGTTGATTTTATTTTATTTTATGAAGTTGTAAAGTTTGTCCCCACACTGATCCAACGTATCCAAAAGTATTGGTAAAACATTGTCGAATATGATTTACGAGAATCTAACAAATAATGGTAAAAAGTACATTTTTTGTGCTTTGGCATTTCAATAAATTACATATTGTGGCCGTGCTAACATTTTTCTTGTTTTTAAAAAGAAATTGCTACAACAGCTTTCATTATGTATATAATCAACAGTTCAGCTTTGTTTTCGGTCATTGTTGCTAGAGCTCGTGTCATATTCGTCAAGACTTTTAGTATATTCTTTACTTAAAACCTATAAATCAGTGTAAAAAGTTATAAAACTTTTAGATTATTTCGAAGGTGAAAGATACTTTGACTGGACTAATTGCTATTAGTTTCAAATAAAGTGCAATGGCTTGCAGATAAAAAAACGTTTAGATCTTCTTTTTAACTTAAAACAAAAATAATTCATAAAATATATTGTTGTATTTTATCATTATTTTGTCTAATTTTATTTATCAATTAATTAGTTCATATAAAAATTGAAAAAAACTAAATCACTCATTTCAGTTGTCAAATTGTTAAAACGTTTAAAGATACTTTTTTAATTAAATATACCAGACAAATATTTCCAATATGCCTTTATCGCGTTTGAAATTACCTACATGTGTAAGCAGAAAAACATTTTAATTGATTTCATACTTTTCTTAAAAGTATTGAAATGAGGTAAAAAGGTACTCTTATAGATTTTACAACAATCCACAACAATGCTGCTTCCGTTGCAACTTAAGTTGTACGAAACAAAGTACATCGTAGTAAATTTTATTTTTAAAAATTAAAAAACGTACCTAAAAAAATACACAAAAGTCACGTTTAGGGTACTGTTTATGTAGTACGTTAGATAATTTAGATTTTTGGAATATTAAGCTTAAAAGACTATTAATGCCGTTAACGTAGTATGATCTACATGTGAAACGCTTACAATGGTTGCGGAATTGTAAATCTATGTTTTACAATAGTCAAGTTTGGTAGTACAATAATGCATAAGGACTTGTCTGGAAGTAGTTGTTTACTTTGTTTTAAATTCTATAGTCAAGTTTGGTTACGTGCAAGTGTGATTTTTTATTTGAATTTTTTTATCTACACCGCAATCATACAATAGAATGTAAGATAATTAAATCTAATAATACTATAGATATTTCTGATAATTTCAAATTATTGGAAAGGTCGTGTTACCCACTATAGTCAAGTCACAAAGCTTGCGGTTATTCAACATTAGAACCTTGCAGGTTTTTACAGTTATTTAATTTATCAGTAGTTTTGCGTTTCATAAACAAAGATCAGGTTTCTTGTGCATGGGTGGCAAAAATATGTGTGTAACTGGCTTCCTTTTGACTATAGTTATCTTGAAAATGTTCTATAAATAATTAGGTATAAAGAATATTTAAGACCTGTTTGTTTCTTAGTTAGATAGGTAGCAGTGATAAATTTTAGAGTTTTTGTCTACACTTTTAATGGGTCTAAACTACTACAAAAAGTGATTTATTAAAATCAAGTTTTAACACGTAATTTAATTTAATTTCTTAAAAGTGTGTTTCCTGCAACTCGAAGGTAGGGAATCTTGGGAACAACTGTTCTGAGCCTATTTTGGTTGAGTTGATAATTGGCAACCTAAAACATTTTAATTAGATTTTTATAGCAGCAGTTATGGTAAACATTCACCAATTTCTAAAATTATGCGCAACTATAATACAATATCAAGAACCTATTTCATGTTCAACCAATCGTTGTTTTCATTTTGCAACCATTTACAAAAATTAGATCTGACTATATGTGATACGTTTTGATTTTAACACTATAATATTTTTGAAGGTGTTACCATAAACTGTTTAATTTTATGTAAATTGTCTCGTTGACTAATGAGATGTTAGGCACACTGCTGATAGGTGCATACCTTGAAACACGTATATGTGTCTCTTACTCGATGAAAAAGCAATTTTCATAAAATACATCATTTATTAATTTTAAACTATAATCTTTTACTCAGTTTAATGTTTTATTTTTAGCACTGGTAGTTGGTTTTAACTTAAATGTGTACACATTTTGGTTAATAATTTGTTGTAATTTTGTTGTATTCCATGTTTTTATATTTTATATATTGGGAACTTTATATATAAATTGATTTTAATATGTTTTGAAATAATTGTAAATTTGTAATTATTGTAAAAAAGTTATTTTCATAATATAATTTTTTTTTCACATTATATCTTGATTTTATTATTATTAGACGAGTAAGTACTATCAACTCTAATAATATGTAGGTATATTAATTATGTTGTTTTAGATTCTATCGTACTATTATATTACATGTGTTTAGTAGTGCCTCTTTTTGCATGTTTATAATGTTGTATTGTTATATGTTCAGTTGTTTTATAAAATCACTTAATTTTTATGGTAATTAGCTCTATTCTGTATGCATATTATATTGTTAGCTAACAATATTGTTATCTAGAAAGATTGTTAAGCAATGTTGTGTATTTATTACGTTTTCTTTTACTAAAATGTTCCTTGCTCGATAACGATATTGTTAGCTAGCAATATGCATACAGAATTAGGATAATTATTTCTGTTATAGATATTATTATAAAGATCAATTTAATTTTGTTTCCACAGTTTTTCTATTTCTAAGGTTAGAGGTAATTTTTTTTTAAATTTAAATTGCTTGTATAAATTTTTCCGTTTTGGGTTATAGTTATCCGATCTGCAGATCAGACTTTATTACAAGATTTTATTTTTGTCTACTTCATCTTTGAGGCTTTGGTTATAATATCTGCTATACATTTGTATTGATACCCATTTACTGATATTGTCTTGTTTAATAGACATGGGTGTTTTAATATAAAGGTTTATGTTTTAAGACGGTGAGATAGCTCAGTTATAGAGCGTTAGTGTACCACGCTAACAGTCCCGGGTTTGATCCCCGAATATGACTAAAATAATAACTTTGCTCTTTATCCACCGGGGTGATTCGGAAGTCACTTAATAAGCTTTTGGTCCCATCAACCCCCTTCAAACAAGTCGTAAGACTTCTGGGGCGATGTAAAATAGCTGTAAAACGCGAAATAAAGAAGAAGTACAACGGGGTGTAATAGTCTGCTTTTATTATGACTTGGTGGAAATAATTTTTTCTTTAGTAAAAGTAGTTTCTAAGATTTGCAATTCCGTATGCTATAAATGTCAAACATTTTTTTTCCACCTTTTGTTCTTGTGAGATTTATGCGTTCTATGTGTGCGTTAGAATAGTGCATTTTATACTAAGTTTTTTTTAAGGACGTAGTGAGGTGTGGCCTCAACAAGTGGCCCTTGAGAATAACTAACGCATGGCAATACCTTTCGGTTTTCTTCTCTGCGTAAGTCCTGCTGTTAATTTGTTCTAGTCATTGTATCTATTGTGGTACTAGTTTGAGGTGGGCTGGTTTCAGCCTCACAAAATTCACGCAGTCTGCTGCAACAACACATGCTGTCCCCGGCCCATCTCTCTCTATACCCTATTTTTCTGCCCTACTTCCTACACTGACATTCTCCTCTTTTTTTTCCATTCTTGTGATATTTAGCCTAGATATTTGCATTGTTTTTAAGTATCTTCTTAGTTTTTTTATATCTTCATTAACTTCTTCCTTGTCGTATCCTCTTTCTTTCATAAACATTTTGTGCAGCTCCATTAAGTGCATCCTTTTTGGTAGTCCTACATTTGCCAGATTAACTTTTACTAAAATTTTTAAATCTCCATTTGGAATTAGATCTTTGTGTCCCCTGGTTGCCAGATATACTCTGACCATTTCAAAAGTTGTATTTTACGTCAACTTCGAGATGGCGTATCTTCCGTTTGGAGATTGTTTAGTCAATTCCGTCAACTTGTTTTCCTTGAACAGTTCTCTCTTTTTCCTCCTTATTTCTGCAATTTCTGTTGGTACTATTGTTTCAGTATATGTTCTTCTCTTGTCTCTCTGTTCATCTTCCATTGCTTGGCAGCCATAGTTGTTTTGACCTTCTTTGTTTCTTTCTTCTTTATTAGCTTTTTCCATATTCTTTTGCTTCCATTTAGCTTCTTGCTCCTCCTTCCTTTGTTTTCTGTGGCTTTTAAATTGTGTGATTTCTTCCATTTTGGTTTACCTAAATCTCAAAACTTCAAACTCTTCTATCTTTTTTTTTCAGTACTGTTGTTGCATAGTTTCTTAGTGCTTTCCATTTGTTTTTGTCACTCAGGCATATTTTAATTATTATAGATTTGTCTACTTTGTTTTCTAATATCATTTCTAGCGTTTTTCTATCTTCCTCCCACGCTTTGCACTCTACTAGCGTATGTTCTGCGTCGTCATGCGTGTCTTCTAGACAAAATATACATTTCTCCTTTTTGTTTTTTTTATCTATTTTTTTGTAAGTACTTTCCAAAGGCTCCATGTCCGGTAAGTAGTTGTCTTGTATAGTAACACGTATCCGGTTTTTTCTCTACCCGTTTTTTTATTTCTGGTTTTAGTTTTCTTGTCCGTTCTCCTTTTTTTCCTTCTTTCCACTGTCTTTGCCATCTTTCCATCATATTATCTCTTGCTTGTCTTTTTGCTTCTTGTTTACTAGTTCTTTTATTTATTTATTTAGTGTCGCCGCAATTACTTCTAGTGCCTCCTGCGACACCGTCATGTAGGCCCTGCAGATCCTTAACGAACTTGCTCTAATTGCTCCTCTTACTTCTTTTCTGTTTTTTTGTCTTCAAAGCTTTTCCCCATGTTACTGCGGCATTCAATAGTTTACTTCTAGCCGCAGTTGCTATTAGCCTTCTTGCTCCTTCTCTTGGTCTTCCCTTGTTTAGCATAAGCCTACTAAGCATTCCTTTTATTTCTTTTGTTTTTCTCACCGCTTTCTTAATGTGTTCATTCCATCCCTTTACTTCAAGTGTTACGCAAAGTATTTTTTTTTCCTATGGTTATTATTTGTTCACCTACCTGTATTTTTCTATTTCCCCTGTTTGTTCTCTTTGTCAATAGCTATGCCGCCTCGGTTTTCTGTGAAGTAAAATCTAACCCTTTATTTCTTATCCATATTTTGATCATCTCTATTGCCAACTCTAACATTTCATTAAGTACTTTTATGTTTATATTCCTACCTACCAGAGCTACGTCATCCGCAAATGCCGTTATTGTCATTCCTTCCGGCAGCTGATTATAAACTAAATTCCATAATTTAAGACCTAGTACAGAACTCTGTGGTACTTCTCTAGTCAGCCTAAATTTTCCATTTTTGGTCAGTAGATTTCTCTCCTGAAAGTAGCTCCATATTATCTTAGTAGTTTTATTTGTTAATTCTCTTTTTTTGCAGCTTCTATAATTGCTTCCCATAGTATGCTGTTGAACGCATTTTGTATATTTAACGCTATTATGACACAGTGTTGCCTTTTTCTGTATGGTCTATTGATTGCTTTTTTGCTATGGATTTTACTTTTTTAATGGCTCCTAGAATCATTTTTCGTTTCGTAAACCCATATTGTTCCTGTTACCATCTTCCTTTTTCTTCTATTTCCTGTTCAATTCTCCTCACAATAACTTTTTCCATAACTTTTTCCATGTGTTGATCAGGCATATCGGCCTATACGTTGTTGTTTTACTTGCTTCCTTTTTTTTTCTCAATTAGTACTAGGTTTGCATCCTTCCAGCATTCCTTCCTTAAGACATCTGTTTATTATTTGTGTTATCTCTATCTCATTTCCTTTTAGCGTGTCTTTACTATCTACGTTGTTATCTTGTCTGGACCTGGTTCCTTATTATTAGGTAGTTCCGTTATAACCTGTTTTATCTCCTCCCCTGTTGCAGCGACTGCTTCTGTTTTGTCAGCTGTTCCTGCTGGCTTTTCTACCATTCCTCCAGTGGAAAACAATTTTTCAATGATTACTACTTCATTTTCTTCTTCCTTTAAGCACACTGCTTTCATTTTTCCTAATTTATTTATTACTATTTTGTATGGTCTTCCCCAGGGCTCCCTGTCTATGGATTCTAACATTTTTTTCCAGCATCTTTTCTTACTGTTTTTGGTCGCTTCTTTTTCAGTTTTATCAAAACCTTCTCCCCTTCTTATTTGTCTTTTGACTTTTTTTGCTGTTTGTATTGCTTTCTTTGTCACGCTCCCTTTGGCCTACTATATTTCTTTTCTTCTTTATTGAGTAGGAGGAAGACAGGGCTTCTCTTGCCGCCGTAGCTCAGTGTAGACGGGGGTGGTAAAAAGTGAGCGCCACGGGATCTCTTTTGAAGTCCACCCTGTATGTTATTGACCACACCTCCTAATAGGTAGAACCCGATACCATATATGGATGTTAAGAAAAGAAAAAAAAAAGGCCAAGTTATCTAATATTTATTAGATTATAACTCTAAATTTAAAACAGAGTAAATTTATTAGAGATTAATAGCTCTAATTTTAATACAAAAAAAAGTATATTTATTAGAGATTATAACTCTAATTTAAAAAAAAAATATATAATTATTAGAAAGATTCCGCTTCAATGATAATAAAAAAACAATCTATGTCAATGACTAAATGTCATTAATATAGTTAGAGAGGTCGTACACAAACATTATAATAATAGTCAACAATAGTCGAATCGCAAAAAGATCCAAAATCAAGCACACTTGCAAAACCAATAAAGTAATGCCAATAATGCTTCAAAACAAAAATTCGATATAATAATACACCGTTCAAAATCAATATTTGTTGAGTACAACACAATTTTGCAAAATATCAGACTTGAATTATCTGGGTAAAGGTATACATAAAAGTAAATTATAAGATGGTTAATACTCACTGTCGTTATGTCCGGAATAGCGCTATCCCTGCTCAAGACTCTGTAATGGAATGGTTTAACCCGACACAGATACTTCAACGTCTTAACAATAAAATTGTACTCTAGAATTCTACTTTAAAATTGAATAAGATTTTTAAAATGCTTAAAGCTAAACTTAAGTTCATGTGAACCTTGGTTCACAAACATGGATGTTAGCAACTATTTATGTTGCCCGATGTTCAATTGAATCATCGATTTGAATATGAAATAAATGAATTTAAATTCAGTTGCCTGTTAAAATATGACAGTTAATACAATAGTAAAATAGTGAAGAAAACCTGGCTAACTGGTTAATACTTAATTGAAATTGAACCTAATATTCGACAAAATACACATATAAATTAATACAAATCCAAGGAACGGACAGCTCCTTCCAACCAGATCCAGTTGTCACAGCTCCTGATTAATAGTCGTTGGATCTCGACTCTTTCTAACCATTTCCCAAGTCGGATAATAATTCCTATCCACTCCTATTCATTTTTGCTTGACCAGCTCACTCAAGCATACAGCAGTATAGAGTATGGAGGATGAAGCAATCAGATTTTACATTTAATCTGAAGATAAATGTGAGTTCGAAGCCTATAACCACAAACTAAAATTAATTAATGTCTTTTTACCTTAAACTTTAATCCTACCTAAGTTGTTGTGCGGCTTCGTAGTGTTCACGCGTGGTCCACGTGGGGTCAATAATCCGCATCAAGCGTTGGGTTGCACATTTGCATTTAACCAAACTTTTCACAAAATATTAATTTGGTAGGAAACCAAATCCTCCACAATAAATTGTGCACCCACAAAAATCTTCTAGAGCAGTTAATCGGCTCGGATGGCCATGGATTTATTCCACTTGCTCTATATGAAGACGGACACCCACGCTTAACGGACCACGATTCGCGAGAAAGAGATGCGCAATTAAATTATTCGCAACAACCAAGTGAATGCTGTTACCCTTTCATCAGTACACAGGATTGCCAACCACGCCCTGTCCCAGCAACTTCACGCCGCCCAATCAATATGGCGTTTGACAACAACACTGACAGTGAAGTGACAGTGCCTGTGTATGTGCACAATAACGGATTAAATATCAGATAATGGTAAGTAGACATTAATTAAGCAATAATAAAATTAATTCCCCCAATAACTAAGATTCAACTAAGATGTGAGCTTATAATAACTCACATAACCTAAACTAATAATAACAACAAAATTGGTTGATAATCCGACTTATTGACACTAAACAATTTCTAAATATAATTCCCACTAATAATAATTATAATCAACTAATAACAATTCTATTTTTCCAGATGTTATATTGGTAGAAGGAAGTTAGCGGAATCCAAGATCGGCTAACTATCGATATCAGATGTAATCCAGCAATTAATCATCAATAACGACAGGTAAGCAACTAATTAATTAACTTCACTTAATCCCTAACATATCTGATAATAAACTATTAATTAATTTAACAATTAAATAGTTCCAATTAAGTTGAAAACTATTAACTACCTTAATCGTTTCAGGTCCAAGATGTATATTTGGTTGCCGATCTCTAGATGAAAAATGGACCGTAACATCTTTCTGCTTTCCTTGACTTCTTTGCACCACCAGTACAGTCATCTTCTTCCTCCTTCTCTGTATCTGGGAATTAATTCTTCCGCTGCCTTCCTCAATTTTTCCGAGTACCTTTTGCATTTTTCCTCTAAGTTCTTGTTTTCTGTCACTTCCTCTGTTTCCATAGCTTATCTTTTTTCTGTCCATCCTTCTTATGTTCCATTTTCTTTTTTTTTTTTTGTCTTCCTTTTTTTCTTTTCAGTTTGTGCGTATTGTATGTACTTATGTAAACTCAGTGATTCTTCTTCTGTCACTGTCCAGCCTCTTACTACTCTAGCCGTTTCCCATGTTGCTATGGTAATGTCAATGTATGATTTGAATATTTCTCTTACAAATGTTGGTATATCTCCTTAATTGCATATTGTAAGATTTGCGACTGCTATCATCTCCTCAAGAATTTAGCCTCTCTTGACGCACTTGGTCCCTCCCCATCTTGGCAATTGAAATCGCTTCTTATTAAAATTTGTTTGCTATTTTGTTTCCTTAGGCTGTGTTCTAGTTCTTCTATCCACTCCTGATAATATTCCGTAATGCAGTTTGGACTGATGTAACAACTGTACACTATCAGACCTCCTATATCGGCCCACACTATTCCCTCCTTGGGTGTTCCCCACCTTTTTACTTTATCTCTACACTTACCCCTTGCTAGGATAGTTGCGTCTGATTTCTTATCTTTTATCCACTCCCCACTTAGTTTGTTTTTATTTGGTTCACTCACTATTGCTATGTCTATTTTTTCTCTTACCGCTGTTGCCATCAATAGGTTTTGCGCCTCTCTTCCTCTGTCTATATTTGTTTGGATGATGTTATACATTTTGGTTTGTGTTCTCATTCTCGTGTTGTCTTCAATTATCTGGATTCTTGTCTTCTACGTTCTTTCTTGGCCTTCTCATTTCTCTTTTGTATGTGAACGGGCATCTTTTTGTTCCTGTTATGTGTCCTGTTACTTTACTCTCTATACAATATTCCCTATTACTGCATTCATATAGCCAATATGATGCCCCTTTTCTCTGCATCTTATGCATAATTTTGATCTGTCTTCCCCTGCACAGTCCGACGCAATACTGGGTTAGCATTGATCTTGTTCTATTTAATGAGTTTAAGTCTGTATTGAACCGTTTAATATTTCCAAAGAAAAAATAAGTATAGGTATAGCCTTTGCTCAAGTTTTTGAAATCTGCTTAATTTTTTAACACAATTGAGTTTATGTAAATATATCAAGGATTTTTAAGAGCCGACTCTGTGGAACACCATCAAACGCTTTTTATAATTAACAAAAGTTTCAATTAGGTTTTGTTTTTGTGTTTATATTTAAAGATGTAGTTTTGAATCAAACAATAATTAGCTAGATTTTTTTTGTATTATGTATATTACACCCTGAGTTAAAAATGCAGGCATACTCTATGGATTATAAAATAGTTGAGTTATGTATTCAGATAATGCATTATGAGGAGATGTTAACACTTTAACAAAAAAGTTTTGAATTTTGTCTAATCCAAAAGCTTTCCAGTAATAAAGTATTATTATAATTTTTTTTTAGATTTTCTTTATTTATATTTACAATATTTTATTATTAAGTTGTGTTTAAAGTAAAACCGGAAATACTCCTTATTTTTATGGTTTCTGACTATCCTCGTGCTTCCCTTATATGAGCTGTTCTTAATACTGCAGTTGCTTGTAGTTGCTGTATGTTATGTTTTCTTCTAATGTTTGTTATATTTAAGAGTAAGTTATTGATAACTGTTCCAGTGGTGCCAACTACGATAATTTCAATTTACAAGGTACAATACTTTAGAATTTTTTTGGCATCTTTACTTCTAGTATTTATAAGTGCACATATTTTTCTGATAATTTTTTATGATAATATCATGTTTGTTTGCTTTTATCTCCTTGTCAGTCTGTATTTGTTGGTTTCAAAGTATAGTGACTTCAACCTTGTCTGTTACTTGTTCTGGTTTGTGGTCATGCCAATTTTTTTTGTATTTTTAGTCTAACACATATATTGCAATGTAGTAGTTATGTTACCTAACTTACCTTGTTTTTGTACATAATCATGCTTTGCTAATATTGGGCAGCTGGATATAAAATCATTTCAATTTGTTGTAAACCTTGACCTCCTTCTTTTTGTGACACATAAACCCTATTGGCATCTGCTTTCAGGTGGTGCATCTTATACATAGACAGCAGTATTCTTATACTTCTATCAAAAATTCTTTATTTTTTCTATTCTCCAATTAATTACCTCAAAGCTGTAACAATATAAAAATTAGAAAGGCCAAAGACTTGTCCGTAAACAGAGATAAATTGGTGCAAGTGAAAAGGTATAAGTACTTTGGTAATAAAATTACAGAAAATTGGAAATGCAAGTGAGAAATAAGGATACATAGGAATGACAAAAAAAGCTTTTTGAAGAAAAGCGAGTTACACATAAATCTGCAAAAAATAATTGTAAAATGTTTTGTATGAAGTGTGTTCCTTTACGGATGTAAAACTTGAACAATAAAATAAAGCATTCAAAATGTGGCTTTGGAAGAAATTAATGAGCATTAAATGGTTAAACAAAATCAATCATTAAAAGAAATAAAGATAGATAGGGAATGCATTGAGAAGATTGGGGGTTAGTTAGTTTAGATTTTTAGCATATCAGCCTAAAAGACCATTAATGCCAATTCTTTTCTCTAACTATAAAAATGTAGTTGAGAAAAAAAATCTTTATTAAAGAACGTAATTGAAAATATGAAATCCGGAAAGAGACAGAAGAAAATGCATCTTGCATCACTGATATTTTAGAGAAAATAACAGTAAAATGAAGAAAATACGGAAGACCAAGAAAACTGAAAAAGAAGCACGTGAGACCTGCAAAAAACAGAACATCAATGATGATGATGAATCTAATACATAAGTAGTGTCCATAATTAGATTTAATATAAGTAAATTAGATAATGGACTTTCCCAGTATCTACAACACCTCCATTTTTTCAATTACGGGTTTTGATAGTATATATTTGTGTTTGTAAGTAGAGATTTAAGCTTAAGCTGTGGGATAGTAAAACAAGCATGCATAAGACCTAAAATATTAGAATTGAAACAAACAAAAAATACTGTAAAGGCACATACATATATGCTGTAGTTTTTAGGATACTTACAATAACAACTAACTTTATTGTGTATATAAATGGAAACATAGATTTTTAGAGTGAAATCTCTGTATTGTTCTAAAAAAAATACGGTTACACTTTTCTAATTACACCTAATATAAGATGTAAAAAATATAAATTGACTACATTTATCTCATACATGCATGATAGTGAACAAGGCCCCTAATGTAGCTTGAAACTAAGAAAAAATAAATAAAAAACATAAATGAACATCTCAATTAATAATATATTTTTTTCTTAGAAATTATTTTATAATTACTACAATTAGCTAAAGTAAATTGCTAACATTATTTACATTTGGATGATAAAAGTCAATCTCTGCTGGTTTTATGAATAAATATGATTTTCACTTTATATCAGTATTCTTATTGTTTTAATTGCACAATGTGTGCTAATATGTTACGACTAACAATTTTTTTTTTAAATAGAATGATTAGATATAATATTCTACCTGTATATTATATATTTTATAAATATGTATGTACTTTTAAAACCAATCAAGTTTGAAGCTCTCACTATATAACAAATAATGCGTGATATTACCAAGATACACTGATTAAGATTTGTAAAAACCGAAACAATTGTCTGTATTTGGTTGGCTGTTTTGAGGTTGGATTAGGTTTGAGTAATTGATTTTAAGCTATTGTTTTTCATTAAATTATAATAAGTAATTTTAAAGCTCTAGATGGTTTTTAGGTATGTATAGATTTTCACTGAGCTTTAACTGATTGAAAAACTATATTTTAACTTCATATTTTAAACTGCATCCAACCACAGATAATCGGTTTGATTTACATAAATAGTTGCCTGAGAGGATCGATTATGATAACTTGTCAATTTCTTAAAAAAATGTCGACAAACTACTACAGTTCCTTATAACGACAAAAATAAAATATTACTAAACTATCAATTTAAATGTTTTTATTAAAATTTACTCGCAATAATGAGTATTTGAATATAAATGATCTATAAACCTTTTTATGATGCAAGACAAAAAGCATAACACTAATATAGTTGTGCTTTATTAAAACAACACAACGTCTAACTTCTCAAAACCGAAATACATTTATCTTCTTAATAAAATATTTACATACAGAATATAAAAAATGATTGCACATTGCCATAATTTATTGCCCGACATTACTTAGTACCATTATTATGGTTTTATAACACTTGAAGTCAAGATATGGCCAGTCCCTCTGATAAACTACACGTCACGATACTTAACATTTTAAGGCGACGAAATTATAGTCGCTCGTGTAAATGTCGGTGGGGTGTGATATATACGACGGGGCTAGAATACTTTAAATAGAAGTATGCAAACAACGGCTCTTCCTTCCGTTTTACATTGTTTTCTTAAAATTTAAAGATGCTAACTCAGTTGTAACATAATAATAAGTTTTAGCCAATAAAATATAAAAATTATTACAACATTTATATAATATTTATATTTGCTTTAATGAAATTATTATTAAATTATATACAAACATATTTTAATATTAAAAAATGAAAAACATGATATTTTCAATTTTTTTGTTAATTGACTTAATTTTGATTGTTTTAATTCAATATTGACAAAAAAACATTATCTTAAAAGCAGCAATTAGTTTGTCTATTTTTTTAATATATAACTATTAATATAAACACTAATTGAATTAATTAAATTATATACAATAATTGGAAATTTTGAGAAATTTTTAAATAATAATAATTATTTATTTTCATGCTATACTAAACATAAGTTTACAAATTGTCATGACAGTATTTTTAAAATACATTTATCTACGTTAAAAAAGGTTGTTACTAGAAAATAAATTACAAATCAGTACCAATATCAATTATATTATATTTATTGAAAAAAATCTTTTTAGTTGTTCAATTATTTGAACAGAAGCGGCTGAATTATGATTTCTGACCATTGGTGAAATTCCTTAATTGCTTACTTTATTATTATATTGGCATGTTTATAACTTGTAGTAAGAAATTGTGCACTATTTTTTGCTCAGATTGACAATTGTTGTTAATAATTGATCGGACAGTCAATATACATTCACTTTGTAAAGAGTACATTTTTATTTTAATCACGATTTATTTTCTATTTCTTTCTGTTGTGGGTTGTTGACTCTAATGTTCCACTCTTTTTTTATTCTTAATTATTTTGTGTAATTGATCTTTTACTTAGTTAGTGTTAATACTTTTTTTGTCATGCATTATTTCTTCTTCTATTATTTCCTCCATTTCTTCTGTGTCTGACTCTTCCTGATTTGATTTGTTTTTTCACGTTTCAATCTTTCCTGTAATTTTGTTTGTTAGTTCTTCAAAGTGTTGTCTCCACATTTGCAAAATATTCTTTTTTTTCGTAATTATATTTCCTTGTTTGTCTTTTATATTTATTCTATTGTATTCTATTTTTGTTTAAGTAGTTTTAATGTTCCGTAAAATAACTTTTAGTTGTCTCTGTGCTTAGTTTTACCAAAATTTGTCCATAATTTATGTTTGTCAGTATACTTAACAGTTTGAAGTATTCATTAATTCTATTTGATCTAATCCAAGCACACAATCCTTTTTTCTGAAAGGTTTGAAATTCTTAAAGTTTTGGGAATGTTTTCTATAAAATATTTTGTATTGGGCAATCATGTTTCCAGCATTGGGAGCCCATCCGGTAAATACGTGCAATATTTTTGTTTAAATATGTTAAACATGAACAATTTTTAATAGGATTTGCGTAATCAACTACACTGCTGTAAAAATGCTATAACTTCTTGAAAAAATTCTGCAAGGCTGGGGTTCAAACCTGCGACAAATTATGCGCCAAGATTCAAGTTTCCCAACGCCGCAGGTCTGTTCGGAACTTAATTATATTTTCTTCTAACTGTCTACGGTTTAACTTGACTTGACTATCTTCATTTTTTTTACATATATTCTCAGGGCGGTACATCAACTTTATCGCCCGGTTTCTCTAACGTCATCTAAGTCGTAGCTTGACCAAACTCAGTGCAAACTCAAGCCCAATTTATGTTGAGTTTGCGTTGCACCATGCATTTTGGAAAGGCACCTTGGCCGGGCAATATTGCACGTGTTATTAAATACTTATTTATATTATGTTTAAGGAGTAAATAAATATATCTCAACTTTCATAAAAAGACTTCTACAATTATTAAAGACGGGCCACATTTTAGTATAATATACTAGGACTGAAGATGAACACTAGAAAACTCAAAGTAATGGTAACGAGCAGAACATTAAACCCCAAAACAAATATCATCATATATGGGAAACAAATAAAACAGATTGAACAATTTAAATACTTTGGGTTTCTTATACAATCAGACTTGGATCCAGACTAGGAAATCCGCAGCCGGATCTAATAAGCCAGAGCAAATTTAATAAATATAAGAAATTTATTATTCGACAGAAGCTTAAACTTAGAAACACGATACACATTTGTAAAATGCTAAGTGTACTCCATACTATGTATATAGAGTTTAAAACTGAACACTAAAAGCTGTAACAATAAATAGGTTGGAGTTCTTCAAAATCTAAACATTCTGTAGAATGTTGAAAGTATCCTGGAACACCTTGTAACAAATAACAAAAACCTAAGAAGCAAAAAAAGAAAGCTCGTCAATATTAAAAAAAGGAAAACAGTCTTCCTTGGACACATACATAGAAATGAAAAATACCAACTTTTGAAGCTTGTTATGGAAGGCAAAATAGATGGGAAACGTGGTTTAGGAAGAAAAAAGAAGTCATGGCTCAAGAACATACAAGACAGGTTTAATTGCTCGCACTCTTTTCCGGGCGGCTACAAACTGGAAAGAATATGCCAATATCGTAGCCAACATTCATTAATGGAAACGTTACACAAAAAAAATGTTTTAAATTTAAAAAAACACAAATGAATCTAAAAACATGCATCCTACTGCTCGTGCTTACATACAGCCTTGAAACTATGACAATAACACGTAATACTGCAAACAAACTTTTAACTACCCAACGAGCAATGTAGCAACTTATGCTGGAAATCAGTATAAAAAACAGAATTTGAAATTAAAAAATCCAAAGTAAGAGACGTTCTAGAAAGTCACAACTAAAATGGAGTTGGGTTGGCTATATAGCAATAAAAACCCACCTCAAGATAGACAAACAAATGAAATGGAAAAACAACAAGCAGTAAACCGCCGGAAAAAATTGAAACCAAATTGCTCAAAATAAAAAAAAAACTTAAA
Source organism: Tachinus rufipes (assembly GCA_963932245.1). Classification (NCBI taxonomy): domain Eukaryota; kingdom Metazoa; phylum Arthropoda; class Insecta; order Coleoptera; family Staphylinidae; genus Tachinus; species Tachinus rufipes. The sequence continues at coordinate 32,638,675 of OZ010746.1, read as the reverse complement.
ATATTTATTTATTTATATTGAAAAAGCCAACATCCAGAAGTGGATTAAAAAAAAAACTGAAAAAAAAAGCTATTAAAAGTATATGATTCAAAAAATATTAACTACTTTCAAGTTTTTATCTACAAAGTGATTAGAAAAGTTGTTTAGAAAACAGAATTAAACACAAATGTTTTACGCGCATTGTTGCAGATTGTGTAGAATACATTTATGTTTAGCAACTTTACCACCAGCAATTCTGTTGTAATACCTAAAAAATTAAATAAATAATATAAGCGATGCAAAATTATATGTGTATAATATCGACTAAAGAAATTTACTAAAAATTAATTAAACAGTTATAAAACAAGCGTTAAAACTACAAACTTTAAAAATAAGTGTAACAATTACTAACCACTAATTTTTGTTTAATAAATGAGCTTTACAGAATATATTCTCAAATAAAAACATCTTTTGCAATAAAGATGTTTTTGTTGCTAATTACAGTAATTAATGGTAGTCGACTATATGTTTATTAGAGTTTCTTGTTCAATTTTGCTCCCTAAACACTTTTTCCAAATATTTGAACAATGTCTGTACTAATATTAATAAAAAAAGCAAAAATCTGTTAAGTTACGCCAATGTTGCAAAATATCTGTTATTAATTAATTTTAAATTGACAATAATTGAATAAATTCAATTTTAATAAAAATAAGAAAAGTTAGTTTCAGCTCAGTTTCAGATGCTCTTCCCGTATACTTGACAAAAATTACCACCACGTAGGAAAAGAAACATTAAATAGTTAAAATGCAGGCTATATCACCCCGAGTTATTTTCATACTGTTACAACTTAACAAAAGATATAATCTACAGAGGTAGAGCGGATGTACGAAGACATAACGACAGTAAGACTAAAAAAAAACGCAAAATTTGTGATAGTAATAGGAGACTTTAACGCAAAAATGGCCAAAACACAAACAAAGGTAGTCCAAACGTAGGTAGGTTTGGATTGGGAGAAAGAAACACCAGAGAAGAAACACTAGTTGATTACTGCAGAAACGAAAATCTATTCTGCATGAATACATTTTTACAAAAAAAAAACACATAGAAGATAGACCTGGAGAAGCCCAAACAACAAAGTAAAAAATTAAATAGACTACGTTATTACAAACAGAAGAAGCATCTGCCAAGATGTGACAGTATTAAACAGGTTCAATTCCAATAGCGACCACAGACTAATTAGAGCAAGTATAAACATTAACACAAGGGTGAGAAAAAAACAAACTAGTAATGATACAAAAATACCCTACAATCGAGACGCTGAGCATAAATAAAAACTAGTTCCAAAGCAAACTCAGTAAGAAACTAGGGAATATAAATGGGTATAGATGAACTCACTTAAAACATAATGAGCAGCATACAAGTAGCATCAAAAATAATATGCGCAAAAAAGAAAGGGTTGGCAAATTAAGCTCACAAACAAAAGAACTGATTAAACAAAAAAGGAACACTAACCAAAAACTTGAAAACTATAAAAAAAACTAATAAAAAACATAAGTAAAAACATACTGAAAAACATAAGAGACCACAGGACAAAACTTATAATTGATACCATCAAAGACAACAAAAATATGAAGGTTCAAAGATCAAAATTATCCATAGGAAATATAAAAATATCAAAAATAAGGAACAGCCAAGGTAGCCCTGTTAGCAACAGAGAAGAAATTAAAATGGTGATTCAGGATTTCTACAAAATTCTATATAGCTTCACCACCCAGAACTATCAATATCAAGAATCGGAAATAGAAAATACAGGGTCAGAAGAAATTTCCGAAATAAACTGACAAGAACTAAAGCTAGCGCTACACTAAATGAAGAACAGAAAATGTGCCTACTCGGATAACAAGGAAAATGTTGAAAATGGGAGATAAAGACAAGAAAGTTTAAGAATGTTGCTAAATAAATGTTTAATAGAAAGGGTGATACCAAGTAAATGACAAAACGCAGAAGTCAATATTCTACACAAAAAGGAGACAAAAACAACATTAAAAACTACCGCCCTATAAGCTTATGAACAAAACAAAAATCATGATGATAGACCGAGGCAACAACAATAATACAGACATAATATATATAGTATTTGTTTAGAGTATTTGTTTCTGATTTTGGCTCAGCCTAAACGAACAAATCAATAACCCATACCAACAGATCTATACATTTAAAAAAAAAAACAATAACAACACCATAATTAATCACTCGACAACAATAAACACAATACACAATAACCAATTAATGTAACAGTAACCACAACAAATTCACACCACCCGCAACACACAACAACACCTGTGAAAAGAAAAGTAAGTTTTGTAAATAAAATCATCAATGTAACACATATATATTTATAATTTATGTAATACTTTTAGAACTGATGATGGCCTAACAGCCGAAACCGGTCTTTATATAAAAAAAGGAAAATCAGCACAATAAAGTATATATTTTTTTTTATTAAAATACCCTAACCTCAATAATATATATAGATGAATACGAGGTTGTCAGCCAATATATATATACAGCCAGACACGAATATTGTGGCCTCTGTATAGGCAACTTAGTATACACAAAAATTATGTTAAATGTAGTTAAACTAATGCCTTTGTCCGTTTTAGCACTTTTCATTTGCGCTTACATTTTAAACGTTCCATGGGCGACGTTGTTCTGGGATTGAAAGATGTTAAAACGGGCAAAGGCATAAGTTTAACCACACTCAACATAATTTTTGTGTATACTAAGTTGCCTATATAGAGGCCACAATATTCGTGTCTGGCTGTATATGGGTAATTCCATTACTTTTCGACCAATTTGAAAAAGTCGACCTCTTTGATTTTGCTCAAATTTTCAGGGATCAAAATATAGATGAAAAAAATGAGATTTTCAAAATTTTGGACCTTAGAATAATGCCTGTTCAAAATGACACACATTTGAAGGTTAGAAATTTTACAATAAAACGTCATTTTTTGCTTAATTTGTATCTCAATTTTTGGGCTTCTGGAAAATGATAAAAAGGTCTACGATAGCTCAAATTATTCCTTATTACATGTACTTTAAAACCCATATTATTATGTTTAATATCGTGGAAGTCATTTTGATATATTAAGCTTTAAACATTATTCCAAAAAATCCCGTAAATTTAGTAAAATCGCAAAACTTTGCATTCTTTAAACCGTTCTAACTTTGTCAAATCTTAACAAAATTTGATTTGCAAGGTCTAGATTTCCTCGTGTTTAATCTCTTTTTGAAGTGATCACACAATACTTATAGAATCAATACGTATACACCATTATTTTGATGCAGGAAGATGCACATGTTTTCACGATCTTCAAAACTTGTAATTTTCAGGTCCCGAAAAAGCGCTGTCACCCTATGTCAATTTTAGTCAAAATTTCAGTAAATACTCTTTAGTATACAAGAAAAAAGGTTATTCATATGAGAAATGTTATACAGGGCATTATCAAGAAATTTTTAAAATTCAAAAATTGTCACAATCGGCAAACCGCACATTTTTGTATCTCAATTTTTGGGCCTCTGGAAAAAGATAAGAAGGTCTACGTTGGCTTAAAATATTCCTTATTGCATGTACTTTAAAACCCATATTTGAATATTTACCGTTGGGGCAGTCATTTTGATATATCAAGCTTAAACCATTAATTAAAAAAAAACGTAAATTTTGAAAAATTGCTAAATTATGCTTTGTTTAAACCTTTCTAACTTTGTCAAATCTTATAGAAAATTGATCCACGAGGTTTAGATTTCTTTATGTTCAATCTTTCTTTAAATTAATTACACTAGACTTATAGAATCAATTTATATTCACCACTATTTTGATCCAGGAAGTTGCACATGTTTTCGCTATTTTCAAAACTTGTAATTTTTAAGTCCCGAAAAAACGGTTTCACCCTATGTCGATTTTAGTCAAAATTTTAGTAAATACTCTTCAGACTACAAGAAAAAAGGTTATTTATTTGAAAAATGGTATATTGGGAATTATCAAGAAGTCATTGAGAAAATGCAAGTTGTTGTGCTGCGTCGCCTGGTTGTAGGTGTTTTACTTTTGATAATAATATGGGTGAACATTTTCACTAAAAACCGCGTTAAAAAAGTTGTTTTCTGTCAGGAAATCTTAATTGCTAGGGCATTACCATTACAGAGTCCGTAAATAAAAATGATATTTGCGTATTCTCTATGTTGAACAGCATTTTTATCAAATTTCACTAACCGAACCAAAGAAAACTGTTTTAACAAGTATCAAAAGCTTGCATCAATGCACACTAGTTAAAGTAATGTTGTTTTGTTTGTGTTTTTTTGCTAAATGAAAAGTTTTTTAAATATTTTGTATTTGTTGACTATCTCAAAAACAAAGCAAGATAGACAAAAAGTGATTTAGATTTTCTGAATTTTGACGATTTTTGTATATAAAAAATTCTTGATAATGCCCATTATACCATTTTTCATATAAATAACCTTTTATTTGTGGTCTGAAAAGTATTTACTGAAATTTTGACTGAAATCGACATAAGGTGACATCGGTTTTTCGAGACCTAAAAATTACAAGTTTTGAAGATCGCAAAAACATGTGCAACTTCCTGCATCAAATTAGTGGTGACTATGTATAGATTTTATAAATCTTATGTAATCATTTTAAAGAAAGATTAATCACAAAAAAATATAGACCTAGTGGATCAAATTTCTTTAAAATTTTAACAAAGTTAGAACGGTTTAAACAAAGCTTAATTTTGCAGTTTTGCTTAATTTACGGATTTTTTTGGAATATTGTTTGAAGCTTGATGTATCAAAATGACTGCCCAAACATTATATAGACAAATATGGGTTTTAAAGTACATGTAATAAGGAATATTTTGAGCCATCGTGGACCTTCTTATCTTTTTCTAAAGGCCCAAAAACTGATATACAAAAATGTGCAGTTTGCCAATTTTGACAATTTTTGAATATTAAAAAATTCTTGATAATGCCCGATATACCATTTCTCATATAGATACCCTTTTTTCTTGTGCTCCAAAGAGTATTTACTAAAATTTTGACTAAAATCAACATAGAGTGACAGCGCTTTTTTGGGACCTGAAAATTACAAGTTTTAAAGATCGCGAAAATATGTGCAACTTCCTGCATCAAAATAGTGGTGTATACGTATTGATTCTATAAGGCTTGTGTGATCACTTTAAAAAGAGATTAGACACGAAGAAATCTAGACCTTGTGGATTAAATTTTGTAAAGATTTGACAAAGTTAGAACGGTTTAAAGATAGCAAAGTTTTGCGATTCTGCAAAATTTCCGGGTTTTTTTGGAATAACGTTTGAAGCTTGATATATCAAAATGACTGTTACGATATTAAACATAAAAGAATGGGTTTTAAAGTACATGTAATAAGAAATAATTTTAGACATCGTGGACCTTTTTATCTTTTTCCAGAAGCCCAAAAATTGAGATACAAAATAAGCTAAAAACGACGTTTTATTGTAAAATTTCTGACCTTCAAATGTGTGTCATTTTGAACAGGCTTTATTCTAAGGTCCAAAATTTTGGGAATCTCATTTTTTTCATCTATATTTTGATCCCTGAAAATTTGAGCAAAATCAAAGAGATCGACTTTTTCAAATTGGTCGAATAGTAATGGAATTACCCATATATATATATACCTAAAAGCGCTCATTACTAACGATGGTGCCTGCAAAAAAATAAATAAACAGAAAATGTGAAAAGGCCAGACAAACCGTAAGAAAACTTTAAAAAACATGGATAGATAATGATATAACTCTAAACACTAAAAAACAAATAGTAAAAACACTGGTATTCCCAGTACTACGATTTAGTTCCAAATCATGGATGATAAAAATACAGGATAAACAAAAAATTGATGTATGTGAGATGTGGTGCTGGAAGCGAATACTACGTGTCTTTACTAGAATCCTAAACATTTTCGGAAACATCAATGGAAGAGATGATAATAACCTAGAAAAACTGGTGATACAGTGAAAAATAGAAAAAAAAGACCAAGAAGAAAATCGCTGATGAGGTGGACCAACATTATCAAGACAACAACTAACAGCACGATAACTCAAGCAACAAGGGAATCCGGGAACAAGGAAAGATGACAGAATATTGTATGAAGAGCGACAGCAAAAGAGTAAACCACAATCACAAAAAAACAAAGAAAAAGAAGAATAAGCTTATTGCCACACTTATATACAAACACCTTACAAAAATAATAACAAATAGACTAGAACTTAAATTGGACTTCTACCAACCAGTCAAGCAGGCTGAGTTTCAAAAGGGATTCAGTACCATCAATCATGCAGACACTGAGAACCCTCATAAAAAAAGCAATAAATATAATATACTATTGTACATCGCTTTCGCCGACTACCAAAAAGCATTTGACTCTATAGAAAAGTGGCAATTCTGAAAACCCTCAACAACGCAAGAATCAATTCCAGGTACTCAAACCTGATTAAGTATATCTACAAAAATGCATCTATTTACTTTAAAATTGATGAAAATACTAAGCCGGAGCAAATACCGATAGGAAGAGGACTCTCTACAACTGTTTACAGCCGCGTTAGAGAAAATGTTTAAGAGCATAAACTAAGACCAAAACAAAATTAAAATCAAAGAAGTGTACCTCAGCCACCTCAGGTTTACAGATAATATTGTTATTAATAGCAGCTCAACCAATGAACTAATGAAAATTCTAGAAAAACTCCGCCAAACATCGATAAAAATTGGACTACAGATGAACCTCAATAAAACAAAAATAAAGACTTCAAAGAACACAAGTGACCATCAAAAACAAAATACTTGAGACCGTACACAAATACATCTACCTAGGCCATAAAATCAGCATCGGAGACCGAATCAGATAAAAAGATAGATAGATAGATAGATTTATTTACATAATACTGCCGTGTGTAAAACATAATATGAAGTAAATAAATAATATAAAAATATAAAACATTGTAAACTAGCTTATAGTAGGTAATATAAAAACAGAAATAACACATAAAGATTAAAAATACAAAGAAACAACGTAAACAACGTTTTTAAAAGAATACCACAACTAAAATAAAAATAGGCTGGCCATTTAGCAAAGCAGGACTATACCAGATAGACCAGATGGCAAAAAATAGAAGTCATTTTAAAATTATGATTTATTTTTGGGATTTTCTGTTTTAACTTTATGTTTGCTGTTTTAACTTTATGTTTTCAATTTGTAAACCAAAGTAGGCGTTTAATAATTTATTTCCTGACAAATGTTATCTATCTGTCAGTTATTATCAACGTGTTACAGAAACAGCATCCGTTTTGCTCTAATTGAAAACCTATATTTTGTTGTGGTTTTTTTACTTAATGTTGATTTTTCTCTGCAAAACTTGTCATTCACACGGTGTACTGTACTTAACAGATCAGAATGCCTTTAAACCCTTATGTTGTGCCAAGAATTATACCGTCGATTAAAGATGGGCAAGGAAAACGTAAAACTGCAAGAATTGTTAGTAAAAGCCTTTGTGCTGTACAAAAGGTGTATCAGCGTTACCTGGACACTGGTCTGATAACCAAAAAATTAGGATCCGGGCAATAAAAAGTCACTATAAACAGAGATTACCGTTTTTTGGTGTCCACAAGTTTGCGGAATAGAACATCTTCTGCAGTTTATTTACAAAATCAACTCCATGAAGTTAGAGATGTAAATGTTAGTGAATAAACCGTTAAGAGAAGCCTTCGGGCTGCTGAATTGTTTTGTAGAAAGATGGCTAAAGGTCTTTTCAATGCCAATGGCAAAATTGGCTTTTGCCCGAAATTACCGCGTATAAAATAATGAGGACTAGAGCAGAGTACAGTTTTCAGTCGGAAAGTCTGAAGAAGACGCAGAGAAAAATACGCTTCAGTTTGTATTGATGAGCAACTTCCATTTGGCGGTAGGCCGGTTATGGTTTAGGCAGAAATTTCTACCAAAGCACGCACAGAGTTGGTCTTTATAGAGAATGACTCCCTGACAGCTAACAGATACATTATGAAAGTTCTCAAAGATCATGTTATGCTTTTCATAACAACTATGAGCGAACGCGGAATTTTTATGCAAGATAATGCTAGACCTCACGTAGCCAGAGTTGTCAGAGATTATCTGGATGAAGTGAGAATTTTACGGTTTAATTAGCCACCTCTCAGGTCAGACATGAATTCTATAAAACATGTCCGAGATGAGTTGGGACAACGTATTCGAAAGCATACACCTGCTCCAAAAACTGCTCAGGAGCTAAGACAGTTACTATTGCAGAAATGGAATAATATCGATCAAAATGTGATCGTTAATTAAATTCAAAGTGTTCCTCGTCGACTTCATGCAGTCATTTATGCAACAGGGGTAATACTCATTATTAGTGATAAGTTTTTTTAAATATTCTTTGTTTTTTATTAGTTCTAAGAACAAAAATTCAAACTTTGTCTGAATTGTAAATTTGTGATATTTCCAAAATATGCAATAAAAACAATAAATATGCTTTACAATTCAACATTAAATTTTTAATTTAGTGTGCAAATACAGTACAATTGTTTACAATTTGTTTCAGTAAGATTAAAACAAAAAAATTAAAAACTAAGTCATAATTTTAAAGTAGCCTCTATGTTTTGCTCGGCAGTGTGTATTGGCGCGATGGAGCCCAAAAGGCACAAAAAGAAGCGTGGAAAAACCCCCGAGAAGCTGGAGTGACAACATCTAGGAGGTCGCAGGAAAAAACTAGATACCAACTGCCTAAGACAGGGAAACATGAAAAATTGGGAAGAGGCTTACATCCAGGAGTGAATAAATAAGGACTGAAAAAAGAAATATATAAAAATTGAGAGAAAAAGTTTTCTACGTACTTTATATGCTAATCAATAACAAACTAAACAAGTATATACATCCACTTACAATTAGAGTGCAATATCCAAAAATAAATAGTGTGTTTGAACAGTTTTAACAGCATCTTTTAAAGCATTTTAATACTCTTTGTTAAAAATAAGATATAAAAACATCAAATTATCGAAACCTTTTTGCTTAATATTTAAGTTTGTTATAAAATGAAGCCAAAAAAATTTAGAAAAAAAAACAACTATAAACTTTATGGGTTGATATAAATATCTTAGACCATCCCTCTATAACCTACTAGTATCAAAATCAGAAAATCAAAAAAATAGTCCAAAACAATTTAAACAATAACCAAACAGCAACTGCAGCCAGAATGCAATCAATATGTGAAGAAGCACACTACATATACTGTCGGCTTGATTGCTCTACGATAGCAACCAGAGTATGCATTCTGACTAGTGCATCTACTGATTGTGCTACTCTGGTGTCTAAGTCAATGCACCAAGTTAAGAACATTATCTTATAAACTGTATTCTTTGTAAAAGTCAGAGCATCAAATAGCTTGGTGAGTTCCTTCTATGTACGAGTGGTGAAATTCATAGTAGAAGGAAATGGATATTCACTGTGTGTTACAGATTATGTACAGTTTTAATACTTATTATTCATACAAAAAGTAATAGCTATTTTTAAATTTAATTGAAATGAATTTCCGCCTTGTTCGTTTGGAATAATACAAATGTAGTAAATGTTTCTTAAAGTTAGTTAAACGATGTTGATAGTGGAAATATTTTATAAGATTTTTTTATAAATAAAAAATTCAAGTTTGTATCATGTTTAATATATTTTAGTACTGTTTCGTTAATGTACAGATTAGTAAATTAAATAATCATATTACATATATGTACAAATTCCTTAAAGAAAATAAGGCAATTATTTATAAAGGTCGCGAATTATTGCAAATTTTCGTAATATTTGTAAAACGCTTGGAATTCGAGATAACAAGTTCATTTGTGGGCTGCATAGTGCAATTATATCGGCCGCTCCACTTAGTATTAGAATTAGAGATGCCGTCAGATAGCTTCTTCTAGGTCATAAAATTAACTCACACATAAAATACCTACACACAATGATATAGCGAGAAGAGAATGACAACCAGGAAAATAATTTAAAGCACTTAAACGACATAAATAAGATATATTTAATTATAAAATCTTTACATGGATGTTATGCAATTTTATCGAAGCAATTGCAATTTCTTGTTGCTTAATTGAAGTGCTCTAAATGCACTCATTTTTTCCGTTTTGTTTAATAAACAACGAATCATACACTTGAATCTGCATTCCGCGTTTAATTTATTGCGTATCCTAATAAATGCATTTAAGTGTGAATATTAATGCAATTACTACCATAAATCAATTTACAATGTAACTTCAAATGATAACATCGTAAATACTTCATAAAAATGTAATCAGAGTTTTAGTTTGTATTAATATTAGGAAATTAACAGCTTTATTTATATATACCAAAATTGTTTAATTTTTGTAACATGATTTTATTGTAAATAGCAATTTTTTTAGTAACATTTTTGTTTTACAAAATTAAGTTATTTAGAAAAAGTATAATATTTATTTATAATAAAAACTATTAACTATTAATGTTGGATTTGTACTTTTTGACCTGAAAAATATTTTTGGATAAGTCCTACTGTCGGGTCGGCCAGAAATGGGTTAAGCGCGTTTCCTGAAACCTGGCCCCGCTTTTTAGACGCCTCTGCGCTAAAGATAATTATGCTTTATGATCACATATTTCAGATTTATAAAGCGTTTGTATTAAATTTGTTTGTTTATTAAATATGCAAAAGTTTGTAGAATTTACATTAAAAAACATTAGAGGCTTAGATTAAGAAATCTTCAAGCCAGTTTAAAAAAAAACAAAGAAATTGTTAGATAGAAATCAAAAACCAAAAAACTGAAAATAACTATTTAACTTCCCAACCTAGAGTAGTAATTCCGTTTCTTGAACTTTGAGGAACACCAGCATTTATGGTTTTAAGGCTAGAGTACTCAGAGTTAAAACCATTAACTCTACCTATATTTTATTTGTTGTCAAGAAAGCTATTGATAAAGAGATTTGTGATAAAAATCTATACAATTGAATTTATTAATAAGATTAGGATGCCACACCTATGCTTTAGAAATGTTTGATTAATGTAAAATTTCATTTGTGACTAACATAAGTCAAAAGATCTGTTGTCAAACATTTTGATTGAAATCTGTATTAAGTATCTGAGATTTTGTTGGTGGCTATGAAAAGGAATCTTCAAAAGACTTGATAAGTTGGATTTACTTTTCAAAAGTATGGAAGCGCCTACCGACTAACCTTGATTGTATCCTGTTTAAATAGGAAAAAGCAGTCATACCGCAAGCTGGGACATGCGTATGTCAGTATGAAATAGTTGTTTTAAAAAGTTGCAACTTGTTGTCAGTACTTATATTGCTGACTTTGACTCACTCAGTATTCTGACCTTACTCGGTATAGCCGCTATGTACAATTTAAAAATAAGGCTTCTATCTAACTCTATTTCCAAATACTTTGTTGTACTTATTCATAAAATTGGAACAACATTGAGATAAACGTTTTTGCAAAGAGTCAGACAATAGTTTTTGGAAAAATGTATATCTTTGTTTTTTTTTTTAATTTTTACTTTCCAATACCTTAAGCAAGTTTCAAATGCTTTACAAGCCGCGCCTCGGAGTTAGTGCTAAACATGTGCCCAAACAGCTTTACATCCTTCGTTTCAGATAGGATTTCATGGTTATATGCCGTATGAGAATATGAAGAAGACTAAAGTTTTGAGTAAGGTCATTTTAGTATTGTTAGCGACCCTAGGTATGTAAAGTTCTCGACAGTTTTGGTTTGTGAGTTGTAGTGTGTTGGCTCTGTCCACTATTATGAGTTTGGTTTTGTCTAGAATTATTTCTAGCTCCACTTTGCGACTCTCATGTGTGACCAACTACAGTAGAGCAATCATTTTGTTTTTGTTCTCGGCTATTAAAGTGGTGTCGTCGGCATATTTTAGATTGCTTATTTTTTTACTGTTGATTGCAACCCCTTCTTCAAAGTTTTCTAGTCCTCGTCTCATTATGTATCCTCCGTATTCATTGAAAAGTCTAGGTAAGAGGATGCACTCCTGGCGCACGCCTTTCTGTGTTCTAAAGCAACTCGTAGTTATTTGTTTGAGTTTAACGATATTTTCTCTACTGGTGTATAACTTAACGACCATTGATGTTAGGTAATTTGGAATTCCCATTTCCTTCCGTGCTGCCTATAAATTATTCCATCTTACACAGGCAAATGCTTTGCTATAATCCACAAAGCATAAGAGCATAGGCGCATTGAACTCTTTTGATTTCTCTATTAGTTGCCGCGTGTTAAATATCTAATCTCTCGTGCCTTGACCCTTTACAAATCCTGCCTGTTCAAGTGGTATTTGAAATTCCAGATATCTTTTTAGCCTCTGGTTAATTATTTGCAGCAAATTATTTGATTCAGTTTTTAATAATTAGATTAAGCTAAAAAATTAATTTTAATAAAAAAATATTTTATAAAATTGTTTGTAACTTTGAATTTGGGCATAAATTGAATCCCAAGTTTTTTTATTTTTTATTTTCTTTCTATTATTTTTAGTTTTGTTTCAAATTAATTGAGTTTATTGAGGATTTTGAAAGACTTTTGAATTGCGACTTAGTTTAATGAGTTATGCAAGTCTATTTTTATTTAAAAGAACTGTTATTTGTTTTCTCTAACATTTGTAACATAAATTTGAAAAAAATGGCTCCAAAATTATATTTTTTTTTAGATATTAGTTTTAAATCAATTAAATTAAGTTTTTTGGGCCGACTATTACGTTTTTTAAGTTGCAAATAACTAATTTAAACTAAGAAAAAATGTTTTGGGCAGTTTACTTGCATGTGCTATTAGGGATATTGTGCAGTAGTTAATGGGACCACTATTGATGTACGCCAATCCTTGCGTTAATGGCCACTCTGCCAGCCCTAAAAGCTTCAACATTTTGGCAGTGATGCCGTCGATGCCTGGTGATTTGTTTATTTTCAGGTGTTTTTTGGCTTCCTCTATCTCCGTTCTCAGTATGTTAGGTTCCTGCTCAATTGCCATCATTGTGGGTTGTTCGGTTGTTATCATTAGCTTGTCTTTGTATAGTTTTTTGCAGTATTGCTTCCACCTTTCTGCGACTTTATTGCTTTCCCATAGTGTTTTTCCGTTTTTATCCTCTATAGTAAGTGTTTTTGGTTTGGGTTTCCCTGTTAGTTTTCTTACTTTTTAATATAGATCGCGGGTGTCGTTTTTTTTTTTCTGGTGTTTTTCTTTTTCCAATTTTGCATTGAACCTGAAACACTGGAGTTTTAAGAGTAGACTTTAATATCGGGTGTTTTCACAGGCCTTCTTAATATTGAAAAATATTACTTCATTGGTGTGATTTTATAAAAATTAGGTTTTATTTAATCTGTTACTCTGGTTAGTTGATGTAAGAGTTGTGAAAAGTCCATATATAATGCCATGCTGATGATTTGCAACAGATTTTTATTCCAGGTTATATCAAAGAATAAAATTTCTGCAACCTTAGTTACAGTTGAAAAAAGACTAATTGGGTGGTAATTTTGTGGAAAATGTTTTCCAACGCTTGAGAAAAAAATGAGATAGACCTTTTTTATAAAGACAAAAAATGCTACGTCTTTAGCATTGCATTCTTAACATTTGTAAAATACATAACAGCCTTCTGAGAAAATTAAAAAACGCTCTTAAAGCTTTATTTGGAATTCAATCCAAGTGATTGCTATAAATGAATGAAATCGGTGTACGCTCATTTCGAAAAGATTCTTCACAACAGATTATCATCTTTGGTTTTAGTCAGTTGGATTATGAGATCTCTTGCATTAGTGTCTGGCTTGATTTCTAAATTGGATGAGCTTTCTAGTCTCTCTGTTAAGACCCAATCAATTTGATCCAGTTTTTGGCAAAACCTTGCTAGACTCTGTTATTGCTAACAAAATAAAACTAGTAAAGTTAATGGCAGTTCTGTCAACTTCTTTAGCCTTTCGAATGTTAGATAGTAATCTGATGTTTTCTTCTAGAATATAAAAAACAAAGACCAGTCAGTCTTAGAAATAGAAGTTGTATTCTTAGAGAACCCTTGGTAGATGTGATAAGTTAGCATGTGCTGGCCGTAGTAAGGTATAGTTTTTGCTCTAGGCGTACCTGAACAATACTTTGCGTTTGGAATGCAAAACAACATAAAAAGAACTAAGAGTAGTGTCCATAATACCAAAATTTACAGAAAAAAACACAGATGGCACGTGACAACATTAAAAGACTGAAAGCTCGCGGCACAAACATGATCCCGCCGGAATTAAGGTATTCAACAAATTTATTAAACAAGGTGTCTTTCTCACGGACTCAAAAATACAAATAGTACTAAACTAATTAAGAAATTTACCAAAATGCACAAACACAAGTCATGTCAACCCATTTGTTTACTAAACTCACTAAGAAAACTCTATGAGCACATTTTCAACCAAAGACTGAGAAGAGAAATTAGATTTAGGTCTGAGCTAAAATTAATACGGGATCAGAAAAAGTCACTCTACACTTGATGCCGTTAAACATGTCAAAAAAGCCGCTGGTCAAGTAACTCTGCACCTTTTACAAAAATACGCCGTGCTGATCACTTACGATAAAAAAACGCTTTTAACTTGGTTTCAAGATGATATTCCACTATTTATAATAATATGACATGCGGTGTGTCGCAGGGCTTTGTGTTAGGCCCCATCATGTCGTAAATTTTCTACAGATGCCACACGGAATTACCACAATAGCTTATGCGGGCAATTTTACCATGTTTGTCAGAAGTAGCTCAATTATAGAGCGTTAGCGTCGCACGCTAACAGTCCGGGGTTTGATCCCCAAATATGACTAACATAATAACTTTGCTCTTTATCCACCTAGGTGATTCGGAAGTCACCTAATAAGCCGTTGATCCCATCAACCCCTTTCATACAAGTCGTAAGACTTCTGGAGCGATGTAAAAATAGCTGTAAAACGCGAAATAAAGAAGAAAAACGGAAAAGTATAGAGTAATGGTGGCAACAGTAGACTCAGTACTGTTGTACGCTGCGCTTATATGAAAAAAAAAACTGTAATATAAAAAATTAAAAGTAGTACAAAAAGCCAAAAAACAAATAAAAATTACAAGTGTCTACAGAATAACAGCGACTATCTTTATACACTTCTTTTTCCGATATCAAACAGAAAAACAATTAAAAAAGAGGCAATACAAAAATGGGAAAAAAGGTGGCAGATCAAAGGAGATGTTGCTAAATGATCGCATTCTCTTATACCCGTGAGTAATAGAATATGGAAATTTAATCTAATCAATCATCTTATACAGATCCTTACAAAACATGACTGCATTGAGACATATAAAAATATTGTGAAAATTGAGGGTTAAGTGGAAGACCAGTGCTATAACTGAACTTTGCCATTTTCTATATGTAACATATCAGAATAAAGACTATTATTATTAGAGAGCGGATTCCTAGCTATTATGCTTACGCTAAATAGTTAAAGCATCAAAATTATGTCTAAATATATGCACGAATTGTGAAGAATGTAATCATTTAGCACTAAGTTTTTTACGCTTTTTTTGCTTTTTTAGTACTTTTTTTGAAATTGGTGCTTATTTAAATCAGTTCTTCTATGAAATTTAGTGGATTGATCTAATTATTTTTATTGTTATTATTATTATATCTAAAAAAATTGTTTTGCGATACATGACGGCTGCCCCTACTGTGGTGGAACAGATAACTGAGAGCATACACTAGTGAAGTGATCTTGCTGGAAAGATACCAAAATAGAAGTGCAGAGTCGGAAAGAAGATATCCGTCAGCAATCTGACCCCACTTATGATAGAAAGTGAAAGCAACTGGAAAGCCATTGATGGAGGCATAAGAAAAATAACGGTAACAAAAGAAGAAACAGAGTGAATAAGAAATTAAAAATTAAAAGTGTCTTAGACTTGTTAAGTAATTCCACAACGGTGATTTAGCAGGTCCAGAAGAATATAAAAGTTTAGGGTTTTAGTGAATATCCGGGCAACCGGGTGCCCCACACAATGTGCGTAATGCATTTTTTTCTTGAAATAAAAACATTTAATGTACTTGAAATCAGTTATGTTTGTACATCTGTTATTTAATATGTATATAACAAAATATTGAAGTTGTTGATTTACCAGTTTAAAAACCATGTTAATTAAGAACGATTTCTAATTGCAGAATGTCATTCAAGTAAAAAGTAACTATTTTTCAAAACTTTTGACATAATTTGTGGCAACAAATGCTAAAATAATATTTTTGTTCATAACTGAAGTAAAATCATTCAGGCGGTTTCTGTCTTGAAAATTCTTAAAATGGACAAAGCTGTCATCGGCATCGCTCAATCTTCCGACGGATTAAAAAGATTGTAAAGATGAGCGTCTTTTTGTTGAAACAAAAGTTGAATTGATCTTTGTAAAAAAAACAGCAATAATAATCTAATTATATGCGAAAGGGACGATGAGTCAACCGTCAAGTTTTTGGCAAATGTCATGGTAGTTCTAAAAGTATCGGAAAAACATAGCAATTTAATAATCTGATTTTTGTTGACAAGGGTAGATCGTGAATTCTGAACAACTTTGACATTTTGAGAAATGCGGCTCTAGACTTCTCTATCCGGCATCTAATTTCCAGTGAGTGATCCCAACTGCTGTTGATTGTTGTTTCGAAGTATGTATATGTTTGGACTTTTTTTATTACTTTGTTATTCACTATCAGTTGACCAGTATGGTTCGCGTTTTTTGATATTATCATGTATTTTGTTTTTTTGTTGTTAAGTGGAATTCCATCTTTTTGACTAGTTTCTGCTATCTTAGTCATCAGCTCCTGGAGGTTCTTGATACTGTCCGCGAATAAATGCCGGCCCTTTTATTTTAATACCAATATTTGTGTCTTCTAGTGCTTCTTGGAAGATTCGCTCGGAGTATATGTTAAATAGGATTGATGATAGAACGCATCCTTGTCTGACTCCTTTTTTGATTTTGATGTCTTCCGAGTTTTCCCCCTGGATACGTATTGCCGCTGTCGGATTCCAATACAAGTTACCAATGACTCTTATATCGTTGTTTTCGAGTCCTATGTTTCTTAGTATTTGGTAGTCGATGAAGCATGCGTATACATCGCAGTCAAAGTCTCTACATTTCTGTATAAGGACTTGGACGCTGAAAAGAGCCTTCCTTGTACTTAATGCGTTTCTGAATCCAAACTGGGTGGGACTGATGTGTTCTTCGCATATTCTGAATATTCTTTGATAAATTATTTTAGTAATATGAATGTAGATTTTAACTATGGTTTTGGTATTTTCTGTAGAGTATATGTTATTAAATATCTCTGTTAACTGTTTAATACCCTCCACATTAAATAATTTGAAGAGCTTACTGTAGATGTTGTCTGGGCCTAGAAATTTGCCGTCCTTGAGTTGTGCTATGGATTTTGTGACTTCGTCTATTGTTATTGCCATGCCTTCAGAGTTGTTGGGCTCTAAGAGTTGTTCAGTCCTATTGTCTTCAAATAGTTCGGCTATGTACTTTTTCCAGGTGTTTATCTTCTCCGTCTTATCGATGCATTGGTTTTGTGTATTCTAGTTGTTTCTCTGATTTTTTTGTGCATGTTAAAATAATCGTGTTTTCCTTGTAGTGTTTTTATTTCTGCACGTTTTTGCTTGATCCAGTCTGCCTTTGCTGTTCTTATCTCTTGTCTTATTTGTTTTTGAAGGTTTCTGTACTTTGTAGTGTTGTTTTTTGCCGTTCTTTTTTCTTTTATAAGACTCAATATTTCATCTGCCATCCAAGTATTTCTTTTAATTTTTTTCTTTATCAGGTGTTCGTCTCCGATTTTGTTAAGAGCTTTTGATAGTTTCTCAAGGGTCTTTTCTGTGTTGTTCGGTGTCTCTATTTCTATACAGCTCTGGGTTATTAGGCTTGTTACTGTTTCTCTTATGTCAGGTTGTTTTATTCTTCTCATGTTCCATCATTTTATGTTTATTTTTTTGAGTGATCTTTTTCACCCTTATTCTAAATCTTCCAACCAGTGCGCAGTGGTCCGATTCTATATCAGCGCTAGGGTAGGTTTTAACTGATTGGCAGCTGTTGTGGAACCGTTTATTGATGAGTATATAGTCGATCTGATTTTTGACGACCTTGCTGGGTTGGTCTTGAGGTGAGATCCATGTATATAGACGTCGTGGTGGAAGTTTAAAGAAGGTGTTTAGTATTATGTATTCTTCCTCCTCTACAAAGCGCTTCAGTCTGTCTCCACGTTCATTTCTTGTGCCTAAACCATACTCGCTTATATATTCATCGCTTTTTCCCTTTCCAATTTTAGCATTTAAGTCACCAATGATCATTATTACTTCGTGTTTGTTGAGTTTTTTTAGTGTATCTGACAGTGTTGTAGAATTCTTCAACTTCTTCATCAGGTCTGCTGGTAGCGGGAGCGTATACTTGAATAATGTTTGTTTTTACTGGGGTGCTATTTAATTGGATGACTAGTATTCTTTCTGATATTGGTGTAAAGTTTGTGACGTTTTGTTGGACTTTTTTGAATAAAATTAATCCCACTTTGTGTATATGTTGATGGTCAGTGTTTCCAGAATAGTAGACTGAGTGATAGCTGATTACGCAGTATCCAGATCCGGGCCATTGCATTTTGCTGACTCTATACCAAGTCTGTTCATTTCTTGAATGGCGTTATTGATTATTCCTGCCTGAGACATTGTTCTTACATTCCATGTGCATACTCTCATAAGTGGTACTTTATTGTTACTTGTATCGTTGTTTAAAACTGCCCCCCCCCCCCCCCCGAGATCCGATTGGGAAACTTGTTACTTCGGAATAATTTACTTTAAACTTTGCTATGATGACTGTACTAGAGATACCGCTTAGGTCTTCAATACGGTGGTTTCTCGTTAACTTCCGTATTCTTCTGCCGTTGACCATTTCTCTAGTTCATCCGCCTTTAAAGCCAGTTTCCCACCTCTAGGACAAAAGAGTGCCCTTCTCTAGCGGCTCATCCACCCGAAGCTGTTGGCCGTCAGAGTTGAATTACTTATACCGGCAATCTTTCGGTTGAATCACATTTCCTTAATTCACATTTTAATGGTTATACCTCGTTAGTTATCTAGCAGCGGGCACCGCGTGCAGAAGAGGTTGACATTTGGGTCGGACTTACTTGGTGGTTCTTGCCGTCACCCCTTACCCACAAGACTTTAACAATTTAAAATTAATATATCTTTTACAAAATAAAAGTTACTAAAAATATAATACATATCAGATTGACAAAAAAATAAAATTTAGAACAATTTAATAAAACAAATTGCATGTACAGCTTACGCGACAAATTGTTTTAATTACAACGCTTATCTTTTAACTTTGGCAACAAACAGAAAAAGAATTATTGGTCCTAAGACACCAGCAGTTTTATAGACCCTAATGCTAACATTAGGGCCTATAAACTACTCTACGCTGTAGAAACAAATATATTTACTGCAACAAAAAATACCCCCATTAAATAAATTTGTTAAAGATGTCAGCACAGTTAAGTACACCCATTTTTGCCAAAAGTGGGAAAAGTCACAACTATAATTTGTCTTGTTGGTGTTTAGTAGTGACTATCATAATTTAACGTCACATTAACCCACAAGCGTAAAAATTGAGATGCTAGTTCCAACAAGTAACTTCTTAGCATGGCAGTTACAGTAACTTACACTTACAATGCTACAGATAGCGGCAATAGAGCTTCAATATAGCAAAATTGAATATAATTGATGGTTGATAAAGAATGAATATAAATATAATGTTGTAATTCATTTTTTAACTGTTTACATCTGTAGAAGGATCCAATAAAGCAAAAACTAGTAATGTATTTGTAAGAATAAATTTGTAATAAAAAACATAGTTATTAGTTTTATTTCATAACAGAATCGATTTATGTAAAAAATGTATATCTTACTTACGGTTAGCTTTATACAGTTGCTATTGCACTAGTACTATTAGTTGATATCATCGCAAATTAAACGCAAATTTAAAAAAATGTATTTTTAAGAATAATTTTTTTAACTTAGTGTGCAGTCGTAAATAGAAAAAACAACAAAACGCCACAGACATAGAATTTCTAGTGAGTTGCCGCGTTAATCTATAAGTGTATCTTCAGTTTTATATTATAAATACACAAAACAAGTTATTATAAGGTATAGTAAATTTAACGGTCAATTAGTTTTCTTGCATTCTTCAGCTTTTCCTTAGTGTCAAAAACCAAGAATTTATGGGCACAACCCTCTGCGTACTGCATAAGCTGCTGGTACTAAAACAAACAAAAACCTAGACAAGGTAACAATTAATTTTGTCGATCCGTTTAATCAAATACAAATTTCGGACAAATATATAGCAAAGATAGCAGCAACAACAATGCTGTTTGTATTATTTGACATTCCTTGTATGACGTTTAGTCTTTGGAATGATACTACGTTTTATAGATTTATCAACAAACTGCTCATACTTTTTTTTGCTTTGTCTTATATTAGCGGCATCCTCCTCATAAAAATAACACCAAAAACATTTGAAAATCTAGTTTTAATTCTTTTAACACATCAGAGTGATAATCAATATATCTTTTGCAATAAAACCCAACCAGTACCAGTAAATGATAACTCTACAAGAAAATTCCAAACGTGTCACTACGAAAAAAAAACAAAAACAAAATACTACTTTAAAAGAACATCACAAATAGATGGGTTTTCTTGCAAAAAAACTTACCACAAGCATCGTTGCTTCTCAATTTTAACGTTGGTGCAGCATGTCAACAGCAAATCACGGACGCCTAAAAACATTAAAATTTTATATTTCAAGACAACAACAAAAAAATATTCAGAGTTAATTAACATTTATAATGTAGTAATGTTACATCAAAAATAAAACCATCATCATTGTAAATATCATTTGTAAATAGGTAATGTAATTATATTTGTTAAGTCTAATTTTATCGTAATAAACCTGTCAGTGACATTCAGTAGAATCATACTAACTTCAACCTGGTTGGTTTTATGAACATAAATGTTTTTTATTGTGCGTTTTACTATAAATATGTTATTTTTTAAATTTCAAAATATGATATTTAGAAATTACGTTAATACAACTAACGGCTTGTAAAGTGACTTCTAAATTACCAAAATGGATATACAGCAAGTTTATACTTAATCATATTTTGGGAATCAAACCCAGACTCTTAGAGCGTTAAGCTAAAGTTTTATCATTGAGCTATCTTACCGTATGTAATACTTTATTTTCTGTTGTCCAGCAATTATTTTAACCACAAATCGGTTATAAACTGTGCATCGTTTTAAGAACTTGGTTTTAGACACGTGTACTCTACTAAAAGGTTTTTCAATAATAAATTTCATTTTGAATTGCAGGCTATTTGGGCAGCTGTCAATTTTGAAGCTATTATCTTTTGACAAAAGACAAGTAAAAACTACGCCATTATTAAAAATGGAACAATACACGCTTCAACAACGCATTAAAATTATTAAATTTCACTACAAAAATGGTGAAAATTTTTCAGTCACAGTTCGCAAAACTAAAGCACTTTTTGGTCGTCGTAAAGCACCTTCTCGCCCGGCAATAGTAAACCTGATGTAAAAATTTGAGCTGTTGGGACAAGTTTGTGATGTGATGAATCAAAACCGTGTGCATCGCTCAAGAACACATGGGAATATTGCTGATTTAGCCAGGTTTGTTAATTTCTTGTCGATCTTTAGAATTTGACATTCCACAAACAACATTACACCGCATTTTGTATAAAGACTTAAGTCTTAAAGCTTTTAAAGTTTACTTAACACAAAAACTCAAGCCGGTCGATCACCATAAACGTCATATCTTTGCTGATTGGGTCTTTCAAATGCATCAAAATAATCTGGAATTTCATCGAAAAATCATCTTCAATCAATTAGGACTCAGAAAATCCAAGAATGGTTGTTGAAAAATCTTTGCATCCTTAACGTGTCACTGTTCGGTGCGTTTTTTGGGTTGGCGTTGTGATTGGACCCTACTTTTTCAAAAATGAGGCTGGTGCAACTGTTACGGTGAATGGATGGCGCTACCGAGTTATGATTAATAATTTTTTTTATTTCCGGAATTGTAAGATATTGATGTGGACGACGTTTATTTTCAGCAAGACGGGGCTACGTGCCACACAAGCAACAAAACAATCGCAATTTTGCAAGAAACGTTTCCTGACCGTGTTATTTTTCAAAGAAGTGATCACAATTGGCCACCGAGATCTTCGATTTAACACTTTTAAATTTTTTTCTTTGGGGCTACGTGTAAGATAAGGTCTATGTCAATGCTCCACAATCGATTCAAGACCGTAAAAATGGAATTCGTGACATACACCCGCAAATGTGCGAAATGATCATGGACAATTTCAAGAAAAGAATGTGGTACTGCAACCGTAACCGTGGCGGCCATTTGACTGATATTGTTTTCAAATGTTAATGGCATACCTTCCTCTTTACAATAAAATAAACGTTATTGATTTTTCTTAAAAAATACCCGTTTTTTTTTCAAATATCAAAATGAAACCTCTTATTGGAAAACCCTATATATTACTAATATTGTAATTACATCATTATCAACTATACATTGTTCATATTTATTTTATAACACAACATTACTAAGAAGATTTAAATAAAATCTTCAATTCTAACTTGCTGGTAATCAATTTTCCTATTAAATGTTTTATAGCAGAACGTGCGTAATTATGATCAAGTAATTAAAATAGGTTGCATATAATATATAATAACTTCATCATCCCTGTAATAATATATTTATTCATAAGTTTATTAATTGAACCACATAAGAACTCTCTAAAATAATATAACACTCTTGTAATACACATTAATGCAACGCCCACGCATTTTTAGTATTTTAACAATAATATAGAACATGCCAGCATGTCGGTGACATTAAATAAGAACAATAACAATAAAATGAATCAAACGTTACTAGTAAGTACCGTAGGGTTTTTATATCTCTGTGGCTTCAAACAAAATTAGTTAACCATAATAGGTGTATCCAATAATAACAATACAATATTTATCGATGTTATTGTCTTCCTGTCCTACTATATTTTATTAATCATAGTAGACTATTGATGGATGAATTAGTTTAGTGCAATAAAACAATAAGATTTTATAAAATTATTTTATTCCAGCGTAAATGGCTCAACGATTTTATTACACGTGTTTTATAAAATTTGTTGTTTAATATGCATGTATTACTTTAAAGATATAGCACGATATCAATAAGAAGTATGAATAAGCCACACCAGCCATTAACGAAATAAGCGTGGAATAGATAATCTGCAATGTACCAGGCGTCCGAACTAGGATCTACTGGGCGGAAAACAAAGTACAAACAAGGTTAGTCAAAATTACCGTAATATATACTTAATAACTCTACAACCATAAAAAATTCAATAAAAGTTTTTTGGTTTCAAATAAGCTATCATTTAATTGTTTTTTATAATATACTATAATTTTATTTTATTAAGAAAATTGGATTTTATAAATTTTTGAATAGTTCTAAGAGTTTTATAAAATTTAAATTAAATTAATATAAATGTTTAAACTGTCACCACTAAGCGGCTTGACAATGAGCAACCTCTCAACAACTTTATAAAACAATTGACAAATTGCCATTGAATATTTTGTTATTTGTTATTGATGTTGTTCACTGTATATTAAAAGTACATTTAAACAATAGCTTGTTTAAAATCAAACAACTTTGTTGGAGATTTAATAATTCCGGTAACTTTGACTAACTATGTATATGTTTCATATCATGAGCGACATTCATTGTTTAGCAATAATGAACAATTGGATTATATTAAATTATCAAATTTAAAGTTTGTATAAAACTATTCAGTATAGGGTAACATAAATTTAAAAAAACAATTCACACAAGACAGAGTTGATGCAATAGTGGTTAAAGGTATATACTGGCTAGTAATTAAACATAATAAAAAAACATGAAGAAATCAACAAGAGTTATATACGATATAATCAAATAACCAAAATTATGGCCTAACCTATACAAATATTTTTCAACCTAGCTAGTTTTGAAGTAGCGGTTAACGTCCGATGGAGAACGGACGTGTTCGCGAAAGTGCTTAACGGTGATTTAAATAGTGATTAGCAGATGATTATCTAGGAAATTTAAAAAGTAGAGAACTGTGAATTAATACAAACACTGATAAGAAGTGCAAGAAAAGTTTTGTGAAAATGTTTACGCAATAGAACATTTACCGCGAGAACAGCAAATTAAGCGCAAAACTAGGCGAAGACGGAAAGCGGGAAGTTGCAAACACCGCAGGAGATTAAAAAATTATGAACCCTGGTCAAACCACAAAAAGGGGAAGAGATGTAATCTCGCCAGGCAATACCAATGAGATAAAAAGGTAAATAACACTACAACAATTGAAATAATGGGGGAATTAATAAGGGAGCTTAGAGATTTAACCACTATTCAAACTCTAAAGTGGAAATAAAAAAGATGGCAAACCTCCTAGAGATGAATATGGAGAGACTGTAGTTCCAAGAAACTCAGAAAACAGAACAAGAGACAAAAAATAAAATTAAAATAGGAAAAGAAATGTTGACACAAACAGTAGAGACTGGATATATAATAATAAGGAAGAAAATATCCAAACTCATTTCATCTCGGACCAAGAGATAATAAAAATAGTTAATAAACCCAACATAAAAAAAATCATTAACAAAGAATGAAAAAAACAGACTACAAATTTGTAATAGTGGAAAAAAATCCAATAATGAAAAAAGAGAGTGATACTGGAGTATTAATAAATAATGATAAAATAGGAAAAGAATCGGGTATTCTACTACAAGCCAAAGTAAAATACCCAGAATTAATGAAGGAAGACGGAGAGGAAAAAACTCCATATATAAAAAATTTAAGAAATTTAAGCTGAAAAAATGTGAGAAAAATACACATTATTAAACAGAGACTCGAAACTGCAGGAGCAAAAGTATTGAATGTCAATGAAATAAGTATACCAATACCAACTGGAATAGCGCCAAGAGAGGCAAAATCTGGTAGAAAAACCAGAAAATAAAGAAGAAAAAGAAGAAACAGTCATGGCAACAGTGGAAAAAATAAAGAATCATAAAAGAATTGCTTAACAACAAAGCACTAGGTCCGGACAAAATAACAACAGAGATTGTTAAAGCAGCTCTAGGTAGAAATGACTCAAATAATCAACAAATGTCTGAAAGACGGAATTTTTCCAGAATGTTGGAAAGAAGCCACCCTAGTACTGAAAAAGATAGAAGTAGGAAAAGCGATTTCATACAGGCCAATATGCTTAATAAACACACTAGCTAAAATAATGAAAAAAGTCATTGTACGGAAAATAGAACAAGAAATAGAAGAAAAAGGAGAATGGGAAAAGAAACAATACGGATTTACCAAAGGAAGAACAATTTTAGAAGCTATAGACAAAGTAAAAGCAATAGCAAAAGAAGCAAACAACGGAACGCAGAGGAAAAGACAACACTGTGTAATGATAGCTTTGGACATACAGAACGCGTTTAACAGCGTATTATGGGAAGCAATTATAGAGGCGGCAAAAAAAAGAGAACTGAACAGGAAAACAATCAAGATTATATGGAGCTACTTACAGGGTAAAATTCTAGTGACTAAGAACGGAAAATTCAAACTACTACTACAGGGCTTAGCACTAGGACCAAAATTATGGAACTTTGTTTATAATGAGTTACTTTGAATGAGATTGCCGGAAGGCGTGATAATAACGGCATTTGCGGACGTTGTAGCACTAGTAAGTAAGGACGTAGAAATGAATATACTAAAAGGAAAATTAAAGCTGGCAATAAATATGATACAGTTATAGATGAAAATTAGCAACACAAATAACAGAAGCGGCTTGGTTATCGACTAAATGGACTAATAGAGGAACAGATAAGATACATAGAGACCATAGAAAAAAATCAAATATCTCGGGGTGACACTTGAAGCAAAAGGATAGAATGAACAGGTTAAGAAAGCGGTCATGGGAACAAAGAAAATGGAGAAAAAGCTCGGTAGACTTATGCCAAACAACGCAAGTCCAGGAGATAAAGCCAGAAGGCTAATAGCAACAGCAGCAAGAAACAAATTGTTATACGCCACAGAAACATAAAGAGAAGCTATAAGAACAAAAAAAAACAGAAATAAAATAAAAGGAACTACAAGAGCCAGTTTATTAAGGATTTGCAGGTCTTACAGAACGGTGTCACAAAAGGCAGTAGATGTGATTGCGGCAACACATCTCGCGGATATGATGGTAAAAGAAAGGATAAAAATAAAAAAAACTAATAAAAGAAGAAACCAGTAAAAAGGAAGCTAAGTTAAGAGCAAAAGAGAAGACAATGGAAAGATGGCAGAGACAGTAAATAGACAAAAGAACTAATCCCAAAGATAAAAAAGTGGGTAGAAAACAAACCCAAGACGTGCTATTATACAACACAAATACTGACCCGACATGGAACTTTTGGAAAGTTTTTGTAAAAAATTAAAAAAACCAGGAAAGAGGAAAGATGTATATTCTGTCAGGAAGAAACACACGATAATGCAAAACACATTTTAGTAGAATACAAAGCGTGGAAGGAAGATAGAAAAGAACTAAAAAATTACTGGAAAGCAAAGTGGATAAAACAACAATCATTAAGAAATGCATAAGAAAAGAAGAAAGAACTATTGAAGGAATAACAGAAATAACGAGGCAAACACCAAATGATAGATACGCTATTTTGAGGTTGACGGATAACGCAACTTTTTTTAAGATGGTCAGAATATACCTGGCAACGAGAAGACACGAAAAAGTAATCTCAGATGAAGATACTAGGATATTACTGGAGGTAAAACTAACAAATTTAAGACTTATAAAAGGAATGCAGCTAATGGAACTGCATAAACTATTCATAAAAAAAAGAATACAATAAAAAAAAGTAAACGAAGACCTAAGAAAACTAAGAACGCATCTGAGAACAAACTAAATAGTTAGAAGTGCAAATAAAAAAGACAGAAAAATTATAGGGATTATAGGAAGAGAAGGGCCGAGAACAGCATTTGTCCCACAGATTCTGTTTAAAAATCCGCGATGCAATAACCAGCCTACCTCAAACTACTGCCAAATCTAGACTAGTTTGACAAGGACATATAACAACAAGATTTACGCAGAGAAGAAAATCGGAAGGTATCGCCATGCGTAAGTCAGCTACATGTTGAGGCCAACACCTCACTACGTCTAAAAAAAAAAAAAAAAAATAGCTAGTTTTGAAGGAGCGGCTTGGCTTTGACAATGAAAGAAGAAAACGTTCATTCTCACTTTCAATTAACAGATCAAAAAATTAAAACACAAAATACTGAGATAATTGAGCTATATATACCAACAAGTTTTTAGGAGTGTGTAGAATAAAGTGTATTGGCATTAGGGCCATTGGCGTACTTTACAGCTACATCAGGTTATTCACACATAGACTAATAAAATCTAAAGAGTGTGTATAAAGAAAAGTCTAGAAACTGCGGCCATTCAAGTACTTTACAATTGTACAAGGTAGTTGCAAACCGAGAAAGTCTTGAGTGTGTGTTCACTAGTATTGCGAGCCTATCAATCAATGCAAACAGTTCCTCTTTTCCAATAAAATTATGCAATAACATAACATAACAATCGATGCCAATTAGCGGAAATTGGCAACAAGCGGCCTTGGCAGTTACACCTTAACTCAGGGGTCGGCAACGTAAGTTTTAGTAATTTATACTTTACTAAAAAAAAAATCAAAAATCGTTCTTTTTCATCAATTTTATGCAACAAAGCTCAGCAGCAAAATCCAAAAAATTTTACATATTATGCGGGATATATTTTGGGCTAGGATACTGTGCATAACATGTATGCAATATATTCACACAATGTGAATAAATAGAAGTATCTAATAACTATAAAATAAAATACTTAAAACTTCAACATGCTCTTAAGTTTATGTCGCAAACAAAACCAATTTTATCATAAAACTGTTTTAGCAGAAGCATAAGATTATGAAGTGATACAAGGCTTCTTAAAAATAGCACCTTGTTTGTAGAGTACATGTATAATAAGGACAATAAACATCAATAAACTTTGCTTAAGTCATTAGAGTAAAAACTGAGAAAAGCCACCAGGCAGTTATTTTTTACTCAATTCAATAGCAAAAAAACAGTATTGTTTTATCATTACTAATATGGGACAAAATATTAGTCAGAATAAGCTGCCTGGCTATTTACAGTCCTACTTAAAACAGTAGTTTTGCAAAAATTGCTTCTTCATTTGATGACTAGTTTAACCAATAAAAAATTGTAAAATAATATATTCATTAACAAAAATAATAATAAACATATGAAACAATATGTTTAATAACAATAAATATAAAAGAGTTTCATAAAATAAATAAAGAAAATATTGAATAACCAATAAAAGGTTTTTATATAATTAACCTTGATAGGATTTTACGTTTTATTTTGTCATATTTTGATTTAAAAAAACACAAAAACTTGGTTCCAAAGTCTCTTATTCGAAAGCCAACAAACTTAAACCGATGTTTTCAATTTTAAAATATGGTATTCTTTATAAAATAAAAAAAAGTTTTTTTCCAAAAACATAGGTTCGTTTGAAAATAAAGCGTGCAGCATCTTAAAAGACTATTTTTACCCATTTGTAAATTTAAAAACTCGCTAACCTTAACTTTCTTTATTTCTTTCACATCATTTTCAAACAGTAGTTTCTCTTTTCTAAATTTGTTCCTAAATTGCACCAATTTACTAATACACGCAACTATATCTTTAAAGGACTTGTATATTTGGTCAGATGTTACAGTCTGCAAAACCTTAATTTGCCATCTATACTCCAGTTCATCATTCAATTGTTTAGTTAAGTACAAAAGCGCACCGTATTACGCGTGCTACCTGCTTCAATAAAAAGAATAAATAACAAACCTCATTCCAAAGCTATAACCCACAAGTACTTCAACTCAAGTTGCTATACACAATCAGGTTTAATAATCTAAAAAGTCTTAAGCCAGATTAACCATACACAAACTAACAACTATTTCAAGTTCCGGCGTTAACTAAAGCTCACCTTAGCAGAAAGCAAATACAACTTGTATAATAGACTCAGATCTTAAGCCGAGAGATAGTAGCAAGGAAATACACCAACATTAAAACTTATAAAAACCTACAATGTTATTTATGAATTGTAATATTTAAAAAAAGTCCCATTTGTAAAAGTAGATTTCAAGCCGTCGTCACTACAAAAGCTGCTTAGCTAAGCTTGACAGCAAAATAAAAGTTTAGTCCTATTACATGCAAAACTATCTCTTAGGCTTCAAACACTTTTCAACAACAACTTACTTCCCAAACAACCCAGGTACCAACAATTCTTCAAAATAACTAAAAACTGCTTCATATCGACTGCTACTACAGCATTAATTGTTTTATTTCATTCAAAGGTTTTTAAAAATCACTAACCGGGTTTCTTGAAAAAAATACTACAGAAAGAACAACTGCAGCCCAAACGACCCACTTCTTAGAACACCAACTTAAGTGGGACTGCTACAACTGTAGCAACATAAGAATTTATTGCAACTACTGTTGTTATTAGCTTTAGCGTAGTTTATAACAATAACATTTCAAAAACCCCAAAAGGCTAAAATAGTAACCGTAACAGACTTTTAAAAAAAGGCAATCTCTGGTTTAACACAAACACAGATATTCAAATTTTGTTACTTATTGAAAAATAGTTTGTTTTCTTAATGATTGTTACTTATGTTTTATTGTAATTCCAGTTACAGATTTGGGTAATTCCATTACTTTTGTACAATTCTCAAAAAACTCGATATCTCAGAATTGCGCCAAATTTTAGTACATAAAAGTATGAACCAAAAAAAGAGGATTTTTAATGTTTTAGCCCTCTAGACCCTTTTTTTGCCCTTTTTAGACCCATAACCCTTAAGTGGTCGCTACAACGCACTAAGTGCTCCGGCGTCAAATACTGCAACGCCATTCTGTCAAAAAAGGTTTCTTACTTTTGTGAGTCTAGCTAACTTAATGGAAATAATAAAATACAGTGTTTGTGTAAATATTTCAGTTGAGGAACAATGCGTTACAAAGTTACACGTGTTTTAATGTTGTGTTTCATCAGTGAGCATAAAGTGCTCATAGCGACAAGTAATGTAAATATTTATTTTAATTATTTTGTTATATTATTTCAAGTACTTAAATAGTTACCTTTAAATATAAAATTTATTCTTGGAAAATATAAAGAACACATAGTGAAATTATTGCTTAAAAGAGATGTGGTAAATGTATTGTGTGTCCACCCTCAAAAAGAAATAATACCACCATTAGATATAAAAGATGAGCTAACTTTGCATGCTATTTGTTTAATAACCAAAAGTTTTTACTTTTAAAATGTAAAAATAAATAAGTTTTATATGTACCAGATATATAAATAAACTTTTTTATAACAATTTTTATTTATTATCTTTTTATTTATAATAAAATTTCCAGAGGATCATAAAGTGCACCTAGCGACAACTTAAGTTATAAAAGAAGTAGCGACTACTTAAGGACTAAAAAAGCCAAAAAATGGCTTAAAAAAGGCTATTTTTGAATTTTTTGAAGGTTTCCAAACCGACAGGTACCAAATGAAAGAACATTCATTCGTATTCACAAACGTCTACATCAAACTGGAAGTGTACATAAAAGAGCTGCAGGAAATGGGAAACCTCACCTGCTACCTCCACAAATTGAAGAAGATGTTTTTCAACTAACACTAGTAGAATAGCTTTAAACCTAAACCTTAGTCACGTTACAGTGTAAAGGATAATAAAAAGCCAGATGTTATATCCTTATCACATTCAGCGAGTACAAGCCCTTTTACCAGCGGATTTTCCGCAAAGATTGGCTATGTGTCAATGGTTTCAAAAAAGAATTGCGTAAAATACTCGATTCTTAGAACAAGTTTTATTTACGGACAAAGCAAATTTTTTTCGCGATGCGATTATGAACTTCCATAATAATCATGTATGGGCCGTCGAAAATCCACATGTGATAATGGAAGGCCATCATCAGCAAACATTTTCCGTTAATGTTTCAGCAGGTGTTGTAGAAGACCATTTAATAGGTCCATATTTTTTGCCGTTTAGGCTAAATGGTCAATCATCTCGTAATTTTCTTGAAAAAGAGCTGCCAGGACGTTTAGAGAACGTTCCGGTTCAATTAAGAAACGAAATGTGGTTCACCATGATGCTCCTGCACATTTTAGTTTAGTTGCGCGTCAATTCTTAAATGAACAGTATAGGAACCGTTCTATAGGTCGAGGAGGCTCACAGGCTTAGTCTCCTCGGTCTCCAGATCTAAATGTTTTGGATTTTGTTTTGTGGGGTTATTTAAAAAGTTTGGTTTACACTACATCAGTTAATACTGATGAAGAACTAAGAAATTGCATTATTGCATCCTGCAATACGATACAAAACACTCCAGGCATTTTTGAACGGGTACGTCAGTCACTAAGACGTAGTCGCAATTTTTGTGATTTTTTTTTGTTATTTATGTTATTGCTTAGTTTTTGTAAAATAAAGGTTGCTACTTTTTTTTTCGTTCCTGAGATATCGTCAAACAATTTAAAAAAAAAAATGTTTTCACCCTGTATCTCAAAAACGGTGCGTTTGCGGAACCATGTTAATAGAAACTTTTTTTCTTATAATTAGCCAAGAAATCCTACCCTTTATTTTCTGATACATGTTTTGAAACACCCTGTATACCGCTCCAATTGTGAGCACATTTTATGAAATTTGCCCTGACTTTAAAGTGGTGCCACATTGCAAAATCACAATAAAATTAGATTCACGAGGGCTGAAAATGTTCTTCATTTAATACTCTTTCCGAATGTTTAAGGTTTTTTATGATCACTCAAGCACTTCCGTTGATATAGTGTTTTAAAGTTGGCAATTTTTGACAAAAATTGCAAAAATTGACATTTTCAAACAAGTGTAAATTTTTTTTATCAAAATAAAATGTCTTGAAATTCAGGGAAAATATTCTTTAAACATGTATAAGTAAATTCTAAAAGTTTGGACATGGAACTCGGAATTAGAAGTAGCTAATATAAGATCTTCTTCTTCTTCTTCTTCTTCTTCTTCTTATCGTGCCTATCCGTTATAACGCTATTTGAATCTTGTTTACGGCCCCACGGAACAATTCAGTGGTTGTCTTGCCAAACCAGGTCCTTAAATTTTTCAGCCACGAAATCCTCCTTCTTCCTGGTCCTCTTCTGCCTTCTACCTTTCCTTGTAGAATCAGTTGTAGTAGCTCGTATTTTTCCGGGTGTCTCATTATATGTCCTAAATGTTCTAATTTTCTTTGTTTCACCGTCTTTACTACTTCTGTCTCTACTTGTAACCTTTTTAGCACCTCCTCGTTGGTAACATGAGCTGTCTAGGGGATTCTAAGGATCCTTCTATAAGTCCACATTTCGAACGCCTCTATTTTTTTCGTTGACGCCTCCGTCAAGCTCCATGATTCCATTTCATACAAGAGTACGGGAAAGACATAGCACTTAACTAATCTAAGATTAAGTTTGATACTTAGACTGTGATTCTTTAAAACGTTACTTAGTTTCCTGAATGCTGCTCTGGCTTTTTCTATACGACTTCTTATTTAAATTGAATGATCTCATTCTTCGTTCACCAAAGTTCCCAGATACGTAAATTTTTCAACCCTTTCTATTTCTTCGTTATGTAGCAGTAGTCTCCCCGGATTGATTACGTTTTTACTGATGACCATACACTTAGTCTTTTTGACATTTATTTTTAGTCCATACCGTTCGCTTGCAGATGTTATGCTATTAATTAGTTCTTGTAATCCTTCCATGGAGCTAGCAAAAATTACCGTATCGTCAGCATTTCTTAAGTTATTCAGTAGTTCTCCATTAACAGCTATCCCTCGCTCGACCTCGTTCAAAGCTTCTTTGAAAATCATTTCTAAGTACAGATTAAACAGCGTGGGTGACATCACGCATCCCTGCCTAACTCCTCTTTGTATAGCTACACTTTCTGAGTTAGTTCCTTCAATCTTGATGTTTGCTCTTTGGTTCCAGTAGAGATATTTTATGATTCGTATATCCTTCTCATGGATGCCAGTCTCTGTTAGAATGTCTATTAACTTTGCATGTACAACTGTATCGAAGGCTTTCTCGTAATCTATGAAACATGCATATATGTCACAGTTCATATCGCGACATCTCTGAAATAGTACTTGCATGCTAAATAGGGCTTCCCGGGTCCCCAAAGCGTTTCTGAACCCAAACTGAGTGTTGGACATTTGTTCCTCTCATCGATGACATATACGACTATGTACAATTTTCAGGAAGGTTTTTAATAGGTGACTCATAATGCATATTGTTCTATAATCACCGCAAGTTTTGGCTGTGTGTTTTTTGGGGATAGGGATGAATGTTGATCTGAGCCACTCATCTGGGATTTTTCCAGTATCGTATATTTTATTGAACACGGTTGTTAATGTGTCCATGGCACTATCGTCTAATAATTTAATGATTTCCATATGAACTTCATCCGCACCAGGTACTTTACCCTCTTTCCCAAGCTTTATAGCTTTCACAACTTCTTCCCTTAATATTTTCGGACCAGATGTGCACGTATTCTCTGTGGGATTGTTTCTTTCATCTTTAAATAGCGTTTCGATGTATTTTTGCCAGGTATGTACTCTCTCTTGTTTATCAAGTATTATGTTTCCATCTTGATCTATTAGCCTTCCATCAACTTTTACTCTATATGTTCCTGCTACCTCTTTTATCTTATTGTGCATGTTAAAACTATCAAACTTGCTGTCCAAAAACTCGATTTCCTGGCATTTTGCGTGTAACCAATCTTCCTTTGCTTTCTTGATTTCCTTCCTGATTTGTTTGTCTATTTTATCGTACTTTGCTTATCTGAGTTCTTTGTCTTTCTTCTTTCATCCATCATACTCAGGATTTCATCATTCATCCATTCCTTTTTTTTGTTTACGGTGCTTACTTTTAGGTGTTTCTCTTTGATGCTCCTTAATGTGCTTTCTAGGTTTGTAACGATTGTTTGTATGCTGTTGTTGGCCTCTTCCAAGCGCATGCTCTTCATTTGTTTGTTGAGATCTTGCTGGGCTTCGGTACGTATCTGTTCGTTCTTTAGCATTCAAATATCCACAGATATTGTTTCAGTGGATCTCTTTAGTTTTTTGAGCCTAACATTAAATAACGCTATCACCGGATTATGATCCGACCCTATATCTGCCCCAGGAGCAGTTTTTACTGATTGAAAGCTGTTCTGATACCTTTTGTTTACCATGATGTAATCAATTTGATTCCTAATAATGTTATCAGCACTATCTCCTGGCGCTTTCCAAGTATAGAGTCTCCGCGGCGGCAATTTAAAGAAGGTATTCATAACCGCAAGTTGTTGGTCTATACAAAACTCCAACATTCGGTCTCCTCTTTCGTTTCTCGTACCGAGTCTGTAGTTTCCGATCAGGTCATCATGTTTTTCCTGGCCAATCTTGGCGTTAAAGTCACTCATTACAATCAGAAGATCTCTTTTCTTTATTTTATTGGTAATTTCTTCTAGTTTTGTGTAGAATTCTTCTATCACGTTTTCATTTGCATCAGCCGTCGGTGCATACACCTGTATGATGTTGATATTTACAGGTTCTCCCTCTATTACTATTAGCATAATTCTCTCGTTTATAGGTATAAAGCTGTTGACTCTTTGGGATATACTTTTGTTAGTTATTATTCCCACACCTCTTTCGTGTTTTTCGCCTCCTGAGTAGTAACATGTGTACTCTCCTATTCTGCAGTGCCCACTGCCGGGCCATCTCATTTCACTTATACCCATAATCTCTATGTTTAATCTTTTCATCTCTTGGATAGCGTTGTATATTTTCCCTGTCTGATTCATAGATCTCACGTTCCAGGTACTTATCTTCCTTGTTAGTATGTTCTTGCGTTTTTCTTTAACTTCTTTCAATACCTTCCTCCCCGGAGATCCGTTTGGAGGAATTACTCCGGAATTTAATTTGACATTGTACATTGAAGCATTGTGGATTTAACTAGGGATGTTCTTGGAACCATTAATGCAGTGGTTTGCCTTCTGCATCCTATACCGTTGACCATTTGCTAGTTCATCCGCTTTTAGGAGCGATTTCTCGCTCCAAGGACAAGAGGGTGCCCTTTCTCTTGCCAGCTCCTCCACCCGAAGCTGTTGGCTGGCAAGAGGGGTATGCTTATACCGGCATACAATTGGTCGACAGAGCCTCGTTGGTTATTCTGCAGGGTGCGCCGCGTGCAGGAGAGGTTGTCATTTGGGTTGTCATCTGGACATCACCCCTTATAAGATCTAAACATTTTAAACTTTACATGACAGATGACAGATGACAGATGACAGATGACAGATGACAGATGACAGATGACAGATGACAGATGACAGATGACAGATGACAGATGACAGATGACAGATGACAGATGACAGATGACAGATGACAGATGACAGATGACAGATGACAGATGACAGATGACAGATGACAGATGACAGATGACAGATGACAGATGACAGATGACAGATGACAGATGACAGATGACAGATGACAGATGACAGATGACAGATGACAGATGACAGATGACAGATGACAGATGACAGATGACAGATGACAGATGACAGATGACAGATGACAGATGACAGATGACAGATGACAGATGACAGATGACAGATGACAGATGACAGATGACAGATGACAGATGACAGATGACAGATGACAGATGACAGATGACAGATGACAGATGACAGATGACAGATGACAGATGACAGATGACAGATGACAGATGACAGATGACAGATGACAGATGACAGATGACAGATGACAGATGACAGATGACAGATGACAGATGACAGATGACAGATGACAGATGACAGATGACAGATGACAGATGACAGATGACAGATGACAGATGACAGATGACAGATGACAGATGACAGATGACAGATGACAGATGACAGATGACAGATGACAGATGACAGATGACAGATGACAGATGACAGATGACAGATGACAGATGACAGATGACAGATGACAGATGACAGATGACAGATGACAGATGACAGATGACAGATGACAGATGACAGATGACAGATGACAGATGACAGATGACAGATGACAGATGACAGATGACAGATGACAGATGACAGATGACAGATGACAGATGACAGATGACAGATGACAGATGACAGATGACAGATGACAGATGACAGATGACAGATGACAGATGACAGATGACAGATGACAGATGACAGATGACAGATGACAGATGACAGATGACAGATGACAGATGACAGATGACAGATGACAGATGACAGATGACAGATGACAGATGACAGATGACAGATGACAGATGACAGATGACAGATGACAGATGACAGATGACAGATGACAGATGACAGATGACAGATGACAGATGACAGATGACAGATGACAGATGACAGATGACAGATGACAGATGACAGATGACAGATGACAGATGACAGATGACAGATGACAGATGACAGATGACAGATGACAGATGACAGATGACAGATGACAGATGACAGATGACAGATGACAGATGACAGATGACAGATGACAGATGACAGATGACAGATGACAGATGACAGATGACAGATGACAGATGACAGATGACAGATGACAGATGACAGATGACAGATGACAGATGACAGATGACAGATGACAGATGACAGAATGTGTTGGTCTCGGTGATACAATCAAACAAACTGTCATGCGCCATTGTTTAAGATCTCCTTTTGAGAAGCAAATCATTACCCCTTTTGAGATGTTTCAATTCGCATCTATTGAAATTGAAATATTAGGTAAAATAATTTATTATCAATTTCATTATACTTTCCAATCTTTGTCAGTGAACATTAAAATATTATCAAGTTCTAATCTTATCGTTATCTTCAGATGCTTGTGAATACCTGATTCAGACATACAAAAACATGCACGAAAGTTAAAATGCAGATTTGACCAAGCTGAGACTATTATCGAAACTAGAAAGCATCACTGTTTCATACCAGTAGATAAAATTGCAATAGAGATCAAAAGATGATGAACAGAAACATTTGGTTAAAATTTAAAAAAATACAAATAGAAACAAAAGAAGAAAAAAAAAATACAAAAAGTCACTTGAGAATTTTACAACCCTAATCATCCTTATTTTCTTAACTTTTTATGTGACGTAAACCTTCAATTCTTCTTGTTTGAATTAAACAATTTAATTATGATTATAGATTATTGTTATCTTTCAGTCAAATTCGTAGTTTTCTGTGTGCCTTCTAGCAATAAAAATACGCAGAATTTGAAAAAAATGCATACTTGTTGATCAAAAACTCGAAAAACAATGTAATGCAGGAACGAATTTATAAAATGTTTAGACCTCATATTAGCTACTTCAAACTCCGAGTTCTATATCCAAACTTTTAGAATTTACATGTTTGAAAAATATTTTCCAAAAATTTCAAGTCATTTCATTTTGATAAAAAAAATTTAAGCCTGTTTAAAAATGTCAATTTTTACGTTTTTTGTCAAAAATGACCAACAATCTCCGGAAGGACTTAAGTGATCATAAAAAACCTTAAACATTCGGAAAGAGTGTTAAATATAGAACATTTTGAGCCCTTGTGAATCTAAATATATTTGAAGTATATATCAATGTATCTACAAGATACTTTAATATGGAAATTTTTTAAATTAAAGTACATAAAATAAGAAATCATTTGTCGCCGGGTACGTGAAAAAAACAGAAATTAAAAAATAACTTTTTTAAGTCATTTTTTGGCCCTTTTAAAGAGTCTAGAGGGCTAAAATTTGACGCAACTCTGAGACAACTCAAGTTTTTGAGAATTGTACAAAAGTAATGGAATTACCTATTTATAAATTTAAAATTAATAAATGATGTATTTTATGTAAATTTTCATTCAGTAAGACACATACACTCGTGTTTCAGAGTAAGCAACCATCATCAGTGTGCCTAACATCAAAAAGACAATTTACATAAAATCACAGTAACTATTAAACAATTTATATTATTTATAATTTATATTCACTAATGTGTTAACACCTTCTATTTATATATTATCATCTCATCCGCAAATCTCAAATATGATTTATTAATATTTCATTAATTTCTATGTCTTCAATTACTTTAGGCAAAACTTTTCAAAAGATCTGCTTAGAATATAAGTAAAAAGATACTTTCATAAGCGATTTTTTTTTTCTTTTGCATCTAAGTTTCATTTATTCTCATTTCATTTAGATTTGTTAATTTTGCATGATTGGTAGAGTCAAACGCTTTGGTAAAGTTTATAAAAAGACAAACAATTTTGTTGTTATTTCTTTATTGCCATTACGAAAGCCAAGTAGGTCGGATTTATGTTATGTCTCATTTTCTAAAGATTAGATTTTTCTTATGACAAATTTGTTGCATATTTTTTGGAATTGACATCTTGGGATGTAATTCGGTCAAATTTGTCTCAAAAATAGCATCTCCCTCTCAAATATCAACCTTTCCTTTACGAGGCGCAACCTGATACTACTAACATGACAATAGCGACTAAGCAATATAGACGGTATAAAGATAAAGACCAGGGGAACCACTCCATTGAAGGCGTTATGAAAACCCAAAGCACTTGTCTGAAGAAAACGAAAAAAAAAACATGAATTCTTTCAATTAGATTTGTAGACATGATACAAGATAATAGGAGTCAGTGAAACAAGGGAGAAAGACAACGAAAAGAAAGCTGCAAACGGACAAAGTTCTATTTTAGTTTAAAAAAATCAAAGTGAGCAAAGTAATATACAACTGTGGTAGGGTAATAGCTATAAAAATTAACGCAGCACTATACAACATATTAATCATACAAATT
The DNA here is from genome assembly GCA_963932245.1 of Tachinus rufipes. Lineage (NCBI taxonomy): Eukaryota > Metazoa > Arthropoda > Insecta > Coleoptera > Staphylinidae > Tachinus > Tachinus rufipes. Next base: position 32,599,548 of record OZ010746.1, on the reverse strand, counting down.
AGCAGTTATAAAGACAATGCGGTAGAAGAAGTCTATAGCAGAGTAGAAAGTAGTGTAGGAGTAGTAGGAAAATATAGACTATGGAGAAATTAAAAAAAACACAAAAGGATACTGTATACTTAAAAAGCACCTAGATACGGATACAAGAAACAAATTATAATGATATAATGGTTTAGGAAACGAATAAAAAAGCATGTGGGTTACTAGGAACATTACTATATTATACTTGTGATGGAGTTGGATATAAGGTTAAAAAAATAAAGAAAGCTCCAATAATAAGAATAAGAATTGGATTTAAAAAAGCTATAACAAATAAATAAAAATAAGCTAGGTAACATTAAAGTAGCACAAGATAGAGCATAAATAAGAGGAATGTGAAACAAAATACAAACAAAAATTAAAAAATCAGTAATTATTAAAATTAATGGGTACAAGAAAGCAAAGGGCAAAAAGAAACTATGGGTAACACAACAGATAACAACTAAAAGTAAAAAAAAAATTAAAAACAAAACACAGAAGAAAGAAAAAAAATATAAAAGTTTTAATATGGAACTAAAAAAGAAACAGATAAAATCAGAAAGAAATGATTTAATAGTGAATGTAGAGACATAGAAAAATTACATAAGTTAGTTAAGCAAGATCTGGTGTGTAACAGAATTAATCAAATAAACTAAGACAAAAAATCGAAAAGTAGCAACAACATAGAAATATAAGACAAGCAAGCAAAAATATTGAAAAATTAAAAAATGGTTTTGAATAAAATGATAAGAATATTTAGAAGATCTTTATAAAGCAAATAAAAAACCAAAGAAGTTAGATGTGAAAAAGAAAAATTTTATGAATAAAAACAGGTGAAAGGATTATGTTAAAGAAGTGATGTCAGCTATGAAAGATATGAAGGTTGGAAAAACTTCAGGGGTGTAGTATAAGCTCACCATATATTCACAGTTGGTATAGACGTAGATAGTCGAGCTTATTTCACCTCAGCTACAATAATTATTGCAATTCCAACAAGAATAAATTTTTTTAAATAGTTTGCAACTTTACATAGAACTCAAATTAATTATTCTCCGTCGATGGTTTGAGCTTTAAGGTTTGTATTTTTATTTACATTAGTGGATTAACTGAAGTAATTTTAGCAAATTCTTATATAGAATACCGTTTGAGCTGTTAAAAAGTCTGAAAGAAAAAAAATAAAAGCTAACATCATTGTGTAATAAAATATATAAAAACAGAGAGTGGCAAAGCAATTTCCTAAAAAGAAAAATAATAGCAATAACAAAAAAGAAAGGAACAAGAAAGTTCAAGAACTAAACAATCAGATTTGTAATGCAAGCAGCGAAGATCTTGTTAAAGGTAATTAATAAAATAATTGTAAGAATTTTGAAAGAAAAGATAGTGAAAGAACAATTTGGATTAAAAAAGATGGGGACAAGAGACACAATGGTATTGTGAGAACAATTGAATAAAGATATTTTAAAAAAGACAAAAGTTTAAATGTGTGTTTAATAGACTTGGTAAAAGAATTTGACTTTGGTGAAAGAAACTTATAAAAAATCTGAAAACAAAAAAAAAGTAGAATTTGATCAATTTGCCAATGATATATTTGTGTTTGCAAAAAGCATAGTAAAACTGAAGATCTGAAGATGCTAACTAAAAAACTAATAGAATCAATGTACGGAAAATAAAACAAACGCTAAGAGAATTAAAAAGAGGGAAGAAACAAACGGAAATAAGTGAAATAAAAAAGTACAGATAATTAAATAAAAGTAGGCATAAAAATGACAAAAACCGCTTTTAGAAAAAAAAAACAAGATTTTGAGTAGCAAGTAAATCTCAAAAAAGTATTATTAAATATGTTTTGTATGAAGTGTGTTTCTAAACAAGTATGAAACTTGGACAATAAGAAAAAAAAAATAAAAAGTACATTAAGTAATTAAAAAGTGAACTAAGGATGGATAAGGCATGCATTTAGAACCAATTTTTTATTAAAAGACGTGATTAAAAGATATGGTGAATGTAAATCTAAAAAAAGAAAAAGAAGTGGATGTAAGATGATGATTGAAATGGAGAAGAAGATAAAAAACTGAGAAAACTAAAAAAGAAGCACGTAGAATCAGGGAAAAGTTGAACACCAATGATGATGATGATAAAGGATCAATACCAGCAGCAGCATTTTAAATTAAAATTCAATTCAATACGAACGGATAACTAAATAAAAAAAATCTAATGCTTCAAGATAAAATTTCAAACAAATATTATCAAACTTTTGAATTGTGGAATTAATTCATGCTTCTAAATTTAAAACACTAGCGTTTCTGATACTTAATCTGCCACAAATATTAACTACATATACTAAATTTTCTATCAGTTATGCTCCAACGAAACATTTTTATTATAAAAAAAACATAATTATGTCAAGTTGCCTATCTGTTTAAGTACAGTAAACGTAGTAAATGAAACAATTTGAAAAAAATTTAAGATAAGAAAGCAAAATGCCGACAAAAGAAAGATAACTGCAATCTGAAAAGTAATGTCAAAAACCAAATTCCACTGTATGGGTATTTGTTCACGATTTGATCGAAGTTTGGATAATAAAGCGAATATATCTATTGACAATATTGCAAGACAAAAAATCGTTTTTCTATGTCAACGTGCAAATTCTCAAAACTAGTTCTTATTAAAGAAGAATTAAAATGGCATTCGTACGGAATTGTTTTGATTTCTCCGGTTGAAAAACAACCGTTTATAAAACTTTCGAAGTAAAAATCAAACCGCAAACCAATACCCTAAAAGTTAAATCATTATACTGATTGATTAGGAAGCGCAACTTTAGATATCAAATAGTATTAATAAAAGTAAATATTTTATTATTTTAAACTGCTGCATAGTTTCCTTTTATCTTTATAATGTTCTGTTCTGAAATTACAGCAGAATTAGTAAAATATAAATTACGTAAATGTTACAATCTTCATGGTCGCATCTGAATTATCTTTATTGCCAAAATATGTTAATGGCAGTTTCTTTCGGCGCTCGGTCGTGATTATAGGTGAAGTGCATTTACCAGGTAGTGCGGTGTGCAATACCGCCACAATAATCGCGCACTTTTGAATCGTCCGCTTTTTTCATAAAACGCCATGCGTGGGCGTTGCGGTGCTTAAGCACTTAAGTAGGTACTCTCGGATCTAGAGATTACAATCGCCGCGTATAATTTTACATTTTTTTCTTATCACTTACATAATGTTATATTATGTAGGTGATTTGGTAATGTTACATTTTAATAACTCAATGGGATCACATTTTTGAGCCAAAATTACTTTAATATATTATTGATAAAATTATATGCTGTTAACTTTTTAAGTATACTATAGTAAAGTTAGGTTAAAGCATCGAATTTTGCTAAAATGCACCAATGTGCATACTTGATAAATTTATACTGTATTAATATGCAGAGCTGGCTTTAAGTAAATGCCCTGAAACAATTTCTTTCAAAAAAATATTTTCTTATAAAATAACAAACATTGCTGTACACAAATAACTAAATTTGTAAACCAGAAAGTGTAAATTGAATTCAGATACAGAATTTAATAATATTAATCAGTCTAAAGTCGACATTGGTCTGTAACATCTAATATTAATCATAAACAGAATATAGCTTTTTTTGATAAAAATATATTTTGTTAAACGTAATATCACTGTTCAAGTTTTATTGTCATAAAAACTTTCCGTATTTACACTATGAAATAATATTTAAACCAACTCAGAAATATTAAATATAATAACGGAAAACATAGTACATTCCTGGAGAAAATTAACGCATTAACAAAACATTTATTTATTACTTTTATTTTAATTTTAAATCATAAAGTTTTGCATTATCTGACAAATGTAAAGTAACATTACACATTTATTTGTTAATAAGACAATTGACGCTGTTTATAGTAATTTGTAAAAAACTATACGTTAAGTTTTGCAAGTGATGTTTTTAATAAATATAAGTTTAATAAAATATTATTAAAAGAAATACCTCTAATTATAAATTACGTAGCTATATGTAGCTAATTAGTTAGGAGTTAGAGAAACAGTTACAAGTTTTAATAAACTTGTAAGTTACTGCAGAACCCAAAGATAAAGTCGTAAAAGCTGAACAATACTTTATACAAGTGAGAAATTGTTTAGAGCTTAGCAGAGCTCTGGCAGTAGCTCAAAACGCATGTTTTTTTTCTTCAATACGCGTATAGAATATATCATACTTTTATTGACTAAAACTCCCTAGTTTCATAGTGATGCAGCAGATTAACCTTACAGTATTGCTTCACTGTATTTTTTTTCTATGAGTAAATCCAGATTACTGCTTTTTCTGTTGCCCTCCACTTGACTTTGCTCTCTATTCTGTGTGCGGTTATGTTTAGGTCGTTAGTAGCGCTCCAACCTTTTTTGTGGCTTCATTCCTTGTCTTTGTCTATTTGGGGAATTTTAAGATGTGCTTCAGTGTAGCATGTTTTCCGCAGTAGTTGACCACCTGTATTGCATCCATAGATAAAATTTCTTTCGTAAAACCAAACTGTCTGCATCAGCCCACCGTTTTCTTTAACTTTTTTAAAAACTTTTGGTATATAATTTGTTTGAGCAGTTTGAAAATTGCGTTAAGCAAACATAAAGTTCTATATGCTCGCAAACTATTTGATTTCCCAAGTTTTTTAATTGGATTAATCTGTCTACTTTCTATTCCTTGAAGATGGTCTTTTTTTTTGGTTACATAGTTTATGGTGTCCAGCAGTTGTTCAGGTTTTTGTTCTGCAATTGCCTTTACCTTCTGGTCTTGCTGCCTTACTTGTTTTTATACGTTTACTTGCTTGCTTGACTTTCTCTATTGTGCACGCTTGTATACTGTCTTTGTCGATTACTTTTTTAAATCATTTATAAATTCATAAATCCAAGATTTAATTTAGTTGTTTTGGTTCAATCTTGGGCTATTTGCATTTTTTTAAAATCAGTGATTTTTATATGGGAGCGCTGCCGAAACTTTTCTGACACTATTTTATAGTCGGTGCTTCAGAGATCAGAATTTACTTTCTTACAAACTAGGTTTCATAGATCACGTTTTAGCTATTTTTTTGTTTTACCAAAAAGTCTCTGCTTGTCTGTTGTAAGCATACTCTTTTTTAATGTTGTGTTATAAGCATCTTCTATTATGGATGACATTTTCTTTGCTGTGTGAAGACAGTTTAGTTACAAGGCTCCTACTTTTATCTTTTTGAATAGCTTTAATTTTTTGTCATTTTTGTGCCTACTCTTATGTTTTATTTTTATGGTTCTTGTTGTCAGTTCCGATATCTCTGTGAATATTATTGTAGTAGAATAAGTTTTTCTTATCATCAATATGCTATTTAATTACGTGTATTGGCAGCCTCATTAAACACATAGTAATGTCAATGTACGACAAGCCCCCACTTACTTTACTTTTGTTTAGAATGATGTATTTAATTTCACTTGCCCATTCTGCAAGTGTGCAACCTTTCTTGTATTTTCTTAGCAAATCTCAACAGTATGTTTTGACGTTGAAATCACCTCATCAAGATGTCCTTTTTGTGATGTTTGTGTTGAGATTCTTCTTCATTTATTGCTAGCAAGATTAGCACAAATACAAAACCAAATCATCTTTTTCAATCCACACAAAACATTTCCTTCCCCTGTTTTACGTGTTTTTGGTTTGTTACCCGGCAAGTATATGACCGCGTTTGTCCTCTCATCTGTTAATTACTTTGCACAATTTTTGGTTATGTTTACCGAGTCGCATTTATGTTTGAACAGGTCCACAGTTTGTTTGCCCCTGCCAAAGTTTGCTTGCATTATTTTTATTGTAGTTTTGCTGCCTTCTCCCTCTTTTTTGCTTTTTGCGATTCAACAAGTTTCCAATATTTCCGTCTTATGTTCAACTACATTGCAGAGGTAGCATCTGTAATTTTTTAGTTTTTGTGGCATACTTCTCCGTACTTGTATCATGTGTCTAGTGTTTCTTTGTTGATGTGTTTGTTTAGTATATGCCCTACTTTATGGCTCTTTTTTGTTCTAGCTTTCACCTATAGTTTTTTTAGGCATTAAATCTTTGGAAAGCTTGACAAACGCTTATTTGACTGCGTTCTTGTTTGCATTTCCTTTTTTATACTTACTATATATTGATTACGTATTTATAATACTTGTGTTAATATTTATGCTATATTGGTAATATAGCTCAGTTATAGAGCGTTAGCGTAGCATGTTAACAGTCCGGGGTTCGATTTTCACCTGGTCATCTAACAAGCTCTTAGTCCCATCAACCCCGTTCAAACAAGTCGTAAGACTTCTGGGGCGATGTAAAATAGCTGTAAAGCGTGCAATAAAGAAAGTATTTTACGTTGTTTTCTTGTAGCTTTATATTTATGTCCTTTTTTGTTTTGTTATTCTGTAAACGCAAACGTGTTTATTTCTTCTTTTTTTTTTAATCTCCAGCTGCAACTTAGTTTTGCTTATTTTGTTGACCATTGTCTTTTAAAGCATCTCCTTGAAAAAGTCGTTTAGGTGTGGAGAAGTCTAAAAACATTTGTTGATATGTGATCTTAAGTGTTCAGGTGTGCTATAAGACCGAGAGTGTGATCTACTGTTATTAGCTAATTGTTGTTTTTTTTAGTTCAAGATCCCACAAATATTGAACTGTCAGTTGTTCATACAAATTCATGTCTGCGGTGTTTGATTGTGTTGTGACTATGACTGTTTGGATGGTTGATGTACTGGATAAATATTCTATTTTTTTTTTGCAGAACTTCTCATTTTATTGCTCTTCTTCTACTTACAATTGCTAAAAATCCGTTCTTTTATAACAGCCAGGCATAGGCTCATTTTTTCTTTTTTTGGTTGATGACCAATAAGAGCATTGCATGTGACCAAGCTTAAAAAAAATAATTGAATAAACATGTCTTACACAGATAGTTTGAAATTTGGAATGTGGCCAAAACGTTTTTTTTGCTTATCATCAAAATTGTTTCGTGGTTTCTAAAGTAGCACAATAGAAACAAACATTATCAGATTTTTGTTGCAGTTTAGACAAATAGCTAAGTTGAATACCAGATACGGCAAATGTTAAAGGTTAGCTAGCTAAGAGAATACCGATAATGTAAACATACTTTAATGCACTGCCCTTGTTGAAAGTGCTTTCATGGATAGACATAATATTTTATTATAATCATTATAAACAGAAAACATTCTCAGCATAATAGTAAAAACACACTAAAAACTGAAACAAAATCTTATTTAAATTATAACGATTTCTGCTACTATTCTAACTTTTAATCCTAAATGCAGCAATGTAAACTGAAATTTGATCAATTATCACCAGAATGTAATTTTTGATTGCAATAAATAAAAAGCACAGAGAAAGCAAAGAAGACTTCAAAAAGATGAAGAATGAATTATAAAAAACAAAGTGAAGATAGAAACAACAAACAAAATAAAAAAAAGCAGTAAAAGAAAATTGTAGAGAAGAGAATAATAAATTTAGAAGAAAAGAATCTTAAGTGTACATCAATAATGACAAAATATACAAAAAAAAAATCATAAACAAAATAAGAAAAAAGAAAGAACCAAAGAAATAAATCATAAAAGGAATATAACATACTTAAAACCCAGAAAAACAAGAAATTACAATGACAAAAAACTAATAGAAAAAAAAAAAAGAAAAAACGGAGATGACACGGCCAACAAACATAAATAGTAAAGAGTATTGGATATATAAAGAAAAGAAAAAAACACAAAATATAAAAAAAACATTGAATAGCTGGAAAGGAAAAAGAACTAAAAAAAGAATTCAAAAAGATAATGGTAAAAATTCTAGCAACAACAGAAACAAAAATATATATAATAATAGAAGTGTGGTATTAGATAGAATGTAAGGTAGTATTGACGAGTAACAAAATACGTCAAAGCATACAATGAAAAGAAAAATTTGTAGGCAAAGATATTTTGGCTACAAGCGCTCTGATGGGAAAGTGATTTATGACATCAAAAAAGCAAATACAATAAAAAAAATAATAATCAAAAGGTCTTTTTAGTGTAATATATCTTAAAAAACAAAAGAACTATTGTTATTAGCTTGAAATTTTAAAACTAAAAGTAGAAAAGTAGTTAAGTCTTTTACCAGAAGTACCTAAAAAAGTAACAAAATAAACATACACTACCTACGTAAAGATCAATTAAATCAACACTTTTTATTTAAAGCTAAAAAGTTACCCGAGACAGAATACAAAGCTCATATTGAAGCAAAAACTTTGGCCCGTAACGCTAAGGCAGCAGGTTAACAGAGCGCAAACAAAAATAAATTGGTACTAACTATGAATTTACAGAGTATTCTTTTTCCCAAAAACCCTAGATTCTCCTCTATATTAAAAGCAAATGTTACAGATTCATAACTTTAAGATAAGATGCACATTTGTATGTGCGGTTTGAAGCCATTAGATTACGTTTTAAAAATGTAATTGTCTAAAGCGGGCCCCTAGACGTTCAATATTATAGTCAATATATTGCATAATGATTGATATTATACAATAATATTGACCGTCTGTAGATCATATTGAAAGATTGCACAATATATTGAATCAATCAAAAAGAGTTTGATTTTCATTGTACAATCTAATCTAAAAGTATTTATTTCTTTTTTTAACTATTCCTTCATCCCTCTGCGCTTTTTTCTCCTTTCTTTTTAAAAACTATAACTAAAGCAATAGTCATACAACTTGCTTCGTTTTATTCCACAGTTACTAACACTTCTGCAGTCAAGAAGTGTCAGTAACTAACAAAAAGTTTATATTGCAACTTGTAGGTGGTCTTAGCACAATATATTGTGCAATAGATTGATGATAATATTGATAGTCTAGTGGTACCTTTACAATATAAAAGTTTTAGATTTTTAATTTTTTTTCCGCCGATCATTATCGATATGATATCAATTGCCAAGAGCTACTAGTAACTTTTCCATTTCAGGTATCCAACAATAATTGCCAAACTAGACAGTCTCCAGTATTCAGAGAATTCTACTAATTATATGTTCAGTAATCCAATTGAAGAATTTGCAGAATAGCATTTCTAATAATATTGATTTATTTTGCGTATCAAAATTTTCATTTAAGAGTCAATTAAAATGCTGATAAATAATTTTATATTTTGTTTTTATACAGTGTGACCACGAATAAACTTAACTATACTATAACTTTTATTCGACATTCTTTAAAAAACAGTCATTATTTAACATTTCTCCCGCTTGTTATATAAATAGAATTCACGTTGAGAAACTCTGATTTTGTTGTAAAGGTGTCCAAAAAATATAAAAATGTAATTTGACAAAACAAAAATTTTATAAATAAAAAATCTGTTATGCGTCAAAATTCTGAGCGTATAATAAAAAATTGAAAATCCAAAAAATACTTTTATAGTAGTTATAAATATTATGATCAAATTAAAAAAGTTTTTTTTTTATTGTATGTTCCAAAAAAAAATTATTTAATTTATTTAACTTAAATAATGATGCTGTAGGCTAAATAACAACCAGCAAAGTTTAATTTAACATAAAACCCTCCTACTTCAACACATTTTTTTCATTCTCTTTTAAAATTTATTATAAACATTGTGAATAATCTCTGGTGTCTGTAGCAATAACATTAGTAATTTTGTTTTTCAAAATCTTAATATATTTTTTGCATGTCCGTGGCATACACTATAGGCCTAAGATAACCCGACAGAAAATAACCTATTGCGGTTAGGTTTAGAGACCGAGCAGGCCAGTGTATAGTTCCATTGCACACATCCAATTTGAAAAATGTTCATTAACTCAATTTGGACAATGATGATCACAACTTGGCGTCGGAGAAAAACCAAACGAAGTGCTGGCAGACCCCAGAGAAGATGGCGGATGATATCCAAAATATTGCAGAAAAAAACTGGATTCAAACTGCAGCAAATTGGAAGACGTGGAAATTTTTGGAGGAAGCCTACATCCAGGAGTGGATAAATAATGGCTGAGAAGAAGAAGAGGAGAACCCAATTTGTAGCAATCAAAGGACTATGCGCTGGGCAACCATCCTGCTGGAATATCACATTTCTTCTAAATTTGCAAAATTCATTAAAAATTTCCAAATAATAATTTGCGTTCAACGTTCCTTCCAGGAAAAATAAACCAGTTACTTTATTGTAGGTTAACGCACACCTTTCGTTAACTTTCTTAAATTTCTGACTGTTTGTACAAATACTAAAGTGTGGATTTTTTTGCCCAAATAAGACAGTTTTGACTAGAGAACGTAGATTCGTCACTGAATATGACATGATAGTAAAAATTACGGCGTTCAACAATTAATAAAGATAATTCTAGTCGGTATAAATCATCGCCTTCTTGAAGTTTATCAATAAAGTTAGTTTGAATGCGCGAAATTTATTTGTAGACAGAATATTACATACGTGACTTTTAGATATACCACCCAGCTGATTGGCTCTTGCTCTCAAAGAAAGTTGGCATCATTCTCATCATAAGTCTTCTTTGTTTTTTTTTTCACGTTTTCAACATCACCACAGTAATCAAATTTATGTAAAATTGTTCAAATATTAACAAACAATTGTAGTAATGTTACATAAGCAGTACTTGACAGCAACAATCTTGAGATTTTATTCTTAATATAAAATATAACTCTCTAATATATAAAGTATTATTAATAGACTTAAGCAAAAAGAAGCACTCAGTCCCCCCAGGATTGTTCATTAAATGTATAGATAAAATAATAAAGGAAACAGGAAAATACCAAGCAGGCCATGAAAAATAGAAAGAGTAGAAGTGGCAGAAGCATTTTTTTAGTTAATTATGCAAATAGTAAATAACTGCAAAAGAACATCGAGATATAAAATTAAAAAAATAAAATAAAAAAACAAAAAAAACAAAAGTAATAGTGATAGGAAAAACATGAGGAAATATAGATAATATTAGATAAGATAGAACAAGTAGAGGTTTTTAAATTCCTGGATGTATAAAGACAACCGGGCAGCAAGAAATAGAGATAAACAAGGCGAAAAAACAATGAATATGTACTATGCAATAAACAAATTCATAAGTAATAAGGAAATTGGAAGAGATACTAAAATTAAAATATATAAGACAATAATGAGACCAATACTGACGTTTGGATGCAAGACATGGACATTAACCAATAACCCAAATGTTCTATAATTTATTTATTATAAAAATAAAGAATAGAACTTATTTTACTAATATAAATGTAAATTTAAGTATGGTAAGGTAAAAACACCCATTACATAATAGAATATCGCAAGCAGAACACATTGTTTTGGTTCTTTTTTTCTCTTTCTTCTTGTCGCAACTACGGCATCTTCTTCTAGTTTTTATCACTATTGGTAGATGATCTCCCACATTTATTAGGTTTTGAGCAGAAGTATTTGATCTACCATATGAGCGTCTTCCAATTACTGCTGCATTTTTGCGACCTGTACATTTGAACGCTTCTGCTAGGTTTACCAGAAAATTGATAAAAGGCATATTAGATTTAAAGTTCCTTGTAGATGATCTAAGCATTGACAGCAGTCGTTTGAGAAGTTTGTAAAAAACATTCTTCCACAACTTCAATGATTTTCTATCAATTTTATATAGCCCAGTGAGCTGGTTTGATAGCTCTACGCCGTCCATGTGAGAATTATAGTACTGTATTGCTTCTGGTCCCGTTATTTTCACTTGTGATCTATGTTTTTCTTTTCGATTAACTTGAACAGTTGATTAACTTGAACAGTTCTACTTACCCGGCCATATTAGCGTTAACTCTCACATAATTACCAATTTTATAATGCTATAACCAACAACAATTGCACTGAATTCTTACTGCACATATGTTCAACATAGAATGAAGTTAAACTAGTCATGCATGCAAAAATCGTCTCTATAAATAATTATTTTTTTTATTATCCTAAACGTTTAAACGATTGGAACAACATGCATATTAATTTACAATAAATTTTAAGCCTACAGTATTTTTTAAAGTTTAGCTGTGACAAATATAACCCAATAGTAATTTCAAAACAAAAATTTGCAAAATAAAGTCGAAAGAGTTAAAAATACAATTTTCACGATAAAATAAACACCTTGAAAATTAAAAATACTTATGAAATAGTTTATTTAAAAACAAAAAAAATTTGTTTGACTTTTTTACGGTTGGAGAATTATTTAGGTGTTCCGGTAAGTTTGACTAACCCTGTATACTGTTATTTTTTAACCGATCTGAATGATTCAGTAGCCATTTTAAATGATTTTTTGAGTATTGTAAAGACAGGTGAAAATGTTGTTATAAAAGTATATTATTATACATACATACATACATAGGTATATTTAGAATATCAAAAAGATACTAAAAAAGAAAATATAAAATGTATGTTGCTATTTAAAAAATAAAATTGGTTGTCATAGCAACTATACTAAAAATAAAAACATACAAGTGTGTACCTGCCTATATAGTACTCAAAAAATCATTTTAAATAGTTTTTGAATCATACAAAACGGTTAAAAAATAACAGAGTTGTTCAGCCGTATATTTTTGTCTAACACCCTGTACATATAAAAAACTTAAAATCAAAATAATTTGTTATCATATTATTTTGAAAACATGTAATTATTTACCCCAACATTTTATTTTTAGAGTTTACTTATTTTTAATATATTGAAATCAAGGCTAATTAACAATCAGCATGTAGCAGCACTGCAAATAAGAATCAATATAATAGACGAATATCACCTATTTCATATTATAGTCAAGATGTTTTTATTTCAATCCACCCTCCAGACAATCAACAAAATCCGCAACTAGATTAAGTAAAATACAGGTAACTAATGACAATTAAAAAAATATTATCTTTTGTAAACTTGTATATATTTCTGCCGATTCAAAATAATATGATACTGATGTTTTTAATATTGCTATATATAATTACAAAATAAGAATCAATTAAATCTTTCAGGGCAAGATTTGGAGATTAAATAAAATACTCGACACATTTAGGTGGTATTAAATTGATGTCTGTCCCTGAAAGAGTTAAAAACATATTTACAGATAAAAAATTAAATAAATACAACTACATAATATTATATATTAGTTTCTGAATCCTCTAATGGCAGAGCAATAATTGAGTCTGTAGAATCACTGATAATGATGGCAATTTCCTGATTACTTTTTGAAGGAGAATTCTTGTCTTGCTCATTCATTGAAGTCATCAACGATTGATATTGTTCCCTTACCGATTCCAATTTATCCCCAACAGCATGATACTGCAATTCCACATCCGAGAATATATCATTATAAAACTTTGTTTCTTTACTATTAACAGGTTTGATTTCATAAAACTTTCTTTTCAGATACGTTTCAAAACATTCCAATAATTTGATTAAATTTAACAAATTTGTTTTTAGATTAATAGCACCATTTAAATTCAACGTTGTATCATTAGGATTATAATCCAAACAGCCTTGTTTACTCATAATTAATCGACTTGTATTTTTTACTTTCGATTTAATTTGCATTAATTTATTAACAGATAGGTCATGATTTTTCAAACATTCATTATAATTATCAAAATCAATTTTATAATCAATCATTTGCAGTTCTTTTAATGTTTCTTCTAATTGTGGGCGGGTAATGTTTAATTCATTTAAAGTTTGTACGATATTGTCAGCTTCAATTTTATATTTTTTAAATTCCTTTTCAAAATTCTGTTTTGATTTTATATTTTCTTGATGCAATTTATTGCTCATTATTTTTAAATTTTTTATATTAATTGCAGTCATTAATTTATTTGCACTACATTTTATTGGTAGTATCAAATCCGCTGAATCCATTGTTGATTTTAAATGTTCATACAATACAAATTGTGATAGAACCAAGATGAATCTTGCAAACCTATATCCACCAGGAGATATTAAATGTGACGTCATTATGGGTGGTATATCAGCATCTGGATAAATATTGTTGAGTTCATTCACATATTTCATCACATCACTTCGGAATTGGCTTTCCGATTTTATATCTAGTATGGGCCATACCGATATTTTCTGTTTTATAATGTGCGGATCCAGTATGTAGAGTAGGTAATATATAACTTGCTGTGAGGCGACTTTGTTGTTTTTTACAAACATGTTGATCTTAAACATGGAATTGAATTCAGTGGGTGGTGGATAAGCTAATGTCAGTAGATAGATGTTTTCGTGTAGCTTTTCATGAACTTTCTTTTCAAATGCCTTTGATGCCATGTTAACCTAAAAACAATAACAAAACTTTGTTTTCATTCATGGATTTATAATATTTCCTGCAAGTGTGGTATTTAATTATTGGCTTTACTGTTATTGTTACACTTTTCATACATGAATATTCTATACTTACTATGAGTAAATAAAATAATACAACATAAAACACAAGCTTTGTAAACTGACATTTCTATTCAAATACTTGATTGAAGTTGAACTTGTTGACTTAGTGGCGACATCTGCAAAATACTACAAATACCGCTTCTAATAGTTCTAATATCTGGATTTCGCACGCCTCCACAAATTAAACAATAAACTTTAATGAATAATTAATTCACTTTTTGAATAATGAGCTTTAATTGCTAATACCAATATAAAACATATAAATTATGTTTTACAAAGTTATTGCATTGACAATAGGCAACTTAAATAACATGTTACGCAGTGTATATCTCATAGATGGCGCAGTGTGTATTATTTTTATTTGTTTCTAATCGGTGTTGCCAGTTTGACAATTTTAACGCTAACTATTGTGAATTTTACAGCCAAGTCCGAAAGTATGCAAGTTTTATCTGAGGCATAAGTATTATAAGGCACCGGTCATATGCACCTGTTAAATAGAGATGCAGGCTACGCAAAAAATTGTGACTGAGTTCTGATTCTGACCCTTGGCTAGTATAAAGGAATTACATATGGCTGAAGTTATAATTTATGCATTAGTTAACATAATTGCAATCCGAGACTGGGTTTAGATAACTTAAACATTTATACGTGTAGAAGATCAAAGGTTTTTGAGAATAATATTGTATTATTATGCTAGTTGTATACTTTCTTAGTTTTATAAATTTTATATCAACAGTTTTCTACGTAAGCTAGATTGTGTTTGATAATCATTCTTTTGGTAAAAAAAATTATGATGATCTTGAAAAACCTCAAAGTTGAAAACAAATTCAAAAAAACTTCAAAACAAATATATTTGTACATAAATGACATTTCTTTTATTAAAATTTTAGGTCAGTTATAAATATACCATTAGATTGGTAAGAAAATTATATACTAATTGAAGGGCATTAACTAATTAATTGAGTATTTTATTAATTGACAGTAATTGTTTTGCAACGCTCTTGCCCAAAGTCAAATCTTAAATCTAAATATAGTATTTAAATATTTCTTTACATACAATGCACGTGCCACGTATAAGTCGTATAACTGATCTTCATAGTAAGTAATTTCCGAGATTAAACTAATTAGACTATTTAGGGCCGAAATTACAATAGTGGTTTAACTCACACATACGTGGATTAATGCTAACTGTGGATTAAAACATTTGGATAGCTAACTGGCGGAAATGGGCAATTAACGTTTTAACTAGCAGTTTAAATAACTTTAAATTATTTTTTAGAGTTATGACAGTTATTACTTATAAGAAATGAGTGTATTATATTAATAGTGATTACTAAAAACTTACTATTGTTTATAAGGAGCTATCCATATTTATAAATTTACAATTTTCTTGTTGTTAGATATTCAATATATTTATTAAATTAAATTTTAATGTCAATTTTTTGACACGTCAATTTATAGGTTAAGATTTTAAATATTTTGTTGACATAAAATATAGGGACAATTGTAATACGCGTTCCCACTAAATAGCGATTTAAATTTTAACTAGCAGTTAGTAAACTTGCAGTTTAAACCACTATTGTAATATTGGCCCTTAGACAAACAAGATTATATTTGGTTATTTATTAACTTATTTTAAATTGCTTGCGGCTTATGGTAGACTGAGCTGATAGCTTTTGCTATAGTTTGACCAAGGCGCACGGACCGCTGACTGAACGTAGTTGTGCGAGGCCTTGCATTCCTTGGTTGTGTGTAAGTGCAAAGATAAAATAGCAATTATCTTTGCCAAAAAATGCCTCACTACAATAATTTTTGCTGCAACAAACCACAGTCCCAGGCAACACACGATCTTTAAACTGCAAAACTAGTTCAATGTACTACACAGTAAAGTTTACTTAAATTTTATGTTGAGTTCAGTTAACAAACTCAATATTGGACTACTGCGTAACAGTCACAAACAACGTCTTTGCGGAATTTATTGCAAAATTTAAATTAAAAAAAAACCATGGATAATTTACTTTATTTGTCTGTGGTTGAAATGCAAATGGCCTATTGACTAAAAAAGCCATTCTTACAGAGTTTTTAACACAAATGAACATAAACGTCATTTCAATATCTGAGACTAAACTAAACTCTACTCTGTCCACTCTTAGCAGGCAAAAGCATTGCAACCCCAAGGATTGCGAGATCTTAAATAGAGTTTATAACAAAGTCAGAACGGCTATAAGGGTGCACAAAAACTAGAGTTGAAAACAGACAATGGAATCATTTTTGGAGAATTAAAATCCGACGTGGAAGGTTTCCAAAGCCTTTAGGAACAGACGAGTTTTTATTCCTGCTATTTACCGTAAGAATGGGATGCAATACACTATTGAGGGACAGATTGACGCATTTGCAGACAGCCTCAAACTTTAATGCTCCAACTCATACACCAATTATACTGATCTGTACACTCAAAAGAGTTTGCCGAAAAGTCTCAGATTTTTTAAGAAATGACGATGACACAACACTAGATAGTGTCAGACCTCAAGTCAAAGAGATGATTAAAAATTCAAATCCCGTTTTGCTCATGCACCGGATAAAATCACAAACAAAGCTTTGAAATCAATCTTGCATAAAGCCAACATTGCCAATGCTATTCTTAGAACAGGGCACTATTCGACAGTTTGGAAAAGCTTTCATGCCAACATTGCTAAACAAAAAAAATAAAATAAATAAAAAGTTCAAATGGGGTCGCTCGCGTGACCGACCACATTGTCGACAGTTTAACTACACTCGTGGCCTTCTTTAAAGTCAAAAAAGCCTTTGACAAACTCTGGCACAAATTAAAACTGATTAAACAACGCTTTCCTCTGCGTCTTATAAAGCTAATAAGTTTTGTATTCAAACCGCAAAAGTTTGGCAGTAAATTTAAAAATTACATTTCTACCTCACTGCTGAGATTTTTTTAACTTGTTCAAAGCCGACATGCTTTTGAAAAGCATGTACGGAATTAAAATGGCTCAATATGCTGATGACACAACACTTATCTCTTTATCAAGGCCAACCGCAATAGTCACTTTACGACTACAAAAAGTCACCTCCAATCTGGAAGATTGGTTGAATAATTGTCTCATTAGAGTGAATCCAGAAAAAAATAAGGCTGTTCTGTCAAGTATCTACAAAACCAACATCTCTGAAACTCTGCTGTATAGACTGATATGCTAAAAATGAAAACTAACAAGCAAACATAGTTTGTGTGAGCTGGAAGTCTGATTCAATTGGTTTGTTTTTCAATTTGTTTTTTGTTAGAGCGGCAAAACTTAGTCATCTTTTTAATTCAGTTTTTTTATTAGCTTCTTTTACTATTGTCAAAAAACAAATAAGTATTTTGTTTAAAAGTCTAATTATCTGAAAAAAAATCTTAATTTAAGTTACTATCTAGTAAATTTTTTTAATTTGTTTAGTTCATAAATTTTGTGGTTGTTTCCCTTTTTGCGATCTTAATTATACATAGCTGGATATTTTAATACAAATCTGAAGTTTAATAGCTGTTGACAGAAGTGTAGTGATTCGGCAAGGGCCAATTTACATTCTTAAAAGTTTTGTCGGTATTATTTACTAACCCAACAAACGGTCAATTGGTTTTCTTGTCAGTCGGTGAGGCGGTAATATTGTACAGTTTAGAGACATATTTGCATAACTAAGTAAATACTCAAGAGGCTCTGCAAATGTTTTTCATTGTATGTTGGATAAATTTTTGAATCAGCGCGTCATGTAGTTGTTAGGCGGTTAGCAGTGATTTGGTAGTCTAACTACTTGATTTTAGACCGTATAATGTTGCATTTGAACAGCTTACACCTTAGCTTTTTTAGTTTACACTAATACCCTGATTTAATACGTTGCTTGTTGCAAAAGAAGTTTAGATATTTCTCTCATTGAGACTTGTTTGTTTCTTTAAAATAATATAGACTCTTGTAGATCTTAATTAAGGAGGCAAAAATGTTTTAGGTTAGGATAGAATAGAGAAGAAGATGGCGGCACGAAAAGAGTCGCTAGAAAACAACCAGTGTAAAATATGTAAAATTTACGTTGAAAACATAAACGAAGCAATATCGTGTTTTATATGCGAATGTAAGATTCATTTGTCACTCAACCAATATCAAAACCCAGTTACGCTACAACAATAAAGAATAACAAAACAGCTAACCGAATAAACAACAATAAAGCCAAATCAACTGAAACAGATAAAGATAAATTAATCACTAAAAAACATCATTCTCAAAAGAAAAAAGCTGAAGTTGGAGATGCAATCTCTAATAATAGCTTTGGATTTACTGGGGAAGAAAAGAAATTATGGATTTATCTATCAAGAGTAAAACGAAATGTTACTGCTGAAAATATAAAAAAATATTTAATTGACAATACAAAATCAGAAAACAATTTTTTTTTTGTAGAAGAACTTCCAACCCAAGAAACCCAAAACAAATGTTTCAAAGTTGGTGCCCCATATAATGATATCACTATTAAAGAGTTATATGACAAAAAAATTCTGGCCAGCAGGTGTTGGTTTCAAACGCTTTGACTTCCAGAAATACATACAACTCAATGAACACTCTTTTTTAAGAAAAAAGACAGGAATTTAGTTTATGATAAATGGGTTAATATTATACTGTTAGAATTAATATAGAACTGTAGTTGGCTGTAGTCAGTTGCACATGAAAAGTCAGTAATAAAACATTTATTTTCATAATCTCCTTGTGTTCTCATTTACTTAATATCAAACAGGTTATGGCCACAGTGTTGAGATAACGGGAGTTTTGAAAATTACGAGAAAAATCGTAGTGAGGTTAAGGAACAAAGAACAAACAAAAAATGGCTTCAATGGAATCGATCACGTTGCCGCAACTCAAAGACGGAACGAACTTTGCAAATTGGAAGTTTCGCTTAAAATTAATACTTGAAATGAAAGAAGTATCGGATGTCCTAGAAATGGAAAGTGTAACAGAAGCGAACAAGAAAAGGGATTGCAAAGCAAAAGCAATCATAGTGCAATGTCTGAGCGACAAGTACATTGAGTACGTGAAGAAGAAAGAAACGGCAAAGCAGATGATGACAGCGCTAGAAGAAGTATTCGAGAGAAACAGTACGTTTAACAAATTAAACTTGAAAAAGCAACTGCTAAAGTTAAAGTGTTCAAATAATGATAAACTAGTAGATCATTTTCTGAAATTCGACACGTTGATAAACAACATTGAAGCTGCGGGATCCAAAATGAAAGACACCGACAAAATATGCCATCTACTAATCACAATGCCGGAGAAATATCAACACGTGGTATCGTATATAGAAGCGATGAGTATGAGTAGTACACCTACATTAGAGAAAGTAAAATCATGCTTGCTAGATGCAGAATTGACACAAGCTGAAAAAGGACCAGTGAGAGACACAACGAGAGAGGAAGCAGCATTCGCTACACACAAAGAAATCGAATGTTTCAAGTGCCATAAGAAAGGCCACAAAGCGTACGAATGCCGGTCGTCGAACAAGCGAGGCCGAGCGAGCGGTAGAGGGTACAGACGTGGTTACTACCACAGTCAAAGCCAACGCGGTGCTGCCGGTGCAAGTAGTAGTGTACCTTCTCAACAACAGACGCATGTAACGCAAAACGACGAGTCGTCAGCGTATGTGTTCGTAGCCAGTATGGTTAGCGCGGAGTGTTTAAGTGCAACGCACCATACAAATCCGAATGAGGTCAACTTCATCGTCGACTCAGGGGCGTCTGAACACCTGTTAAGAGCAGATTTAACAGCAATTCAAAAAGTAAACAAACTGCCGGTCACAACAAAAATTAAAATAGCAAACGGAGAATTATTAAAAGCTGAAAACAGAGGTGAAATAACAGTGCTAAGTGACAACAAGAAAATTAAAATTAACGGTTTGATAGTGCCTGGACTTTTTGAAAACATTTTATCGGTAAAACAACTAGTGGAAAAACGCTATGTTATAATATTCGACGAATTCGGTGCAGAAATAAGCAATGGAATACAGTCTTGGCAATGTAAAGAGGAAAATGGACTCTTTATCATGAAAGGAAAGCATCTCGACAACAAGGAAAACAACGTACCAAGGAACAACGCACACAATGACAGCGAGGAAGCGGCTCTTACTGTTTACAAAAACGGTAACGAAGACAACTTGTGGCACCAACGCCTAGGACACCTGAACAGGAAAGGATTAGCAAGAATGCAACTACCAACGTCCGATAAAATATGTGAGCCATGTATAAAAGGTAAAGCAACTAGGTTGCCATTTATGACTGTAAACAAACCAAGAAGTAGTGCAATAGGTGAGCTTTTGCATACAGACCTAGCGGGTCCAATTAATCCAGCATCAAAAGACGGATTTAATTATTTTCAGACAATCACTGAAGATTTTTCGCATTATATTAAAGTCTATTTACTTAAGAATAAATCGGAAGCAGAATTAAATTTACAAAATTACGTGAGGGAAATAAATACTCAATTAAACGTTAAAGTCAAGAGAATTAGATTTGACAATGGGGGAGAATTTGTATCAAATCATTTTAAAGTATTTTGTCAAAATGAAGGGATAAAAATGGAATATACCAGACCATATTCTCCGCAACAAAACGGCGTTGCAGAGCGAATGAATAGAACTTTGTATGATAAAGCCAGAACCATGTTAACAGAGACGGGCTTTCCAAGGTATTTGTGGGGTGAAGCAGTTATGTGTGCTGCGTATCAATTGAATAGATGTCCCTCAGCAGCTATTAATAATCAAATACCTATGCACATTTATACCGGAAATGTAGATTTGAGCAAGTTAAGAGTTTTTGGCGCAAAAGCGTGGTTTGTCATTTTGCCAAAACCAGCGAAATTTAATGATAGGGCGCAAGAAGCGCGTATGGTCGGATATGCTGCTAACGGATATAGATTGTGGGAACCAGTGACCAAAAAGATAATAATTTCAAGAGATGTAAAGTTTGATGAGACTAATTTTGTATTTAATAAAAATAAGACTGGAAATGAAAATCAACTAATTACATTTGAAAGTAATGAAAAAGAAAATAATGATGTAAATAATGAATCTGATGTAGAAGATAGAAATCAAGATAGTGAACAAGAATCAAATCAGAGTTTGGATGACAACAAAGCCGAAAATGAAAATAGACCAAAGAGAAGTAACAAGTTACCAAACTATTTAAATGACTACGAATTGCATACCGCATTTTGTCTTGTCTCAAATAATGAACAAGTGCCAGATAACTTTGAAGAGGCTAATAAAAATAAAGAATGGTGCAAAGCAATTAATGCTGAACTAAGCGCACATGATGCTATCAACTCTTGGACTGTAACTGAGCAACCGGATGGAAAACACCCGATTGATGTAAAATGGGTATTCAAAATTAAAGAAGGCGGTACTAAAAAAGCACGTTTGGTTGCTAAAGGATTTCAAGAGAAAGAAAACTTTGAAAATAACTATGCTCCAGTAGCAAGATTGAGTACGATCCGATTGTTGATGGCACATGCAGTTCAATGTGATTATAAAATACACCAACTTGATGTACCAACTGCATTCCTAAATAGTAAACTAGATAAAGAGTTATATGTAAAAATTCCAGATGGATTAAAGAAAGAAAATAATAATAAAGTATTAAGGTTAAATAGAGGACTTCACGGGCTAAAGGGTAGTCCAAAGTATTGGAACAATAGATTTAACGAGTATATGGGTTTTATCAATTTAAAGAGATCTTCATACGATTATTGTTTATACACAGGAAAGAATGTATGGTTAACTTTGTTTGTTGATGATATTTTAATAGTTGGAAACGAAGAAGAAGCCAATAAGTTAATAACATTGTTAAAGAAAGAATTCAGCGCCAAATATTTGGGCAAAGTAAAACGCTTCTTGGGAATGGAGATTGAGAGAGATCAGAATGGCTTAAAAATTACTCAAAGCAAACAAATACAAAAAATGTTGGAAAATTTTTACTTAACTGAAGCAAAAGGAGCCAAGTCTCCAATAAACAAGGGTTTTCAAGTTGAAGAAAGAGAAGAAATGATAAATGTACCTTACCCAGAATTAATCGGAAGTATTATGTATGTAAGTGTTGTATCAAGACCTGAAATTGCCTATGCTGCTAGTTATTTAGCTCAATGGGTAGAAAAACCAAATAAAAGTTGTTGGATGGAAGGAAAAAGAATTTTACGATATCTTAAAGAAACGAAAGATTTAGGTCTAGTTTATAAGAAAAGTGCAATAAAAAGTTTACAAACATTCTCAGATGCCGATTGGGCATTCGAATTGTGTAATTGCATGGTTTTCGAGAAAACAAAACTGTGTATCATTGTCCACCGCTGAAGCGGAATATATAGCTGCGGCTCTTAGCGCATGTGACCTAATCAACTTGCAGGGATTGTGTAAAGATTTGGATGTTGAATTAACCGGAAAACTTTTAGTTGATAATCAGGGGGCAATAGATATTTCACAGTCTTATGAAAATTCAAAACGAACAAAGCACATCGACATTAAGTACCATTACATTAAAGACCTAGTAATAAATAAAAAGATCATATTGATACATGTCGATACAAAAATTAATATTGCAGATGTTCTCACTAAAGGCCTGACCAACGAACGATTTTTAATGCTGAGAAAAATGAGTATGAAAACAAAACTTGTTATTTTATTTACATTGTATTTCATATTTGAATTGTTTAGCGATTGCAAAGTTTGTTTATAAAGAAAAACTTCAAATCGAGGAAGAGTGTTAGAATTAATATAGAACTGTAGTTGGCTGTAGTCAGTTGCACATGAAAAGTCAGTAATAAAACATTTATTTTCATAATCTCCTTGTGTTCTCATTTACTTAATATCAAACATATACATCAAAATATACAATGCTTAACAACAAGTATACAACAAATTGATCAATTATCAATACTAAAAAGCTGTGACATACTATGTTTGTCAGAAATTTCGTTATCTAAATCAAATCTAGAATTAATAAAACTAAATAACATGCACTTAACATCTTATTTTTGTAGACTAGAAAACAAGGACCATGGAGGGGTAGCAATCTATTCAAATGTAGATTTAAACTTTAAAACATATAAGGTATGTTCCATTTGACCGTTTCATGCACCCGGCGCGTTAGAGGTCGAGTGCGACTATATTCGATGTGGAATATTCGAGCTAGAACATTGCGCCGCGTTTATTCCCGCTTAAAACGTCAGATTTGTTTTGTGCATGACCGCCGCGCTTAAATTGTACATTTTGAATTGTACTTATCTATGATTTGTACATAGCGGTCGTATAAAACCATGGCGGATATGTATAATATAAAATTAGAAATTAATGAAGAAAGATATTACCATATCATTCAAATCTGAACTGTCATTTTTAAATATAGCGTTTTCTACCTCAAAAAAATACATCGAATATCTAAAACGCTTGTGACAAATGGAACAACTTATTAGTCACATTCATAAAATTAGTGCCACCAAGTGCGACTATTTGGTCAAATGGAAATAAATTTATCAAATTATCCATACGGAATCATATTGAAATTGCCGCAACGTTTTTCATGTTGAATATAGAACTGTTAATTATAACAATCTACAGACCACCTTCCGGAGACATTGATTCTTTTTTTATTACTCTAGAAAAGGTATTAGACATTTTATTTAATAAAAACTATAAATTTATTATTGTAGGAGACTACAACATAAATACTTTGATAGAAACCAAAAATAAAAAAGACTTTGAATCACTTCTGTTATCTTTTAATTTAAATTTACGTATAAAAGAACCTACAAGAATAACAGCTAGAAGTAAAACTAGTTTAGATAACATAATCTCTAATGTCGACTTAAACTTTACTGTCGAACATAGCCACATAGGTGACCACACGGCACAAATAATACACACTAAATTTAAAACGTATAATCCGCACAAATATTCGTTCACGCGAATAATATCAAAAGAAAATATCCAAAGATTAAAAACAATTTTATCAAAAGAAAATTGGTCTTGTATATACAACATTAAAAATGTTAACGAAAAATGGGAGACATTTATAAATATACTAAAATACAATTTAGATGTAACAATGCTTCTATTAAAAAGATTAGTAACAAATAATAAACCTAAACCGATAGTAACACCTCAACTTATTAGTTGCAAGAAAGAACTCGAACTACTAGGTATACTGAGACAATACATGCCAAATGGAGAAGCTTTGTATATTAAAAAGAAAACAGAGTATAGGAATCTATTATCCAAAGAAAAAAAAGTTTGTTTTAGTAACAATGATGAAAAACAGTATCACCAACAAAAAGTCTAACTCTATCATAGTTTCGAATATTCCATCAGCAGAAGAATTTAATCAATATTTTACAAACTGCATCTCAAACTTATTAGAAAACTTTACAGAGCAGCAATCTAATAGTTATGACTGTAAAATACCATACTACACTAACGAATTTCATCCTAATCTCACAACTAATACTGAAATTATAAATGTTGTTAAGAAACTAAAAAATTCTAAATCTACAGGAAACGATGGATTTTCTAGCAACATATTAAAACAAATAATAGATTCTATTGTAACACCACTCTGCTATTTAATAAATGAATCAATTAAATTAGGAATCTATCTTAAAAATTAAAAGTTGCAATGGTTAGGCCATTGTTTAAAAAAGGAACAAAAACCGATCCTTCAAGCAATCGACCAGTATGTCTTTTACCGACGTTATTAAAAGTAATTGAAAAAATTATGTTTGAAAGACTGTATAACTTTATGCACGATAACAAGTTATGGAATCCAAACCAACATGGTTTTATGAAGAACAAAAACACCGATACAGCTACTTTTGATTTGACTCAGCAAATTTTAAACAGCTTTGAAAATAAACATGTGCCATGTGGAATATTTGTTGACCTAACAAAAGCGTTTGACAGCATTAACCATTTAGTATTATTAAAAAAAACTAGAACACTATGGAGTACGAGAAACATCTCTTAATTGGATACAAAATGATCTTGAAAACCGATACCAAAAAGTAATAGTGAAAAGAGAAGGAAACGTTGAAGAATCTACTTTAACAGAAGTAAACTCGGAGCTCCGCAAGGAAGTATACTGGCTCCTCTATTATTTGTTGTTTACATAAACAAACTGCTATCACTAATTCATAGAAACAATGTTCAAGTAATTAATTACGCAGACGACACCACTTTTCTAATTAATAGCAATCATTTAGAAAAATGTATTCAAGATGCAAATATATGTATAACAGAAGCAGATAGATGGTTTAAAGAAAATTTATTAATATTAAATCCGGAAAAAACAAATGTAATGTTTTTTAAAACTACTAAATCTACAATAACACCAAATGACATCACACTTATAGGACAAAACATAGCCAGTACCTCATGCACAAAGTTTCTTGGAATTCAAGTAAATGATACTTTAACCTGGAATGAACAAATTATTTATCTAAATGCAAACTAAACACGGCATGTTATGGTCTTCGTGTTCTATCAAAAGAAGCAAATTTTGATGCACTTAAAATCATATACTATGCTAATATATACTCTATACTACAATACGGCATAATTTTCTGGGGAGGATGTTCTGGCACAAAGAACATTTTGATAACCCAAAAAAGAGCAATTCGGATAATTACAAACAAAAAATATAATGAATCATGTCGTGGAGTTTTTAAACAGCAAAATATTTTGACAGTATTTGGATTGTATATATATACCGCTGCCTATTATTTTTAATCAACATACAAATATTACATAGAAACAAATAACAATTTAAGAAAACAATCTCTAATACAAATTCCATGTCACCGTCTAAAAAAATTTGAGGACGGTACACTTTATACATGTATAAAATTTTACAACAACCTGCCAGAAGCAATTAGAAAAAAAAGCTGTAAACAGAAAAGAATTTAAAAATGAAATCCTACAATATCTTGTGGAACTGGAACCCTATTCAGTTAAAGACTACATAAATTAAATTATTAAACTTTTTTGACGTTTTCAAACACAATGTAATGTACATTATTTTATATATGTGTATGTAACTTGTTCGTTTTGAAATAAATATTATTATTATTATTATTATTATTATATTATTATTATTAGTACTTGCTAGTGTCCTGATTTAAAGTTTATTTTGTTAAAGACGTTTGTTTCTCCAATATAATAGAAGGTCATGTAGATCTTAATAAAAGGGGCAAATTTGTATCAGTTTAAATTAGGTTAGAACATTAGAACTCGCTAGTATACTGACTTAAAGTTTATCTTATTGAAGACGTTCTTTTTTTCCAAAATAATAGAAGGATCTTGTAGATCATGATTTTAGAGACAAATTTGGGTTGCAGCGTTTACTTACCAGTAGGGTACGTAGAATCGGTGTTTGTTGTTTTTTTTTTTCGAGTATTATTAGTATGCAGTGTGACATCCGTTAGGAAGTAGTAGTACCAAGATTTTGTCTGCATGTGGTACTACGGGCAATCAAGCAGCTTGCAACAGATACATTTTTTTGTTGAAATGATCGGCTCTAGATTGGCTGTTGTTTGTTTGGGTTTTTGTCAGAGTTTGTCCGCACAAACAAGTTATTTTAATTATAATGCTGACAAAAGTGAAAAACCAGCGTATTTCTGAAAATATCCATTTTTTTAAATTTATTATTATTATATTATATTGATTATTAAATAGCACCCAAGGCGGGCTCTAAAAATTCAGTAAAAAAAAAGGTTTTTTGAAGAAACCTTACAATAATGTCTGCTAAATCAAAAAAGTAATTTCTTAGCTGGAACACTTTTTGGATAAAGATGACGTTGATGTTGTTTTGGTATATTATATAGGGTTTTCCAATAAAAGGATTCATTTTGATATTAAAAAAAGAAGGAATTTTTTAAGAGAAATCAATAAATGTTTATTTTATTGTGAAAAGAAAGAATCAAATGGCCGTCACGGTTACGGTTGCAGTACCACATTCTTTTTATGAAATTTTTCATGACCAATTTGCATATTTGCGGCTGTATGTCCTCGATAACTTCACGAATTCCATCTTTAAGGTCTGAAATCAATTGTAGAGCATTGGCATAGACCTTACCTTTCACGTGGCCCTAAAGAAGAAAGTCTAAAGGTGTTAAATTGCAAAATTTCAGTGGCCAATTGTGATCACTTCTTTGAGAAATAACACGGTCAGGAAACTTTTCTTACAAAATTGCAATTGTTTTGTTGCTTGGGTGGAACGTAGCGCCGTCTTGCTGAAAATAAACGTTGTCCACAACAATATCTTCCAATTCCGGCCATAAAAAATCATTAATCATAGCTCGGTGGCGCCATACATTCATCGTAATAGTTGCACCAGCTTCATTTTCAAACAAGTAAAGTCCAATCACATTGTCAGCCCAAAAACCTACCCAAACAGTGACACGTTGAGGATGCAAAGACTTTTCAACAATCATTCTTGGATTTTCTGAGCCTCAAACGCGACAATTCTGCTTATTAATGATGATGATCTGATTTTTTGATGAAATTCCGAATCATTTTGATGCATTTGAAAAACCCAATCAGCAAAGATACGACGTTTATGGTGATTGACCGGCTTGAGTTCTTGTGTTAACTGAACTTTAAAAGCTTAAAGACCTTAGTCTTTATTCAAAATACGGTGTAATGTTGTTTGTGGAATGTCTAATTCCAAAAATCAACAAAGAATCGACAAACTTGGATTTTCTTCAACACTAAGGGCTACATCAGCAATATTCTCATGTGTTCTTGAGCGATGCATACGGTTTTGATTCTTCACATCACAAACTTGTCCCAAAAGCTCAAATTTTTCCACCAGGTTTACTATTCCCTGCCCAGAAGGTGCTTTACAACGACCAAAAAGTGCTTTAGTTTTGCGAACTGTGACCTGTGATTTTCACCATTTTTGTAGTAAATTTTAATAATTTCAATGCGTTGTTGAAGCGTGTATCGTTCCATTTTTAATAATAGCGTAGTTTTTACTTGTTAAATGTCAAAAGATGATAGCTTCAAAATTGACAGCTGCCCATATAGCCTGTTATTCAAAATGAAACTTCTTATTGGAAAAACTTTTATAATCAGATTTTAGTATGGTTGTTTTCAGGTAGTGTTGTTTTGTATATTTCTATTATATTTTATTCAATATGTTAAAGTAAATGTTCTAACAATGCAAAGTGATTGTCTAGTAAAGATTTATTTGTTTTACATTATATTTTTTTTGTTATTAAGAGAAACAGAGATGTTGTTGTAAAACCAAAGTTTGTATCTTAGCATGGGCTTTGAAAAAATATAAGGGTTGGAAGCAAGTGTTTTTTTGCGTTTTTTACAAACTTTTATATAAATATTTTAGTGTTAATAGCGATTTTAATGAATTATAATGCGGCAAATAGTTTTTTGCAGTGATTTCTTTACTACAACTATTTGTATTTGTAGATGTTCTGCAGTTTTCTTCTGTAACAAATTAATTCACAATTTTTTATAATATTGAAATTTTGACATATTTTTTTATAAACTTTACATAAATCTTTGATTTATTTTCTATGCAAGTTTAATGCAATAAACTTCCTGAGACAATTTTTAATGATTTTCATTCAGTAAATAGGTTTTCTGTCTTTAAAATTTGTTTGAAATCTTAAGTTAAGTATTTTAATTTAATTTAAAAAGATTATATTTGCTGTCTACGCTACTGCACTCTGTATTGTTTTTCAATTATAGTTACACTTACTACTGAAAGATGTCGCTATAATGACGTATAAGTAGTTGCATATAGTCATAAAAGAATTTTTATTTTTCTTTATACCATTTTCTGTCACAGAAATTCTGTCATTTGTGTATTTTGTGTGCACTTTTGTGTCAAACGAAACGAAAATATGGAGATTGCAAAGCGCCAGGATATGCCTCCTCCTGGAGGCTACAAGCCCATTAACTTCAAAAGAGTACCTGCAAAAACCTTTTTTAGCGGTAAGTCTCAACCATGGTTCAACATATTTGATTTATTTAATTTGTAAAAATTACATAACATAACCTACAAACACAATATAAATGTCTAATTTATTATACTCGAAATAAGTTGTAACTAATTCATATGAAAATGTAGATGATATGTTGAGAATGTTATATTAACATTAATAAACATTTTATTTTATAGGTTGGGCGATAATTGGTGGTTACTTTGGCTTGACAGCGGGAGCCGCTTATGTCTACTACCTCAATTGCAAAGTAGTACACCGTGAAGAAATTGAAGCACGTTCAGCAAACTTTGCAATCTATCCCATGCTTTTGGCCGAACGTGATCGTGAATACTTAAAACAATTGCGTCGTAACAGAGATGACGAAGCTGAATTAATGAAGAACGTAAAAGGATGGAAAGTGGGAACATGGTATGGTGAACCAATTTATAAAACTACTGATAAATTAGTTGAGCCTAGGATGCAGGACTTCTACATTCACGCTAAATATTCAACATATGCCAAGAGGGCTTTCTTAGGTTTATGGTCTTAATTTCCGTTTATATATTTTTTTTAGATGGAAATAGTGTAATTGTATAGAATTGTGTATTGTAATAAATTTATTTAAATCTAATTTGTTTAATTCTGTGCTATTTATATTTTCTTATATTAACTGTGGAGCCCAGAATTTAAAATCTTAAAATTTGAATAATCAAATTAGTCAAAACTTTTAGTTTCAACTACTATTAGTAGTTTGTAATCATTATTGATGATCAGCTGACAGATACCTTTCAAAGCTGATTATTCATATATCGATCATTAATATATTATAGTGCATGTACAGTCATGAGCTAATAAATATGGGATAAAATTTTATATAAGTTATTTTGAAGTATCTACTGACAAATAAATTGTGCATTTTTATCCAATATATAAGTTGATAAATATTGACTTAGATTTATTTGTTGATGATGTAGATGCAGGCATCTGGGTCTTAATTTACAAGAGGGCTTCCAAAAAAGTCATTGCGCATTTTATTATTAATTCACTAAAACTCTGAATAAGAAAACTAAATAATAGTTTATTTATGGATAAAATAAATTAATACAAAAGAATTCATAGCTTGCATCTGTATTCTAGAGCGTCAATTTGTATTCTTTGTTCATCTACCTGTTTTATAATTTTTATGATTCTATTTTTTAAAGTATATTAAGCTTTAGCATCATTTTTTAATTCCAACTTCACTGTACACTTCTCGAATACTTAAATTATTGCAATTCATAGTCTTTCTGTAGTCTACTTTGTTCAGTCTGTTGTATTAGGTAATTTATAAAATATAATTGTATGTTTGTATCTAAGTTTACTTTATGTACATATGAGAATATTAAAACTTTTTCATAAGTTTGGCAATATTGAGAATTAGAATAAGTCTTATGACTTTTAGCAGTATTTTTATATTATTATTTCTGTAAATTTCAGTAGCGTACAACTGTTGGGCAGTCAACTTTATTATTGACATATCTCATTGAACTATCAGTTTATCTAAACAATTGTCTATCAACAAAACTGCTAATTCATCAAAGCAAATGTGAACTGTTTTGCATACATATTGTCAAGTAAGTTGTCAATTGTCAATTTGACAAAGCAACTGTTTTACAATTTTGTCATTACTACTTCTAAATCTCACTTATCAATTCAATATTTGCCGACTGCCTCACAAATTTGTCATATAAGACTTTTGACAGATAAATTAGTTTGCCAATTTTATAAAACATCTGTCTGGCATAAGCCGTTTTTCTTGTAAACTTTCAATTCAACAACAAAAAAACTACTCAACTTTTTCACTTTAATTTTGACAAATTTTTTATATAAAGCATCTGTCAAGTGTTTTACAAATCTGCCAGATAATTGTTAAATGTTAATTTGAATTGTCAACTGTTTCACAAATGTGTATATGAACTGTCACTTTGACATGTAAACTGTTTCATCTGAGCTATCTCACATATAGCCTGCAAATTTTAATTTTAACAAATCTTTCATAAAAACAGTCAACTGTCAATATGAGAATAGATATCTCTTTTATTTCACAGTTTTGACGTATGAATCATCAATTAGATTTGTATCAGATATGTCAACTGTCAATTTGACAAAAATTGCCAACACAACTGCTAGTGTGCTCTACATAAACTGTTCATTTGACAAAACAACTGTCAACTAATTTACAAAACTGACATGTGAACTGTTTTAACATGAAAAACTCTCACATTATTATTAACAAATTTTATTTGAACTTTAATTTTACAATTATTTTTTTTAATGTGATGTGTCACAACAACATAAAAATACTTTTAAATTTGAACGAACCACACTTGTTGAAACTATCACATTGAGTTTTAAGCAGTCGTCTGTGAACACTGACCTTGTATATTTGCGGATTATATGTCTCAGAAAACAATGAATTTGGAAGCTTATTCCAAGTGTTGATAATCAGTTTAAAAAAAAAAATTTTAAAGTACATCTCTGAACTGTGATTAATTGTTGAAATTTTTAGCAAGCCTTGTACTTCGAGTAAATATTTGTTTATATGGAAATATGTCTTGTATTTTGTTTGAACAATGTTCATGGAAATACATATATAAAAATGCAAAGAACTGCAACATTAAACCAAAGTCATTAGTCTATTTTGGATCAGCAATGATTCGAATAGCTCGTGGTTGAATAGAGTTTAGAAGAGATAGTGTACTTTTAGATGCTTTTC
Organism: Tachinus rufipes; assembly: GCA_963932245.1. Taxonomy (NCBI): domain Eukaryota; kingdom Metazoa; phylum Arthropoda; class Insecta; order Coleoptera; family Staphylinidae; genus Tachinus; species Tachinus rufipes. Next base: position 32,567,351 of record OZ010746.1, on the reverse strand, counting down.
CCATACAATATTCAATACGGACGTACATAAGTTTTATATATATTTGGGTAAGTCCATTACTTTTCGACTAATTTGAAAAAGTCGACCTCTTTGATTTTGCTCAAATTTTCAGGGATCAAAATATGAATGAAAAAAATGAGATTTTCAAAATTTTGGACTTTAGAATATTGCTTGTTCAAAATGGCACACATTTGAAGGTCAGAAATTTTACAATAAAACGTCTATTTTAGCTTATTTTGTATCTCAATTGTTGGGCTTCTGGAAAAAGATAGAAAGGTTCACAATGGCTTAAATTATTTCCTTATTAAATGTACTTTAAAACCCATATTTTTATGTTAAATATTGTGTCAGTCATTTTGATATATTAAGCTTCAAACATTATTCCAAAAAAAAAACGAAAATTTAGCAAAATCGGCGTAATGCACATTTTTGTAACTCAATTTTTGGGTCTGTGAAAAAAGATAGAAAGGTCTACAATGGCTCAAAATATTCCTTATTACATGTACTTTAATAATGTACCTTGTGGTCTGAAGAGTATTTACTGATTTTTTTTACTAAAATCGACATAGGGTGACAGCGTTTTTTTGGGACCTAAAAATTAAGTTTTGAAGATCGCAAAAACATGTGCAACTTCCTGCTTCAAAATAGTGGTAAATATGTATTGATTCTATAAGTCTTGTGTGATCACTTTAAAGTAAGATTATACACAAAGAAATTTAGACCTCGTGGATAAATTTCTTTAAAATTTGACAAAGTCAGAACGGATTAAACAAAACATAATTTTGCAATTTTGGTAAAATTACGGTTTTTTTTGGAATATTGTTTGTTTGAAGCTTGATATATCAAAATGGCTGCCCCAGCATTAAATAAACGAATATGGGTTTTAAAGTACATGTAATAAAAAATATTTTGAGCCATCGTGGACCTTCTTTTTTTTTTCTAAAGGCCCAAATTTAAGATACAAAAATGTGCGGTTTTCCGATTTTGACAATTTTTAAATACTAAAATTTTTTTGATAATGCCCGATATACTATTTCTCATATAGATAACCTTTTTTCTTGAGCTTTAAAGAGTATTTACTGAAATTTTGACTAAAATCGACATAGGGTGACAGCGCTTTTTTAGGACCTGAAAAGTACAAGTTTTGAAGATCACGAAAACATGTGCAACTTCCTGCAAGAAAATAGTGGTGTATACGTATAGATTCTGTAAGTCTTTTGTGATCAATTTAAAAAGAGATTAAACACGAAAAAATCTAGACCTCGTGGATCAAATTTTGTTAAGATTTGACAAAATTAGAACGGTTTAAAAAAGCAAAATTATGCGATTTTGCTAAATTAACCCGTAAATTTTCGAATAATGTTTGAAACTTAATATATCAAAATGACTGCAACAATATTAAACATAAAAATATGGGTTTTAAAGTACATGTAATAAGGAATAATTTGAGCCATCGTGGACCTTTTTATCTTTTTCCAGAAGCCCAAAAATTGAGATACAAAATAAGCTAAAATTTTAAGAATTTAATTTTTTTCATCCATATTTTGATCCCTGAAAATTTGAGCAAAATCAAAGAGATCAACTTTTTCAAATTAGTCGAAAAGTAATGGAATTACCCATATATATGCAAAAGTGAGAAGCTGGCATTATACAATAAAATTTAGAATAATTGCGCGACAAAAATATGCAACGATAGCGCCACAGTGCAGTAACACACCCTTTATTAGAGTGTCAGTTCTTAATTATGACATTTGGTAACAGGTTATATTTTCCAAGTACAAACAGGGTCAAGGGAGTATAAGTGTACTACTATATACTCTACAAACTTTAATATAATTCCATATAAATTAATGATTTTTATGAATCTAGAATCAATCTGAAATTTAATTTTTGATTATTAGTACGGGCATTAGATGCAAATTTGGTTGCAAATATATCTGATTTTGTTTTTTTTGGATTAGTAACTAAATTGTTTGATGAAAGCTTCCAACAAGTTTTAGGACATACTTTTTGGCAAGTTTCTACGGATTGATGATAGTGGCATTAAGCTCGATTTAACCTCCATGACATTAATTGGAGTATTATTGTATGCTTATTCTGTTTTGGATTTTGTCTGGCTACAAAAAGAGAAAAAATGTGATACAAAATCTAGCGTAGACCGTATAAAAGTTGTGAAACAAGATTAGAAAATTCAAGGGTCACCACTCCAGTATATGCCCAAAACACATTGCAATATGTTAATCACATGTGAGCAAGACTTCTGTAGATGCTAAAAATGTAAACTTGTTGTCGAAAATGACCCCCAAAAATTTGGAAGAAACTACGCGAGATATTGGTATTTCAATGATTATGTCTCTAATCAATCGAAATCACATTTTGCGTGCGCTCTGAGAAAAACATACATTTACATTTATCTAGATACATATCGAAGTTTTGTTCTAAAGAAGTTTCCATTAAAGAATTATCAATGTTTTTTAAAACACTGTCAGGAAAGTAACCGTAAAAATATATAGCTAGGTTATCCGCATAAGAATTGATATTGACTGATGAAATTGTCGGTTAATTTGGTTATGTAATTATTAAAATGTACAGGACTTTAGACTGAAATAGTATAACAGTAAAGTGTTGATAAATTGTTAACACTGTGACCCTTGCAACAACAAATTATAGATTGAAAAAATGCAACAAAGCTCACCAAAACACCGGTCGCCTGATTTACACGGGATAGTAAATTGCGATAGCACTTCTGAGAGTAACTTGCGCAAGCGTTTACATATAAACAAATTTTAAAGGCGATTTCTCTCGGCAAGTGCTCTAGATAATTGCGATGCGCTATAGCGTTTAGATATGAGCAAATTTTAAAGGCAATTACTCTCGGCAAATGCCAATTGCATGGGCGTATACATGGTATAGTATACTCTATTGTAAAAAAATGTCTTGTCGTAGAGAAGGTTGCTGCCGCTGGTTGTTTAAAAGTACATAGTTAATTGGTTTTCTTTTGTTATGTTTGCGAATTTCTAAAGTTTCTAATAAATCTAGTTTTTTACTTTTTTTGGAGTTATGCACAATTACTAAATAGTCTAAATTTAAAATTGATTTTGAACAAGGTTGGAAGAAAAATGTATATAGAAGGTTGCTTGGTTTTGCCTTTAAATGATATAGGTGCGGGTAGTGGTGCGGAGTAAAACTGTTTGATGACGTAGGGGAGACCAACGTCTCGCTTTAGATATGTTCTTTTCACATAAGTGGTTGTTCTAAATTAAGTTAAGTTTAATGAATTACGCATTATCTTTAATTTATTTGTAGTTATAGATGTCCACCATTGTCCGCAAATGTCCGCTAACTTAATACAGGGAGTTTATTAGTAGTGTCCTTGACATTGTCATCACAATTTTATATTTATTTTAACTGTCTTATACAATGTAATGTTTGTTTTTAGCTCTGAGGAAGGCAGCAACGCTGCCGAAACGTTAGCTATTAAAAAACCAATTGCTATAAGCAAATAGTTTAATTATTATTTTATCCTATCTCCAAAATAATTAATTTTTAAATTGTGATAACTGTGAATATTTACTGCAATCTATTAATGATATGAAAACTGAAGTAGAAACCCTAAAATCAATTATTACTGAGATGTGTGAACTCATAACTAACCAGGAAGATTTTACGAACACTTCTGTAATTAATAGCGGAACGACAGATATTAAAAATAATAATAAACATGACCTTGAACCTATAGTTATTGCAAAAAGTGACGAATTAATCAACGACAATCAAAATACTTCAAAACAGAAAATACTTTTACTGTCGGATGAGAATGGTATTAACTGTGCCGAATTATTTTCAAATTACTTATCAAATAAATATATTGTTAGTACATTTTTAAACCACATGCATTATTTAATGATGTAATAATAGACGCGCAACAATTAGTACAGGATTACAATAACAGTGATTTCCTTATAATATTTGCAGGAGCGTCAAATGCTACGCGTGATATTAAAATAGATACACAACCCATTACTGAGTTATTAAATCATAATAGAAATATAAATATTCTTGTTTTAGGATCTGTTTATTATAAAAACCGTCCCGTCTTAAATAAATTTGTTCACACGTTTAACGATGTATTACATAAATTTGTACTTAATCAAAACTCTGAAAGAATTAGATACTTTGATGTAAATTCTATAATATTTAATTACTTAAAAAATAATTTTGTTGAAATGAACGCACCTAGCAAAAGGATGATAATTAAAACTATATGTGATTATATAATAAAAGTTAGGCAAACCGTATCAATTAGTCATATACTTCCAACAACTAATCTACCACCCCCAAATTCGCTTTATACGAACAGAGGTAAACGCCATAATAATATTAATAGAAATAACTTATTTCGGAAATATAGGAACCAATAGTGTAGATAGTGTAGATAGTATAGATATTAATATATATTTTCAAAATACGCGCGGTTTAAACTCTAAAATTGAATTATTTTCAACAAATGTAGCGGAAGGTAAGTTTGATCTTATTGCGGTAGCAGAATTTAGAACTGACAGGTAAAACAACTGGCGGAGGCGTTTTGTTAGCAGTTATCAACACATTTAGTATTGAACAACTGGATTTGAATACTCAAATACTACTATCTAACGTATGTGCGTTAATAGACATCTTAGGGTGCAAATGTCTCACAAATAAACTCACAGTTTTTTTTTGTTGTATACATCCAAGATAAGCTGTCCATTAATGACTATAAAGAATTTTTTGAAGAATTTGAAAATGTTCTTATTCAATTTAACGATAACAATATTATTATTCTTGGTGATTTTAATGCTGCGAGTAGTAATACTAAATCTTTAGTTATACAAAGTTTTATGGACTTTACAGACCTTGCGAAACAGCACAGTTCTCAATAAGTGCTTCAAATCATTAGATTTAGTTTTTAGCAATATAAATGTTAGAGTAGTAAGAGATACTGCATCACTAGTGCCAGAAGATAATCATCATCCGGCTCTTTATTGTAAATGTTGCATCAATTCTCATAAATCTTCTGCCAATAACATTCCGATAAATAAACATTTAGTTAATTATAATTTTAAAGCAGCTAACTATATTTCTTTATATAATAAAATTTTAAACTATGATTGGACTAACCTCGACAATATATCAGATACAAATACCATGTGTAATGAGTTCTACAATTCATTATATTCTATTTTTAACGTTCATGTTCCACTTCAAAAACCTAATTCAAGAATGAAAATGCAGTATCCTGTATGGTTCAGTAATGAATTATTACCCAATATTAAAGAAAAAAATATATATCGCAAAAAACTAAAAAAAAATATTTTTTTAGCTGCAAACTTAGATAAATTTAAATATCTACGAGCTCTTATTAAAAGACAATCAATTCGAGATTATCATTAGTACATTCAATCTGTTGAAGAAAACGTAAGTTCTAATCCTTCTGCATTATGGAATTTTATCAACAACAAAGCTCGCAAATCACGCATACCTTCCAACATTGTATATAATGATATAACATATGACACGCCGTTGAGTATTGTAAGCGCATTTGCTGAATATTTTAAAAATGTATTTAACCCTATTAATAATTCTTCAGCATCAAAAAATGTAGACTGCACTAGCAACAATCTATGCAAGATTGAATTAATTGAAGAACAGGATATCATTCAAGCACTTAAGCGAATTAAAGATAAGTGCACAACAGGTAACGACAAAATTCCTAGTTTTTTTGTGAAGGATTGTATAAGAGCACTAATTGCTCCCCTTCTTAAAATTTTTAATCATTCTATAAAAACAGCTGTTTTTCCAGAAATATGGAAAATTAGCAAAGTGTGTCCCGTCTTTAAAAATGGCGATAAACACGACATTCAAAATTATCGACCAATTTCAATTTTAAACAACTTTGCAAAGTTATTTGAATGTGTTATATACGATAAAATATATAATGCTGTCATCAGCTACTCTATTTATCAAAATCAACATGGATTTCTTCGACAAAAATCTACAGTCACAAACTTAATGCAAATGACGCAATTTATATCATAATCTTTAGATAAGCGTGGACAAGTCGACGTGTTATACACTGATTTTAGTAAGGCTTTTGATAAAATTGACCGCGGCATTATTTTATCAAAATTAGCTAACTTTGGCTTCACCAATTCTTTACAAAAATTTATGTCATCTTATTTATTGGGTCGCTTACAGTACGTATCATACAACGTACATTTATCAGATGTGTACGTTTCATCTTCAGGGGTGCCACAAGGATCAAATCTTGGTCCATTATTATTTCTTATGTTCATTAATGATTTTCCATCTACATTAAATTGTGAATCTCTCTTATTTGCAGATGATACTAAAATATATAAAGAAGTTTTTGAAATAGATAATTGTTTGTATTTACAACACCAAATTGATGTTCTAACAAATTGGTGTGAGTGCAATAGATTAGAATTAAATATTTCTAAACGTAAAATTGTCACTTACACGTTACGGAAAAATCCAATTATTTTTAATTATACCATACGTAATAAATCTGTGGAACGTACTTGCTCAATTAAAGATCTTGGTGTTATATTTGATAGCAAATTGTGCTTTACTGAATATATAAAATACATTGTATCAACATCTCGAAAAATGTGTGGCTTTATAATGAGAAACTGCAAATCTTTTAAAAATGTCAATGCTTTAAAAACACTATATTTTGCACTAGTGCGTTCTAAGATAGAATACTGCATTGTTATATGGTATCTATTTTATAATAATCGTAAGTCAGAACTAGAAGCAGTGCAGCGAAAATTTCTCAAGTATGTTAAATTTAAAGAAACCGGCACTTATCCAGCTAGACATTGTGACCATGGCTCATTACTTGAATCATTTGCTATTGACTCATTTGAATGTAGATCAGTAATATGTGAAATAGCATTCTTGCATAAACTATTAAACAATAAGATTAATTCTCCTTACTTGTTGAGTTTGCTAGGTTTTAGAGTTGCGCCGTTTCGTACTCGACAAGCAGATTTTTTTTCAAATTTCTTAGTGTCGCACTAATGTCTATACTAACTCACCTATTAATAGAATTTGTCGTCATTTTAATAATATTGTAAACGTAGATTTAGACCTATTTTATCACAGTTTACCTGCGCTTTTAGAAGCTGTTCGTATATATTTTAGAGTAGCGACAATAAGATAAGAGATTTTTTTTTAATGTGTATAATTATGTATTTAGTTTAGTAGAAGTATGTAGTATAGTTATAGAGATATATTATTAATGTTATTTATGTTATGTTGTCCTGTTATTGGATATATTTCTGTTGGGCAATAAATATATTATTATTATTATTATTATTCTTGTTTTTCTCGGTAAACACCGGTAGCAGTTTATATAACGCTGGGCATACACCACAGGCGTTATATAATCTTAAAAATTACTTTTAAAAATTTTCTGACTGTACGGCAGGTGTTTAAAATTACAGATTTTTGAGTTTTTATATAAATATTGTTATGTAAGTTTAAAATTTTTATATTTTTCTGAAAACTATGGGGAATAATTCCGGTGCTTGATATTATAAGCGGTACAATTACCACTTTTTCCATTGCCCATATTCTCTGTATTTCATCTGCTAACGCTGTATATTTTTCCATTTTTTCGTTGTACGTTTTTTCGATGTTATTAGTGTTAGGGATTGCAATATCTATAATATATGTAGTTTTATTATTTTTATCTATTAATGTGAGGTCCGGTCTATTATGATGTATTGTTTTGTCAGTTATTATTGCCCTGTCATAATATATATGTTGTATAGTCTCCGACTGCGCATGACATCGCCTACATTGATCAGTTTGCACATTACAATCTTTTATTATGTATTTTTTGTAGTTGTTAGTGTTAATGACCTGATCTTGTATTGCTAACATAAACCCTTCAGTCTCAGGAAATATATCAGCATGAGTGAGCCACGCGTTTGAGGCTTCTTTGTCGACATAAGATTGATCTAAATCATAAGAATGTCTTCCATGCAACGATTTTTTAGCCCATTTTTGTTTTATGGTTAGATCTGTAGAGATGTGTAACGAATAATCTGTAGTTATGTCTTGTAGATTTAATGGCGTATGTTTAGTATCGGCCAGAATTATAGCGTTATGCAAAGGCGATGAAACTTGCTTGGAATAAAAGAATTGCCTTAACAATACAATTTGCTTATAATGCAGTGCAATAATGTTGGTAAGACCTCTTCCCCCATGTTTTCTTGGTAGAGTAAGCCTATCTGTGTTAGCTTTTGGGTGATGTGCTCTATATTGTGTAAGAGTAGTCCGAGTTAACCTTTCTAGTCGCTCTAGATCTGTGTTGGTCCAATTTATTATGCCAAACGAGTAGGTAAGTACAGGCACTGCAAATGTGTTTATGGCTTTAATAATGTTTTTGCCATTCAAGCTGGTTTTTAATATATTGTGAAGTCGTTGTTTATACTTGTTGGTCAGTTCAGTTTTAATTTTGCTGTGTTCTATCTGTCTTGATTGATAAAAACCAAGGTACTTGTAAACTTCTCCAGCTTCCATAGGTTCAATGACTTCTCCGTTTTCTAGTTCATAAGCTGACATTTCTCTAGTTCCTTGACTGATACTTTGTACTTTACATTTGTCAATGCCAAACTCCATTCGAATATCTTTTGAAAAAGTTGATGCTATTTTTGTTAATTGTTTTATTTGAGATTGGGTAGTACCATATAATTTAATATCATCCATGTACATTAGATGGCTCAGTTTATATTGAGTTGTTTTATGATGTTTTATATTATACCCATAACCAGTGGCATTTAATATTTGAGATAGAGGATTGAGAGCAAGACAAAACCAGAGCGGACTCAAAGAATCACCTTGAAATATACCTCGCTTTATGTAGATAGGGTTAGTATTTATTTGTAGATCGTCTGATTTTAATTTAACTACGGTGTTCCATTTACTCATAATTTCTTGCAAAAAAGATGTTATTTGTGGATGTACTTTATATATATGTAGTGTTTCTATTAACCATGAGTGTGGCACTGAGTTATTATTATTATTATTATTATGTATACACTTTCACAATCAGTACATGTTAGCTTATAGACTCCTAATCCCTCTAGTTTATTATTTCTTTCTTTGGCGTTATAGAAAAAATTGCTTCATTTTATTTGTGATTTAAAGACTAATTTTAATTTTTGATTTTCAGAATATTTTTTATTATGAATTATCACGTAATAATGACCCCATCAACTATATAATAATAATTTTGTATAAGTAATAAAAACGTAGTATTATATATAAAATAGACTCCAATGCTAGTTTGTATTTTTAACAACAATATTATTAACATCTATTCATGTATCTTGCAATTCAATTACTTTTGGATCGAGACAAGATCATAAAACTCAACCAAAAAAATCAAAGTTAAATAAACTTACTACAGTTTTACTTGCCCGTGTAAATTGCTTTTAAAGTTAGAATGCTTAATTATGAAATTAAATTATATGTACGGTCATATTAATTACGCATGCACAAGGATGTTCTACTATATAAACTAGGCAAGATATTGAAATATATATAATGACTAACATTCATCCTGCATACAACAGCTTGTTACGTTCTGAAATGGCAGTAGAATCTGAAAAATAATTATATCAGCTTTGCAGTTTAAAAATTTATAAATGGCTACTTATCTTTATTCATGGTAGGCATTGTGGGTGTCGTACTGCACATCGGGTTGCATTTGCTGCAAGCTCGAACATCGGTTTCCAGCTAACAACGAATATTATGTTAAAATAATTAATTACTTTAATTGCAATTAGAGTTGGTTTGTGTGATGCGGCTGGGATGTGGGAGAATGTTGAAGACTTGTTCCATCATTATAAAGTAACCATATCAATTTTGTAAATATAAATTTAATATTTACTTACGGTTTACAATGATTGGTTTTTCCCCGACAGTTTAGATCGTTGCTTATCCATCTAATCCATATTGTTCCAGCTTTTCCCTTTTGTTTATTATTGCTTTGTTATTATACCATTCCATTCCATTTATTTTAATCTATCCCATTTCATTTTAATTATTTGTTGATTTCCTCCATTAACCTAAAATAGTCTCCTGTCAAAAATAATTTGATGTTAATAAAATCTTCAATCTTTAAAATAGTAATTGCTGGCCATCAGCCACATCAATTTAATTAATAGATTTTGTTATTACTTACCTTTAATTATTGTATATAAATCCCTTGACACGGAACTGGAACGTCACTTTTATTCATTCATAATATACTAAATTCATTCATCAAGCACCAGTCCGAACATCGATCGGTAAAAATTACCTACTTTTCGCTCGAACTACTACGGTGTCTTGAGTTGAATTAGTCGATTCAAATTATTTCTTTGATTTTAAATATTTAGCATCAGATTAATTAATGATTTGTGCTTTTATGTTTTCCTTATCATTTCCTTTTGTCCTTAGTTATATTTCTTTCATTTTATATCCTTTTAATTTTACTTGGTTGGCAGAGTAGTGCATGCGCACAATGAAGGATTTTTCTTCAGGAGGTCCTGGAGAGGACTGAAATCCATCCTTTTACCGGTGAACAGCTAGTTGGCTGGACGTAGTTTGATTACGGATTGTTGGGTTTGAATTGATTTTTTACAAACACGTGTTTATCACGGAATTTTAAATTCAACCCTCACCTGATAAATCTTTTGTTGTGTTTTGTGTGCTTCATGCCAGGTAAGTCCTTTATATTATCCCTTCATATTTTCTTTGATTTTTATCCCCTTTTCTTTTCCTTTTATTTCAGGTCTTAGACCTTCATGTTAATATTACATATCGCAATCAATATTATTTATTATCAATTATATGCTGTATAGTGCGGAATGATGATCAATGTGGCATTTAATTAAAATTGTCGTTAAATCTAGGATCACGTCTGTACAATTATACATATATATATAAACTGCTTAAATCTACATATCATTGCTGAACGTAATAACCACTATTTGGGTCCAAGCACCAGTTAGACCGACACGCTGCCGGACGTTCCCTGCGAGGTGACCACGTGTGGCACCAAGTTCATTAATTGTTAATTAGTTTATTTTATTTGTTATATTATATGTATTATTATTAATTTTTGCTGGATTGATTTAGTAGTATGAAAGTTTTGCGTGGCAGGTATTTTTTCTTTAGATTAATCATTAGCATTATTCACCGATTACTTTTATGTTCAACCCCAATATTCCAATTATATTTGTTTGGATAATCAAGCCTTCCTTATTTACCATTTACAACTTTCCTTAACAATCCGCCGTTTATTGCTTTTCGCGGTCTATCCCAGAAGGAGGAAGAGCTAATCAAAAGAACCAAAAGCAATTGGAGCCCTGTGCAAGTACCGGACGATTAGGGGTAAGTCTTTTACATTTTTTTTTACATATCCGTCGTCGAGTCATGCAAACCAAATTTCTATTTTGTTAAATATTCGTTGTTACCCCGCCCTTCTCCATTGAGTGACGCCGTATGGTCAAACTGACCATTACGATTTTTATCGTAGCAAAAACTGGGAATCTCTTTCTCCGGCGAGCATTCTAACGAAAGCCTTAATAGTTTTTTGCAACGAGTGGAAGAGCTTGGTGAAGCTAGAGGAGTAAGTAAACAATTGTTGTATCGAAGTGCGATAGAGTTATTTAGTGGGAGAGCATTAGTGTGGTACAGGGCAAATAGGGACGCGATACTGGACTGGGAATCGTTATGTGAGGGTTTAAGAGACGAATTTTTACCGCGTGACTACAACGAGCGTCTCTGGCAGCAAATTAGGGCGCGTACTCAAGGGCGGGATGAATCGATTGGCATATATCTGGCATACATGAACAACTTATTTCAGCGCATGACCTGTAAAATAACTCTGGAAATGCGACTAAAAGTTATTCGGCAAAATTTGCATCCTATTTATCAAAGCAAACTGGTCCTGGAGGATGTACAAAACAAAACTCAATTAGTTTCGTTATGTAGAAAAATTGAGGAGTCCCGTAGTCTGGTTGAGGACTACGCACCTCCAACACGTGGTAATCCAAAATTCACCTTAGAACCTGACTTGTCTTATGTGTGTAAATCGGGTAGGGTAATAAGCGACACATTTTTTAGATATGACGAGAGTGATAGGTATGAGGATGAAGATGATAGGTGGGTTAGACCTGGCAGAAGCACTGATTATGATAGAGAGGTAGAACCAAGTAGACATCGACCTCGTGAGAGAGGTGGATGTAGAAATGATAGTAGAGCTAGGAACTTAACTAGCCAAAAGGAAGTTACGCGAGTTGGAAATGTAAGAACCGTTGCGAACGGTAGTCCAACTCGTCAAAATAGTAATAGAGAAAATGTGCAGGTGGGAACATGTAATAATGTAAATGTAGTTTGTTTTCGTTGTGATAAAAAAGGTCACTTTGCACGTGACTGTACCGTCAAAGATATAAAATGTTTCGGTTGTGGCATGGCGGGCTACATTAAACCGAAATGCCCAAAATGTTCAGGAAAGTCGGGAAATGGCAGGCGGAGTCAGTAAGCGGTTTAAAGCTGGCTCCGATTATTAATAACGCCCCGTTAAGTAGTAAAAAACTTATACTAGACTTTATCTTAAGCCAATCGGGCAAAGATGAGTGCCCTTACATGGCCATTAAGATATATGGGGTTGAGATATTGGGTCTCTTAGATTCAGGGGCCAATAGCATTTTTATGGGGTTAAGTGGATGGGAAAAGTTACGATCTATGGGGATTAAAATGAAGACAAAAGAAAGTGTTTGCATCGTCGCTGACAATAGTCAAATTTGTTGTGCAGGTACGGTCTCAGTTCCTATAGAACTTAAAGGAAAGGTGCAAATTTTTGACATTTTTATTGTACCCGAATTAAGACATGAGTTAGTGTTAGGAGTAAATTTTTGGTCAAGAATGAATATTATCCCAAATTTGCGAACGGGTGAGTGGATATTTGGCACTTGTCAAGATATAATCACCAAAAATAATTCCATCAATTCATTGCTAAACGCTGATGATTTGTCAGTCTTGGAAAGAGGGCAGTTGAATGCCATTGTTGATGGGTATTTTGCCGGAATTGAAGGTATGGGTTTGGGTTGCACTGGTAAGGTATCGCATAAGATTGTCACCAAAAGTCCACCCATTAAAAGTCGGTACTATCCTGTGAGCCCCTTTATGCAAAAACTGATTGATGCTGAAGTTACCAGCATGTTGAATCTCGGGGTGATAGAGCGCAGCACTAGTGGCTGGAGCTCGCCCATCCTGATGATCCCTAAGAAGGACGGCTCATACAGGTTCTGCGTGGACTTCAGAAAATTAAATGCAGTATCTGAGCCATGTGCATACCCGCTCCCATATATCAATTCAATTTTAACAAAATTAGGTAACTCGCGATATCTGACCAGTTTAGATATCAAGAGTGCCTATTGGCAAATACCCATGGCCGAGGATAGTAAGCAATATACGGCATTTACTATCCCAGGCAGGGGATTATTTCAGTTTAGGCGGATGCCTTTTGGGTTAAGTGGTGCCCCGGGTACCTTTCAATCCCTCGTGGATACGCTATTCGGAGCAGAGTTAGAACCATACCTGTTCACTTACCTGGATGATGTTGTTATCACTACTCCAGACTTTCCCACTCACGTCAAAATTGTTGAGGAAGTATTGTCCAGGCTAACAAAAGCGGGGTTAACACTTAACAAAGATAAGTGTATTTTTTGTAGAGATGAGCTCCGATACTTAGGGTATATCGTAAATCGGTTTGGGCTTAATGTGGACCCGGAGAAAGTGAGTGCGATTGTGGACATGCCCACCCCTAAATGCGCGCGTGACATAAAACGCATCATCGGTATGGCGTCGTGGTATAGGAAGTTCATCCCAAACTTCTCGGATATTGCTTTACCAATGACGTCGTTGCTGAAAAAGAATGCGAAGTTTGTGTGGTCGGAACAGTGTTCCCAAGCGTTAATTAACATTAAGGAAGCGTTAGTTCATCCCCCCATTTTAGCATGCCCCAATTTTGAGGAGCCATTTACCCTGCAGTGTGACGCTAGTTCGTATGGGTTAGGCGCTGTTTTGACACAGTGTATCGACGGCCAAGAGAAAGTGATCTGCTACCTTTCTCGTTCTCTGACTAAGTGCGAGGCCATTCATGTCACCGAAAAGGAATGCTTGTGCGTTCTCTGGAGCGTCGAGAAGCTCAGGTGTTATTTAGAAGGTGCGAAGTTTACAGTCATAACAGACCATTACAGCTTGTTATGGCTGGACAACTTAAAAGATCCCCAGGGACGATTAGGGAGATGGGCGCTGCGCATGCAGCAATATCACTTCACAGTTGTACACAGGAAAGGGAAAGATCATGTGGTCCCTGACTGTTTGTCACGTGCCATTCCCGAAGCGTCCTGGATATCTTTAAATAACATCGAGCAACCTGCAGCTCATACAGCTTCCTTGACGGTCCATGATAAGTGGTATATTAAGATGCTGGAGAAAGTAGCGGAGAAACCTCTAAATTTTATTAATTGGAGAGTAGTGGACGGTCGTCTATACCGTTGTGTGGAGCATGGTGCAGGCCACGAGTATGATGGGAATTGGTGGAAATTAGTGGTGCCTAAGGAAAATCGGAAAGCTTATCTACAATCTTATCATGACGAGCCTAAAGCTGGTCACTTGGGGTTATATAAAACATATCATCGAATTGCTTCTCGATATTACTGGCCCAAGCTGAAGGCGGACGTTGCTCGTTATGTGGGTGCTTGCAAGATCTGTGCAACACATAAACCCGAGCAACTGAAGCCCGCAGGCTTAATGGGTAGTAGGCCAGTGGTGTCAAAATGTTGGCAAATGATAAGCACCGACTTGGTAGGCCCATTGCCCAGAAGCCGCAAGGGTAACTGTTATGTGTTAGTTGTCAGTGATTATTTTAGTAAATTTACGTTAGTGTTCCCGCTACGTAAGGCCACTAGTGCCAGTGTTTGTAAAATTCTGGAGGAGAATGTGTTTTTAATGTTTGGGGTGCCAGAGTTGTTGATAGCAGACAATGGGGTACAGTACAAGAGTTTAGAATTTACAAAACTAATGAGTCAGTATAATGTTAGGCCTATATATAACGCCGTATACCATCCTCAGGCGAACCCTTGCGAGCGCGTAAATAGAGTCCTTAAAACAATGATATCGTCTTATGTGGAGGATGATCATCAAAGATGGGATGATAAGTTGTTTCAAATCGGTTGTGCACTCAGAACGGCACAGCATGAGGTTACTGGCCACACCCCATATTACGTAAACTTTGGGTGCGAGATGGTAATAGATGGTGATGACTATTCTGAGAGAAGGGTTAAGGCACAAATCGTTAAAGGCATGAATGATGGTGAATCCTTTCTAAGAAAAATATGTTGCTGCAAAAACTAAGAGAATTAGTTAAAACTAAACTACTAAATGCTCAAGAAAAGAGTAAGATTAGGTATAACTTACGTAGGCGTGAAGTTAGACTAAATGTAGGTGATAATGTTTGGAAAAAGGAATATCGTCTTTCAGATGCCAATAAATACTTTAGTGCAAAGCTAGGCGACAAGTTTTCTGGCCCGTATAAAGTAAAGAAGAAAAAAGGAATTAACGTTTACGAGCTGGAAGATGAGAGCGGTCATTCTAAAGGTTGTTGGCACATCAAGGACCTTAAGCCAGTAAAAGAATGTATATTGGATTAGTTATGAAATTGGTTTGTTTTATGTTGTCGTGGTGTTAGTCATGTATCGGGTGTACAATGATTTTAAAATTACACTTACGGTTACAATTTGAGTTTATTTTTGCATCTTATGTTATTTTTTTTTTTTTTTTTAAATAGAAAATCCATTTATTTAACTTAAATTATTGTTTTTTTTTTACTTACACATAGGTAATTTAACTAATATAGTCAAATTTTTAAAATTTACAAATTTTGCAAAAGAAAATATAAAATAAACACATTTTTTGTACATTTATGAAATGCTGATTAATACGGTCTTGGACGTCCACCTCCACCACCATCTCGGCCTCCATCCCTTCCACCGCCGCCTCCACGTCCTCCTCCAAATCCGCCGCGGCCTCTACCACCACCTCCAAATCCTCCACCGCCGCCTCCTCGTCTATCACCACCTCGGAATCCGCCGCCGCCACCTCCTCGTCTATCACCTCCACGGCCACCACCGCCGCCTCCACCACCTCCGGCTCCTTCAGGCTTATCTTCATTACAGCGGTTGCATTGATTCCTCCATGCGAAATTGGTATTTCCGCAATCGGGGTTGGGGCATCGCCAATCACCATCTCTGGCTTCTCTATCTCTGCCGCCACCACCACCGCCATCACGGTTTCCTCCACGTCATTAATCATTTTTTAAATGTGATAACAAGAAGAATAACAAAGTACGAGGTTTGTCCGGAAAATACGTATAAAAGTGGAATAATAACTTTATTTTACAATTATTCAGTTATTTTAATATGGTCTTCTTCAAAGTACTCCCTCTGAAACAAGATGCGCTTCTGCCAACGCCGTTTCCACTGTTGATAAGATCGCTGAAAGTCTTCAGTTGTGAGGCTCTTCAGTTGCCGTGTCGTTGCTGCCCCCGAAGCACCATTTTGTATTTTGGGAACAGGAAGAAGTCGCAAGGGGCTAAACCGGGTGAATAAGGCGGAAGTTTCGGGCCAAAAAGTCACGAGCTTCGGAACGATTTTTGCGCACAATTTTTTCATTTAAAGTTTTTTAGTCAGAATTTTGTGGACGATTGTTTTGGGGATTGACAGATCCTCAGCTATCATTCTAACTGTCAATCGATGGTCTTTAAAAACACAAACCCGAATTTGTTCAACATTTCTCTCAGAACTTGATGTGTAGGGGCGTCCTGAGCGAAGGTCATCTTTTGCGTCTTTTTGGCCTTCCCCAAACCTTTTGAACCATTTGCTGACGGTAGTTTTTTTCAGAGAATTGTTTTTGTAAACTTGTTTCAAACACTCAAAAATCTCACGGCTATTCTTGCATAGCTTTGCAAGAAACTTGATGTTGCTGCGCTGTTCCTCAATCAGGGTTTTATACGTATTTACCGCACAAACGTCGTAATAAAACATCTGATCTCTTGAAAACAAACTTTTTGGCGGGAATCGCTCACCCGCCTAATGCTCGTACATATAATCAGAGATTAAATCTCGGATTGATCCGGGATTCATGAATCCGAGACTCATTTTGCTAATTGTTAATTGGCTCTAAGCCAATTCACGGATATCGTGATGGTGAATATAGTTGCAATCGGTCAATGTATTCTATTACCAAACGTCAGAATTAATAAATGACACACTAATAAACAATCCAAGATTGATCTTGGGTGGTTTCAAGATTATTTGAATCTATGATTATATTGACGATCGCTTAGTTTTCAACTCGATCCTAGAATTAAGCGAGAAATACATTGGACAATTGCAATTTATGTCGCCGTTATAATATTCGTGAATTAGCTTAGAGCCAATCAACAATTTGAAAAATAAATCTTGAATTCATGAATCCAAGATTTAATCTCCAACTATTAGTACGGGCATAAGTGTTTGTCATCAAGAAATTCTATCTTTTTAATTTAATAGCAACTGGAACTCATTCTGTAAATGTATATGGCAACAAAAATATCATTCGTAAAAAAAAATAATCTTTTGACAAACATTTGGGTAAGAATGTGTTGGGATTATGCTGTAGGGGTAATTAAAGATATTTGGATAGAGTCTACTTTAAGCGTCACAGACAAAAGAATGTAGATAAATACTGGTTGTTATAGGGTACCCAACTTGTATTTGTGGTTTAATGCGTCATACCCCGGACAACTGCATTGACCTACAGGCTAAACGTGTAAGTGTAACCAAATATAGCAAAAATCACAATTAAGTTATTACTAAGAAAAAGTGCAAGAAAACCGATTTCGGCCAGAGTGGCTTAAATGGTTTTGACACTGCGGTGCTAAAAACAACGAAAAACTACCGCACAAAACTTTTCAAAACAAATATCATGGCAAATACATACACAAAAACGGCCGTCAGTCAGATGTCTATACAAATAATCTTCTAAGAAAACAAATAAACACATTGAAAATACATAGAAAAAACTGGAAATGGTACAGGCAAAAAATAACAACAGATATTCTAGGCGTAAGTGCCACAGTCAAGTAAATGCGTCACGGAAAAAAGCACACACTTTTTTATGTAGGCAGAGACGATAGCCAACACAATCAGTAGAAATAATATTAAGTAAGGAACTAAACAGCTAGTATGCGCTTTCTTTACTTTTCAAAACAAATAATATTTCTCCAACTACAAACCGCTATAGCAAACAAACATATTACAAGCCTATGCACCAACCGCCAACAAAAAAAGCATTATATTGAAATAATTTTGCTGTTGCTCTTACCACAATAATATGGGTGACTTTAACGCAAAGATAGGCTAAGGCTGAACGGGTGAATATGTAAGTAAATACGGATTAGGCATATGAAACGAGCGTGGAGACAAGCTGCCGCTATTAAGCGTCAAAAAAAGCTAATAATAACCAACACATATTTTAAACTTTTCCATATAAAACTATACACATAGAGATTTTCTAGATACAGCAAGGATAACATAGTCCGAAACCAGATAGATTACATATTATTACAAAAGCAGTTTAAAAACGGTGCAACATCTGTCAAAGCGACCTGGGCGTAGATGTAGCTTTTGATCATAATCCTTAATAAAGCTAAAAGTAGGACCAAAGGCAAAAAAATCATTAAACCTACAAATAAAAACATAAGACATTATACAGCAGCGTAACCCGCTATACACTAATATAAAAACAGAAATGAAAAAAGAATATGAGAACATTTAGAAATTTATTAAAAAAAAAATTACGCCAAGGTAAAAAACAACAGTTGATAGAATGTTTCGACAGAAAAGAAAACCTACTAAAAGCACTAAAGCTTTATAGTTTACAAAAAAATTATAAATTGATAAGTACTAATAACAAACTAAGTATTACTATGTTCAAAAACTCAAATAGAAAATTAATATCAGTCCTGCAGAACAAACTACAACGCTGGACAAATTACGTCATAAAATTTTTGAACGACTATAGGTCCGATGTTTACAATTTAAACCACTTTAAGAAAAATGACTTAAAAATACAAATTATCAAAATAAAACATGCCATAAAAATTATAAAAACAAAAATACTACAAGAATTGCTAACATCAACGTTTATCCCGCTGCCAAAGAAAATTAGGGTAATTAAAAAATAATGTATGCAACATAATTTTATTAATTTCAATGTCCTTAAGAGGACCGTTTACAATTTTGGTGTTTATTCTATTTTTTTGTCTTAAGCTTAGAAATAGTTTGCTTATAGAATAACTAAAGAGGTATTTAGTTTTTGATAACTATTGTTGAGTTTGTCAAATTCAAATTTTAAGCTGGATAATTCATACATTGGTATTACTGTCTAAAAGTTAATGATGTCATGTACCATTCCTAATTTTGGTGGTAACATTCCGGAATTATCTGTGATTCTGTTGAAATCTATCTTTGCACATTTTGTGCTGTGGATGACTCCGATGACGATGGTGAAAAACCTTTTGGCAGTCTAAGGTTTTCTAAGTGTACGGTTTTTCCTTATTTGTTGCTATTTGTATTCTTTTCTACTTTTTGAATCAATGCTTTGTTGCCAGTAAGTAGTTTTGTTACGTTTATATTTATAATTTGTTTTATAGACTGTTTTCTTACTTCTTTTGTTTAAAAGTTTTTATTTATTTTGTCGTAAGCTAATTTTAACAGTTTACAAACATATTATTACTATGCCAATTGTTTAGAATATTTTGCAGTACTTTAGGAACATTTTAGCATAATTCAGAACATTTTGTGACAGTTTGCGAATATTGTATGACATATTTGGAACATTTGATCTAAAATCAGAAAATTGTTTTGCTAATTAACAACATTTTTGACAATTTACAAACATATTATTACAATGCCAATTTTTTAAAACATTTTGCAATACTTCGGAAACATTATGGCACAATTCCAAAATTTTTTGAGAGGTTGCACACATTTTGTGACTTACTTGGAACATTGATCTGAAATCGGAATATTTTTTTGGTAGTTGAGAACATTTTTGTCAGTTTACAAATATATTATTATAATGCAAATTGTTTAAAACATTTTGGAATAATTCAAAATATTTTGTAACAAGTTGCAAACATTTTGTGACATAATTGAAATATTTGGTAATTTTTTTATAATACAATAAGGCAAAAGGATTTTGTATCTTGGAGTGTATTAATGTTAATTTTAAAGTTGTTAGGTTAGTAGTTGAATGTATCAAATACGCAATTATCGCGTATTTTATTAATTGACTAATTAATTTGTTTTCAATATTTGTACATGTTTCACTAAAATTTAATAAAGTAGTTCTATATCCCGTTTGAATCTAGATGGTGAAATTAGTGGCGTAGCTAGCTGTAAGCAAGGTTTGCAATGCTGGACCACGAGCTTAGGGAGTCCTGTGACTTTGCTTTCTTTGCAATTCTAGCTAAGCTAGTGATTTAGTTGCTGTAAAATGCAGTTTATTTAATTCTATTTTCGATAATGCTGTGGAAGAGGAGTTTGGCTAGGTACCAGCTGAAGTTCTAATTAGTCGTTGATTTTTTTAGGAAATCATGTTGTTAGTCAATGTTGTGAAGTGAGTGAGCCATATTCTTTGTAATGACTTACAACCTTGTTTTTTGCTTGATTGTGACTCTTCTAGGAAATGATTAGAAAATAAGACTGTTTTTAGTATTCTTAACTAAGCTTGTTTATAATCTTTAGCTGGTTATTCAGTCAACATTTTTAAAAACTAATGAAGTTGCGTTTGTTGACAAAAGTGATGTTAGTTGTATCTGTGGTCAAGTTATGTCTGCCATTGTTCCTGTGGCATAGATAGCTTTATCAGAATATTTCTTACGCTATTTTGGGCTTGCTTTGAATTGATATTTTTTTAAACTGAAATGTCAAAAGTTTAAATTAATGGTAGTTAGACTTTGTTGCTGTTTTCTTGTTTAATGTTAAAGTTGTAGCATAACATTACCGGAGTGGATAGTTTTAGGGCCGGAAATAATGTTATTCTAATCACCAAGCAAAATATGTTTATTTCCTTTAATATTAAAATCCTAAAATAAACAATAATCGTAAAACTAAACACAATCTATTTTTATATTAACAAACCAAATAACAACAATTCAATATTCACACAAACTAATAATTATACGTTACCTAGCAGGTGCAACTTGGCTTTGGTATAATTCGTACGAAAGGCACCTAGGTCACGACACCAAAAGCTCGTTCTTAATATTAATATATGCTTGGATTTAAAAACCAATTCTCCTAACATGTACCGGAAAGATTTTCTAGACTTGCGTCATGAGCATCTCCCTGCCTATCAAGCTTATCCCGTAATGCGCGCGAATTTAATAGATGTGCGCTAGTCAGAGTCGGACCAAACTTCTTTATTTCGTCACAAAGTTGTAGTCAAACATTGTAATTACATTTGCTAAAGTTGGTTAAATAATGTGGACCCTACTTTTTTGTTAGACACATCTTACTCAATACTGTAATTTATTGTTTAAATTCATCAAGGTGTGCAACCGTTGACTCTTTTATTTTTATTTTTGATGGACGTCATATCTTCTAAAGTTTGGTTAGGTACTCGTAATACACAATAAAACGCAAATATATGTTTTTTTTCAATTTTTTATTTAAAAAAAATGACATAAAAGGTAAAGTTGGTAGATGCATACTTAATTCAACTATGAAAATCATTGCTGGTACATATTATGTTGCCTTAAGTCAGTGTTGCATATTGGTTTGCTAGTATGTTTGGCATGTACACCAAAATGATGGAATCGGTATGTAGACAGTTTTCTTTCGAAATTTAGTTTGAGTTGCAACAAGTGCTCTATAGTTTAGCATGTATAGCCTAAAGTCAATTGTTGTATCTTGGTTTCTTAGTAAGCACGTAATAATACTTTTTACGACGCTTGTTTGCAGTGATCTTGGCATGTCGACGTTGTCTTGGCTTGTTTTAGGTTCATTGACCTTTGTGAGTATATACATTATTGCAATTGATGTCAAGGGCATAAAGTTTTACTTGTTTTTGTAACATAAAGTCAAGCGTATTGTCTAGTTACGGTAGATGTTACTTATGTTATATTAGGCAGATTGTCTTTGATATCTTCTTTGATGGAAATACTCAAACGTTTTGTAAGACTCCAAATTGACTTACACGATTTAATGTTCTCACTCAACTTTTACCACATTTT
Organism: Tachinus rufipes; assembly: GCA_963932245.1. Lineage (NCBI taxonomy): Eukaryota > Metazoa > Arthropoda > Insecta > Coleoptera > Staphylinidae > Tachinus > Tachinus rufipes. Next base: position 32,544,946 of record OZ010746.1, on the reverse strand, counting down.
TCCTTCATTAAGAAGTTTGCAGCGCGTATGAAAAACACACAAGTTACACATAATTAGCTACAATAAACGGTATCATTTAGCATCCATGCACGATGCACTAATTATACAGTATTGTGAATAGGATGTATTCTTGAAATTATACAGCAGATTTTGCATTAATGATTATTTTTTGCTCTACCGTGTAATTGAATAAAGTTTAATAATAGTGGCTAGCTGATAAATGTTTTGGAAGTTTGCAGTTTTTCTGGTAATGAAGTAGCATTTTTTGATAAAAACGGTTTGTTTGTCTGTGATGGGTCTGGCATTGATGGCGTATCATTGTCGCCTTATAACATTTTGTGAGAATCCGTAGTAGAGTAATCAATCTGCTGTTTGGTACTGTAGTTTGTTGGTGATTGAAGTTGATAATCAAAATTTATTAATAAAAATAAGCAATAATTTTAAGCTTTAGGCAAGCTATGCCATTAGAGCTTTTTTGGTAAACTACTTTTAGACTTTTGGGACAGAAAAGTTTAGTTTAGATTTATCCGAATTTGTCAGTGAGTAGTCTCTCAATTGCCGTTGTTCAATTCTATCTTTGATGAAAGTTTAAACTAATTTTGTTACGTTTAAACTAATGTCTTTTTTGAAGAAAATATTCAGCAAATACTTATAGGATATCAAATTGGCGCAGTTAGTAGGTAGTGTTCTTGTTTAACTTAGAGGTTGAAAAAACTGTTTTCATATTATTTTTATAAATTAAATTAAGGATGTTATAGTTGGACACATCTTGGTGGTAATACGGTGACCCTTTAGTAGTTTCTTATTTACCGTTGTTCAATCCCATCTTTGATTTACATTTAAGCCAACACATGAACAATGTTGCATCTTGATACGTGGTTGACAAAACGGTTTGTATGTCATTTTTGTAAGTTAAATTAGTTAAAAACAGTAGTTTCAACCGATAATGAATAGAATAGAGACATCATTGTTTGGATTTTTGATGTATCTCTCTTGTGTTTTGTTTCTATCTTTTATCATTGTTATTATTTCCATATTTATCCACTCATTGTTTTCTTTTCTTTTTACTTCTGTTACTTTTGTATTTCTTTTTATTGTGTTTTGTAATATTGTTGTTAGAGTGTCAAAATCAGGTACTGTTTTATTATTTATGTTTTCAAATTCTTTCTTAATTTTATCGTAGTTTATTTTATTTTTTAAAACTTTTTCATATTTTGTTTCTTTACACATTACGTTCCATTCCGTAATTACCGCATTATGATCTGATAATGTTAGTTTTTTAACTTTTATTTTGCTGTTGTTATCTTTTATATTTGTTATATCGTGATCTATAATTGTCCCAGGTTTATCTGCGTTATTTCTTGTTACTCCTTCTTCGTTTATTTTATTTAAAATTAAGTGACCATTTTCTACAATTAAATTTTTGTAGTTGTTAGTTATATTGTTATTGTCTCTTAAATTTATGTTCATGTTGCCTAGTATTATATTTTTAGTACTAGTTTTTGTTATTTTGTCTATAACTTTTAAAAAGTCATCGTATTTTGCGGTCTGCGGTTTATATGTTGTTGCTAAATGTATATTGGTTTTATTAAGTTTTATTGTTAATATTTTAGTATTTTTTTCTGTTCGACTTTCTTGTACTGTTGTTGCTATTCCGTTTTTTATATATATATATTGCAATACCTCCACCTTTCATTGGTCGATTATTAAATATTGCTGTATAATTTGGAATTTGGAAGTATGTTTCTTTGTTTGTATATATTCATGTTTCATTTATTACTATGATATCTGCTTTGTATACTTTCGGTATTGTTAGTATTTCATTGAATTTGTTTCATATACTTCTTGCGTTGTATAGGTATATTTTTAATTTGTCCATTTTAGTTATCGTTATATATATATAAATAATTTTTTTTTTTTAATGTTCTTCTTTGTTTAACAGTTCCTTTACATGTTCAATTCCATGTATAACTATTGGCTTGTCTTCTTCTGTTTTTTTACGAGTATTCTTCCTTCTTTATACCACATCAATTTGTAACCTCGCTTTTTTAGTTTTCTTTCTTCATAGAATATGCTGTTGTTTTCGTATGTAAGTTGTTCCGTAATGTATATATCTTTTTTTCCTTTTAATCCACATTCGTCGGCTTTGATTGACCCTTTTTCTTTTTTCTTTTCCATTATTTTCTTTTTTTCTTCTCCTGATTTGAATTTAACCAGTATTCTTATTATTGTAACATATGTCTTCAAGAGTCTGGGCAGTCTTAAAAAGTTACAAACGATCAAAAAATGTAAATTTAAAATCTAATTCTTTTTCGCTATTTTTTAGTATTTCTGTGGATACATTGTAAGAAATCTCGGAGCGTAGTACACGGCACTTATTGAAATTTTCAGGGTACCTTTTGCACATATATAAGCACGTTTTTATTTATATTTGAGAAAAAAAAAACACGTTTTAAACAGTTTTAATAAAAATGCAATCCTGAGAAGTAACAAACGATCTCAACTCAACTCAACTTTATATATATATATATATATATATATATAATATATATATACGTATATCACACTTTATTGAAAATTTGAAAAAAAAATACGATATACCTGTCTTTAATAATTACGTAAAAAAAAGTAAAAATAAAATTGAATTAGTGTAATCGAAAGGAATTCTTTTGTAGAACGCGGACATAAAGATGTCCGTTTTTTTTTTTAATTTTCTTGAAAAAAAACGGACAATTAGTAAAATTACGGAAAATTAGAGAAAAATTTCTTAAAAGTAACCCATTTTTAGCAACTATGTGTTATATTTCACTCTAGGGCAAGCGAATCCAGATTTTTTGCAATCAAAAGTACTATGTTTCAGGAGTATCATATTTGAATTTCAATCCTCCAGGTGTAGCGGAATCGAAGATATTGAATTTTCAATGAAATGGTATTTTTCCCATTTTTTGCGGGAAATTTTGGAAAACCAAGGACGACATTGTGATTTACAAATAATTTCCTATAAGATACACTTTTTTGAATATGATTTTTAACTATTTTTTGCGTATTTACAGCACAAAAACTGAAAGAAGACAAAATATTCCTAAAAAATTAAAATGGCCGCTATTTACACTGTAGTGCATCTAGAAAAAATATTCTCTACATTTAATAATAATATATTAAAACAACTTATTATTTATGTATATAAAAAAATGTGGCAGACACTTATTCAATTACTTATTAATTAATTGTTTTGCTGGTTATACACTCTAATATACAAGTAATAGTCTAGACAACGTATTTTAGTCGCTTAGTTCGAATATAGATTTAGTCCGATGTGGCAGATCATTCCAATTATAATCATTCTGTAACTCGATGTTACACATTATGACTTATCTTTTGGTTCTTATATTAAACGGTAAATTATATTTAAAGTATTGTTAACAGAATACTACTAATATTTACATTAAATAATTAATTGTCTTTGATAAGCGTTATACCAAACGTTAAAACTATCACAATGACATTTATTTATTGGATATAAATCTATAAATTATTAATAACGTACATTTTACACATGCAAACCACTAAGTATTTAATGAATAAAACTCTATTCCAAATAAAGCACAGCAGTTAATATTTATCTGGTCGATACTCACTTGTAAATGTAAAAAATAAAAATATTGTATGTAGTTTAATAATTTATTTGCATATCAAAATAAAATCGTGCGCAAGAACACAAGCTGCATTAGTGTACAGTTAATATATTAGCTAGGATGTCCAATATTCGTAGCGATATTAAAGCATTAAAACGGTTGAATATAATTGCAAAATGCCTCGCCATTTTACCAAATTTAGATGAAAATAAATTATATCAGTATCGTCATGGATACATTTGCAGTATTATCAATGCAACATTAATAATACTAATTGGAAGCTTTGCGATGTACGGCAAACTTGCCTATGTGGGTGAGTATTTCGAAGGTACAGTACATTTCATGAGCGTAGCATCAGAAGTTGCTTTAACGTTAACATTATTTATGGCAATTTTTGGTATAACTATATACCATGGAAGAGATGCATGTAAGCTCATGCAATTACTACAACGCATAGACGCAAACTTTCGTTGTGAAACTAAATATTACAAAAAAAGCTTTAGATTTTACAACGAAATTTTTATAGCTCACGTATTATTTATATTATATTACATATACAATGTATATATATGGCTGACCTCATTTGAAATTAGTATATCAATGTGTTTTATTCTGAGAGAACTGGAAATTTATTACGTAATTATACTTGCATTAGTTTTACGAAATTATGCATTTGTGATCAAATACAGATTTGAGACTTTAAATAATGTTTTGAGAAGAGTTATGAATTTTAATAACGTTGCTATGATTGAAAGCTATCAAAATAATCTCGATTGGAATATAAAAAAATTACAAAATATATATAATAATTTGTCGCATGCAGTTATGTATTACAATACAATATTTGGATGGCAATTTATTACTTTATCTGCATGGGTTGTTACTGACGTCTTAATGTGTGTTAATATGGTATTAGTTTATGGAACTAGTGACAAACGTCTTGAAATGACATTCAGTTTAGATATGATGATATTATGTGGATTATGGACTGCTATACCATTAGTAACTTATTTTAAAACATTTACAAAAAAAACAAATTAATCAGTTTTGTTCTAGACTATATTGACTGGAATTATATATGCATGCAATGCAGGATCATCAGAAGCTTCAAATACAGCAGATGTTTGTTACACACTAATAAATAATTTGAATGATAGAAAAAATAGTGTTGAATTTAAAGATGAATTACTGGAGTTTGCACAACAGGCAACGTTAAGATGTCCAACCTTTACTGCAGCTGGAGTTTTTTCTTTAAATTATAGTTTTTTGTTTATGATTGTTGGATCTGTTACAACGTATTTAATTGTTTTGATTCAATTTAATAATTAGTTTTGTAACTATAGTCACAGGAAACAAAATATTGATTATATTCTAGAATATTTATACAGCAACAAAAATGTATTAATTACTTCAGCTATACAGAATGATTTTTGTTCGAGATTGGATTTTAAACAAAAAATAAGAAATAACTTTTTTCCCGATAGGTTTTTGTTTTAGAGATAACAAAGCATGAAGTTTTCTAAACTTAATAGTAAGTCACAGAAATTGATTTAAAACAAAACATTTATTTATTAATTGTCTTTTTTACAGTTGTTACGTACTTTGGGTATTGCTCTTATTGCTCTATTGTTAGTGTAATTCGGCAATAAAAAATATGCTATTATTTTTCATTTTGGCTTTTGCAACAGCAATGCTTTAAGAAGTTGTTAGAAATATCAAAGAAGATTTCCGAATAGACGTCAGCTATCTCGCCGTCTATTTTCCTATACATTTCAAAATATGGATAGACGCGGTCAAGTTCAGTGACCTTGCTAGGTTGCCAGATCTAAATCCACTGGATTTTTACTTTTGGTTTTAAGTGAAACTAGTTTATGCAGAGAAAATTCATAATAAAAACAATTAATAGACAGAATTATGCAGTTTATAATTTAGTGGTTTTGCGTTGCCAGGCTTGCATTGTGGCCTAAATCTTTTTAAACATTAATTGTAGATTAAAACATTGATAGTTAAATAAAGTTTTTATATGACCTACTATTAGTTTTTTGTTTTATTTATAATATTATATCTTTCAAAAATTTGAACTTTGATATCTCCAAAACAAAGGCTGTTTAGAAAAATTATTTTGTATTATTTTTAGAATCTAATTTTGAACACACATTTTTATTTTTTGCCACTTGGTATAAATTATCTTATATATTAATATATTGGATTAAATGAAGTAAAGTAATGTTAATCAAATGTTTGTAATTAATATATTCTTAAATAAGTTAAATTAATAGTGTATAGTAAGATTTTGTAATCTAATTGAATTATATATTAATATAATCATAATATATTAAATATAATCTCATCTGTGTAAAATATTTTTACTAAATACAGTTTTTAATAAATATATAATAAATACTTTGGTTTAGTTTAAGTTATAATTATTGTTGTATAACATGTATAATACTACTGATTTTTTATTAAAGTTATATTGTCACTTTGTTAGAAGAAAGATATATAAACATTTCTTCTAACCAAACAAATTTGCAATTTTTTAAATTAAGTTTTTAAATCATCATTTCCACCTAACTTAGGCTTTTTAGGCCATTGTACCTCTTTCAGTAGTAACTTGACTCCGTTGCCCCAACACACAGTCAACCTATGTGGTTGATGTATGAGAGAATATTGCTTGGTAGGTTTTTTTATGCTGGCCATGTCAAGCCAGCAAACCCTTAAAATGAACTCTTTTGCGTAGGAGAGTGCCGGGCAAGCACATGCTTGTTTGTCTTGTCATACATTTTACATTTTCTACACATCGGACTGTAATGTCAAGATCCCTATAACAGCTTGCAGGATTTTTTTACAGTTTCTAGCACTAGTCGACCATTTTGAGGTTTGCAACAATCATTGTCTCTTTTGCCTGTCCACAGCCCAGATTGTTTAAAGATTTTTAGTGTAGTGCGGTCAAGGGCTCTGGCTTATATTTTGCGCGCTATTAACCATAACGTTGCTTATTTTATTGGAGTGTTCTTTTACTCATCACAGTTTGATTCCATTTACACGAACTGCCAATTTGAGAGCATAGTGATATTTTAATATTACCCTTAATGTAATTTTGGGTTTTTTAATAATTAGAATTGCTGCTCTGCTGTCCGTTAGGGTTTGCACCGATATTTGTCGGGTTACTATTTTTATTATTTTATAAATTATTTCGGCTATCTCGGTTTAAAGAATAGTCGAATGTGTCTGTAGGGGTAAGGGTATCAAGATATTTAAGTTTTCCACTATAGTCTCAATAAGTTATTGAGCTATCAGTAAGCATCTTTAACAGTTTGTCGTTGTTCTTACCTTGGTTTTATTGTTCATGTGTGTGTACACAGTAGGATCTTGTTCAAATAATACAATATATAATAAATACAACTGACAACTCTGTATTTAGCATAGGCAGCTCAGTAATATTTTGTTTATATATAATTAACTAGACTGCCAATATATCAGGTTATGGGCTCAAGGCAGCCTGAAAAGTAGTGAAAAATATTGTTTAAAAAGGTCATTAATATGTGTAATTGAGTAAATTTAATCCGACACAACAATGGGGATAAACTTTTTGGCAAATCTACCTAATCTAAAAGGCAGAGAGAACTACAGTGAATGGGCGTTTGCAATAGAAAATTGCATTGTGCTAGATGGTTTAGAAAAAACGCTAACCAGCAAAGAATCAAATGCAGATAAAAATGCAAAGGCTAAGTCAAAGTTAATCTTAACAATAGCACCCGCAAACTATATTCATGTGAGAAATGAAACATCTGCAAAAGACGTATGGGACAAACATAAGACAATTTATGCTGACTCAGGATTCACGAGACGAATAAGTTTATTGCGTCAACTGATAAATATATAAATCAGATAATTGACACTGGATTCAAATTAACTGACACGGGATTTAATATAACAGATGAGTGAATTGGCTGTCTATTGTTAGCAGAATTGCTAGACAAGTTTAGTCCAATGAAATTGGCAATAGAGCATTCGGAAATATTAATAACTGCTGATGCAATTAAAACAAAGTTAATGGACATTAAAACCAATAAAGTGGAAAATGCTTTAGCTGGAAAAGGTTTTTAAAATTACTTTCATAAAAAGGGTCCCGTTGTTATAATTGTGGTCGCTATGGACACATAAAAAAGGACTGTCGTGACATTTCAAGTAGAAGTGAAAAGTTTACAAGCAGAAAAACTGCAAAAAACTCCAAATCACATAAAACAATGTATTTAGCGGCGTTTCTATCCGGAAAATTTAATAGAAATGAATGGTATGTTGATTCATGAGCATCTTCACTCATGACGCTTCATAAAACTGGTTACAAAACAAAAATGTGATGGTGACAGAAATACAAACCTGGTTGGATGGAATAGACATTGTAAGAATTAGTGAGGTTATGTGTGAACCAGAGCTTAAGATTAACTTGATTTCAGTAAGTCAAGCTATAAAGAATGACAAAATAATAAAATTTAATAGAATGGTTGTTCTGTATTAAATAAAAACAACGATGTGACAGCAAAAGCTGAGTTGATAGATAATATGTATAGATTATGTGGCAGTGATATAAAATGCTTGCTGGGTGCAAATGCTGACGCAAATTTGTGGCATCAACATTTAGGTCATATAAACTATAACAGTCTCAGTAAAATGAAAAATGATATAGTTAATTCAATACAGTGATCAAGGTAATAAAAATTTGTTATGTAAACCATGTTGCCAAAGAAAACAAACCTGGTTTTTGTTTAAGAAAAGTGAATCACTTGGAATTCAACGTTAGACATTATATTAAATTCATTCAAATATATGCGGTCCAATGAAGAATAAATCTTTGAGACACGCAAGGTACTTTATTTTGTTCATTGATGACTGAAACAGAAAAGAATTTGTCTTTTTTCTAAAATTACGAGATGAGACATTAAATAAATTTTGAGATTTTAAAACTCTAGTAAAAAATCAATGTGAAAAGAAGATCAAGATACTTAGAACTGACAACGGTACCGAATATTGTAGAAATTATTCACCAAAAGACTATATATCCATATTCTGCAAAACAAAATGGTACCAGCAAAAAATTTAACAAAACAATAATTGTGAAGGCAAAGTATATGTTAGCAGATGCCAAATAAGATGTGAAATTATGGGCAGAAGCAATCAATACAGCTGCATACCTGGTAAATCGTATATACGACAAGTCTGATGGATGTTAACAAGACATCAGAAAAGTGTTGGACAGGTAAGAAATCAAACTTGAATCATTTAAGAGTCTTTGGATCAGAGATCATGGCGCATGTTCCAAAACAAAAACGAACTAAATGAAACATTAAGTCTACCAAAATGATTTTTGTTGGTTATAGTGATGCAACAAAAGGCTATTTCAAAAAAACACGTGTCGCACTACCTTAGAATTTTTAAAAATAATATACTTAATAAACATCATAACTTCTAGATTTGAGTCATACCTTGGGACCTCAAAAAAGCAATTGAGTACTTAATAATTAGGTTCCATATAAAATTTTACATTAATATACTCTATGTATAAAATATATAAAGAAAAGACGCAATGTTCTCTAATGAGACAGTTGTAAAGCAATAATTTCGAATAAATCCTAGTTAAATAGGTAAATTTATACGAATGCCACAACGACATGTTTACTATTTGTTCAATCGGACAACCCAATAATAACCTTAAAAAATTAAATTTATCTAAAAATTATCCTAAACTAAAAACTTTACTTCTCATCAGTATGGCTTTATTTATTTAAACTTAATAATTGATTTATAACTTACTTCGTCAACATCGTTCACCACCACAATTCAAAGTGAATATTTTAAAGGGTGTATTGACTATTTATACTAATTGACTTAATGCGCCATTAAATAAAGTCATTAAGTCAATTAGTATAAATAGTCAATACACTCTTTAAAATGTCTAAATCAGGCAGGAAGTGTTCAGAGATTTGGAAATTTATAAAAAATGTCAAAACTTTGGAAAGAAATAAAATAAGTACTCAATATATACCAATGAGCACGTGGAGAACCCATTATAGTAACTTATTAACAGAAAACAGAGTAGAATATATTAATGTAACAAGAACAAACATAGATATAGAAGGAGAACAAATAGCAATAACAACCGAAATAGTAAAACAAGCAGCCATAAAGCTCAAAAATAAAAGAGCCCCAGGCCCAGAAGGAATAAATGCAGAACATATAAAGTGTGGTACAGAAAAACTATTTGCGACTTTGGCACACATATTTAATCTCTGCCTAAATGGACATGAAGTGCCATATGACTGGAAATTAGCATATATATTGTCGATACATAAAACAGGCAACACACTGGAATGCAACAACTACAGAGGAATATCAGTCACAAGTACCATCAGCCGACTATATGAAAGAATAATTCAAAATATTATAGAGGAAGAATACAAGAACAATGAAGATGAAGAACAAAGTGGTTTCAGAGCCGGTCGATCATGTACAGATAACGTATTCTGCCTAAAGCAAATAATAGAAAAAAATACAGCAACTAATAGAAAACTTCATCTAGTCTTTATAGATTTACAAAAAGCCTACGATAATGTACCTATCAACAAATTGTGGGATGTACTACAAGAATCCAACCTTAACTATACTATAATTAATGCCCTAAAAAATCTTTACAATGACACAAAATCAAAAGTAAAATCTGGAAATAGATTATCAAATAAATTTGAAACAAATACAGGATTACGGCAGGGTTGTTGTATTTCCCCTACATTATTTAAAATGTTTGTAAGAAAAGCGCTTACCAACTGGAAAAAGAAATGTAGCGGCATGGGTATAGAACTAAACAACACTTGCCTGTACACACTTCAATTTGCTGACGATCAAGTTCTACTAGCAAATGATAAAGATGATGCAGAATATATGACTAGAAAACTGAAAGAAGAATACGAAAAATGGGGACTAACAATGAATACACAGAAAACAAAACATTTATGCGTGGGAGGAAATTCGGGAAATTTAATCTTAGAAAATAACGAAGAGATAGCGGCATGTATTGAATATAAATACCTGGGCACAATATTTGACAATACCGGATCTGACAAAAAGGACATAAAAGCTAAAATAACACAAGCCAAAAAAACAATAAGATGTCTGAACGGAATTCTTTGGAGTAAGTATCACAAATAAAAACAAATACAACATATATGATACCATGATAAAAAACCAGCTACTATATGGATCAGATACATGGAGAGTTACAGATAGATATAAAAAGAAAATAGAAGCCTTAAGAAGATCGACAAGAATATCAAGAATAGAAAGAATTAAGAATGAAATTATTAAACAGCTTATGGGAATAGAAAGGAGTGTTTATGATGATTTAGAAAAACGATAATTAATATGGTACGAACATGTTAAAAAAATGAACTTAAATAGACTTCCTAGGCAAGCAATGGAATGGATGCCACAACAAAGAAGAAAAAAAGGAAGACCAAAGAAAAGGTGGATTCAGGGAATTAAAACGGCAATGACTGCAAAGAACCTAGTAGATGGACAGTGGAATAATAAGAACGAGTGGCAAACGGGCATCGGACAACGTCAAAAGACGTTCTAAACCGATTATTATATATATATATATATAAATTTTAGTACCCCTGTCATCTGTCATCTGTCATCTGTCATCTGTCATCTGTCATCTGTCATCTGTCATCTGTCATCTGTCATATGTCATCTGTCATCTGTCATCTGTCATCTGTCATCTGTCATCTGTCATCTGTCATCTGTCATCTGTCATCTGTCATCTGTCATCTGTCATCTGTCATCTGTCATCTGTCATCTGTCATCTGTCATCTGTCATCTGTCATCTGTCATCTGTCATCTGTCATCTGTCATCTGTCATCTGTCATCTGTCATCTGTCATCTGTCATCTGTCATCTGTCATCTGTCATCTGTCATCTGTCATCTGTCATCTGTCATCTGTCATCTGTCATCTGTCATCTGTCATCTGTCATCTGTCATCTGTCATCTGTCATCTGTCATCTGTCATCTGTCATCTGTCATCTGTCATCTGTCATCTGTCATCATGTGCTGTGTTCTGCTCTACCGTCTGATTTTATGTGATACGTAAAATTTCAATTCTTCTTTGAATTATTGAACAATTTAATTATGAATAAAGACTATTGTTATCTTTCAGTGTGCCCTGTAGCGATAAAACTACGCAGAATTTGAAAAAAAAAAACATCAGTTTATATCGACAGAAAATTTTCCGTTCTACAACTTTGTTTTGAAAAAATGCATACTTCTTGATCAAAACCTCAAAAAACAATGTGATGCAGGAACGAATTAAGACCTCATATTAGCTACTTCAAACTCCGAGTTCCATATCCAAACTTTCAGAATTTCCTTACGCATGTTTGAATATTTTCTCAAAATTTCATTTTGATAGAAAAATTTTACGCCTGTTTGAAAATGTCAATTTTTGTGTTTTTCGTCAAAAATAGCAGATTTTAAAACACTATATCTCCGGAAGTACTTGAGTAATTATAAAAAACCTTAAACATGTGGAAAGGGTATTAAATAAAAAACATTTTGAGCCTTTGTGAATTTAATTATATTGTGATTTTGCAAACTTTGAAGTCAGGTCAAATTTTATAAAATGTGTTTACGATCGGAGCGGTATATATCAGTGTATCTACAAGATACTATTAATGTTCACACAGTGAATAAAAAAATTACACGCTTTGAGTGTTTTGCACAGACTGAAATATATTTACGTGTCAACTTAGTACAAAAGTCTTTACTGAATATAGAAGGAGGGTTTTTCAAATTTGATATTGCTATTTCAACACTCTCACTATATCTAATCTGAAAAATTCTTAACTAAACCTAAATTGGTAACTTGTTCATTATGCTTTGGCGGGCACAAACTCTTTGTTAATATATCTGCAGTCATCTCTGCAGTAGGTAAATAAGATATACTAACATATTTGTTTGTGACAGCCTCTTGCAGAAAATAATATCTTACATCAATATGTTTGGTCCTTTTATGGTGCACAGGATTTACCGTCAACTTTGGCACAGTTTGCCTATCATTGAAAATTCTTATGCAACATAAGAAACCCAACAGTTCAAACGACAGGTTTCTTAAATAAACTGTTTTTTTTTAAGCTTTTGACATGGCAATATATTCCGCCTCCGTGCTGGACAGCGCTACTGTAGCTTGTTTCTTGCTTTTCCAGCAGATAGCTGCGTTGGCTTATTTAAACACATAGCCAGTGTATTATTTTTTGTCTTTGTGTCGTTATCCCAATCAGCATTAACTTTCCATTGCTCTTTTCATATTTTAGGGAAAGTTTTTCGTCCTTATCAAGTATCTCAATATTTGCTTTGCACTCTTTCAATGTGACTCATTGTTGTAACATTTGTTATATTGGCTTAAAAAACTTACAGTATGTGCAATGTCGGGTCTAGTCAAGACTGCTAGATACATTAGACTTCCTATTAATTGCTGATAAGGTAATAATTTATTGATGTCTTCATTGCTAAAAGTTATATTCTTTTCAAGAGGTGAATTAGCCATTTGACTTTCTTGTAAATTGAATTTTAGCAATAATTCTTTGGTAAATTCTTCCTGATCAAGAGTGATGAACCCTCTTTTTTTGTTTTGCGTTATTCTCAAACCTAGACACTTTCTTACTTTTCTTAGATTCTTTATCTTGAAGTTTGAATTTAACTCATCTATTAAGGATTTTGTTTAGTCTGAATCATTTGAAAATGCAAAAAAATTGTCAACATATAATGCAATTATGGTTAATAATTCTCGGTCTCTTTTTATATATATACAATGTTCAAGTTCTGATCTCTTATAGTTCAATAAAATTAAAAGATTGTCCACTCTTTTGTACCAGGTTCTGGAAGATTTTTTGAAGCCATATACCGCTTTGTTTAGTTTACAAACCGTGCTTTCTTTATCTTGTACCACAAAGTCTTCAGGCTGCCTCATATAAACATTTTTTTTCTAAAACACCGTTCAAAAAGGCTGTTGTTACATATATATGCTTTACATATAAATCTAATTCTACAGAATGCGCAAATAAAAGTCTTAAAGTGGAATGACTGGAGAAAAAGTTTTATCGTAATCTATGCCTTGATTTTGTGTAAAGCCTTTGGCCACTAGACGCGCACGATAACGCACTTCATCCTGAACATCATTTTTTCTTTTAAAAAGCTATTTGCAATCCACTACACAACCGTTTCTTGGTGTTTTGGTTAGGTCTCAGGCATGTGTTTTATGGAAGGATTCTACTTCTTCTCTCATGGCCGCTTTCCAAGTGTCGTTGTCTGGTCTTGATAACGCTTCATTTATCGTAAGAGGGTTACACTCTAAAGCTGTATTAGTTTTACACATATACGTTACATAGTTCTCAAACAATTTTTGTTTGGGTTTTCAGGTTGATCTTCTTGTTGCTTCTGTGTTATCTTCGCATTCTAACTGAAATGTTTCTGCATTTTTTTTAATTTGTTTTTTTAAAGTACCATGTTGGTCTGCAGCGTTAGCTCCCACTGAATCTGAGACTCTGACTAACACGCTATCAGTATATTTTGTGTGCTCACTGTAGCCTAAGAGAATAATTTTTTTGGATTTCTTATCCCATTTAGTTCTTTTCACTTTTGGAACGTGCACCATAGCTTGGCTCCCAAAAAACTTTATGTGACCTACATTAGGTTTTTTGTTGTTCCATATCTAAAATGGTGTTTTATCCTTTATCGCTGAACAAATTGATCTGTTCCTTAGATATGTTGCAGTATCCACAGCTTCTGCCCAAAACTTCTTTTTAAGATTTGCATCGAAAAGCAAACATTTTGCCTCTTTCATCAGAGTTTTGTTGATTCTCTCTGCTAAGCCATTTTCTTCTGGGATGTATGGAGCTGTTCTTTGGTGGATTATACCATGATCCTCCAAAAACTTCTCGGATTCATTATTACAGAATTCGCTTTCATTATCAGATTGCAGAATCTTGATTTTTCTCTTTTGTTGATTTTCCATTTCATTCATAAATTTCTTGAAACATTTGATGACTACTGTAATCATCCTGAAAAAGAATGAAAATATCTAGATCCTCCAATAGATTTGTTTTCCATTGGCCCACACAAGTCTGTGTAATGACGTTCAATATGGCTTCTGACCTGGAGCCTTGCTTATTGAACGGTAACCTCGTCTGCTTGCTTTCACAGCAAACTACATAGTTTCTGCTGCCACGATTTGCATCCTCTTTAAACTGAATTCCTATTACTGAACCATTTCTCATCTTGTTTAAATCTGATGAATTTATGTTGCTTATGCTATATGTCGCCTGATACCTTATTTGCAGTAGTAAGCAGGCACTTATTTGATTTAGCAAAATTTAGTCTATATACCTTTTGTACAAGTTCAGCTAAACCAACTAGTATACCATTTCTGTTAAAAATGCTGCAGGAATTCTTTTTTGAATTTGACAGAATTTTTATTTTCAATTAGTTGGCTGACACATAAAAGATTTGTTGTTAGACCAGGAACACAAAGTACATTTTTTATAGCTACTATCGCTATCACTGTTTACCACTGTTGTTAATTCAATGTCTTCCACACATGTAACTGTCAGTTTTGCTACTGTAATTTCTTGAACACTTGAGTTGTACGATTTAATGTTCATACATTTTTCACTTGTGGTAAAATGAAAATTAGCCCTAAATCAATGTACCAATCGTCCTTTTAAAATTGTCTTGTTAAAAAAGTAGCACTTCTCTGCCACTTAAACCATTTTGTTCATGCTTGCGATAATTTTTCACATTCACATTGATTTTTAAAATTTCCGATCTGATTACATTGGTAGCATCTTATTTATTTTTTGTTGCCACTAGATGTCTGTCATCTTTGGAGTAACACTGTTACCAACCTGGTATTTTTTCTTTGTACTAAAACGCGTAGCAGCAAACGCGTAGCAGCTAACGCGTTTCCTTTCCCAACGCCATCTGTCTCCATATCTAGTAACTTGGACTTAATGGCGTCCGTGCTGATGTTGATGCCTGCCATAATTAAAGAAGAAAATCTTTTAGGTAGACCCGCCAGTTGCTCCGTCCCTATCTATACGTCATCAATTTTAAATCCGGTACCATTTAGGTTCTGTCCCGTCTCTACCATTTGGTTTACATATTTTGTCATCGAATTGCAATCCTCTAAACGAATAGAGATTAACATGCGGAGCAAACATACTCTTCATGTGAACCCTGAATCATCGAATAATTTCTTGAGATAGCCCCACAATGCTTTCGTCGTCTTTAATATGAACGTATAAAGATAAATCCATAGATAAGATCAACTTAGCTCTTGTCTTTGCAACGTCTGCTGCCGCCTCATCCTTGAGACACTTCTCTAACCCTTTTAATATTAAGAAATTTTCCACCGCAAAAGTCCAATCACTATAATTTTCTCTTCCTTTCAACTTTGGAACACTTAACAAATAATTTCCAGCCATTCTTGTGCACTCAAACTAAATTTCTTAAAAAACACGTAGGTTCTGAGCCCATAACCTGTTAATGTCCACACAGTAAATAAAGAAAGTACATGCTTTGATTGTTCTGCACAGGATATAGAGAGCGTTTAGCGGGTTTTTTAAATTTGATATTACTATTTCAACAGATACCTCAATATGCAAAATGTTCACATCAAAATACATAAAATAACAAATCATTTGCCGCCGGGTACGTATTAGTACCTATTCCTAGGTCTGAAAAAACAAAAATAAAAAAATAGCCTTTTTTAAGCCATTTTTTGGCTGTTTTAAGGATTTAAACAATCAGAGGTTGATCCATGTATTTATTTTGATGTCAAACATGCCAAAGTGTATGTTAATGATTTAATTATTTTTAGTAATGATACTATTTTAAGAACAAATATTGCCAAAAAATTAATGAATCAATTTAATATGAAAAACTTGGGAAAAGCAAGTAGTTGTGTTGGTCTTCAAATTACTCAAGACATTGAAAAAAGTAAAGTTTTTTTGGATTTTTAGTTTAAGAAACTAGACCAGACACTGCATTCGCATCAAATAATGTCAGTAAGTTCAATAATAATTATGGAAAAATTCATTGGACAGCTGTAAAAAGAATATTTTGTTACTTAAGAAGAACAATTGATGCAAGATTGGAACTTAGTAATAAAGCACAATCAATACTGACTAGATATTCGGATGCAGATTGGGCGGCTGATATGAATAAGAGACTTTCTTGTAGTGGCTATATACTTATCAAAATGGTGTTGCAATAACATGGAAAAGTCAACGACAGCAGACTCTTGCACTTTCATCAACAGAAGCCGAGTACATGGCTCTATTAGCAGCTACACAGGAAGCACTTTGGTTAAAACAACTGGAATCTGAGATCTGGCAAAAAAATGAGCCATTACCAATATACTCTAATTACAAAAGTGCTATATATTTGGCTGACCATTTTATAAGAGAAAAAGTGACTGAGAAAGCATTAATTTTGGAATTAAAAAATTATAGCTGACAGTCTAACTAAAAAAGTAACTTCTATCAAAAGTGAGATGTATTCATCAAAAATGGAAATACAATTTTTCCAACGAAGTTACCCCGTTGAAATATTACTTTTTAAGAATCCAACTGACAACTCTGTATTTAGCATAAGCATATTTAGCATAGGCATCTCTGTAATATTTTGTTTATATATAATAAACTAGATTTTCAATTTATCAGATCTTTTACATACAAAATAGGGTAACATAATGTCTGTTAGCAGAGATGTTTTTATTACATGAACCTCCCGCAGTGTACCAGAATCCTACTTTTTTGGCATAGTTGTTTAAGGCAGCATTGCTTCTATGACAGTGACTAATGTTTTTAGGTTAGTTCTTGCTCTATAAATAAACATAGGTTTTATTACAGCAGTGTATAGCCATACTACTATCTTTAAAGACAGTTCATGTTTAGGTGTGGCCTCCATGGCCCCAAACTTGTTGTCAAAGATCATACCCAGGTATTTTAGTAAAGTGTTAACGAGTTTTGTTGAATTTGCCATTTTTTTTTTGTGAAAAGTATCAATTTGGTTTATTGAGTCTAGTCTTTTCACCAACTTCTTATTATTTTTAAGGAATTTTGGCTTAGAATGCTGGGTGAGCCTTATTTTTTTTTTGTTATCATTTAAGTGTATACATGTTGTAGTAAGTGCCGTTTTTCAAATTGATCTTTTGCAGTCTCTCGAATGTTTTTAAAAGAACAAAACACGTGATTTATCAAGCAGTAGGATTTAGCAATGGTGTAGTCACAACGTCTTGGTCTTGGAATAAATACTACTTTTACTTTTCTTCATGCTATAAGGATTTTTAAAAATGCGATGCATTCTTTAAAAATTTGAGAATGATGTTCTAGCTCTATTGCAAAGAAACTAAAAAAAATCTCATCCAGTCCTAGTGTCTTAGTCTAGTGAGTTGCAAAAAACGGACCAAATTCTAAGAGTGAATTGTACACGTGAAAATAATGTAATAAAACTTAAATGTTGTCATTTAATTTTTATTTGTCTTAAAGTTGTGGTGTAATTAAAAATGTTTATCTAGTATGCTATGTTTGAAGCTCAAACACATTTGATACTTTTGTTTTTCTGATAATTTGTCAGTGTATTGTTACAGTGATTTAACCTCAAAAATGTTTAATAACTTTGTTGTTCTGATAATTCCATAGTAATTTAACGTTTATTTTTGAATTGAGAGTACGCAAATATGGCGTGTTTATGGTTTTTGTTATAGAAATGCTATAACTGCTGTTGAAGAATATTGTTATCGGTTACCAAATTAGAGACATCCTAATAAAAAAATATTTATTAGAATTTTTAACAAATTTTGCAAGACCGAAAAGGTTTTCAGTAAACAAGCTACTCAGCAAGATATAGAAGAAGTAGCAGATATTGTAGTAGCAGAAAAAATATCAACTAACTCATAAAGAATTAGTATTTAACTGGGCATTCCACAAACAAAAGTAAAATACATTGCACAAGCAAAACTTACATCCACGCCATGTACAAAAAGTACAGCACCTATAACCTGAAAATTATTCTAAACGTATAAAATTTTGTCGGTGGATAAATAAATCTTTGTGTTTTTTTGCACATACTTTTTACAGATAAAGCAACATTTGCAGTTGACGGCATTATTAATACTTACTGTCATGTATGGTCAAACAAAAAAACTTACGCAACAGTAGTCAAAAATAATTTTCAATATAAGTTTTTGGTTTGGTTTGTAGTATGATAGAAGGATATTTAACTGGTTCTTTTTTTACAAAACGAATTACACAAACTATTAAACAATGTTTTTTTTTAAACATCAAATTGCAAATGTACTACTAGCACAATAGATCTCCTGCACATTTCGCTCGTAAGGTCATGCAACATTTGGATAAAAAGTTTTTAGGTCGTTGGATTGGTCGCGATGGTCTTATTAGTTGGCTTTTAAGATATCCAGAACGAACAACACTAAATTATTATTAATGAAGTTCAAAGGTGAAGTGTACAAAATAAAAATAAACACGTAAGATGCACTAACTTAACGATCTTAAACAAAAACATGACTCAATTAGGAGAGCAACAAACGTCTTTTGTAGACAAAGCATACAATGTTTAGAAGTAAATAGCAGATGATAAATAGTCAAATATTTATTATAAAAAGGTTATGATTACATAAATATATAAAATTTTGTTTATTTTTAATTACGCTATAACTTGAAAACAAATAAAAATTGGGTAACAACATTTAATTTTTTTTACATTATTTTTACGTGTACAATACATTCCTGAAGTTTGGTATATTCCTGTCAACTCTTATTGTCCAGGTTATGCGCATCTCTTCTACAAGGTAGTGTTCAACATCTCAGTTGTCCCCTGTTAAGAGTTGGGTGCAGCATCAGATTACTTTGTGTTACAGTAGTACAGCCTAGGAAATGGGTTTTCAAAAGTATATTAGTTGCTTTTAATAGATTAGTTGTATATAAGTCGTCCGCGTTTTAAAATACTGATTTGTTGTTAGGAGTTTATTACCTTGCAGTAGTAGAAGTGTTTTTAACATTCTTGCAAACAAATTTTCATGTTTTTGCTCTATTAAAGAATTTCCTTGCAGCAGCTTTGAGTCGTTTAAGCTGGTCATACCAAGTATGGTACAGTTAGAACCAAAAACCGACTTAAGTGGACAGTCCTTATATGTTTGTATTAGTTAAAACTTTGCAATAAATTGGCTCAAAAAACAGCCCCGACAAGCAGCTTTGAGTTTTTGTGCGTGTTTTATTTTGTATCCAAAAAAGGAGCCGACCATTTGGGTTCTTGCTGGTATAGAAACTCTTTACGTGAAGCTTCCGGTTGTACTTCTTCAAACGACTTAAGACCAGCTCAATAAAATTTAAAAAATGAAAAATTTAATTTATGTTAATATTAGATATATTAACAACTTCTTATACTGTTAGGTATCAAGGTGTCGGACACACCAACCCACAGAGACGACGTGTATATTAGAATGTATAAGTCAAGTGTACGGAATACATTTTTTTCCTTAAACTACTGAAAATGCTTTTCTTTACATGAATCCTGATTATGTGAATTTTTTCAGATTTTTTTTAGTGGCCATTTCAGAGTAATAAACAATCAAAATTTAAAAAAACCGATTTTCTTTTGCGTTAACAATTTTTAAATTTTTACCATAAAACATTGGTAAATAAAAATCGTTTTTCAATTACATATATTATTCTGCTGTATATATGTAATTGCTTAGTTATATTCTTAATTAGTTAGTATTATTATTTTTGTTGTTGATCATTAATATCATTTTCAAATAAAAAATCATTTATACTGTTTAAAATTATTTTTTATTTTATTTGTTAATACAGAAGTTTAAATGTTAATGTAAAAAAAATTGTCGTCTTATTTGTATTTCATTCAAATTAATTATAATTTTTGTAGTGCTGATGAACGGAAGAGATACTTCTGAAACGTGCGGATTGTTTGTTTTTTAATTAAATTTTTAAACCACATTGTCTATTGTCGTTTTTTTAAACATAATTCCCAAACACATATTATTACCAGGACAATTTAACCAAAAAAAACAAACTTTATTATTATTATTTAAATTATAATATACATACAGGATGTTTCACAAACATTTACAATTAATTTTATTTCTCAAAATTAATAATTTGTAGCAAAACAATTAAATATACGCCAATATTTTGTACAATTAAATATAAAACATTCATATCCAAGTTAAACAAATTCTTCACTATTATTCCAATTTTTCTGTCTCGGATTTCATCAATCAATAAAACAAATTGGTTGCATGCTACCTTTTCTCGAAATCCATCATATCTATTAACATCTAATAAGAGGCTTGAGCAAATTTCCGATGTTTTCTTCAATTCCTTAATCGCTTGCTCACTTGCCGTGACTATAATTACCATAAAAAGCTAAAAGTAGAATAAATTAATACATAGACTGATCAATAGAAGTTTTTATAGAATATTTAATTTAATTTTATAAATAAATAATAAAGAAGTTTAGTTGATTGTTAATAATTACAGCAGTTACTGATATCAATTTAATTGTATTAAAAGTTATGTACAAGATGTAGCAATATAATTTCCCAAAGTAATAATTTAGATGTTACATAAAGAATTTTCAAGCAAAAACTATATTTTTTAAATTTATTCAAAGATCGATAATGTTAATTTTGATATAATGGATCAATAAATTGAATATTTTTCTTGGAAATAAAAATAAAATATTGACTAGGAGAATTATTACCGGCAATACATGCGTGACAATTCTTTTATAATACAAGGTCATATAAAAGATTATCTATAATCTCATCATGCATGATATGTCATTGTTTATTAAAATGGAATTTTGTTTATTAAATAAATAAATTGGATTCGTGGTAGGTCTGCGATATGATCTCTTATTTCATCCATTTAATGTTCTAATAAATATAATTATAAATGCTATTTAACATTTAGACTTACCAATCTATAGGAGGTTTCAATTACATATTCAATGCAAAGGTTTTTAAGCTCATCATTGCAGCATTTTTTGCTTACTATATGTATGGCCAGGTTGATCATGTTGGTGAATATAAGGGTTGTTGAAATATAAATTAGTAATAACTGCACTCCAAACGTTTTTGATGTGAATTTTACTACATCACTAAGCAAGTTGTGTTTTTTAAGAAAATAACACATGTTTATATATCTAAAAAAATATTGGGTTAATAATTGTTCATAAATTTATAACTTAAGTATAAATTTTGTTATTACTAAATTAAGCATTTTTAGTTTACAAACATTTGTACTTGCTAGTAAAGTAAATAAAAAAAAAATGTGATTTATATATTGTACATAGTAAATGTGTTTTATTTATTTTTTAAGTAACTTAGATAGAAAAAACGGCTTATTAAGTGACTTCCGAATCACCCCGGTGGATAAAGAGCAAGTTATTATTTTAATCATATTTTGGGGATCGAACCCCGGACTGTTAGCGTGCTACGCTAACGCTCTATAACTGAGCTATCACACCTAGAATGAAAACTATTAGTTTTTAGAGAGTTTTCTTTTATGTTCTAAAGCCAAAAATGTAAAAAATATAGATACGGAGTAATAAATGTTTTTTATAAGTACATATATGCAAAACATGTTTAATAGATTTTCTGTTGTATTGTAGAGATTTTTTCGATAAATTACTTAATCAATTATAAATTATTAGAAAAATAAAAAAAAAGTCAAGTAAATGTTATACATTAGCTTTGCATTGATACTTAGTATAATGAAATATCCAATCTCTTTACCAGAATTTATAATTAACCACAATGGGTTTAATTTACAGACTGAGCAAAGACGTAATTGATATGGTTATAATTGTCATAAAATTTTATTTGGTCACTCTTTACCACTTTACCCAGCCTTTGTTTTTACAATTTATCCCAGACCAGAGATTTTTTTTTCAAAATTTGAATTGCAGCTGTTAAATTTGTATCTATCATGGTTTTAGGATACTAAACTAGTATTTCGTTAAGTCCTCAACCAACTACATTTTGGACCGGTCAACACTTTTTTCTTGTTTCATGGTTTCTATCAGATGAGTTTTCTAGTTTTGATTTTGTAAATGTAGAAGTTTGGGTTTCTTAGAGAGTGTAGAAATGAGAAACACTGCTACAAATGAGACAGCAGTGACCAAGCGAGCAACCCAACCTGTTCAAGCTACAAGATAGCGTTGGAAGGTTAAGAAATAAAAAAAGACAGGACGTAAGTACAATACCTTCAGAAGAGGATAAGGCAAAAGGGAAAAATAATCAAAATGCTTAAAATAATACAAATAAATGTAGACAGATGCGCGGTCTAACAAAACTTGGCTAAGGCAACAGCAAGGAAGAACGGTGTGGACTTTATCCTAATTAATAAATCGAATAAAAAACTGATAAAAAACAGAAAGAGCATAGCAGATAACAGGCAAGACACTGCCATCAAGATCTTAAATATAAAAGCAATATCGTGCGTTAAAAAAGCAAAGGCAAAGGCTTCAACTGGATAGTAGATAATAGCCTTAAAATTATAAATTGCTATATATCACCAAACAGTGGCAAAATTAACTTCAACCAATACTCACATAAAGTAAAAAAAGAAATTAAAAAAACAAAAAGTAAAATCTTGATAGCTGAAGATTTTAATTCCATAATAGACCATACACTCAGCACAGCAAGTTCTTCTTTCTTCTTTATTTCGCGTTTTTTACAGCTATTTTACATCGCCCCAGAAGTCTTACGACTGTATGAAGAGGGTTGATGGGACCAACAGCTTATTATGTGACTTCCGAATCACCCCGGTAGATACAGAGCAAAGTTATTATTTTAGTCATATTCGGGGATCAAACCCCGGACTGTTAGCGTGCTACGCTAATGCTCTATAACTGAGCCATCTCACCGTTGGCCATCAGAATTAAAAGCTGGAGAATACTCCTGGAAGAGGAAACTCTTAGCCACCACAAGTAGTTGTACTATGAAACCTATGGACAAAACATTAGTAAATCCAACAAAAACCCAACTACAGAAAGATGGAATTACAACAAAATAGACAACACAGTCTTCGACAGTGCACTGAAAGAAAAAAACAGAAAATGGAAATTTTGAAAATGCCGAAGAACTCTTAGACATAGTTACATACTGCTTTAAAAAATTGATGCCAAAAAGAAGGCAAAACAAAAATAAAAAAAACTATACTGGTGGACAGACGAAATAGCGGAAAACAGAAGGCAATGTATTCAAAAGCTTAGGAAACATACAAGAGTAAAAAGAATTAAAACTTTTGATCAGAAAAATTAAGAAAATATGGCAGAAAGTATGCAAAAAAGTTGAAAAGAACGTATGAGGTCTTGGGTACAAGATCGTCATAAACCGACTAAAAAACAAACCAAAGAAAATGGAATTAAAAGAGAAGAGAAAGATATACAACACCTTATTCCCACATAAAAAAATAAATCAGTAGCAAGAAGTAGAGGATAAAGATGTATCGAAATTTAACATAAATGAGCTCAAAGATGCTACTGCATGAATTAAACTGAAAAAGGCACCGAGGGTTGACGGAATATTACCTGAAATCGTCAAGAAAGTAGTAGAACTAAAGCCAGAAATGACCATGAACGTAATGAACAACGTTCTAAAAACAGGAGAACCAGGAAACAGATCGGATAGGCCGCTGTGCATGCTGAATACGTTTGGGAAGCTTTTTGACAACGTTTTGGCTATTTTAAATTAAAGTTATTAGAAGTGTATATTGCTTACAATGAATTTTATAACAGCAGACCATCTTTGGTATGGAATAAGAAATGTGAGAAGATGTGGAAATTGATGCAGTTTAATTTTAGAAAATAAATTATTGTCAAAATTTAAGGTTAAGTGGAAGACCAGTGCTATAACTATGGCTAAAACTGAACTTCGCCTTTTTCTGTATAAATTATATTAGAAATAAATACGCTTTTATTATTATTATTATTATTATTAATAGCAGAAAGACTATTGATAGAAATTTAAGAATATGCCAATAATCAGCATGGATTTAAGAAAGGTAAATCGGCTATAGGGACGGTAAAACAGGTTCTAGCGCTAAACGTAAAAATGCCTTTAATTCTGTCCGTTGGGATGTGATAGTTAATGCACTGAAAAAAGAGGAGTATCGGCCTATTTATTAAAGATAATACAGGACTACTTAAAAGACAAAGTGGTAGAGTTAGAACCGGGAGAGCACGCAAAGATGACGGTTAGGGTACCCCAGGGGTCGGTCCTAGGACCACTCTTGTAGAACCTCATCTACGATAATTTACTTAGTTTGGAAATGCTGAAAGATGTCACAATGGTGGCATTTGCCAATGACGTGGCTATTGTAGCAACAGCCAAAACAAAGAAACAACTGAAAGCAAAGGCAGAGGACAGTATCGAGCAGATTATAAAATGGATGGAAAGTAGGGGGCTTGAAATGTGCACAAACAAGACTGAAGTAGCGCTACTAATAAGGAGAAAAAGCATGGGAAGTTCATAATTGAAACTAAAGGAGAAATTATAAACATCTAAAAAGAAATAAAATACTTAAATGTAATTTTTGACGAACGCCTAAGCTTTGGGCCGCATGTTACTTATATATACAACAAGGCAACAAACGCTGTCAGCAAACTTATGCCTAAAATGGGCAAAGCTGGCACTATGAAAAAAAGAATGCTAGCATCAATTGTGGAATCGGTGTAAGTATGAAAGAGTGCACTGGAAGTAAAGGCGTATAGAAAAAAGCTTGGAAGACTGAAAAGACTGGTAGTCAGAGTAATAGCAGCATATAGAACTACATCACTAGAAGCCGCAAGGGTATTAGCAGGAATAATACCCAAAGAACTGATGACGACGGAAAGAGAAACAACTTTCCAAAAAGCCAAAGAAGAAGAAACCCTAGAAAGAAAAAAAACACTAAAGAAATGGCAAGACATGTGGAACAAAAGCAATAAGGGCAAATGAACAATGACGCTTATAAAAAACATTGACAAATTGCACAATGAAAAGAAAGCATCCTAAGTTACCACTTAACACAAGAGACGACTGAGCATGGGTGTTTCGGCACTTATTTTAAAAAGTTTGGACTGCAACAGAAAGAGCAATGTATGTACTGCTCCTACAAAGATGACCCCGGACACATGTTCGAGTGTGAAAAGTGGAAGCCGGAGATAGAAAAAATTAAAACTAAAACAGGTACTACAATAACAAGGGAAAATATAGTCAAGCTAATGTTAGTAAGTGTAGAAAACTGAAAAATGGCAAAAGAGGTGTTGGAGAAAATTATAACTAACAAACTCAGCTAAGAAACAAACGGAAGAAAGTCATATGACCGCTACCCCATCTGAAGAAATGCTGAAAGGCAAACCAAATGGGGGTGGAAGTGAAGAGAGGTTAAATAGTTTTTAGTGGGTACACAAACAGAGTCCTACACTGGTAGCTACATATCTAAGCCACCGCTAGTGCATAAAGCATTTTTCCTCCTGTATAAAATAAGAAGGTTACTGGAAAAATGCATTGGTCGTATAGTTTGGTTTTTAGTCAAAGAGAGGTGTTTATAGTTAAGATATCTTTTATTTTCTCACCCAACAACCCATGTTTTTTGAATTTTTTTGATTTATTTTAATTTTAGGTTAGTTTCCTCTATAGATATTAACAAGTACTAGTTTTGTCAAAGTTTATTTTAAGGCTTATGCATTTTGTGATTTTGTAAATAAGTTTGCATGGTTAGTTCTTTTTTGGTCTTTGCTATTAAATCTACTTTTGGATTTAACCGATTAGTTATTATCTTTGTGAATAACTATAGTTTTGCAAGTTTTCAATATCTCCCTTTTGGTGTATAATTATCACGAGAACATTTGTACAGTTTTGCGGTATGTTTTTTATTTCCAGGCGTTCTAGTTGGTTTTTAGCTTTTAACATTTGTGTTATTATTTTATTTTTTTCTGCTGTTTTTTCATTGTTTATGTTTGCTCTAATTTTGTTTTTTGTTATAGCAGGTATTGTTTTTGTTTAAGTTTTGTACGTTTTGTTTTGTACTTATTTTTCATTGCTGTTGCTCTGTTGTTGTGTAAAATCAGTTCTTTTCTTTGGTATAGCAAGTTTGTTGTCTCTGGGCTATGTGTGTATATTTTTCTAGGTTTGTGTCGTGTGTAGGTCTCTCCTGCTTCCCGTAGTATATTGGTTATAATTTTGTTTATTTTATTTATAATGTTTGTTTTCCATTGATGTTTTCCAAATTTGTTTTCTAAGTACGCATTAAATTAGACTTTGTTAGAGTATTTCTATGTCTATTTGTTTGGACGTTAATTTCCTTTTATTCTTCTAATTTTGGGTTTATGCGTACGCTAGATATTATTATAAGATGCGCGCTGCCTGTATTGAATCTGTTTAGTACTTCAAAATTTTTTACTATTTTAAAGTTTTTGGTTACCAAGTGTCAGTTTGGTTAATTGTTTTTTCATTTGGGCCAATTTACAATTGTATTTCTTTTCAAAAAAGTACTCGCGTTATGCAGGTGTTTTTTTTTAAACCAATCTTGTAATTGAAGTTGCCGTTACAAGTACTCTTGATGTTTTATTATCTTGCATCCTTTTAGAAATGTTTTGTAGAATTTACTGCTAAATACAAAATAATAAAAACCAACACTGAACATTAATATGTCTAGACAAAAATAGTTTTTGTTCTAATTTGTAATACTTAAATTTGTACGAGCTTGGCTTGTGAATCGCTTTAATATATAGACTTTATATTCTATATGGCATTTAACGAGTTCAAACATAAAAAGAACAAACTGTAAAATAACGTTTTACAGTATAGCAGAGCTTTATGTATTGCATTTATTATGTAGTGTACACAAAAAATTTAGGAAAATACTATAAATGGGTCATGCCGGCAATGAAAGACCGGATATTTGGTAACAATATTTAATATAGGAGGTTAGGTTATATTTGATAAATATTTATACTTTTATATGCTTATTTTATTTTATTTTACATACAGACCGGTTTTAGCAATTAAGCCATCTTTGGTGTTACTATAAAACTTGGTTACATAAGAATACAGTAATATGATATAATTATATTTAATTTACATAATATCATAAGATGTTATGATTTATATTGGCTGCAGAAAGTAGTGGGAGGTGTTAGACATAGTTTGTTGGTTGATGCTACAGTTATAGGTTTAGTGTTGAAGGTTATTGTCTTATTGTATTTTTGTGTGGTTTAAAAAAAATTTATGTGTTCGTATTTAGTGTTTAGTTGTTTGTTTAAGTAGTTATATTTTTTTATTGTTTTTTGTAGGTTTTAAAAATGCTTATTTTCAGGTCATTTTTGCATTGATAAATAAGTCTTAGGTTGTTAGAGTTGTTGGAGTTGTTGGAGTTGTTGGAGTTGTTGGAGTTGTTGGAGTTGTTGAAGCTGTGTTTATGCGGAATGGGACGCCGTTTCGACGCGGCCAATTCGGAGCAACTTTTCAAATAATACAAAAAAATATATATACATTTTAATAAAAATTAATTTGTTTTATAAGACATAATTAATAATGATGATAAATAAAATATAGAATACATATAAATAACATAACGTATCAAACAAAAATTACAGATAAAAGACATAATATATGTACGTTCATATTTAAATTGTCAAATATATATAGTATAATAACTAATTAGAATTTTGGCGCGTAAATAATTTATGGGTGATTAATTATCACTTTTTAATTATAGGTAACGACCTAAAAAGTACAAAGGATAATAGTCTATTAAAATAAATAACAAAAAGAATTAAAAATATAAAATGTTAAAAAATACCATACTAAAGATTTTATTTATCATACATTATTCATTATGTATAAAATAAAACAAATAAATTTTTATGATAATAATAATATACTTATTTTATTTAAAAAGTTCTGGCGCCAAAATGGCCGGCAACGAACTGGCCGCGCCAAAATGGCGTCGCCGAAGTGTCCTAGACCCGTGTTTATGTACGTGTAGATGTTTGGAGAATGTTGATTTGTTATTTTTTGTATTATGTTTTTTAAAGCTCTGTTTGTTTGTCCGATGTAAGTGTCGTTGCAGTATTGGCAGTCTATTTTATAAATTCCAGATTTCAATAAGATTTTTGTTTACTCTTGACAGAGATAAAATTTGCTAGATACAACTTCGAATACCGTCGGATATTAACATTAAAATTCTTATTCAGTTTCACTTGTACTCACACCTAGTAATGGTAAGCTTGAAATTTGTATTTATGTTTTTGCGTTTTGTTGCCGGTAAATATTAATTGTATATTATGGAAATCTTGTTGTTAGCGTACGTGACTACAAAACAATTACGACAGGTGGTGGTACGTTTGATTTTTAGCAAAAATTTTGTTTGGAACTTGGTTGAACTGCTTTGGTGCCGTATCTTATGCCTAAGTTGTGAACTGTTTTTAAAGTTTTTAATTAACATTTTAAGGCAAATGAGTAGACATCTTAATTAGGTAACCACATCTAGCTAGTAAACCAACTGCCAGGCTAAAGTTATATAAAATATTGTTATTAAAAAACACCCATTAGCAAAAGTATAAAAGAGTTTATGACTATAACAAATTTTTAGCTACAAAGCTCCATCAGAACTCTGGTGGTATTTGACACTTAAAAACGCCTTGATATAGAGCGACATTTTAGTGTTAATGAATTTCCTGTCCTAGTTAATATATAACCACTTCACTAAAATCTACATCTACTAGTGTATACGGGAAAGGCTGAAACAAAATTGTACATAAAATTTACTTATGAGTCAGAATCTAGTAATACTAAAATGTAAGCATAAATAGACTCTATCCTGCAAAACAATATTTGTCGACTAAGAATGTTGTTGTTGCAGGCACAAAAACTATCTAACAAATAGCGTCAAAATAGACTAAACTTTTCAACACTAAACACATTATTTTTTTGTTGCAGGTTTGTTGAAGTTGACTGTCTACCGATAATAGTCTAACAGTCTAACAGTTTTGGAAAGCAGGTTATTTGCAATTAAACAATGTAAACAATGTTGGAATTTGCTTAAAGTGCAATAATATTAATTTTTTTTTTTTTTTTAGAATACTATCCGGCTGAGAAATTAATTTTGACCGCTGTGGTATAATTTTGTCAACTTGACTGTCGTAGACTATGCTTTGGAACAGACTGAGAGTTTATATTTGCTGTTAGTCAATGTTTATTACTGTTGAAACGTTACGCACATTTTGCTAGTGTGTTCTATTATGTTAAAAAAATCCAATTTATGTTTAAACTTTAGAAACAGATATCTTTATATATTTAAAATTAAAGTTTAGTTTTTTTAGTCTACAAACGTTTTTAAACAGATCACATTGTAAATATCATCTAGCAAAAGCTGCTCTCTTTGTCATTGACAATCGACAATATTAACAATTTTGAGCATTCTAACTGACTTCTCAAGAATCCTGAATTTACCTTACAAACCTCACAACTGTAATAGACCCTTGCAAGAAACTAAACAAAACAAAACAAAAGGTTTTGTATAAATTTTTTTGATTACCTTTAAGCTTTTTTAAATTTTATGATAATGTGTATAAAAAAATAATTTTATTGAATATGATTCTGGTTTTTGCAAAACAAACCTTGTGTGTCGGTAAAGATTTTAGAAGTAACAAAAACGCTTTAAATAAAAAAAACTTATAGTATCTGCTATCTTGTCTATTTTGTCTATGATGGTTTGCAGTTGAAGTGTTATGACTGCTATGGTATCTATCGCCAAATTGTCAACGTATACTTTGTTGATAAGTGTAGTTTCTTAAAAAAATTATGTTGCCAAAGCTTATCATATGCCTTCTACTAGGTAGAGCAAAAGTCACCACTTTATTAGAAGATGCTATAATTTTTGCAAATGGCGGTAAATGTCAGTTTTGCTTTGACATTTGTGAAGTAAATAGATACAAAATACACGTCAATAAAACATGAATTGCTATAATATTAATTTTTGCCATTCCATGGTTGTTTTACTCTAAATCCATTGGATAAATCTAATTAATAAATGAATTGCTATACTTCTCAAGAACGCGGAATAATTGTTTCAATTTCTTTGCGTAATAATTTGTTGGTGGTGTTGGCGCAGCGTGAGTTTAGACGTAGATTTTCTAGTTGTCCATTACCAACTGGGCAAAAACTACGACGTTTAACTGCTCGCCTAGAAGAGTGTGGGTCAACACGAGATGCTGTCAGGTCTGGGGGGTCCCGGAGCTGCAGTTTTGCTGAGAATATTGTGGCTGTAGCTAAAGATGTCGCAGAGGACATCGGAGTATTGACCAGACAACGTGCCACGCAATTGAGTATTAATTGGCGGTCTTTACAGAGAATTATGGTAAAAGGCTTAAAGATGTTTCTTACAAAGTGCAGACAGTGCATCAGCTGCTAGCTGTTGACCGCCAAGCACGTGTAACTTACGCTTAAGCCAATCTCGGACACAAGGAAGACAACTTTTTATTAAAAATCATCATGAGCAACAAGGCCCATTTCCATCTCTGTAGATACGTGAATAAGCAGAATTATTGCTTTTGGAGTTTTAAAAAACCCGCTCAAAGTTACTGTATGGTGTTTACAATGGAAGCATTATTGAGCTTTTTTTTTTTTTAATTACTCTTGTTTTGGTGATTTGCATTGGCCGGCAAGATCACCCAATTTAAAAGTTTTAAACTTTTTTTTTGTGGGGTATCTTAAAGTCACCAGTCTATGAGAACAAGCCTCAGACTCTTGAAACTTTTAAAAAGAATACTCGTCAGGAATGCAGAAACCTATTGCTGGAAATTGTGGCAAAAGTAATGCAAAATGCCATAAATTGAGACGACAAAATTATGTTGAGATGTTTAGTCTCCATTCTAAGGAACAAATTTTGAGGTACAGTAAAGTAGATTAAAAAAACAAAAAAAATAGTCTTCTATGTATCGGGTAACGTTTATTTGTTCAGGAATAAAAACTAAATTTGTTTGAGTATTAAAAAACATACCAGCTCATACCATGTTAGATTTTTCTTCAAATCTGTCTACTTTTTGAACCAGTTTTTTACAATAATGTTTACCTGTACGAAACCAAATACAAAACCAATCATTACAATGTTAATCAAAAATTGAATTTGTTGCTTGTTGAGCAAACATTAGTTTTGTTTTTTAACCCTTGTTTCTGGACTGGTTTCTTGAATTTTATGTAGGTTTCTTTTTTCTTAAAGTTATGTTCAAACTTAATCTACACTAGTTCTTTTAAGATTATTTTGCAAGTCTCTAACAATAGATGTACGACACTTTTTTGGCCTTAGCCAGCTTGTCTATTACAATTTTTTGCCTGTAAGTAGAAATTCTATTTTAATCCAAATTAATACAATAAATACAACAAAAAGGCTTTTGCAACTATAAATTTGTTTAGATGGCCTACTTTATTGTCATACAATTTTTTTGTACGTAGGGAGATGATAGCCTTAGCAAATGTTTTTTCAAACTTGCGTTTACTTTCCGGTTTTCTTCTTCATGTAAATTTTGTTGTTTACTGGGTTTGTCAATCTAATTTAGATTTGGCACTAGTTTGAGGTGAGCTTGCTTTGCGGAGTTTTACGTCACCGGCTCTTTTTTCTCTATAGCTTCAACATTTGTTTTTTTTTATCTGCACTGACATCCACTTTTGCATTCTATTTTTTCCAATCCATGTGCTATTTATTTTAATTATTTTGTATGTTTACAGATACGTTCTTAGTTTTTTAAAATCATTGTTCACCTTTTCTTTGTTGCATCCCCTCTCCTTCATGCATAATTTATGCAATTCTATTAATTGTATTCCATTTGGCAATCTTAAATTTGTAAATTTTACCTTCAGTAATATCTTTGTATCTCTATATTAAATTATTTCTTGGTATCGTCTTGTTGCTAGGTATATCTGCAATTTTGTTTGGTATCGTAGTCTCTGTAAAGTTTTGTTTTATAATTTTTGGTTATTTTTTTTTAGTATGCATAATTATACTGTTTTTCTTTATTTTTTTCTTTTTGGTCTTTTTTCCTGTTATTTGTTTTAATTTTGGTTCTTTCTTCTATGGCATTTATTTTGTGTGTTTGTTTTCAACATTAGATTGTATGACATAAATAACCATAAATAACCAAAGCACAATAGATTATTTGTAAATTGCCGTCAATCAAGTTAAAAAACGACAAAAAAACTAAAAAACTGTAATTTTTTTTAAGGGTTTTATACTCTCATAACCGATTAAAAGGCTACTAATAAGTTATTATATTTCTCAATGCACCCCCCCTCCCTGCTCTGGTCCGTTTGAAATGGAATAGGCCAAATTTGAATAAATTATTATTTTCTTATCTTTAAAAAATAGTACCAAGCTAAAAACCTAATTAAGTTTTAATGTTTTATTAAATGCTTAAAAGATACAACCATTTAACTTAGTGTACCGCTAATTTATTAGCGTAGAATATTAATACGACAAAAAAAATCAGATTGCGCTAATTTTCCTTGCATATCATCAAGTCCAGATGTTTACTACAGGTTCATGTAGCTCAGTTAATTACAACAATGTTGTGCAGTATCAAAAGATTTGATCACCGCCTATTTAGTTAAAATCTTGGCTTTTATGCTAAGGCTTCCGAGATCGAGTCTTCTACCTACCTTAAATTATTTGTTCACCGCGGGAACCGCCTTGTAGCCATTCATACTTCCATCGACAAACTAAATAATTATCTTACATCATTTTACCTTCATCATACTAGGAAGGACCTTTAATCTGCTTGAATCAGGTTGGGTAAGGTCGATGGAGTGTAAAAAGTAACTTTTAAAAACAATTGAAGTAATTGCAAACATTAATTTAAATAAAAAATATTCACATCTTGTTAATAATTATAATTTAAAAAATAATAACTTACCCGTTAAAAAAGTTCATCGTTCTCAAATTGAAATTAAACTTTTTAATTGCTTTCAAATGTAATA
The DNA here is from genome assembly GCA_963932245.1 of Tachinus rufipes. Taxonomy (NCBI): domain Eukaryota; kingdom Metazoa; phylum Arthropoda; class Insecta; order Coleoptera; family Staphylinidae; genus Tachinus; species Tachinus rufipes. Next base: position 32,511,196 of record OZ010746.1, on the reverse strand, counting down.
CAACGTCCTTTAATTTTTCATTCAAAAACAGAAACCTATCTCTTATCGCCAAAAATGTATAATACAATTGCAAATTAATAAAAGCAAATACCATAAAATTATAATCGTCGTAACCAAATCCTCTGACAAAAATCCAATTTAAAACACTATAAATAAAAATCATTCCTACACATATAAACAATTCAATATTTCCACACTTTTCAATTTTGGTTACTCCAAATTTACAATAGAAACAATCATCAATATCCAACAATAATTTAAAGATTTTAACACGATTTCTACGTTCAAAATAAATTGATAATATAATTGAAACTATAGCCAATGCTACTGAATTAGTTTTAATGATTAAATGTAGTATTAAGATACTTTTTGGAATATCCTTCCATTTGTCATTTAAATTAATTATTATGGTATTAATAAAGTAAGATATGTGAATAATTAGCAAAGCAATTGTATAAATTATGAAAAATACATGTAATCCTTTATAGTCGTAAATTCTAGGCACAGACAAACCCATAATTTCGTAACATGCAAATTTTAATCGGCATGTTTTTAAGTTTTTCTTGAATATTGCAAATTTTTGATTAAAATATTGCTTTGGTATATTTATTTTTGGTAATTTTAACATTTTAATTTTATTCAAAATCATTTTAGTTAGTTTGTTTTAACCAATCTACAATTTGAAATTGTGAAAGGTAAATTGGATAGGATGTTATGATGATGTTAATTATCTTAATTGCATTTCAGTGTTCATGAATAAATAATATTATAATCAGTCAATATAGGATTGATATCAAATTTAATTAGCTAATTAATAAATACCAATCAATTTTTAAATTAGTAATATAGAAATGTATTTTTCATAAAAAATAATAAAATTACATAATTTATATACTTAATTTATTTTCTAATTAGCGGATTTTCTGCTTCTTGAGTCACTAATAAGATGAATTAGTTAGAAATAGCACGTCAATGTCTTTTTTTTTCTTAGTTATTATAAATAAATTATTTGTCATATATTTCTTGTATTGATTAATTATTATTCATTAATAATTCTATACGGATAAGAGAACATTATTTTGATGTTTTTTGCTCTATTCTTCATCTCAAAAAGAATGTAATATCAAATAGAATTCAGAATGTCAACCTTCAGTAAATAGTAATTATTTTTTTTTTATTTATGGTTATCTTTTATAATATATTTACATATTTATAGATTATATTTCATTTTGTTTTCTCCCCACTTGCTGCTCTACACCGTCTCCATATGGATGGCTGCAGAGCTTTATATTTGAGGCACCATTTTATGTTTCAATTCTTCTTATTTGTTATTTATGTTGTTTGTATTATCTATTTTATTCATTACTTTGTTTTGATCTTTTTAATATATTGTGTTTTTTATTTTTTATTTTGAATTCATTATAGCTCTTTATTTTCTTAATACTTTGAGGCAGTTGATTGTACGTGACTAGTCCATTGCCTAGTACTGTTTGTTTTGCCTGTTCTGTCCTTGCTGTTGTTGCTTTTTATTTGGAGGTTGGTTTTTTATTTAATGGTATCTTTCAAAAACCGTATAGGAAAATAAAAAACTATCAATTTTGCAATAATTTTTGTTGACTAATAAATAAATAAATAATAAACGTCTAGGAAAACAGAACTGTGTGCATCGTATATATCATCGGTCAACAAAGTTTGCTGAGCTGAGAGCTGCTAGCGGTAGCGATAAATAAACATAACAAAATAGGCAATAAAGTCCAGGTAGATAACGTTAAATCCGGGTAATTTTGGAATGAACAAATTTTACACCATTTGATAGATTATCAATTATTTATTGCCGCGTTTCAAATCTGTTAGTAAAGATTAAAGTTGAACGAGAATACTTGTGTGTATCACCGTCAGTCGCGGTTTAAATATATTTGTGATATAGTACATAGTACCTAATTGTGTTTTATTTATTTTCTTGAATGAGACGTTTTGTCGTATTAACCAATTGTGTACATCAAGTTTGTATCAAACTTAATCTGATTGAAGATATTATTTTATAATATAAAACTGGACTGACTGGACAGTCAATTTATTTATTTATTTATATAAGTTGGTGCACATAATAAATTTTAAACCAAACCACCCTAATATACTACTTAACTTACCTGCTATTTATCAAGTTTGATAAAAATCATCCAGTCAATTAAAAAAAAATTGAAATTGGTTATTTTATAGTATACATTTTTTTTTCAGTTTATTATACATTGTAAAAATGTAATTGCAAAAATAAATAAAACATTTTTTTAGAACCATTTTATTTTTACTAATAGAATTATATAAATATACAGGGTGTCCGGAAAATACGTGTACAACGTTTGACGACAGACTCCTGACGTCAAAATAGGTCGATCTAAGCCGACTTAGTTATATCCAAAATTGTCTCGTTTAGCCGGTAGAGGGCGTAAAAAAAACAAAAGTATAACAAAGTTAAAAGTATCTATTGTAAGAAACTAAGTAAAACAAAAACATTACTTAAGCAAATGTGTAAAATGACCGCCATTTTGCTGAATACACTTATTAACACTCTTTAAAAAATGATATTGGACCCTATCTAATGTCTCGGGATTATTAAAATGGTTGCCTGCATTTAAAATCCGCTGCAATAAATCATCGCGTGTGTTTACCGGAGTCTTGTAAACTTCTGTTTTAATAGCGCCCCACAAAAAGAAGTCACACATATTTAACTCAGGAGAACGTGGTGGCCATTTTACTACATTTTTACATTTTTTTTTCAGTAAACATAATTTTTCTACAAAAATTTGGAACAAGGATTCTTTTGTTTCTAATAAATTGACAAAATGTAAGCCGCATGGGGGGATCAGTCGGTAAAAGTTCCTGGACTTTTTGTATGTGTTAAGGATGTAACAACTGTTCTCTTAAAACCTCATTGACAATCGTTTTAGAAACATTTAACTCACGTTCTAAGAGACGGGTACTGGTACTTGGTTCTTCTTCAACTCTTTCCAGAATCATCTCTTCTGTTTCCACAGTTCGAGTTGTTCGCATACGACCCCTGCCTTCAAACTTTTTCTCAAAACTGCCCGTTTCCCGAAGATGACGATCAATATTGGCAAATGTTTGGTGGTTTGGTATTCGACGGTTAGGAAACCTCTCCATGTAAACCCTAACACTCTGACGCCCATTTCCTTGACAAAACCCGTATACCAGGAGCATGTCAACTTTCTGAGAGTTTGTATAATTTTCCATTTTTAATGGTAAAATGAACTTGTAATTCAAGAATGTTGATTGTATACTTGAGTAAATTTCATAGACTGGTGACAATTTGTCAATAATTGTCAAATTATTAAACGCCATAGCAACAAGGTCACTTAACAAATTATTGTTACAGGTAATTTCTTTTTAATATTTACAAATTTTTGACGCCCTCTACCGGCTAAACGAGACAATTTTGGATATAACTAAGTCGGCTTAGATCGTCAAACGTTGTACACGTATTTTCCGGACACCCTGTATATGTTTTTGATTTATGAAAATTGTAATATTAAAACAATATATAGGCTAAAACATTCTAATAGCACAACAATAGCTTCGTAATCAATATCGATAAATCCCAGGACCGAGTAAAAATTCTCTGATTTTTTGTTCTGTTCTATAAATAAGAGAAGTATTTTTTTCAATAGTGGTTCATGTGTGAAACTATATAATTGAGGTAGAATTTTTGATGCAATCAGGCCAGTTTTGTGCGATTCTTCACAAACTAGGGAACATGATAATACTATCATAAAGATAAATGCCTGAAACAAAAATGATGAATATAAATATTTAATTAAAAATACAATTTTTATTGCTACAAATGTGGCGCAAAGCCAAGTAAATTTGATTGATTTTAACAAAATAACTCTTTGAGGTAAAACTATGATAAAAGTAATAATAAATTGTAAATTTCTTTATTATTCTAATAATGTATGTTTAATTTTTTTAATAAATTTTAAATGAAAAGTTTAGAGGTTTGCCAACTTTGAGACATTCTTTTGGAATATCACTTACATATATTATATATATGCTCTTAAATATTGTTGTTATTCATTTGATGCAGTCTTTTAGGAATTTAAGGATTTTTAAGTGAACATTACCTAGTCCACCTTCACGATTTTTTATTATAATACTCAATTTATGTATTTTTATGTTTCTATATATCTAGATCGTTATAAGTGTATTTTTCTTGAAATTGTTCAGTTAGGTCTTGTTTAACTTTTGTTTTCCTTTAGTTTTATTCTTAGTTTTCTTACATTGTTTACAAGGTAGGTTCTGACTAAAGAAAGTCTGTATCTTTTTTTTTATTAGTGTATAATCGATTGGTTCACCGCCCGGGTGGTGTAGTGGTTAGCGTACTTGACTGCTATACCAGGAGTCTTGGGTTTGAGCCTCAAACCCCCTATCTGGAGAGTCAGGTTTTCAGCCTCCTTTCGGATAAGAAGAAAAACTTTAGTAGGTCCCGTGTACTGCCTTGATGTTGCGTGCACGTTAAAAAACCTAATAATTTAGGTTGGAATTCTTGAATTTGCGCCAAAATTCTCAGATGTGGTAGTCTTAACCTCTGGCGTCGGTGATTAGCTTTGACAGCAAAAATCACTGTTTATAATTATGTATGTACTTTGTAATTTATATTTCTTATATATTTTGTAATTAAGATTGTCCTATGTTCAGTTTTTGAATCTTTGTGGATTAAATAAAATTATTATTATTATTATTATTATTATTATTATTATTATTATTATTATTATTATTATTATTATTATTATTATTATTATTATTATTATTATTATTATTATTATTATTATTATTATTATTATTATTATTATTATTATTATTACAGACCGACGTTAAATAAATGAACTGAAAAAAATGATTGGTTTATAACTATATGTTTTGGGTCATCCATGGAAATCTTCACGTATACAGTCTTTTTTCTGATTATTTAAAGAAAGTATAAGTATTGTTGGTTGTTTCTTGTTTAAATTATTTTTAGACTTTTTTTCTTCTAATTAATCACGTCCAATATATTTTCCAATTTTTCATCACTTATTTTATATAATTTTTTTCCCGATTTATACCTCTTGTTTTGGAAGTGTTTTGTAGAAACATTCATATATATTTTTGCTTTTATCTGCCGTGGGAGCATACACTTAAATGATTTTTATTAACGTCGGATTAGTTTTGATCTGAAAAGTTATTATTTGCATTGCACCACTTGTTGAGTGTATTTTCTCACTCACAATATTATATATATATAGAATATAATTATCAGTTTAAGTTAGTCATTTCTGGATCAGGATTGTATGAATCAATTTTACGTCAGTGACATTGATATGTTAATTTTACAAATTAACATCCAAGACAATATTATTTCATTTTATTTACAAGGGTGCATTTGCATGATATATCTGATAATTACGACATCTGTGAGCTTCCCGAAGATTTCAAATCATATATATTCAAAATAAGAAATTGAACCTAAAGAAGAAGTCGACGATAACAGATTTCTCTGCAACATTTTATTGTCTTTCAAACCGAATAATTCCGTGACGCTTAAAATAAAGCTTCAAGATGACATTGAAAGAGTTAAAACTCAAACGTAGTGTTTTCAAACAAACATACACTGGACTTGAACAATGTGCTTTTTTAATAGACAAAACAACCTGTTCAAACAAAAATCAGCTGCAAGCTGAAAGACACAGCAATCAAATTTGAAGCAATTCGAGCCGAGATCAAAATGATCGAAACAGAAAAGTTAGTCAATCTCGATGAATAGCAATGCCAGGAGATGGCAAACTTTGAGAAGTCATATCGTTCAACGGTTACTGCATTTTCAAACGCATGTGCACGCAAATCAGCAAATATAGCCATTCATCGGTCGAATCATCCGTGAAATTGCCAAAAATCTCACTGCCCAAATTCAATGACGCATTTGCAAAAAGGATTTTATTTATTGATGTGTTCAATTCATTGGTAGACACAAACCAGGCATTCAGTGACATCTAAAATTTTTTGTATCTCATGTCATGTCTGACAATAGAAGCTCAACAAGTAATAGTTTCTATATCAGTAGCACAATCACAATTAAAAGATAATTTTGAAAACAAAAAACTTATTGTCAAAAATTATCTTCAGCGGCTGCTTGAATTGAAAAGGGTTGACAAAGATTTAGCGATATCAATAAGAAATTATGTCAATGAGTTTACCAAAAACATTCGTGCATTAAATGTAATAAACGAACTAAGCAAAGACACATTACAACTCTATTTGTCAACATCCAAACTAGATCGTTTGACCAAGGATAAATGGGAAAAACATAGCATTAAAATACAAAATCCAACATTAAACGACGCGATTGTTTTCTTGCATCAGCAATGTCAAATGTTGAAAGCACGACCTATATCTTCGAGACCGCCAAAACCTCAATACACTCATACGTTGGCAGCTCAAACCAGTTTTAAATGCTATGTATGTAGTCAAAATCATAGCATCTACAACTGAACCACGTTTCTCAATTTATCTTGTGAGGATAAATTGGCAAAATTAAACAGCTTAAGGCTATGCAAAAACTGTCTAGGAAAGGGTTACTTGTTGGATCAATGCAAATCGAAACGCTGCATAACTTGCAATGAGAAGCACAATTGCTTTCTTTACAATCACTCAGCAAGCGTAGCACCAATTACATACATCATGCGCTGCAATTAAAAAAGACTGACACTAATACGTCATTCTTGCAACAGCCAGTGTTTATATCAATGACAAAAACGGCAAACAACATATCTGTTGTACAATTCTAGACAATGGATTACAATTCAACTTCATCACCAAACAATTCTGTCAAAGGTTACGTTTTAACCAAGTGCCTATCAATATTCCAGTCAACGGAATGGGCAACTCGACAACTAACATATCGCACAGAACAATAACAACAATGAACTCTAGAGACCAATCATTTTCTAAAAAATTGGAATTTCTTGTAATATTTACTATTACGTCTGATCAACCATTAATACCATTACACGCATAAAAATTCACAATTCCAATCCATTTGACAAGTCGGGAAGAATTAAGAGCAAATTTATTCTGGGAACTACTTTTTATTGGACAGTTGTCATTAACAAACAACATGCAAGGGCCATTACCACAAAAAAAACAAGATTAGGATAGATTATGTCTAACAGCACATATGGTAGCGGTCATAATACAACCTGTCACGTCAACACACTACAAATTGACAAACAATTACAACAATTTTGGGACTTAGAACAAGTGACTCACAACCGCTATTTTACTCCAGAACAAAGAATTTGTGAAAAAACATTTCACAAATACAATAAACCGTGACAAGAATGGACGTTTTATTGTAAGATTGCCATTTAACAGCAACTTACAAAAATTGAAATCTTCGAGGCAGGCCGCTACCAACCAACTGTTGTCAATTGAGAGAAAATTAACAATCTGTCGCTACAACAAGTTTATTGTAATTTTATGGCGGAGTATAAAAACATAGGTCACAATATAAACATGGAATAAAATGATACAAACAAATACTATCTACCACACTATTGCATTCTTAAGACCGACAGTAGTACAACAAAGATTAGAGTCGTTTTTAACTGTTCCGCAATAACATCCACCGGTGTGTCATTAAACGATACACTTTACATAGAACCTACCATCTAGGATAACTTGTTTGCAATTATTGTGCAATTTTAAAACTTCAATTAGTACTCACAGGAAACATAAAATGTACCGTCAAATGAAGGTGCTTCCAGACGCTCAAAACTATCAAAACAAATTATAGCAATACAATAATCACGTACAAACTAATAACCATTACATATGGAACATCATCAACAGCTTCGTTCCAAGCCATCAGATGTTTACATCAATTATCAAATTCTGAAAAGGACAAATATTCAGGTGCAAGGGACATTTTGAAACAAAATTCTACGTAGATGATTGCATTACTAGAGCAAATTCTGAAGACATGCTAGGTCTAATACAAGAGGAGTTGCAACAACTACTCGAAAAAGGTGGATTCCATTTAAGAAAATGGCGCTCAAACTCAAACAGAATATTAGATGACACTTCAAATAATGCTCCAAATGACGAAAATCTTTATTCATTAACAAGTCAACATTAAAAACATTGGGATTATTATAAAACAGTAATAAAGACAGACTTTAGTTTTCTAATCAGTGATCAAAAACCATGGAAAGATTACAAAACGTGTAATTTTATCAAAATTGTCGCAAATGTTTAGCCTATTGAGATTACTTGGCCCAGTCATCATCACTGCTAAGATAACCATACAAAACTTAAGGAAGTTAAAACTTGATTGGGACGAATCAGTTCCGATGAATCAGTCAGTTTATTTATTTTGGACGGTGATTCACAATATATTTTTAACCGAACAACGCCATTGATTCGTCTAAAACGCACTATGGCCTATTGTCTACGATTTGTCTCAAACTGCAATTTTAAGTCCAAAGAGGAACGTAATTATGGAGCACTATCGGTTGAAAAATTAGAAAGAGCACTACCTCAACTGATTCGACTAGCACAGACATCCGAATACGCCAGTGACATCATGGATTTGAAAGCATCAACCACAATAAAAAAATCAAGCAAATTGATTACATTAAATCCATTTCTGGATAGTAATAAATATTCCATAGATCACTGGTTTATATTCGGTTCAAAAAACCATAAAATGTTGCAGAGAAATTTGTTGTCGTCAACTTCTTCTTTAGGTTTAACTTTTTATTTTGAATATCTCTGGTTTGAGATCTTCGGGAACAGAGGCAAGCTCACATATGTCGTAATTATCAGAGATAACATGCAAATGTATTTTTGTGAATGAAATGAAATAATATTGTTTTGGATGTTTATTTGTAATATTAACATATATATATATATATATATATATACAATGCAACATGCAAGACCATTTTAGATACGCAACGCAACATGCAAGATCACAAAGAACATACGAAGTCGTGGTCTCGTATGTTCTATATACGCAACGCAACATATAAAACCATGGTGAAGGCGCCAAAATATATGTGATCTTCTATAGGCGTGACCAGCTCTTTGGTGGGTTGCTTGTTTAGCAATGATAGAAATTTGTGACCGCCTACTATTTTCTTTCGTTATTGCAACGTTTTATATTAATTCAATTTGCATCAATTAGTTTTGATTACATTTTTATTCTGTGCTGCAATATCCTGATTAATTATACAAAACACGCAGTACTATTTATTTTTATTGGAATAATCCTTAATTTTATTTTAATACCTAGCGACGGCAAGTGGCATAATAGAGATATTGTTAGCATAATATTGTTTGAAACATCTGCTGCTTAAGCAGGCTATTGAACTGGCATGACTTTGAGATAAACACAAATTCACGGCGATGTATTATAGTATCATTATATTATTTATTACTGCTTTTACTTATTGTTTTATTGCGCGTTAATATCATACAACACTATATCAATCACAATAGTTTTCAATAATCAATATAAACTTTTTAATTATAATGTAACCTAATTAACAAATTTATTTTGCAGTTTTTAATAATGAATATTATATGAAAAAATAGTTTTTGTAATTTAATATGCAAAATTGTTCTATTTAATTGAAATTTATTTAACAAAAATTTCTAAGTATGCAGATTACAAAACATACAATATGTAAACTTTTACTTCCACATTGTTTGACAAGTTAAATTGAATGCATGCAACTAAAACTAACTGAATTAAATAGTAATGATCTGGCGGCTTACTTATTTAGACGTTTAGTTATTTACTTGTTTACATGTGTATTTGTTTAGTTGGTTACTTCTTTACTTGTTTATTTGTTTACTTGTTTAGTTATTTACTTGTTTAGTTGTTTACATGTTTAGTTGTTTAGTTGTTTTGTTGTATACTGGTTTACTTATTTATTTGTTAACTTGTTAACTTGTTAACTTGGTAACTTGTTAACTTGTTTATTTGTTTACTTGTTAACTTGTTTATTTGTTTATTTGTTTACTTGATTACTTGTTTACTTGTTTACTTGTTTACTTGTTTACTTGTTTACTTGTTTACTTGTTTACTTGTTTACTTGTTTACTTGTTTACTTGTTTACATGTTTACTTGTTTACTTGTTTACTTGTTTACTTGTTTACTTGTTTACTTGTTTACTTGTTTACTTGTTTACTTGTTTACTTGTTTACTTGTTTACTTGTTTACTTGGTTACTGGTTAACATATTTAGTTGTTTACTTGTTTACTTGTTTACTTGTTTACTTGTTTACTTGGTTACTGGTTAACATATTTAGTTGTTTACTTGTTTACTTGTCTAGTTAGTTTGTTGTTTACTTGTTTACTTGTTTACTTGTTTACTTGTTTCACAAAAACAACTGTATAACGAAACAAGTAAATAACTATATTATGTGTATGTTGAGATAATATAAAATAAGTAATTTATCCGCCGTCGGACCATTACACCTTATTCCAGTTAACATATTTTAAGTTTTAATCTTAATGCATTCAATTTAATTTAAAACAAGTTATCTTGTAATAGTGATCAGTCAGATTATTTGAATACTAAATCTTTGTATCTATCTATAGCTTATTTTATGCGATGCAATAATATAAAATAAGAAATTCAACTGCCGACGGATAAATACTATAAAGTTTAGATAATTTTAAATGTTACATTATAGAAAAAATGTTTAGTTAAACACTTAAAAAATTGCAATTGCAAATTAATTAAACTATTATTATGCGCAAAAAAGGTTTATACTTAATAAGTGAAAAAAATAACAATAAATACAATAAATAACAATAAAAGATTACAGAATAAATTGTTTACTTGTTTACTGGTTTACTTATTTAGTTGTTTATTTGTTTACGTAATTACTTGTTTACTTCTTTGCTTGTTTACTTGTTTGAGTATTACTTGTTTACTTGTTAACTTGTTTACTTGTTTTGTTAGTTTGTTGTTTAGTTGTTTACTTGTAAACTTGTTTACTTGTTTTGTTAGTTTGTTGTTTAGTTGTTTACTTGTTTACATGTTTACTAGTTTATTTATTTAATTTTTTACTTGTTTAGTTATTTGTTTACTTGTTAACGTGTTTGCTTGTTAACTTGATAACTTAATAAATTGTTTATTTATTTACTTGTTAACTTGTTTACTAGTTTGCTTGTTAACTTGTTAACTTGATAACTTGTTTATTTGATTATTTGTTTATCTGTTCACTTGTTAATTTGCTTATTTTTTTGCTTGTTTATTTGTTTACTTGTTTACTTGATTACTTGTTTACTTGTTTACTTGTTTACTTGTTTACATATTTACTTGTTTAATTGTTTTCTTATTTACTTGATTACTTGTTTATTTGTTTCACACAAACAAATTCGCAAGTTTGTGTGACAGCAACAGTGAAGTTATCTGAGTGTTTTATATCATTATTACTGCAAGTACATATATTAATAACATTGTATTGGTTTTGTGTTGTATTATTTGCTTGTCTATAAACGTTTGTGGAATAAATTATTTAATCTGCAGACTATTAGTTAAAATTAGCTGAGTTATTTCATATATAACCTAAAATTCTACACAGTTTAATATTCACAACAATAACAGTGTCTACAATATTTGTCACTGCATTAGCTATACAACAAATATCCGCTACCTACCACCGTAACACACTGCGTTAGAGACCCGACTCATAAATCAAGGGTCCGCGGTTCAAATCTTCAGCCTAAAATTAATAAAATTATTTTTTACATTTAGTTTGTTAATATTTTTTTTAAATCTAGTCATTAATATTATATTATATTTTATTTTATTTTAACTTTACATCATTTCCATTTTTTTACTAAATCATACCATCAACATCTGTTATAATATTACGTTTAACTTATTTCACTCATTGTAATTAACCTCCCTCTGTTCTCACTCATATTACCTATCCGTTGCCTATATCTTGTCTAGTTTACTGGTCAGTCACTAAAACGGGCACTGAATTGTGTCCCTGTCAAATCCTTTTAATGTAAAGTTTTATTAAAAACATGACTAAAACAAGGAATTCAAAAAATACAAATAAAAAAGATGAATCAAGCGATAGCGAAGAAGAAACTACTAACAAAGATATCATGAAAACATTAAAAGAACTAAAAACATCAGTAGAATATATGAGTAGTAAATTTGATGAGATTTTAAAAGAAAATAAAGAAATTAAAAAGCAACTAAAAAAAAACTGAAAAATTAAATGAAGAATTAATAGAAAGAGTAGAAACATTAGAAATAACACTTGAAAAAACCGAAAAAGAAAAAATACAAAACAATATAATAATAGTCGGAGTCGACAAACAGGAAAAAAATGAAAAATCAGAAGAAGTTGTGATAAAAATAATGAAAACACTAAACACAAATATAAAAAAAGATCAAATAAAATCAGCATACAGAAAAGACAACTTAAATGAAAGAAGTCCAATAATTGTAGAATTGAAAAATAAAGAAGACAAGGAAAATATTTTGAAAACAAGAAAAAATATTGGATCAATTACTACAATAGAATGTGATTTGAAAGGAAAATCCAACGAAATATACATAAACGAACAACTAACGGCACGTACAAACATGCTGTTCTTTAAAGCAAGAGAACAAAAAAAAGAGTCTCAATACAAATATTTATGGACCAGAGATGGGAACATATACATAAGAAAAACCGATACAAATACAAAAATTAAAATTAAAAACGTTTCTGACATTGAAAAGCTAAAATAGAAAACCTAAATTAAAAGAAAAAAAAAAATCATATAAAACAATTCAAAATGTATTCAATATATTTACATAATGCCAGAAGTATAAAAAACAAATTTGAAGAAATAGAACTCATTCCTACAATATATAATAAACCTACAATAATTGCAATAACAGAAACCTGGCTAAAACCATATAACCAAGACTTTTATAGACTAGATAATTACAATGCAGAATATAATTCAAGAAGCACCAAAGGAGCTGGAATTGCGCTCTATATTAAAAAAGATACGGAATATAAATTAATAACAAATAAAACAATAAAAGATATACAAATATTAACAATACAACTAAAAGAAGAAAATACAGCAATTACCCTAATCTACAAACCTCCACGAATAAACTTCAGAGATCTTAAAACGACACTAAAAAACAATATCATCAACAGGAAAAAACCACTAATAATAATAGGCGATTTAAACGTCAATATTGCAGAAAACGATAACGAGACACGAGAATATAAAAACATATTATTAGAACATGGTTACAAAATAGTAAACAAAACATCAATACAATATTACACAAGAAAAAACCCTAACCCAAATGGAAAAAACTCTATACTAGACCATGTTATAACAAATAATAAACAAGAAATAGAAGATCTAACAATAATTCCATCAAATATATCTGATCATTGCGAATTAATAACCAAAATAAAAACAAAGCAAAAAACTAATAAACAAAAATATGAATATTTTGAACATATTTTTACAGATCACAACAAAATAACTAAAGAAATTAACAACATGAACACAAAAGAAATAGATAGCTTTGAAAACCTGTCAAAAAAACTACAACAAATTATAGAAAGTAACCAAACTACAAAGAGGTTTAAAAGAACAGAACAAAGCCCATGGATCAATACAGAAGTCTTAGACAACATTAAAAAAAGAAACAAACTTCACAAAAAACACCTTAGAAACCCAAACAATGAAACAATAAAAAACGAATACTGCAAACAAAAAAGAAAACGTTATACAACATAAAGAATACCAAAATACTGTATTATAAAAACAAGTTTCAATCAAACAAAGATAACCCCACAAAACTATGGGATTTAATAAACAAACAGCTTAACAAAAAGATTTCTAAACAAATAAACATTGAACAAATATTAAAAGAAAATGAAACAACAACTAAAATACCAATGGAAATAGCAAATGAAATAAATGAATATTTTACAAATATTGGAAAAAAACTAGCAGAAAAACAACTCTCAAGAACAAATGAAGAATCAAAAACTACAACAATAAAAAGAAAAATAAACAACATACACTTTGATTGCACATCGCAAGAAGAAATAAATAAAATAATCATAAAATTGAAAGACAACAAAACAATAGGTTTTGATAAAATTACAAACAACATAATAAAACAAAACAAAACCATTCTAACACCAATATTGGTGAACATAATAAATAAAGTTATCGAAACAGGTATCTACCCATGCTACATGAAACAAACAATAATAGTGCCTATACATAAAAAAGAAGATAAAACAAAACCAGAAAATTATCGACCTATATCACTACTATCAACACTAAATAAAATACTAGAAAAAGTGATTCATACCAGACTAACTGAACACATAAACAATAACAACATAATATTCAAACAACAGTATGCGTTTCAACAAAATTCTGGAACACAAACAGCTGCATATGATCTCATAGACCATATAAAGCGTAAAGTGGACCAAAAAGAAACTGTAGTAGCAATGTACATCGACATGAAAAAGGCATTTGATACCATATCCAAAACAAAACTTATTAAAAAACTGGAAGCAATTGGAATAAAGGGTAAAGAACTAAACCTAATAGACACATACCTTAAAAACAGACCACAAAAAACAAAAGTAAACTCTACAGAAAGCAAACCACTACAGGCTGATTACGGCATACCACAAGGAGGAATATTGCCACCGACACTATATATACTATACACGAATGATATTTTAGAACTTACATTACATGGAACACTCTATATGTATGCTGATGACACATGCATTATATATTCGGGAAAAGAAAATATAGAATTAGAAAAGATCTTAAAGAAGACGTTAAAACCTTAGAAACATGGTATTACAACAACTTACTTACTATCAACGAGACAAAAACAGAATACATGATTTTTAACAACAAACAGGAAACCCCTATAACAATAACAATAAATGGCAAAACTATAAGACAAATAAAAGAAGTGAATTACCTGGGTCTGACTATTCAAGAAAACCTGAAATGGGATGCTCACATAAACAAACTTGTGAAAAAAAATTCTTCAACAATAGCGGCTGTAACAAAAATACGAAATTACCTACCAAAAAACTCAAAAAAATCAGTTTATCATGCAATATTTGCATCACATAACAAGTACCTAAACCATATCTGGGGAAACACAACCAAAAAAAACATAAACAAACTACAAAGACAACAAAATAAATTCATCAAAATTCTATACACACTGGACAGAAAAACACCTTCAACTGAACTATACAAGGAAGAATTAAATATAAATAAGATGATAGACTTGAACAATATACTATTGCTATATAAAATAAATCACAAAATGATAAAAACCAATATAAAAATACAGTCAAACAAAGAAATACACAACCATCAAACAAGAAGAAAATCGCACATAAGGACTACAAAATATACAACTGTTAAATGCAGACAGACACTAACAACAGAAACTACAAAGCAATACAATAATCTGCCAACATTTATAAAAAGTCTTAATTACATACCATTTAAATTAAAAATAAAACACATGCTACTACACGACAAAATATAAATTAAATAAATAAAGAGAACAACTCAAACAAGCCTTCAATACCAATAGCCTGAGACGGGAATAAATACCCACAAACCTCAGGACGATGAGAGAGGGACGAAACCATTTTTTATTTTATTTTATACATTAAATATATATATTCATTTTATCTTAATTTTAATTTGTTGCTAGACATAGTTTTATAATTAATTTTTAGTTTAAAGTACATATGTAATAATATTAATAATAAAATTCTTACTTACTTAACAGTACAACAAAACAAATAAAAAAAACTATATTATGTGTATGTTAAGATAATATTAAATAAGTAATTTATTCGACGTTGGGCCATTACAGCTTAACGCTAGAGAATACTAGTAGTATTGTTATGGAAAAATATTAAATCCTATCACATCTACGAGAATATCAGTAAACTTTTCTCTCTAGAAAAATATTAACACGTACAGCGCCGTTTTTAAATTAAAATTAGTTCTTATAGGACAAAACGTCAACCAACTCAATATCCAAACGATAAGATTTTAGTCATTACTTTTTTTATATGTTGAACTACATACAATTTTCTATGTCTTCATGTTTTTAGATAAAGATTTGAAGCTATATTTAAAGAGAAAAAAATAACAAAAAACTAATTAAAAACGTCACGTTTGAGGGCACAGATTGGACTTTCTTCTACAATGTGTGAAAATTTTATTCAATTATATTTAGGCGTTTTCTTGCTGAGTTGGATGCTGTGAACCCTTATAATAGCGCAATAATTCTCCCCCCTTAATCAAGTTAATATATTTTAAGTTTTAATCTTAATGCATTCAATTTAATTCAAAACAAGATATCTTGTTATGTGATCATTCAGATTAATTGAATAATGAATTTTTGTGTTTATTAAAAGCTTATTTTATGCGGTGTAATAATATAAAATAAGAAATTCAACTGCCGACGGATAAATACTACAAAGTTTAGATAATATTAATTGTTACATTAAAGAAAAAATTTTAGTTATATACTTAGAAAATTGCAATTGCAATTCGATTAAACTATTACTATGAGCAAAAAAATATTACAATTAATAAGTGAATAAAAATAAAATAAATAAGAAGAAAGAGTTATAGATGAAGCTTGTTCAGTTGTTTACTGGTTTACTTGTTTATTTCTTCACTTGTTCACTTGTTTACTTGTTTACTTGTTTACTTGTTTACTTGTTTACTTGTTTACTTGTTTATTTGTTTACTTGTTTACTTGTTTACTTGTTTACTTGTTTACTTGTTTATTTGTTTACTTGTTTACTTGTTTACTTGTTTACTTGTATACTTGTTTACTTGTTTACTTGTTTACTTGTTTACTTGTTCACTTGTTCACTTGTTTACTTGTTTACTTGTTTACTTGTTTACTTTTTTACTTGTTTACTTGTTTACTTGTTTACTTGTTTACTTGTTTACTTGTTTACTTGTTTACTTGTTTACTTGTTTACTTGTTTACTTGTTTACTTATTTACTTGTTTACTTGTTTACTTGTTTACTTGTTTACTTTTTTACTTATTTTGTTGTTTACTTGTTTAGTTGTTTACTTGATTACTTGTTTACTTGTTGTTCTGTTTAGTTGTTTATTTGTTTACTTGTTTATTTGTTTAGTTATTTACTTGTTTAGTTGTTTACATGTTTAGTTGTTTCGTTGTTTACATGTTTAGTTGTTTTGATGTATACTGGTTTACTTGTTTATTTGTTAACTTGTTTAGTTAGTTTGTTGTTTAGTTGTTAACTTGTTTACTTGTTTCACACAAACGGAACAAATAATTAACAATATTATGTGTTTTTTGAGATAAAATAAAATAAGTAATATCCGCCGTCGGACCATTACTGCTTAATGCGGTTAATATGTTTTAAGTTTTAATATTAATTCATTTAATTTAATTCTAAGCAAGTTATCTTGTATTAAATAATAATTTAATTAATATTGGATTGTTGTATTTATTGAAGCCATATTATACGCAGCGTAAAAATGATAAAATAAAAAATTTAACTGTTACTTAAAAAACAAATTTTTTATTTGTATACTTAGACAATTGCATTTTCAAATTAAATAATCAATTAACATGCGCAAAAACGGTTTACACTTTTTACAAGTGGAAAAAAATAACAATAATAATTTCTTCACGCTTATATACGTAGATTGATACCTAGCATAAAAGTGTTTTTAATTGTACTACATTTATTGTGATATAATAAGAAATAAATCCATCCATCATAATTTAAAATAAAATAATGTAAAATAAAATATATGTAGCCTATACAAATATCATTACAGCGAAAATAAGTTAAAAGGATGCTGTAATATCCAAAAGAAACGGTCTACTACAAAAAAATACACATAAAATCTATTTATAGTTTTACGTTTCCCCTTTTATTGATGAAGGTTGAGTGAAGAAGTTAATATATTCCAGTCTTTAAATGCTTCGTTTTATACTAACTAATATAATTATATCGCAATTAATGTAAAATATTACATTATATTAAATGCAACTTGATTTGTTAATAGTATAAAGAAGATTTAAATTAAAAAAAAAAATTGCTTGCTTGTCTAATAAATTAATTGAATGATTGGTATATTTAAATTTGTGTGATGGCATTTCATTCAGAATAGGGTAAAATAAAATTACAATGAAGATAAAGAATTGTATTATGTAAAAGGTTAGGTATTTACAATCATAACAGTTTGCTTAACAAGCAACGTTGGCCATGGAAATAAAATAATGGGCGTGCGTTATTTGTTCTATCGGCCGGCCTACACAAATTAAAACCTGCTGTAACTTTTTTATTTAAGAGTGTAAAAGAAAGGTACAGTTAGCTTTCTGCTACAAATTTGATTTTCTATCTATATGTTCAATAATTAGAAAAGTATAAAAGTGACTTTGCATGTTGCATTGTAAATATATATATATATATATATATATATATATATATATATATAATGTCACTGACGTCAGATTGATTTATACAATCCTGATCCAGAAATGACTAACTTAAACTGATAATTACAGCATGTTTAAAGTATATTCAAACATTGAAAGCTTGTTTGAACTAGGTTTAGACGCCAAAAAATATCGGAAAAAGATAAACTATTCATACCAGTTTTTGCTATACTAAATGCGGTTTTTGTTAAAAACAAAATTTAACTCTTATAAAAAAACTTCAAGAGGGTTGTCGCACAACTATCTGCAACGGGCGCAAGCCAGGATGCTCTGCTTTCAATTTCTTGAAATGTCAGACACAATCAACTTTGATCAATTTAAAGCCTAAACCCAACCTGATCTCAGTTAATGGGAAAACCAGCTTCAAGGACATAGAATGGGCAAGTTTATTTCCGAGCTGCTGCATATTTTTTATAATATTCAATTGATAAACACAATGCTGAATAGATGTTTTCAAACTCATGACCAAGTTTTAGAAAACAGCCGCAACGTTTCTGGTTTTTAAATTTGTTATAGTAACTCAATTTAATTTTAATTTTTTAGATTATTCTTTATCCACACCTTATTATTATTTACTGAATACGCAAAATGTGTGCTGTTTTTGGTCGATAAATGTACTAAATTGTTTGACAATTAAAAAATTTGATTGAACTGACTCAGTTGTAAACAAGAAATTCACATGTCGGTCAAGCCGGTTTATTGAAATATTAAAATAAAAAAATTAAATTAAATTTTGTCTTCCATCTATAGAAATCAACCAATTGCAATTCTTAAGCTAAAGGAAGAAATTCCACGCGCCATTGGCAAAATTGAATATGCAATACATTTTTGCAAACTTAAGAAATCTTGCACTCATTTTAAAATACTTTTTAGGTACATTTTCACACGTTGAGCCTTTAAGTCTGTGGGTGCGTCCAGTAGGAAAAGGGAACCGGAGAAATAAAATACCCAACGTAAAACAAAAACTGACCAGACTAGAATTACACATGCACACATACCTGCGAAGAGACTAACATTAAAAAGACATGGAATTGGAAATTAATATACTTGTAGATAAGTAAAAAAAAAACACCCCAGGGAGCTTCCGATAATAGGCAAACCTCCACTACCCAAGAAGTAGTCCCAAGCTTGGTAAGTAAAGCTAAGGTCCAAAAGATTTGGAAAATATACAGAGATGGTGCCAAACACGCCTTCGTGACGGTACTCAAAAGCACGGCCATCTTGCTTAAGGCAAAAAAGACTGTTGGCAAATGCTAGAATAGATGGCGCGTAAGAGAACTAGAACCCTTACAGAAATGCTACAAATGCCACCGTGTAGGGCAACTGGCACATAAACCTGTTACAAGTGTGGAGGAGAAGGTCACAAAATAAAAGACTGCTCTAACCTCCAAAAATGCTAGCTCTGTAACGAAGAAGGGCATAAGACTGAAACGATGCTCTGTCCTGCATACTGAGCCCTTGTCAAAGCGCAGGAGAAGAAGAAGAGGAAAAACCAATTGACTAAAATGCCAACAAAAATTGTACAAATAAACTTTAGTAGGAGTAGGAAAGCCATGGATCTTCTAATGAACAAATGCGCCAAAGAAAATGCTGCCATTGCTCTAATTTTGGAGAAAACACAAAGCATTGCAAAAACCAGAGCGCAATGGTTGACAGACCAAAACGCGGACGCAGCTATTTACGTGCCACATACCCACACCAAGGTTTACAAGACGGGAAATGGAAAGAAATACGTATGGGTAGAAAGCGAAGACACCGTTTTTTACTCATGCTACTTTTCAGCAAAAACCCAAGCAGACGCCTTTTGAAGCATCCTCGGCAAGGATTTAAAAAAACACTCAAAAGCAATCTTGATTGAAGGTGACTTCAATGCAAAGTCCCATAGCTGGTGCTCCTCAACCAAAGACCGCAAAAGTAACAAGCTTGCAGAGTAGGCCGCCGAACACATCGACGTAACCTTCTGCACAGCAAATCTGGCCAAGACTATACTAAAGTGGGAGGTGAGCAGGAGAAAAACCTCAGTTTCTACAAAACAATTAATATAGAAGTCAAATCCCAAACAAAGGCAATAAAAAAATTGTTCTAAAAGTAAAAAAAAACTGGTATTTTAAACCCGAACAAGCTGATTTTTCATACACAGTCTCCGACCTGATGGCGGCTTTAGTAAAAACTTGTAACAGCGTTCTTGCCAGGAAAAAAGAAACAGAAAAGAACATACAAGCAGTTTACTGGTGCAACAGTGATATCGCCACTCTGAGGAGCAGTTGCGTAGGAGCTAGGCAAGATCTCACTCGCGCACGCAAAAAAGTCAGCCTGGACAAAGATAAGGTAGACGCTCTGACAGAAAACTAAGAAAAAAAGGGCCCTGGGAAGCGTTGTGTCTTCCATAATCTTATATGGGGCACCAGCATAGAGCCAGTAGTTTTACAAAAAAAAGTATTGCGAGGTACTAGAGCGTTCTCCAAAAAAGGTGGCCATCTGCGTACAGGACCGTCTCCACAAAGGCGATACAGCTGATTGCCAAAACTATTCCGTTGCACCTGCTGGCTGTAGAACGGTCATACAAATCCTGCAGTGCAAAGCAAAAAAGGTTAGCAAGGGAGTCAACGATCAGCAAATAGGAAGAAGAGTGGCAGGAAAATATCGGCACTGCAAAATAAACAAAAACTCTTATCAAAAGCGTAAAACCAAGGAATACCAAAAAACACGGGTGCGTTGATTACTACCTTACCCAGTTATTAAGCGGACACGGTTTTTTGTCTTACCTGTACAAGTTTAAGCTGCGGTAAAACAAAGACTGTCCATATTGCGGCTCTATTGATACACCGTAGCTCACGGTGCTAGAATGCAGCAGATGGGCTGCAGAAAAGGAAAGCTGGGCGTTCATCTTTGGCGCAGATGGAATCACCAAGCACAACATAACCAAGCACATGTTGGACAGCAAAACGAAGTGGATGAGCGTCAAATCTGTTATAAGCAGCATACTTAAAACAAAGGAAAGGAATGAAAAACAACTGAGTGCAAAATAACTTAGTCAATGCAACAAGGAAATGGCACTAATAAAGTAATGCCGCATGGTTTTTCCATTGGTGTTCATGCAGAAACGAGAAGTAGTTTTGGTGGGTAAGGTTCCTTGTGAAAAAGGTGGTCACTCCCACATTACTATGTAGAATGGCGTGCATAAAGCATTTCCACCTCTTTAAAAAAAATTAATAAAAATATTATGAACAAAGATAATGCGGCAACGTTTTCCAACGCGTTGCGTAGCAAGGTTATTGACTTTATATTAGCAAATCATAGAGCAAGTAGTGATAAAAAGTGGATCGTGTCGGACAGGCTGTTATTGCCTGATCATGCGTACATCCAATTTATTATAAAACTTGGAAAATAATATACTATAACTAGTTAGACAAATCCGGATCTGTCTAAAAGCACAGGCAGATATACATCTTGGTCTTTACGCTAATAGAAGTTCCTGATACAGAGAATCCAAAACTCCTAAACAAAACAACAAAAAAAAGAGACTGGCATAAAGCAAAAACCATAACCAATTAAAGCAACCTAAAATGATGGATCAACATATTTGAACCAATTAGCCTGACATTTTTAATACAAAAATTAGTAAAAAAATGATCGATAATTACATGCGGGACAAGGCCAAACAGGCAAACTAATGTAAACTATTTATAGACTACAGAAAGTGCAAATTGCTTCGGGTAGACAATACTACCTTAAAATCTATTGCAAAGACAATGGAGAGCTAAAAAATAAAAAAAAAATGTGTAGCAATGAGTCAAATCTATGCTCAAAAACCGGATTACAAACATAACATTTTATAGAAAAACTGTATAAGCTAAAGTTGCAACGGAGTGCTTACAGAGAGGTGTACTGCCATCTATACTGTGGTATCTAGTTGCAAACAATTTACTACAGATACTTAATAATATGGGAAAACGCAAAGACTGCCTTAGGCTATATTAATAATCTTACCATTCTTTACACAAAAAGTTTAGAGCAACTGTGTCAAATATAATACAAAATGCATTAAATAGCGTATAAAAAAAATTGTGCCAAAAGAAAGGGCTTTTAGTAAACTTAAGTAAAATGGCAACTAAATCGTGAAGATATATAGAGCAACGCGCTCAATGATAAAGGAAGTAAAATATCTGGTTATCACGTTTGACTAACTATTAGAACCAGACCATTTGGGTGCTCTTTGCAACTAAAATGATGACCGGACTGACACCTAATACGACCAGATGGCCATGTGGCTATATACAGTTGTAGTTAGACTTATTAGTACACATGGAGCGCTTGTATGGGTAGAAAAATCTATTTTTAAGTGCACGGCCAACAAGTTAAGTGAAGAGGCTAGCATGTCTGTTAATAACGGCGGCAATAAGAACAATGTCCACAGCAAAAAATATAAAGTCGGGCTTCATAAAAGGTCATTGCATCAGAAACACATTTAATGTGATAATATTACAACAAAACAAATAGACAAACATAAGATACTTAGAAACAGTCAAGAAAACTATTTGGTACACAGATAAGGTTAAAGAACAGATTGTCATAATGTACAAAGACAAAAACAAAGAAAGACAAACTTTGTAACCCTTGGGCAAATATACTTTCTTGTTCCAGGCAGAGATGGCTGCTATCAAGTAGGGCGCAAAAGATATGATCAAGACGGGCCTATACCCTAACACCACTATGTTAATTAGTAAAGCGGCACTGTACTGCAATTGCCAGTAATATTATCCAAATTGATTATGGCTGCATAAACAGTCTGGAAGCAGTGGTCACAACCTGCCTTGTCTGAATACCAAAATACCAAAAAATATAAAAAAAACACTATGGCAAATCAGCTCACCAAGAAAGAAACAAACCTTGGCTTTTCATAGTATAGTAGTATAGTAGTAATGTATTAGAATCTTTAAAAATATTCTTATTAGGACTATTGCATATTACCAAAACCTTGGTAACACATACGAGTCAAACCAGATTGCTAAGGCTTACAGGACTGATAACCAAACACTGTGATTTTAACAAGCACATGCATACAATGGACGCAGATAAAATTCCGATACACTTGCTGAGCAAATGCAAAGTTTATAAACTGTAACGCACTACTTTATTTGGCAAACACAACATTACTAAAGCAGAACAGAAAGTAATCTCTTAGCAAAAAATGCTGGACATAAGAGACAGAGTTGCTAAAGAAATAAAACAACAAATGTGTACAACAAGATCAACAGGACCGCACTGCAAGGGGCTACAAGCAAATCACTTTAGAGAAAGGAAGGAGAATGGTACAGTATGAATTGTCTTTTTAAGATTGTTTCCTTCTTACGCAAATAACACATTAAGCAATACTACAAATTATTTATTTTTTCTTAGAGTTAGATTATTCAACCACGTTCAAAAGCACATAGTTTGCTAAAAAAGTGTTTGCTGTCAACTACAAGATTTTAATTTAAATTGTTTTGCACAACATTTTTTTTATTATTTAAGCAAACAACTGTAGCTTCATCTAGTGCAATTTAACACAGTCGTTTGTTTGATTATTTACATCAACAATTGTGTTTATAAGCACAGAATTATTTATTCAAATTTGTCTTTCGTAATCATGCAATGCCGTGGTCATACAAGGCACATTTGTGGAACCAAAACAATGGTATGTACTTGACCCTTGGCCGCTGTAATTGTTAGGTTATTAATTCAATTCATAATTTCTTTTAAATTAAATGTATGAAAAAAATAATTGCATTTAAAGATATAAGTTAAATTAGTTATAGTCAATAGGTACAGTAAAAATATTGATATTTATTTTACTATTATAAAAATAAATGATTTATGCAATTTTGTTGTATAATTTTTGTACGTGTATAAACTTTCTGTTTGTTGATAAAATCATCATAATAATAAAAAACTGTTAGTTAAGGTGATTAATTATTATAATATTTGCTTTTTTTGTGGTTGTAACCTAATAAAACAACTAATTACATACCCTGTACTTATTTCAGACAATAGTCAATAGTATTTATTATACTTATTTGACCATAGTAAATAAACAATAAATAAACAAGCAATAATATATTTACTTCTATTAACACTTTTGATTACTTGTTTGATACGATACTTTTGTTTTTTTAGTTTAGATAGTCTGGTTAGTTTGACTATTATAGTTTAATATTAAAAATAAAAACGATAATTAATATCGAATTAAATAGAAAGCTTAAATAAAAAAACTTTGCGTGATGGAGTATTCATATACCTGCTCAATATAACTATAGGTAGACAATAATTAAAAATATATTATTAATGACAAACGCAATAAAACGGTAATTTAAACCTTATTAAAGTATAAATAATTCATACTCATAAAGTCTATATTTAACTATTTGTAATTTTGAAATAGAAAATAATTAGATTAATATTAATTTCTTCTATATCAGACATAAATTTAATTGTAAACTTAATTTTCTGTGCAAGTAAAAGTCTGAAAAATAAATAATACTTACTATATGTATAAAAATAATTACACCAATGGAAACAGTAGCCAAAATTAAATGTTCTTTAAATATAGGACTAAATCCCATTACACATTTTAAAGTCAAATTAATGCCTTGAATTGTCACTAATATCAACAACGCGCACAATAATAATACATGAAATCCATACGATTTACTAATTACCGCCACAAGACCACTCAAATTGTTATGCAACCGAAAGAACATACAACAAATGGAGTACTGTTCAGAATCAACTTCACCTTTTTCATTCAACACTGAACTAAACTGCACAAAATATAACAGTTGTGTATTCAGAAAATAAATCTTTTCTTTTATAGATGTATTTAGGTAATAGATTTTCAATACACTCAAAGCAGCCAAGTATAAATTTATATTAAATTGCAAATTGACTAACAATTTATTTAATCTATCAGCTGTTCCATATGTTGGTACTAAATTTACTATAAGAATATGTATTATTATAACCAGCAATAGAAAAATGCTTTCAAAATGTTTAGATCTTTTTTGAATACCATCTCCAGTTCCAAATTTTTGAGTCAAATTTTTATAAATATATTCTAATTTACGATAAATTTCAAAATCCTGTTCACAGTTTTTATTAGCGTAAATAATTGAAATGCAGTTGAAAAGCACTAGTAAACTGCTAACGGCGATGTCTAGAATAACCATAGTATCAGTACATTTTGTATAAAACACTTTCCATTTTACTTCTAAAGCCCATATGTAGCTCAACAATACTATTAATATTATAATTAAACTGTAGAAATTATAATGAAGTTTATATAGTTTGTTTGGCACTGATAGTCCAAATACAGAGAGAATTGTTTTGAAAATGACACATTGTGACTGTTTGGTTGTGGTTGTGAACATAATAACTGCTGCCGTTGTTACATGGTAGCATCTATAAACGTAATAAAATTGATATTCGTTGTAATTGTGTGAGAACACGACAACGTTCTAGCGATAACTATATAATTTAGTTTATTTTAGGGCACGGAATAATTTAGTTTCTAATGGATTTTTTTATTAATTGTTAATTTTTTGTGCTATATATTATTTTAATATACAATTTTATCTAACTTACATAAGTTGTATGTTTGATAAAATATATCAAACTAAGCAATTACTTGAAATACATATGTCCATGTCATGTTTAAACAGACAAATAATACATAGTACTTATTTCTTCATTTACACACAGTGTTTACATAAATATTGCAAATTAATTTTGTTTTATGTAATATATGAATAAATAATTTAAATTACTAAATGTTTGAATATATAAATAGTTTATAAAATGGTTTAGAATACAAATATATAAACAATAATTAAAACTTTATTAAGTAGTGCATAATTTCTATTCAAAATGCAGCGCGCGGCGGTAAGAACCAGAGTTAACCGGGTGCCGTTCATCATTCAATTTTTGTATTTTAATAAAAAAGCAATTTTCGTACTTGCTTTTGAATCACTACAAAGTAAGCATCAATCAAACTAATTTTATTATTATAAAATGTGTTACAAAAAGGTAGTGCGTTAAAAATTTTAATTTTCAATTATTTGCGATTTCTTGACCAAATTTGAATGATTGGTGTCATATCAATATTTAAGTGAACTTTAGTGACAAAGATACAAAAGATGATACAAATGTAGCGTTGAATAGCTGGAAGTGTCTACTATTCTAGTACAAAAACACGTTTTTGTCGCTGCAGTAGTATTTTTTTTTTTATAGAGGTTAGAAACAAACGCGTTTTCTCAATAATAATGTGTGACAAAAAAAAGCGAGCAACAGATCAATTTGAAATTTCTGGCTAAATTAAAAAAAAAAACTCCGACTGATTGCTAGAAGTTGTTGAAAAAGGCCTATGGTAAGAATTTTTTTCTGGTGCGAGTGTTTTTCAATGGTATAAATAGTTTTTTGAAGACCGAGAGAGCACCAAAGATGACCAACGTCCTGGTCGACCTGTCTCTGTTTCAACTTTCCAAACAATGACTAAAATTAATGAAATTGTGCAAGGAGATTGTCCTATAAACATTTGAATAACTGCTGAAACTGTGAACGCCGATAAAAAAACTTTCAAAAAAATTTCACATGACGAATTGAACATAAAGAAAGGCTGTGCAAAGTTGGTCCAAAACTTTTTTTTAACACTTTAAGAGCAAGTTTGTAAGAAACGGCCGGAGTTGTGGAAATAAGTCGTGGATTTTGAACCAGGACAACGCTCCTGCCCATGACTTTCTGTCTGTGAAGTGTTATTTAGCCGCTAAAGGCACTTCCGAAGATCAAGTCTGCCTTAAAAGAAACCCGGTTCGAGTCGATGGAAGAAGTAAAGCAAAAATCGGCGGAGTTCCTACATGCTTTTACAAAAGAAGACAGCATTGCTTTGACCAATAGAAAAACAAATGGAATGGTGTGTGGCAAGAGGAGGGGAGTACATTAAAAGAAAGCATTTAGTTATAAAATAATTTTAAAGCAGTCTCGCTATTAAATGGTCACACTTCTTGCCTAGAACCTTTGTTACATTTGATCACCTACTATCTTCAATATACACGGAGAATATATAAAGTCTCATTTTACTGTTGCGGCATTTTTGATCTGTTAAATAGCAAGCCTAAATTCTTGACATTTGTTATTAAAAACTATACAATTTAAAAAAAAATTGTACAATACACGCTTCCACAACGTATAGAAATAATAAAAAAATATTATAGATACGGTAAAAATATTGTTGAGACAGTTCAAAACATTGCTCCGGTCACATTGTTGAAAAAATCTAGGTTTGTCTATTTCAAGGCGTTTACAGCAATTAAGAATTTTAAAGTTTAGCTTTCACCGCATACTGCATAAAGGGCAGTTGACGCAAGCAATAAAGGTTAATTATAAAACACTTTTTGGAAATCCAGGCCATTTCTATTTCAGCGGGTTTGTTAATAAACAAAACTGCCGCATCTGAGTTTTCAAATAATAGTTAAGAAACCTCTTTATCCTCAACAAGTTATTGTTTGATGCGGTTTTTAGGGTGTTGGAGTTACAAAACCTAATGCTAACTGATCTTCTTTATTGGACAATTTAGCCATAAATAATTTTTATTTTCAGTAAGATTGGGACTTCGAGCCACACAAACTGTCAAACAATTACAGTGCACAAGAAATTTTCTAAGTTAAATTGGCTCCGCCAGATTGTGCAGTTTAACTGGGCTAGGTTTTTTGATCTTTGTGAAAGAAAGTGTTTACGCTAAAATTCCAGTCTATAAAAACAATATTTGAGTTATAATTTGCCAGATAAAGTTTAAGTTGTGCAAAAAAGTTTTGCAAAACTTCTTAAAAAAAATGACCGGGTGTCATTTTACACAAGTAATTGCAGAGTTTGTACTTTAAATTTAAATTATACTACTTAAGAATATATAAACTTCATTAATATTTTTAGAACTGTTATATGGTGTGAAGTTCTGCATATTAAAACGCATGACAGGATAACTAAAAATGCGTTAAAAATGTAGTTCTGAAGCAGAATGCTGCGGATTTACTAGATCGCCTGGCAAACAACTGTCCCAGATCACTTATTGCCGCATCTTAAAATATTTCGAACACATTTAAAAAATAATGACAACTTTATAAAATTTATTGAACAAAGAAAGATAAAAGGAAAAAAACAAGATGCAGGTTGCCTCTGCGATGGATTGATCATATAAAACAAGCAACAAATACTACTGTTTATCAACTTCGTACCCACATTTCCAAAAATAAAGAACGATAGAAGCAAATAGTAAGAAGAGTAAAAATAGGGTCAAAGTCAATTGAATCACAACTCTACTGTCAAAAAGATACAAAGAAAAAGAAGATAAAGGTCGGAAAAAAATTGTGCACCTTGGATATCTTCAGAAAGATTGACTTTAACTAAAGCTATAATTTTGTATTCTGACTTTGTGGTGGCATCAAATAACTTGAATACATATAGACATTGGTAATTTGGAAACAACAATTTAAAGATTTGATCAAAAGGTGTTTTTTTAGAGGCGGAGAATTTTTAATTGAAATAAGTCAGCAAAATGTTTTTAATATCTATGAAATTAGTTTTATTTGACGAATAATTTTATGGCATTAATGTTTGAATATGATTTCGGGCATGCGGCTGGAGCGTACATGGCGTAATCTGGAGATTCAGTTTTGGCACACTGTTTGCAGTAATTCAGGCTGTATTTCGGCAATAATGCGTCAGTGTTGGCTTCCAATTGCTCAATTGTTTCTGGTTTATCGGTGTGGGACTTTACATATTCCCAGAGAAAATAATCTGACGTCAAATCGCACAATCGAGGTGCCAGTTAACAGGTCCATTTTGTGAAATTATTAGTTTGTGAAATGTTTCTTTCAGTAAATTAATCGTATTGTGCGCTGTGTGGCATATGTCGCGCATTATTTTTCTGATAATGATGATATTCTAATAAAACTTTTAGTAATATGTTGCTTTTTTTATAAATTATATTATGACTATTAGAACATGGTTTCAATGAACTAAATTTATATAAAATTTAATAACATAATTATCCGGTTAGGTATTCTTAGAGTTAATAAATTGACACCAATAAACGCTCACAAATAATTTTTAATTGAAAATTAATATAAGGTTGATAAAGTATAAGCACAATGTAATGTTTTTTATTACCCACTCATTATTTTATAGAATTTTTCTCAATAAAACGCTTACAATATTTCGTTCATTATATGTTATTAGAATGTATATTAGAATATTTACGTGCATGCGATAGAAAAAAAGTAGGTAAAACAATCGATCATTGATGTTTTAAGTAGCTCGACAGTCCCACAAAACGCCAGCATGTTAGTGAACGTGTGTCTATCAACATGAAAATAAAATTGCTGCAATCACTCTACAAAATATGTGTTTGGACAAGTGGCATGCCCTGCTATAATTTCCAAAAAAACAAAATTGAACATTCAAATCAACATAAATTATTTATATCATTGTTAATTGCAGCTATAACTATTGGGTACATATTTTCAACATATGGAAAAACGACAAGAGATAATAACATAGGATTATTAATATTTGAATTATTTGCTACTACAACACTAACAATAACCAATATTTGCAACATATTACTTTTACAAACGTCTGGCTTAAAACATATCAACAAATTTCATTCAATCATTTTAAAATGCAATGAAAAAACAGTATACAAGATAAGTATATTACATATAATATTAATTATTATAATATCTTCTGACATCTATGTAATGTTTACATACTACAATAACACTGTATTTTATTGCTTCAGTAAATATTTTCAATATTACATAGTTTTTAGCCAAATTATGCTAATTAATGCCATTTCTAATGAAATTAAGACAAAAGTAATATCAAATAAAGATACTCTAGTTGATAATGTTAATTGTTTTATGGTATTACCAGTTGCGGAAATGCATGAGGACGAGAAAGGCTTATTTGTATTGACAGGATGGACAAAAAGTGTACTGGAAACCAAAGCTGAAATTAAAGATGTCGAGAATATTAAATCAATTGTGAAACAATATAAGGAGACATATTTACTTGTGCATTATTTTAATGAGTTATTTGGTTGGCCTGTATTCTGCATATTGTGTATGGTGCGATTTGAACTTATCATGATGATGAATTATTTTGTTTATTATTTTTTGGAAAAGGAGGAAGCTGTTTTATGGCTCTTATTATCAAGAATTGCATCTTCTTTATTTTTCTATGTAATTATATTATTTTCTTATTATTTTGATATAATTTAAATTAATTTTTAGGGTTTGGAAATATCTATAATATTAAATTGTAATAGTATTGTGGAAGAAATTAATGAATTTGCTGATGAGACTTACAAACAAATTTTATCATTGTGTGAATGCCAGGAGACGTTGTCGGAACAATTGGTGCTTAAAGAATTGATTACTTTGTGGCACCATATTACAAATAATAAACCAACTTTCCAAGCAGGATTTGTTATATTGAGAAGTAAGTTTATATACGGAGGATTTATAGGTATAACATCGTTTATTGCTGTTGTTGTTGAATTTAATCGTTTTGTTGCCAATGAACATGAATTGAAAAAGATTACATAATTTATTTTTGTTATAGTAATAAATAAATAAGTAATAATTTGATTTTTTTTGTAATTTGTGCAGCTTAATTTATAACAGCACTACTTAATTGATCTTTTTTTAAATTGTTGCTTAAGTTTTGTGTGCATATATTGAATAGATTTTTTTTTATATTGCATTTCAAACATGCATGCATAAAAGATTAACAAATTTTTAAAAGACATTTTTTAATAAAATCGATTTAAAAAATGTTATTTTTTTATTTAAAAATGTCTAAATTGTCTAAAAAAATATGTATAATAATGTTAGCATTATATATCATCGTTGTGCACTTAACTGACTAGTTACAAGATTTAAAAATAAATTAAAATTATTATTTTTTAAATATTTAACAGAATTTATATTCTACATTAATCATAATTACAATTTTACACAAAATGAGGAAAAGTTTTGCGAGAATTCCTTTAGCATGATACTCTCAGCTTAGTGGGTTGTAGAACCTGTAAAAAAAGCCAGCGAGATTTTACTTCTGGATCAGTCTGACTTGTAAGATCAATAGCAGTAAGTTAGGCTTAATATATTTAAACGGGTTATTTTTTTAAATCTTTAGATGAAAATCGTAAAACTTGAACTTTACTAGTGCACGTCTGGAACGCAGTTGCGCACTATTCAAGTTTAAGTTGTTATTGTCAAGTTTAATTCATAGGGGTGGGTTTATCTAGGATTGCAAATATTTATTTTTGAAAATGCCGGATTTTTTTAGGTTTAGAGGCTAGTTTAAACCTAGGCAAATTTACTAGTTGCTTTTTATCTGAGCACCAGTTTCATTTTTCAGTCTCTCAGCATGACTTGTTTTGGGAATCGCCGTTACTAATAATTAGTAATAAGTAACTTGATGCTTTTTGGCTTTGGCTTTTGGTTGAGGTTATTGACTATGTCTACAGTGTCTTACGATAAAGGTTGGTTAGCTTGCAGATGTAATTGATTGAAATGCGGCAATGACTCTTTCACTTGGCAGTAGTTAGTTTTTTTTAAACGTTTGATAGCGTACTAGGATTAATATTAAGGGGGCAGTTTGATAAGTGTCAGTTTTATGAGCAAAACTGACGCAATTTAACTCTTTTTTTAAAATCGGTTTTTTGCAACGTGTTGAGAATAAAATTTCCAATCTAATGAAATATTTAAAAATCCAAAACCTTCAATTGTATATTAAATTTTGAAATTGATTTGTGATTTTTTTGTCGAAATATTTGCTTAATCTTTAAGAACATTAAACTTAGTAGACTTTTTATTGTGCTATAAGTTATTTTTATAAAATAACAATTGTTACAGTTCTGATCGTAGTTGAGAATGTATGATAAAATGTAAAATTTGAAATTCCCGCGTCTATTAATTTTTCAACAGTTTGGTACTGCTGCCACATTTTTAAGATAAAAAATACTCCTAACTTTTTAGACAGTAACAATTGAAAGCGTTTTTAAAGTTTTCTTGTGCCCAAAAAAAGCTGGAAAGAAAGAAAAACAGATAAAACATTTTATACACTTAATCAGGTTGGTACAAAACTAAGAACTGACTTTACGGTTACGAAGTTATCTGTTTTAAGTTTTATTTGTTTTATGGTTTTGTTCTGTAAAATTCTACGGTTTTAAACTTATTTGCAATATAAAATTTTAATAATTGGTGGTACAAAGTAGTTGTAGCTCCATCATGTTGCTTCAACCAAAGAATCAAAGTCATCGATAAAACTTCAGTATCACAACTGGCAACCAAATTGCAATGTCTAAAGAAGTAGACAATCAAATATAGTTTAATGAAAAACAAAGGTTTAAAATCAATTACCCAAACTCAATCCAACTCCAAAGCGGCCAACCAAATACAGACAATTGTTTCGGTTTTCTCAAATCCTCATCCTCATCAGTGCATCTTGGTGGTACGGCATCGCTTGATGGTGAAGAATGAATTTGAATAATTGATTTATGTGCTCTTAAACACATGTTAGATAATAATTGGTGGTGCAAAGTAGTTGTAGCCCCATCATGTTGCTTTAACCAAAGAATCGAAATCATTGATAAAATTTCAGTATCACAACATTTGAATGTTTTACAAATTACGATTGTTAAGCAATTAATTAAATTTTTTTAACGTCTCCACGTGTCACGTTTAATACACAAACTACGAGTTTACGATTTGTTTTAAAAAGGTTGAGAGCGCTTGTGAGACAACCGAATAAAGAAAGAACAAACAAATGATGGGAGGGGTTCTAGAGTAGGCAAAGGTGGTTGCATCGTTGCATCGTTATGTTTCGATGTTGCATTTGGTTGCTTGTTTTCTAATGTTTGTTCCGATTCTGTTTTAATTTAACATTATTATTTACGTATGCAATAAAAATAATTATAAGTTTTAATAACTTAATTTGAGTAAGGAATAAGTATGTATCATATAAAACATGTATTTATAATCTGGTAGTTTAATTTATTAGATTTGCTGTGTAATTATCTTTAGATATTGCTGGATAGTAATCTTGTTATTAAGTTAGATATGTAGCAAGACCGGCAATTTTTTGTTTTTTTTAACTAAACAAAATAAAAAATAATTTTTGTAAATTTTGAAAATTTTGACAATTTTTAAAATTTGAAGTTTTTTTGTTTTTTGTCAATCAAACAAAAAAAATCATGTTTTTTAACAATTTTTTTTTAAGTTTAAAATTTTTAATTTTTTTAAATTTATTTTTCAAATTTAACAAAATAAATAAAATGTTTTTTTTTTGGAAAATTATATTCTGTTTAAGGGCTGCAATGGGTTTTAGCGCTTTTGCTTGCTAGCAATATACGTAAAAAACATAAATAATAAAAAACAATGTATAGTAAAGTAACACAAAAATCTATAGCTAGCAGTATATACTTTGCTTACTTCTATCAATGTGCATAGAGAAAAGCCCCGAATTTGTCTTCTATTGGATTTGCTGAAATTTGTCGAAGCGCTACATGCAAGCAACGCGTTGAACTAACTTTCGACTTGCGCATCCAATTATTAATAATATTTAATTTTGCAAATGACTTCAATGATTATCAACATATAAATTTAAGTTTTGGAATTGATTTGATATTTGATTACCATATTTTATTGGCCAGCGTGAAAATGTGTAAAAATGTGCTCCGTGAAAAATGTTTAAATAAACTAATATATAATGACTGTAAATTAAAGATAGTGAATACTGTGCTAAGTAAATACTTTGTGATTGTATAACTGTAAAAAAAATCACCAAAAAACTCTCATAACACAGTAATTAAACAAAAATAGTGCAGCATTCGTAAATAAATGTACACACATAAACATTGACGTGAAGTAAAATATATCCATATAGAGGAAACTGATAAATAAAATAGACAATATGACAAATAAAATCGCAAATTAAAAAAAAAGTGACCTACAATCGCAATTGGAGAAACGCGAATTAAATAAATCGGGAAACAAATCCATTCTTATAAATAGGCTAAAACAAAACTTGAACTGTAGCTATATAAGTTGTAGTGACGAGGAAGAAGATGATAATGATGAAGACAACGATAGTGCGGATGACTTAAACAGCTCTAGTTGCAGCACACATACAATTATTGATAAATCTAAAAAAACTTAAAAAAATATCGCAAGCACGTATAAATTAATTAATAAAATTAAATTATTAGAAAGAAAAATAGAAAAAATGCAAATACAATTATCAATTATACGCAAAAGTTCTATGCATAAGTAGAAAAATAATCATAAAGTTATTAAAGAAGCCACAACGCAGAGTAAAAACATCCAGTGCACAAAAGAAAATAATGATATAACAAACAAAAATACATCAATCGCGCAATCAAACTTAAAAATCAAACCAAAGGTGCTACTGTTAGCAGACACATACGGAAAAAACTGTGCAGAATATCTTAAAACTTATCTCCCAACTAAATATGAAGTAAGCTGTATATATTAACTAAATGCACCACTAAAAGAAGTTATAAAATATTCTGAAAATATGACAAAAAATTATAACAAACATGATTATTTATGTTATTATTTTTGGCGGAAGCGTAAATATAACAGATTGTAAATCTTTTAACGTACCAATAAACTGTCTAAAAAATACTTTGTCGGCATTAAAAAAAAACGAATGTTATCATTATATCGTGCCCTTATGTAGAAAACAGAAATATATTAAATAAAATTGTTTTTAATTTTAATCTACAGTTATTACAACTTGCAAACGAAGCACATCACGTAAAATATATAGATTGTAACACCATTATCAGACAATATTTTCGTGATGGTAATGCTTATATAAATGATGCTGGAAAACGCGAATTATAATCTGACCGCAGAGAAAAACGTTTTTAAAAAAGATAAGATTAATTTTATTAATGAAATGAATAGGCTCACGCCTTAACATAGACTGAACTAATTGGTTATTCTAAAAGTATTTATATAAATCCAAAGTGATTAGTAAGCTTAAATCTAGGTGCAGATGCACGGTGTTAATAATATCTGAAATAACATGTTGTTTATTATTCCGCTGAGCTGGCATCTGTGTGGATGAATGGCGTTCATATAACTTGCTGATCTTGCGTCTGGGTCAATGAATGGCGTTCATATAACTAATGAAAGGCGTTCATATAACTCCTCCATCCTTAGATCAGAATTGTGGGGTTTGGAACAGGATTCGGCAATGTCACATCTGGGTTAGGTTCTGCTTCTATCTCATTTTTAAACCGTAGATTTTCAACATAATTAAAGACATAATATATATAATATTATGATGATGATAATTATAATATAAATAATAATTGTCCAGACACTGATGTTGTTGTAGTGTAGAGGCTCTTCCAATATTGTTTGGATTTTTTGGTCCTGCATGTTTAATGCGTTGTAGATGTTCTTTGTTTCGTCAAGATTAATAGAGTTCAGTTTCATTGGCTTAAACTTAGCCATTGAGTTGGTGTTTTAAATTTTAAATTTGATTGTAGGCAAATTAATAATTTTGAATTTGCTCTCGGAGTTTTTGTAACTTGGAATGGTAATATTTCGAATTTTGATTTCACAGATAGAGTTTGTTTCTAGAACATACGTTCCTTGAAGTGGTATGTTATCTTTGTTGGGGCCGCAAACTTGTGTAGCTACTACTTTATCTGGTAAAATGACGATCCATTTGTTGTAATTTTCCAATTTTTGAATTTTTTCATTCTCGATTAGGACTGGTATTTGTTGGCAGTTGGTAATACTTTTTGAATACCTTAACATCTGTACTTCGCATGGGGCTTCATCTTCGTGGATCCTTGTTGGGTATACGTTGTTGCAAATGAAATCTTCCGGCGTTATTTCTTAGCAGTTAGTGTCAAAAAAAATGTAATTTCTTTCATTTAGGATAAGTTATTTGGACTGCGGTAAAATAGTTTTGAATGTTTTGTTTTCAGGGATAGGTAGTGAATATAAATGAAAATAGATGTAGTTTTCATTTTCAACTATTGGGATTTCGATAATAAATATGATTTTATTGTCTTTACTGTAGCTTTTGATGTTAACAATTTTCTCAAACAATAACACGTTCTCTATCTTTGGATCGAAAGGTAACTTGTTTGTTAATAAATGTTTATTGATTAGTTTTATTTCCATTAATAGCTCGTTTGGTTCAATCATAGAATTATGAAAAATGTTTAATTTAGAAAACTTGATAGCAGTTTCTATTTTTTCTAGAATCTCATTGATTACTTGATAAGACGTGATTACTTGAGATATTATGACATGTGTTAGAAAATAATGGTAAGTTTCAATATTCTTTAACTCGACTGTTTTAATAATGCTTTCAATTTGTAAAGTTCGAGATTGTAAATTTAGTTGATTGTGAGCTAGAGTTTCGGTACATTCTTTAAAAGTTTGTATCGATTTTTGAAGAAGTGTTATTTGGTCTTTAACTAACGATTTAATCTTAACTTGGTTTTTAGAAAGTGTTGTGATATCATTCTATCATATCTCTCTGCATCATTATTATCTAGGTTACCTGTTAATGACTTAATCACATTTCCAAGTCCATTTATAAGTCCTCGTTTTGTTCTTTTATTATTTAGAGGGTTTATTTGATTTATTAACGTTGATATTTTATGTTCTAATATATCAACTAACCGATATGAATTATAAAACTCTTTATTGTAATTAGGTATGGTTTTGTTACTTTCAAATGCAGTTTTTAATTTATTGAAGTTTGTTTGAAGTGAGTGAAACTCATTTATTACTTTCGGTATATCGAATATTTGGATGAAGGACCAATGGTCAATTTTGATCTGTGCGTTGCCTATTTTGAGTGGTAATAAACCTGGGTTGGAATTCAGGTTTTGGAATTTTCGGAAGGTTAATTCACTACTGCTGTAGGTGATGAATCTGTAACAAAAATTGGTTTTCTTAATTCTTTTACGTGAATTATTTGCTTCTTGTTTTTATTTTGTTCATTAGTAATTTCTACTCTATTTCGGTCTAAGACTTCTGTTATTTTATATGGTCCTATAAATTTGTTATTTTTCTTGTTTCTAGTATTGGGGTTTTGTTTATAAACTATTTGTCCTAGATAAAATTCATTAGATTCTCCCTTTACATTTGATTTTGAAATAATTTTATGTTTGTGGTCTATAATCTTTTCAGTTACTTCTTGATAAACATGTTTTAATTTTTCTTTATGATTTTCAACATAATCATTGTAGAAGGAAATTGGTGCAAAAATTTCGTTTGGATTTCTTGATTGGGTATGACCAAAAGTTAGTTCAAATTCTTTTAGTAAACGTAGATGTTCGATGAGGGTTGAATGGAATCTTTCTATAATTCCGTTGGATTCATGGTGAGCCGCTGTAGTAAAATGTAAGTTGATCTTGTGTAACTTTAATATTTCTTTCACCATTTCATTATCAAATTCTTTTCCATTATCGACTACTATTTTTTCTGGTACTCCAAATGATGTAAAGTATTTTATCAAAGCATCACTGATATTGATAGCTGTTTTTCCTATGATGGGTAGAGCTTGTGCAAATTTTGTAAAAGGATCTACTAAAGTTAGGTAATTATTGTTATTGTAAATAAACACATCAATGTGAAGTATTTGAAAAGGCTTTGAAGCTATTTCGGTGAGCATTAGCGGGGTATAAGGGGTTTTTCGTGCATATTTTGCTCTTTGACAAATATCGCATACATTAATAAATTTTGTTACTGTAATTTTCATGTTTATCCAATAGTAGTTTCGTTTGAGATATTCGATGGTTTCATTTATCCCTCTGTGGTTTGATTTACCTTCATGGTGATTTTTTATTAAAAGAATCTGTTCTTCTGTATTAGTAATCGTATTTACTTTTGTTAGACATCGTATTAATGTAGGGCCTGTTTCTGAAAAATGCTCTAAGTATATTCTAGAAAAATCTTGATATAATTCTTCTTTGTGAAAATGCAAATAATATAATTTTTTTGAAATAGTATAATCTCTTAGAAATTGTAAAATTAGATTTGAGTTGTTTGTACTAGGAATTTTAAAAGTAATTATTTTATGGTGTTCATAATTTTCTTGGCTGACATCTAATTTATCATATATTTGTGGATAAATTAAAATTTGGTTTTGTTTATTATTTATTATTTTGTCTAAAATTCTTAATCCATCATTTGTTGTTTCGTTAAAGTTAGTATGTTGTGTTGTCATCGTGGTATACTCTTTTGGTTCTACATTCTCTATTGCTGGTCTTATTTGTATGTCCGATATTATGTTAAGTCGTTCCCTTGGTTGAATCAAACTAGTAGTTTGAATAGGGTTTTTAGCTAAATAGCGTAAATATTCAAGCGTCTCATTATCTATTAATCTCGCCTGGGTTATTGATCATCGATTTGTCTTCTAAAGCGTTAATTTGGACTTCTGAGTTTAGCTCATATATGTTAATATAAAAGCTTTTGTCAATTATATAATGAATCATTTCATAAACTTGTGAGTAATTTAGCTTGTCTAATCCACATCCTAATTTTGGCATGGCAATTTTGTTTATGTTGTTGTTTAAACTAAACAATTTTAAATTTAATAAACAATTAAACAAATTTTCATAGGTAGGTTTTTCGAAATATTGATTTTTTGTTATAAGGTAGAAAATATATCTATCGTTGGTATTTAGATAGACAAAAGAATTTAACTTAGGGTTTTGATTTTTTTAATTCTAAAACGTTATTATATCTGGTCTTAAAATCTTTTGCTATACCACTTCCCATATGTAGAACTTTGCTTACACAATGGCATAAAGCAAAATCAATTGGTGCCTCAAATATGTTTCTACATTTGTTTATAATTGTTGGTGATTTGTTTGTTATCGAAAAGTTTATGGGACTAATTCTACTTAAAGCGTCCGCATTTGTGTTTAGACTTCCTTTTTTGTAAATAATTTCGTAATCAAATTTTTCTAATTTGAGTCGCCATTTTACTAGTTTTGAATTTGGCTCTATTAGTTTGAATAACCAAATCAGTGGTCTATGATCTGTATATATGGTAAATTTTTTACTATACAAATAGGGTCGGAAATATTTGCAAGCCCAAACTATGGCTAATAGTTCCTTTTCTATTGTACTGTATTTTTCTTCAGATTCATTCAAGGTTCGTGATGCAAATGCAATTGGTTTGTTCAGAACCAATCGTACCTTGTGATAAGATTGCTCCTAAAGCAATATTAGATGCGCCGTGGTCAAAATAAATTCCTTTGAAAAGTCTGGATACTGTAATATTGGGGCATTTGTCAATAGATTTTTACAAGTATTAAATGCGTTGATAAAGTTCTGATCATGAACAATTTTGGTTTCCTTTTTTAGGCATTGTGTTAATGGTTTCGTAATTTTAGCAAAATTCTGAATAAATTTTCTGTAGTGTCCAACTAGTCCTACAAAACTTTTAATTTCTTTCGTAGTATTAGGAATGGGGAAATGTTTTACTGTCGTGATTTTATCAGGGTTGGGTCTGACACCATCAGTTGTTATTTGATGTCCCAAGTAACTAACTTCTTTTCTTAAAAACTCTGATTTATCTAACTGCATTTTAAAATTAGATAATCTCAATCGTTCAAACACTAGTTTTAATCGGCTTATGTGTTCCTGTAGGGAAGTGCTAAAGATAACAATGTCGTCGAGGTAGACGAGACACATTTTGTTCTAAAAACCTCTCAATACATTATCTATTACACGTTGGAATGTTGACGGTGCATTCTTCAAACCGAAAGGCATACGTTTAAATTCATAATGCCCGTTATCAGTAGAAAACGCTGTTTTTGGACGTCTTCTGGGTTCATCTTAATTTGGTGAAATCCGTTGGCAAAATCGAGGGTTGAAAAGTAATGGCTTCTGCCTAATTTGTCTAAAATTTCGGTTATCAAAGGTAAGGGATACTTGTCGTCTATTGAACGTTCGTTTAACTTGCGATAGTCTATTACTATTCGCCATTTCTTTTTTCCTGATGCGTCGGATTTTTTCGGGACTATCCAAATTGGGCTAGACCATGGGGATATCGAGTCTTGTATGATATCTTGTTCTAGTAGTTTTTCAATTTGTGTTTTAACCTCTAATTTATGAATTACGGGGTAACGATACGTTTTGGTAATTATTGGAGATTCATTGTTTAAATTAATTATGTGTTGAATTTTGTTAGTGAACGTTAACGGAATTTGATCGTTATAAAATATGTCGCGGTATTCGTGACATAATTTTCTAATTGCTTGTTTTTCTTTTAAGTTACAGTGTTCTAAACGAAGATTTTTTAAATTTGATTTTAATAAATTATCCTGCGTTTGGTTTAAATCGATATCAGTTTCCATCGTTTCTATAAAGTTTAATTCGTTGACGTTTAAAGATTCGATTGAAAAGGGGGTATTGATCTTAATATTAACTGTTTTGGTGTTTGAGTTGATTATAGTAGTTAAAGCAAAATAATTTTTTATGTTTACAACTGCGCGGGGTGACTCCACTAAATTTTCGAATTCTATATAATCTAAAATTTGCAAGCCTTTTTTATAATTTACTGGTAATTCGACTACTTTTCGAGTTCTGGCAGGTATTGTTATTGTATAACTTTTAACCTGTAAAGACCTTTTTAATTTGGTTAACTCTTCAGTTTCATATATTATTGGGATTTCGGTGTATGGTGTTTTTATAATTTTTGAATCAAAGTTTACTAAAGCCCTGAGTTGTTTAAGTAAATCTATTCCAATTAAGCCATCGTATTTTTGACTAAATTTAAATAGATAAAATTTATGTATTTCGCTAGTTTTAAAAATTTTGAAAACTGGTATTACCATAACTTCATTATGATAGCTAGTATCGTGAGCAGTTTGAATGTTAAAGTTTTCATTAAAAATGTAACGGTTGTAGAATTTGTGTGCTAATTCTGGGTCAATTAAACTTCTTGAACTGCCTGCATCAATTAGAAAATTTGCATTTAGTTGTGGAATAAAAATGTATGATAGGTTAGCTTTAACGAAATTTAGATTTATCATCTCGGATCGTTGTTAATATTGTCCTAATGAAAATTTTCATCAGTATCATTATGTTGGTCAAAATCATTGTTGTCCGGTTGCAATTGTTGTTCTTGTAGTATATCATTGTTTTCATGTTGATAGTAATAATTTTCGTTATACTCATTATAATCATTTTCAATAGGACAAACTTGTTGGGAGTTTTCTGGCATGTCAGAAAATTCTGTTAAGCCATAGAAATTTTCCTGTGGATTTTCACCTTTGTTGATATTTTGCGAAAATAGCTCAGTATGAGTGAAATTTCTTTGTGGTTGAGTTGGATGTCTCCTAGTGTTTCTAGATGACGTATCCATAGGTTCAGGAATATATCCTCTTTGATAGTTTTCATTTCCAAAAGGTTTGTTTTGATATTGATATTGATTTTGCTTTTGATTTTGATTTTGATGCACGTAGTGATTACGTTGAATTTGACTTGGCCTTTGCAGAAAATAGGGGTGCTTTTGAGTTGGAAAATTGTTATTAGGTTTCCATTGCATTTGGGGCCTCTGTATAAAATTTGGTTGTTGTTGAAAATTAGTTGGAAAATTTGGTTTTTGAAAGTTTGATGTTGAGTGTTTAAATTGTTGATTCTGAAACTTTTGATAAGAGTTTCCAGGTTGTGTTGTCTTTTGAATGTTTTGATCATTGGACTTATTCTTTGATTCGGTTTAAACGTATTTTGAAAATTTAAAGTGTTATTTCTATTTTGGCTATAGAGGAAGTTTTCTTCTTCTATTACCAAAGACATGGCTCTTTCTAAACTGTCTGGGTTTCTTAAGCGCACATTGTTTTGTACCTGACCTGATAAACCGCTTATAAATGTCTTAAGTGACAGGTTATCATAACTTTGTAATTTAATTACCTTTTCTGCAGCTGGTATATTTAAGGTGTTCAGTTTTGCAATAATAAGGCTTCTGGCATCTTGACAAAGCATACCAAAAATGTAAGGTGTCTCGTTTCTATTCGAATGCAAAGTAATCAAATCTTGGATCAAGCATTCTATGTTGCGTTGATCACCAAAACTTAAGTTTAATAAATCTCTTATTTCGTTCCAGGTTCTTAGCTCTATTCTTGATCCAATCAAGCTTAAGGCTCGACCTGCTAATTTGCCGATAATTGCTCGCGAAATAAAATTATTTAATTGCAAATTATTCGGGTCGGAAAACGTATTTATTAAATTTTCGCAATTATCTATAAAAATTCCCAAAGTATGGGTATAGTATCTATGTGTAATTTTAATAATTATTGGTAATTGACCGGTACAGCCATTTTGAAACTTCGTGAATTTTACAAAGTCAATTAAAATTATTTGCGTAAATTGCTAATATCAATCACAGTATTATTTTATTATATTTTTTTTTTAATTAAATATATACTATATAATTTTTGGTTGGGATAGAAATTGTTTTCGTTTTTTGGCTTACAGTAGTAAAATAATTATGTTCATTATTCTCGTGTTAATCCCTCGTTCTTAATCCTAGTGCCAATGGGATTCGGGCGAAGTGTGTCCTTTGTCCTTGGTTTTCTTAATCTATGTTGTACCAGGGGATGTTGGCGATACTTGTCTTTTATCCTTGGTGTTGTTGTCTGGGGTTGGCAATGTTGTCTTCTTCCAGATGTTGAGTCTATGATGTCGTGGGTTTAAATTTCTTGCTGTTTCTGTTTGTGAAGTTGACGAACTTTCACAGCACATGTAATTTAATTATTCACTTCTCTTCGGTTCAGTTTATTTACACTTTTGTTTCGTTTCTGTCCTTTAACTATTAAAATAGACCGGTTTCGCAATTTTTCGTAACCGTTAGACAGATCCTACCGACTGCGCCAATTATAGTCTGACCGCAGAGAAAAACGTTTTTAAAAAAGATAAGATTAGTTTTATTAATGAAATGAATAGGCTCACGCCTTAACATAGACTGAACTAAATGGTTATTCTAAAAGTATTTATATAAATCAAAAGTGATTAGTAAGCTTAAATCTAGGTGCAGATGCACGGTGTTAATAATATCTGAAATAACATGTTGTTTATTATTCCGCTGAGCTGGCATCTGTGTGGATGAATGGCGTTCATATAACTTGCTGATCTTGCGTCTGGGTCAATGAATGGCGTTCATATAACTAATGAAACTATAAAAACAATCTGCGACGAAATAAATAATAATAAAATAATAGAAAACCAATGCACCACATCTCATCAAGTTGCGGAAAGTGACATTTCTACATTTCTAAATATTCAGAACATGCCAGATACCAACAAAACTCCTTTTTTATGCGAACGGACAAAACTCAGGGCAGACAATGCACAATGATTCATCTCAACATACAAGGCCTCATAAATAATTTAAACGACTTAGAAATTTTATTAAGCGATATAAACTTACATATATTATGTCTGACAGAAACATGGACATATAACAAAAATATACAATATATTAAATTAAATAACTTTAAACTAATAACGTACAAAAACAGGACTGAACACCAAAGAGGAGGAGTAGCAATTTTTGTAAAAGATGATATCAAAAGTTCAGAATTAAATCGATTTAATGAGCTGACGTTAGAAATGGAAATAGAGTGTTGTTCTATCCTTATCAAGTGTCAAAATACAAAAATGTGCGTCGTATCTGTGTACAGGCCACCAAAAGGTAATATATACACTTTTATTTTTTGTCTAGAGCAAATCCTCGATTACATTAATGACATTGCAGATTCGATTATAATATGTGGTCATCTTAATATTGACAACCTAACAAATAATATAAACACTAACATGCTCCGAGATCTATTTAATTCTTATAAACTGATTAATAAGATTACTGAACCTACCAGAGTATTTCGTAATAAAAACGGAATTACATCGTCGACAGGTATCGACTATATAGTGACTAATTTATATGAAAAAAAATCTTTTGTAAAGTAATTCGTTCCAATATCTCTGATCATTATGCGCAACAAATATGTTTTAAAATTGTTGATTAAAAAGACATAATATGTATGGAACAATCTGAATATAGAAGTATAAATGATGATAATTTAAAAATATTCAAGAACTTGTTGAAATTAAATACTGAGAAAATAAACATATCAAATGATGTAGATCAATCTTTCAATAATTTTATGGAATATTTCTTGGATAATTTTAAT
Source organism: Tachinus rufipes (assembly GCA_963932245.1). Taxonomy (NCBI): domain Eukaryota; kingdom Metazoa; phylum Arthropoda; class Insecta; order Coleoptera; family Staphylinidae; genus Tachinus; species Tachinus rufipes. The sequence continues at coordinate 32,466,289 of OZ010746.1, read as the reverse complement.
ACGTCATGTCCAATAAAAACAAAAAAGAAAACTCAAAATAGCAAGTCAAAAGTAAAATGGATCTCAAATGAATTAAAAGAGTCTAGTAATAAACTCAAAACGCAGTTTATTATTTTGAAAGATAATTATAGTACTGAACTGCATGAATTATATAAAAAAGCAAAACGTGCCCATAGACTAATGGTAAAAGAAACAAAAATCAAATATTTTGAAAGCAAAATAGAAACATCTGAAAACAAAAGTAAGACACTGTGGAAAATATTAAACAATGATTTAAATCAAGAGAAAAAAAGAAAGTTATAGTACTGAAAAATGAGGAAAATACTCTTGAACAACCTATACATGTAGCAAATGCGTTTGGGCAGAATTTTTCATCAACAGTTATTAATAAAATTAAAACTCATTTTGGAAAAAATATATCTACGAACTGCACTGCATCTAGTAATTTTTCAAACACTATGGCAATCTATCAAGTCGATGAAAACGAAGTAAAATCAATCATTAAAAATTTAAAAAAACAAGCAATCTACAGGCCCTGATGGAATACCAATAAGAGTATTAAAATATGTTTGTGAAGTTGTACTCCAACCGCTCACAGATCTAATTAATAACACATTAGTTCAAGGAAAATTCCCATCAGTCTTAAAAATTGCACGCATAGTACCTATATATAAAAAAGGATGCAAGAAAAACATAGATAATTACAGACCAGTTTTAATTCTAAATATAATATCTAAAGTTTATGAAAAAATAATATTGCAACAAGTATGGAACTTTATTGACAAATATAATATACTAAACAAATATCAACATGGTTTTGCAATAAATAAATCGACTGAGACAGCAACCTTTGATTTTATAGAACACATTCACAAGAAGACGGACACTAACTACAATACTGCTGGACTATTTTTTGATCTATCGAGCGCTTTTGACGTATTAAACATAACATTTATAGGAAGCAAGTTATGGAACTTAGGTATCAGAGATACAGCGCTGAATTTAATTACATCATTTTTGTCACAACGTAAAATGTATGTTAACATTGGATCATCAGATTCAAACATATATAATTTATCATTAGGTGTGGCCCAAGGGTCTGTATTAGGTCCACTAATATTTATATTATATGTGAACGATCTATCCAATTTTATATCGGATGGTTTTGTAGTTAACTTTGCGGACGATATCTCAATAATTGTCAGTGCGGAAACATGTGACGGACTACTAAATAAAGCCAACTGTGCCATTGAAGAAATAAAGCTATGGTGTAATAGAAACAATTTAATTCTAAATAATGGAACAACAATATGTGTGCAATTCTTTAAGACAAGGACGTCATCTATTACAAACATACCATTTAGTGCCAACAATACAAAATTTTTGGGTGTTTACATTGATTCTGAACTCAAATGGAATATTCATGTAGATCACGTAATAAAAAAGTTAAGTAGTGCGTATTATGCCATTCTCAAATTAAAGAAAACTGTCTCATATAAACATGTAATGCAAATCTATTATGCGTTAGCTTATTCGCATATCTCATATAATGTAATAGCATGGGGAAAGTCATCACATATAAATAGAATTCAAGTAGCTCAAAAACGAATAATAAGACTTATACACAACATGCAGTATAACGAATCATGTAGACTAGTTTTTAAGAGACAAAAAATTTTACCTGTTGTCTGCATTTATATTTATAAATGCGCTATTTATGCATTTACTAATATAAATATATTTGAAAAAAAATCTAAAAATCACACACATCAAACAAGAAGCTGCGATAATATCAGAATACCCTTACACCGAACATCAACGTATAAAAAATCACCATATTTGTCCTGTTTAGATATTTTTAATAATATTCCAATGAGAATAAAAATGTGTAAAAACAGATATATATTTAAATGTCGTTTAAAAGATTTTTTATTAGAACACTGCTTTTATACTTAATTTTTTTTTAAATTTTAATTTTAACTGTATATGTAATTGTTTAATATCTAAGTTGTCTATTTCGTGTAATTTTATCTTATTGTATTGACTTAATAAATGTCAAATGAATTAATAATTTATTCAAAATCAGTCAATCGAATCACAGCGGCCAAGGGTCAAGCATAGACAATTGTTTCGGTTCTACAAACCTCGTCAGTATGCCTTGTACGACCACGGCATCGCATGATAGCGAAGACAATTTTGAATAAATATTTCTGTGCTTATGAACACAATTGATATTATAAATAATCAAACGAAAGACTGGTTTGCCATCTAGTTGCAATTATTAATACTAAAATGTCCGCATTAATCGGTATCATTTTTGCATTTATGCAATTGGCAGTCATTTCGCGGCTATACTGACGAGGTTTGTAGAACCGAAACAATTGTCTATGCTTGACCCTTGGCCGCTGTGATTCGATTGACTGATTTTGAATAAATTATTAATTCATTTCATAATTTATTGGCGATTCAAAATCGTTATAGCCGCGAAATGACTGCCAATTGCATAAATGCAAAAATGATACCGATTAATGCGGACATTTTAGTATTAATAATTGCAACTAGATGGCAAACCAGTCTTTCGTTTGATTATTTTTAATAAATGTCGTTTTTTAATAATCATTCTTGTTTAATAAAGTATTATTATTACTCAAGTAATTGATTTCTAGATCATAAAACCAAAATAAATTTTTATAGAAAATTTATTCATTTAGAAACAATTTTTTTTTTTATTAACATATTCATGTCTTTCAATGTTTATTTTTGCATATAAATTTTGTTTTTTGAATTAGTTATGAATAAAACTTTTAAAGAAAATTGCGAATTACGAACTAGTGTGAAAATTCCCTGATGTTGAATATAGTAAATTGTGCGTTAAGATGCTAGCGTTAAATCCTTCTACAATTATGTTTGCTTATATGGCACCATTCCAATTCTTAAAGCAAATGTGATTAATTGCTTTTTCGTTTTTATTTTCTGCTCTACCGCATATTGAGCAATATTTATTTTGGACACCAAGAAATAATAATTTACCGGTTGCTCGAGCAATGATCACAGCTTAAAATATGAAATAATGTTACAATATTTAAATAACTAATACAAGTATTGTAGTTATGTTTATGTTATAAAATGTACTTACAACTCTTAATGTAACATTGTAACTATGGTCATAACTCTTCTTAGACCAACCACCATTCAGCAGCACAGTGATAAATGGAATTCCGTCACTATCAATATGTCCATTATTAAATATAAAGATTCTTTTGAAAGCTAAAATTTAACAATCATTAAATACATCAGAAGTTTAGAAAAATTATTGATTTACTATTTTACAAAATAATAAGTACTTACAAATCCAAGTTCTCTTTGAATGTTGAAAAACAATTTGCCAGATATTGCAGGTATATCCAATAAACTCAAAAATTCAGTAATATGAGCATGCGTGTTTCCAGTAGACAAGGTGGCCCAAACAGTAGTTTCATTTATTTTGGCCATTTATAAGTAAAATTGCTGTATAATCCGACCTTATTTTCTTTAACGTATAGTAATTGATCACCCGTACAACGTTTATTATGTTTATTTAAAAAAAAAACGAATATCAACTATTCTATAACAATCATCTTTGTGTACATCACATGCGTTGGTAGCTAAAGTATAATTTATAACAGATTCATATTCTTCCAAAGAGCCCCAAGTAAAATCTTACTTATCTACCGCGTTTGACGACAAATCTGTATCAGATTTGAATAATTTATTATTTAAATGTAAGTTTAATGATCCAGCGTGGGGTTCAATTATTATTGAATTTATTGTACTTTCTTCAGTTATCGCACTACTTGCATTCCTCCGAATTGATTGGATTCGTTTTATAGCTGCTTTGGCAGAACGGTTTCTTTTAATTCTAATAATTTAATAAACAAGAACCGTATATATATACAAAAGATTTAAGGGATTATAATAATCTAAGTTAATTGGTAATTGTTTAAAAATTAACTAATAAGATTAGACCATTATTAGTCGCCCCACGGGGGTTAGTTACTTTTATTTCTATTTACAAGACGGTTTCTAATCCTCTTGCGATTATTTCAAATTTATATTGCATTTTAGAAAAAAAGTTATTTAGTCAAAACCAAACGTTTGAATAATTAATTTTATAAAAAAGAAAAGAAAAATTATTTGTAGTGTTAGATGTTTTTTGATATATTTTTTTATATTATAAAATCAACACCATACTTTTGAAAAACTATTTTATAATAAAAGTCCTTTTTTCTTATAGTTATTGCCATAATAATAACAATATTAATAATATTCATGTAAGCCAAATTATACATTTTACAAAAAACATAATAATAGATATAAAACGTCTAATACATATATGCATCTTTACAATTTAAACAAATAACTTATATATTAAGAATTATTTTATAAGTGTTTTGAATTTGATAAAACAGTATGAGATAATTGAGTTTTGTAAAGATTCACAAACAATAAGATGTTTTTTATAAATATAAATTGACAGCACAGTTAAAGTTTTGGTGTCTTTACATGAATCTCAATAATTTAAATTAAAAATAAACCGAATTATTCATTTAAATACGAACACCTGTTAAGAGATTAAGCGCTTGAGATAAACTTTTAGGAGGATGCTGAGGTAATAAGCCCATAGGTCGGCTATATTCATCTTAAAATTAAAAGTAATCTACTATATTTTACCAAAATGGCGTCTATATTTATATTTATTATTTTTTGATATTTCTCTTAAAATATACTATACTTAAAGGTACAAATTTGCAAATTTCATAAAAATTATTAAAATAAAAGTAGTCAAATGTGTGGGAAATTTATTTATTTTTCAATGGCTTTTTGTTTTATCTAAATCCGTTGGCAAATAGTGTAGATTTATTTGATTTAAGTTGACATAAATTTGCATATACGGGAAACGCTAACCTTAACGGTTTAATAGATGATTTTCAACCTGTTCTTTATTTACCGGGGTGGGGCAAGTTTTTATGTAGTCATGCCAAGGATTGAAGCCCGAACGCTAACATGACAATCAAATGCTATACAATTAAACTATCTTTCTATTAAACAAGTTCATAGCCATTATAGATGATGTTTTTGAGTAGCATGTTAGCAAGATTTTAAGTTTTTGGTAACATTATTTAAGTTACAATCTTAACTTTATTTATTTTTTGCTATAAACAGCTTTTTGGATGGGGACATTTACTGCACTAGAACGACATTGCATATCGCTTCTTTAACCTCCTCGCGTATTAAGATTGTTTAAGATTGACAACCTGATAAATAAAGCAAAAAGTTTCAGAAAAGCTATAATCTTGCCGTTGCCAAAACCATTTATGGCCTGTTATTGTCAGCAAACGCGGATGAACTTGTTGCTTAAATCAAGTTTTGAAAAAACAAGCAACAAACTCTATTATAAGTACTGAAATTTCAAAATTGTTTAGTTAACTACTGAGTAAGTTTCTTTGTACTGTAAACAATATATACAAAAAAGCAGTTGATTTTTTATCTTAAAAAAATCGTAAAATGATTTTTATGCAAAATTAAAAATTCTAAGTGAAGGTAGGAATTAGTTTTAGTCATTTCATAATACTTTACCGTGACTTTGCAATTAGCTATTACGTTTATTGTATTAATAAAGATTATTTTTACATATTTGTGCTTGGTAATTTTTTATTGATTACACACAAAAAATAATAAATTTGCAAATGCTTGGCAACTCTACAAGACCCAGGTTCTGTTTTTAGGAAAGCAGGACTAAGAACAAACCGGGAAGTAAAAAAAGTATTTTTTAAAAAATTGGTTTAATTTTTGGTTTATCAATAATAAAGTTTTTGTATACCTGTGTGTAATGTAAGTAGGGTTTTAAATATATTATGTTCGCGCGCATCGCACAACTTTCAACGAATGCGCGAGTATCGTAAGGATATACAGTAAGACTATGTATTCAGTATTATTAACAAAGTCACCAAATAGCTAGTTACAATTCATATTATGTGTGCCTCTTAAGTCTATCAAATAAAGAAAAATTGGGTAAACATTGTGACTTCATTAAGCCCAGTATACGCCCAAGATATTATTCTGTGCACCGCTGAAATTATGTTTTGCATAACGCTTTGTTATAATAAATAAATATTTATTGATTTGTTATATTAGACATGACATGTTTTGTTCTACAAGTAAATATTTGTGTAGACGGCAATATGTTTTTTATTATGTTTGAACATTGTGTATGAAAATATATATTAAAAATGAAAAAGTAGGGTCGTAAAGTATATAAGTTATTAGTTCATTTTGAATCAATGATCTAAATAGCATGTTTTTAAATATAGTTTAGAAAAGATAGTGTAGTTTTAAATGATTTTCCTCATACTATAAGGACAAATATAAGTTTTATATATGTATGTATATGCAAAAGTTGAACAGAAGAAAAAAAACTTTTTACATCTATTAAAAAATCTTAGTTACTTTTGAACAACATGGTTGTTTTAGAAAAGATCATGTAAGTTATGTAGTTTACTCCTAATCTTTTCCAACCTGCCGGTAGGTTAAAAACGAAACCTTTACCCCTTTTATTGATGATACAAATTGAATCATGACTTGAGTACGTGCCGCCAGTTGAATATGGCAAGGGCTTCATAATCGACACGCCAAAGACAACTACCGAGATTAAAGGACAAGGCTTCGGTAGTAGTGGTACTAGTAGTTTCGAAGTTGGTTTAGTTAATCGGGCTGCACCAATGAATATAGCTACCCGATCACCTCATTCCTCTTAAAGGAATTCACACAAGACTTTAAACACATGTAAAGAAGTAGTGTATTGTAAAGATTTTTTGAACTCTTTTATTGAGAAAATAGTGGAAACGTTATGTAGTCAAGGGGTCATTGATGTGCGCCGCATTTTTGTGAAACGTAACGAGGTTTCAATACAAACTCCAAATTACATTTGCACGTTTAGTACCCCAAAACTACTAATTTCTATAAAAAGGCGCGATGTACAACCTGCCCGTTAGAGCGTATATCCTAGCACCTATGAGATGTTTTACATGTTAGTATGTTAGTGCTGATGTAAAAAATACACAGATTTGTATATGTGCAAAAGCACCTTACGCAGAACCCATTACATGTATAAACTGTAATAGGAAACACTCTGCAAGGTCAAGGAATTGTTCAATATTTAAACAGAAACTACCCATACAAGAAATAAAGGTCAAAGAACAAATATCTTACTTTGTCGCAAAATGAAAAGTTGTTATTTCAACTCCAAAAACAGGCGTTTCATACGCACAAGCTGCATCCAACAAAACAGCAGATAGCGATGTTATTAACAACATTATGCCTCAGTTAATTACTACTTTAACCAAAGTTATAAGAACCAAGTTTAACAAAATTAAAGGAACGGCTGCAACAATTGTCATGCATCCCCCACAAAAAATCCCGAAGGCTAAACCTCAGCCTTCAACAAAACTAAAAGAGATTGTTGTATCTGAAGCTGAACTAAGTAACCCAGAGCAGGTGGAAACACCGGATCACCTCAGAAAGTTCCAGAATCTAGACTTTCTAACACGCCGGGGTCAGTTGAGATTCCGGTTTCTCAGTCCACGTTGTCAATCAACGTAATTGAATTACAAAACCGCGACGTTGTTGCAAGAATCTGTCCATCCCACAATTTCAGCGGAATGGGCGGAACTAATAAAACGGATAAGAAAAGAAGAACTCTTTTCTGATATTGCGGACGCAGAAGTAATACCTACCGAAACGGTAGGAAATAACCCAATTAGTAAAAAAAAGAATTAAAAAAAAAAAAAAAAACAGGCTGACAAAAAGGTTTACACAAAATTAAGTTCCTCTCGGGAACTTAATTTTGTTTATTTATTTCATTGTTTTTATTTATATTCTTGATTTTTATTACTGGTATGGCTTTTGTAATATTTGTTTTAATTATTAGTTTTATAATGGTGTGATAGCTCAATGGTAGAGCACTTGCATATCATGCGAGCAGTCCGGGGTTCGATCCCCGAAATATGACTGAAATGATAACTTGCTCTTTATCCACCAGCGTGGTTCGGAAGTCACGTTTTAAGCTGTTGGTCCCATCAAACCACTTTAAACAAGTCGTAGACTTACTGTGGCGATGTAAAATAGCCGTAAAAAGCATAAATAAATAAAAATTTATTTTATGATTTCAACATCAAAGTACTCTACAACTATGATGTTATATGTGATAATAGTTTTAAGTCATATTTATTGTATAGTTCTAGCATTGGAGTGTTTTGCAACTCTTATGTCATCTGTGATATTAGCTTTAAGTTTTATTTGTTGTATTGTTCTGGCATCGGAGTCGTTTACAGTTCCAATGTTATTTGTGATATTAGTTTTAGGTTCTACTTATTTTATTGTTTTGATATCAGTTATTTCTTTTACAATTCTGATGTTTGTGATTTTAATTTTAGGTTTTACATATTTTATTTTTATGGCATTAGAGTTATTTTCAGCTCCGATGTCATTTATGATATCAATTTTAATTTTACAGTTGTGGTGTGTTTTGTTTTGTGTTATTTATTTATTATTTATTTATTGTTTAATTAAACAATGGAAATAATAATTCAGTGGAACTGCAACGGCTGCAGACACCACTGTTTTGAGCTTAAGATGATCTTGGTAAGACATATGTCTTTCTGCGTATGTCTTCCAGAAACGCATTTCAAACCTCAAGAAAAAATTAATCTCCGGGGTTACAAAGTAATTAGAAATGACGTTTGCCGCGTTATTGAGCCAAAGGTAAAATCGCCATTTTTCTGAGAAGTCTTTCTTTTAGAGAGATAATCTTTAGAACCAGACTCTAGGCTACAGCAATTTGTATTTTATCTCCAATAGAAGCCACAATCTGTAATATTTATCTTCTAGAGTTTGATTGGACTCTGATGATATACACGAGTTGGTTGCGCAACTTCTACCACCATATCTTTTGCTGGGTAATTTTAATGCACATAATCTTCTCTGGGGTTTCCATGGAAAAGATCCGCGAGGTGGTTTGGTAGAGGAATTTCTTGTCCAAAACGATACGGTTCTTCTCAATACGGAATCTCCAACATATTTTAGTGCCAGAGTATCAAAGTTTTTAGGAATTGACTTAACGTTTTTCACCCCATCTTGCCACAAGTCTTTTGTGAAATGTTTTAGACGATCTTTACGGCAGCGATCATTTTCCGATTGCTGTTAAAACAATCGTTAGACGGATCAGACAGTGCGTTCTTCGGCAATAGTACCTTGACCGCGCAGACTGGCAAGAGCACGGATGTCGAGGCTTCTGTGAAAAATGTTGCTGTGTGTGTTGTTCAAGCTGCAAATGTGTTTGTCCCAAAGTCTAGCGGTCAGCTGGCCATTTTCTTTGTTATATGGTGGAACGAAAAAATAAAGATAGCCGTAGAACAAAAACACAAGCCCACAATAAATTTCAACGTTTTTCAACGTAGGAAATTTTGATTGCTTTTAAGAAACTGCGTTGCTCGGCGCAACATTTTTGCAAGCAAGCATTCATTGTGGGAGAGCTACGTGTCAACGATAACTCGGACCACTCCGGTCGATGAAGTGTAGAAAAGGATTGGTGCGGGAAAAAAATTCCGGCTGTAGCATCTGTCTTTAAAGTCAACGGCCAGGACATTGGCGATAAAGTTAAAACTGCAAATATTTTGGCTGAACAATTTGAATCCGTAAGTAACTCTCTAAACTACGAAAAAACTTTCCTGCAAAACAAAGAAAATCTGTAGATTCCTTTGTGCATCTACAGCACCCGGTCCGAATAATATTTCGTATCAGTTTATCCGGCAGCTGCGTTTTCTATGAAAAACCGGCTGCTAGAAATATATAATTTGATATGGGAAGAAAGTGTCTACTCTACATGTTGGAAAAAGACCGTTATCCTGCCACTACTAAAACAAGGCAAAGATTCAAACGATGCCAACAGCTATCGACCAATCTCTCTGACTTGCTGTTTTGGGAAACTGTTGGAAAATATGGTCAACTACCGTTTGGTGAGGATCCTAGAAAAAAAACCTTTGCCCTTCTGAAAATAATACCAGGCGGGGTTTAGAAAGTACCACAGTATAACCGACCAATTAGTACAGTTGGAAAATTCTGTTCAAGATGCCTTTCTATAAAGAAAACATCTTGTAGCGGTGTTTTTTGATCCGGAACAGGCGTACGATATGACGTGGAGATATAGAATTCTTCAAAAATTACATACATTGGGACTTAAAAGTTGTTTGCCTTTGTTTGTCGCGTTTTTCATGCAAGACCGGAAATTAAAAGTTAGTGTGGGAAACAATTTCTCCAAGACTTTATGTTTAGAGAACGGTGTTCTCTAAGGGTTGACGATTAGCGTTACCCTCTTTGCAATAGCGGACAACGACATTGCAGCTTCGATAGTTATACCGACTAAAAAATGTTTGTATGTCGATGATTTAGTTTATAGTCTATTAGTCTATATGGCAAGGGATACCATCCTCGCCATAACTCATCAACTGCTGAATCATGGAGTTTTCGCTTTTCACCGGCAAAAACCTCTTGCGTGCATTTTTGTCGCTTCAGACGACCTCATCGCAACCCCGTACTTTTTTTGCAAAGTACGAGAATCGCATGCGTTGAAACCGTTTTCTAGGTCTTGTGTTTGATAAGACTTTTTCATTTAAAATACATATAGAACAGCTAGTCACGCGTTCTAAAAAAGCTTTAAACATAATTAAGTGTCTAGTCTAGTATAAACTGGAAAGCGAGAGAGAGAGGTACTTTTGCGACTGTACAAAGCTCTGGTTTTATCCAGAATTGACTATGGTTGCACTGTATACTCATCCGCACAAAATTTTCGGTTAAAAGTTTTATATGCTGTTTATCATGCATAAGGTACGCAACGGAAGCTTTCCGAACAAGTCCTACACCAAGTCTCTGCTGCGAATCGAGTTTACCCCCGCTGGCCATACGTCGCAAACGCTTTGTACTTTAGTTCAGAGCGGCAACATGTGCAAAAAAGGAGACACATAAACAGACAAATTTTTATTAATAATAAAGTGCAGTGGCTAAAGTATGTACTTAAGCTTACCGTCACTAGGCCAGTATCCGTCCGAGCAAAAAAAGCTAATAGAAAATTTGAATATTTGTCTTCCTATAATATACAAAGTTGGGTTCTGTGAAATTCTGCTTTGGCTTCTTCCAAGAGTAAAGGCACGTCTGAACCTGACTTCATTAAAAAAACGCAATATATAAAGCTTTGCGCTATTCTGAAATGTCTAATTGCAGATTTTTCCTCATTTGTTCTGACTCACTCAAGTGCCATCCTCAGAACTAGTTTAATATATTCGGCCGATCCGTTGGTTCAGCTCATACATGCCTCGGTCTACAAATTGACCCGGTCCTCCCAAAAGACAATTATCTTTGTGTGGACGCCAAATCATGTAGGTATCATCATAACTGACAATATTCCTGTATGGCCCGATAACCTAAAACGTTACATTAATTTAAAAGTTACTGAGGATTTACAACAGGAGTGAAACAGCTCCGAGAGCAAGTTGAAAGAAATCAAGCATTCCGTGACGGCGTGGATGTCGCCGGTAGATTTCAGCAGGAGAGAGGAGGTCGCCTTAAGCCGCCTGCGCATAGGTCATGCTAACTTGATATCTTCATATCTCCTGACCGGTGACGACTAGCCCACATGCGAAACATGTTACAATCCTTTGACAGTAAAACACATTCTGAAGGAATGCCGAGCTTATCTTTCCTACCGTAATCGGCTTGAGCTCCCAGACAATGTAGTGTCATTTTGTTGAATATAGAGAAGTCTATGGAAGGGTGCGTTTAGTTTTTACGTAACGCTGGACTGGACTGTAAACTGAATGTGTTTATAAAAAATATTTTTTTTAACGGTTTTTATGTTAATTTATTTATTTGTGTATATTGACTAATCTATGTTAGTTAAACAACAAAGTTTTCTACAACTTTGGTGTTACCTGTGATTTTAGCTTTAAGTTTAATTTTAATTTCGGTAACTGTTTAATTTTAAATTTTAGACCTCTAGGTCACATAGTTTACCTCGTTTACCAATTGAATTTTACAACATTTAATTTAATTTTTTAAAATTTCATTTATCTTAATAGCATTTCAGCCTGGAAGTTTTAGAACAGTATAATCGTTGCGAAATTTTGCAAGGAATTGAATGCAGAAGTCAAAGAACATGTTTTTTTTTTCAAAAATTCATTTCTCAGAAGTTGCCACCGATTAAGACTTCAAGTTTCGGGCAAAGACAGCAAAAAGTATATACTTTAAGATGCTTAAATAAAAATTTTCTACACTAGTGGTAGTTTTTGCTCTAGAGCCTCTTGAAAGCACAACACCATTTTCAATCAAAATTTTTGCACATATTGATAATTATACAAGGTGATAATGAATAAGGGTAACAAACTTCTAGGGTGGATAAGTTCATTTGAGACATTTTTTATTTATAAACTCATAGACAACCATGTTCACCCTAAAAGATGCACGACATAAACTTTTTTGTTTTTTTATACAGTATTTGAAATATCTATCTTAAAAGTCTAAATTAAAAAAAATAATAAGATATAGAAATTATAGGCAATTAAATTGTCCATCTTTTTTGAACAGCATAACTGGATCTATCTCTAAAAGTACTCATGTTATAAATCAAAGAATGACTTTTTTATTATTTGTTATTTTTGTTAAAAATTATTCTTAAAAATCAAAAATTTGAAAAAAAAAAAATTAAAATTAAAGGCCATTCAATTGCGATTCTTTCACCTTATAACATGTTTTAAGGTAGCTCTTACCTATTGTGTGCTATAAAAAAAAAACTTCAAAAGGAACATTTTTTGATGAGATATCTGTATGTTCCCTTTGAAGTTTTCTGCTTTAACTTTTAAGAACATTGACGGTATATTCTAAAATATTCAAAAGCATTACAACGACCAAACAACCTGACTAGAATATTATAAGTCTGAATTTTGTATAGAAAGAAAAGTGTGAAAAATTACGTATTACGTTGAATTCTTTAGAGATGTTTGCCATACGTTTAAATTGAAAAAGTTGAAAAAATTATAAAAATTAAAAAAATATGTATTTAATTTGGTAAAAATATTTTAACACTATCTAAAAACTGATAAGCTATTAGACTACATTGATTTTTCTGTCTCAAATTGAGCTTTCTATAAATTAAATAAATATATCAGTACTGCTAAAAACATTTATGTTAAATATCAATATTATACAGAATGTACACAATAAATAGAAGTAACTTCATTGCAGCTCTATATTACATTCTCATTTAAAACTAAGTTAATATGAAGTAACATGCTCAAGCAATCACGTGACTTTACATTTGCATATTAAAAATGGCGCACGACTTAACAAAAAAACTCAAACAAACCGTAACCTATATATTCCAGTTTTCTGGTAATCACAATCCTCTCATAACCAGATCTAATTACTATGATTACTAAATTGCTATTGTTTTGTAGTTATATAAATCTTAATTAGTTGATAATTAAGTTACCTAAAACCATATCCGTTTAAAATACTTCACGCACAGAGTTTCAATTTAAAATCGGAGTAAATTTAACCTGACGTGAATAACAGTACCACTTAGCACATACAACGCAACAATTAACGCATTTATTGAAGATATGTTGTCACAGTGACAAGACAGATTCTAAGAGGAAGTAACATAATTTTTTTATTTGAAAAAAATAGTTCAATTTAAAAACATGTTACACGTAATGTAGGTTATTTATTATTAAATTGGTTCGTTTAATTAAAATTTGCATTTTTTTAGTTACTTGAATATTGTTCTTATTGTTTTGGTTTTAAAATGTAATGGAGAGGGTGGTATTCATATAACCAATCCAATACGTTTTCCATATGGAGGACCTTTTATGGGGGTATGTATTTTTTCTATTTTGCAAATAAATAAATAGTTCTATTTATTTTAATAACATACTAAACGTTTATAGTACAAATTGTAAATGTGAAATGAATTCACTTATATTAGACCGACTGATTTATTTATAATTAAAAAAAATATGATATTATTTTTATTTTAGCTGTTTGTAGCCTTAGCTTTGCCACTAGAACTAGAAAACTATGATGTCTTCTTCTCCTATAATTTTGAAGGTAACTACGTATTGCCATCAAATGAAACATTTTATGATTACCCACCAATTATTTCAAGATCGTTTAATTTTGCCAGGAAACATGTGTATGATGCGTTTGAATTTAAACTTAAATCGTGAGTAGCAATTATAAAATAAACATTTTAGAAATAACAAATATAATTTTTAATTTCTAGGCAGGGATATCCAGGAAAGGAATGTGTATTAAGGGCTGTATGTGAAGCGGCTGAATTTAGTATGGAAAATCATGGTTTATTGGCGGATATCATTCATATAGTTCTTACGTGAGTATTAAAAACTTTATAACTTTTTTATATAAATAAAATATTTATTAGGAATAGTTGCTTAGGATGCCACAATAAATACAGAATGAAACTAGAGCAGTTGACAAATAGTATTATGTAAATGTGGTTTTAATAAATTATAAGCTGTGTGCTAAATTTATATAGAAAAAAATCACATTTTCAAATTAAACAAAAAATGTTAATACACACAACACAATATTTAAGTCTTATCAGTGTTTATGTACATTTGTTTTTGGGTAGTTGTTATAAATGCTATACGTAATGGTTTATTTGCATCAGACACTTTTTTTGTAAATGTAAGAAAGCATTTCAACATTTGTAGATTTTATATAAATATTATTCAATTTGTACAACGTTACAGTAATGTAGAAACATCGAAAAGAAAGCGCACGTAGTTGGTGTTACGGCAGAAAATAGTATAAATCGTGTATATAACAATAATTAGCATTTTTTTAGTAGACTAGAAGAATTATGACGTTTAATACGGATATTCAATGTTTTGTGGCTTTAATACAATTAATACTTTAATTCTGTAATAGAGAACACATTGACAAATATGGCATAGCATCTATAAACAAAGATCTTGAATCAATATCTGAGTAACTTTAGAAACCCCAACTTTTTATTGTTTAAAAGTCAAATTAAGTATCACCCTTATGAAATATTAAACAACGAATCTATATCTAAGTTTTCTTTCATTTGTCTCCTTGAAGTTACAATCTGTATTGTATGTACATTTGTACAACTTTTGCATATACAAAACTTATATACGCCTTTGTTATTGAATTGTTGTTGAGTATGAGAAGAAGCATTTTATCTTTATTTTTAATTTAAAACAAGATATTCAAATCTATGCCGATCCAAAATTGAGTAATGACTTAGGTACTTTACAACATCTGCGTAATGTTGCAGATCTTTGCATTTTCTATAAATATCTCTATGGACATTGTTCAAAAGACATACAAGACATATTGTCATGTAAACAAATATTTACTTAAAAAGAAAACAATTATTAAATATTCACTGGTTCTACAAGGCTTGCTAAGATTTTAGCAATATTCACTATATGCTCAGAAATTACCTTACATCAAAAATTCAACCTTAAAAAAAGATTTTAACCACAAATAGAATAAACTACCAAACTTATTGTTTCCCAAGACTTATAACCAGCAAATATTTATAGTAATTGTTCACAGGTTTCTTAAATCTTGTCTTTATTATAAAAGTTTTAAGAATTTATTATTTAACAATTAAATAAAATTATTTAATTTTACATACATCGATACTTGGCTTATACATGCTTTATAATTTAATTTTTTTGCAGTAAACTTGTTTAATGAAACCAATAGCCATATTGTCTGTGCTACATTTGTAAACAATATTATTTGCAAAAAAAAATTAAAAAAATCAAACTTTTGTTTTGTGTATTCCATGAGCATGTTGCTGGGATTTAGTGATATGAAAATGTTTTTTGGTTTGTTTTTGTTTTTGTAGAAGTTTTAGTCGTGTAAAATTAGTTTTTTTAGTAATTTGATTATAGTGGTTACTCATTAATGTAATAGGACGTTTATGGATCTTACATAAAGTAGGATTGTTTGGAAAACAATTCAACTGATTTTATTTTAAAACGAAATTTTTTTGTCATTTTTTTCAATCTTTTTTTCTTTTTTTTATCTTGCAAATTGTCTTGTTTTGTTGAAAAAGCACTATGTTGCGTATTGTTTGCTTTGCATCTATTTCTTTTTATGCATGTGTTTTTTAGGCTACAGTGTCCAGTTATAAGTTCTGTAAGGTTTTGCAGTTTTGTTTTTGACAAGCTTGTTTTCTAGCGAGGGTATTGCCAGTATTGGTATATTAAAGTGTTATCCCAGTTTAATGTTACTAGCACAACGTTTAACGGCAGCTATTTCTACTTGAAAAACTACAACATGTTTGCATAGGGATAACGCAATTTATGTTCTCCGCTCGGCTTCTGCCTTAATATATTTTGGGTACGGGTTTACTATAATCTTTAGCTTCATATGTGTACTAGATGGTTTTATTAGTTGTGCCCGTGACGGTATAATCACATCAAATGATTTCTGTATGCAATAATCTTTTATAAAATTTGATCTCATCTTTAGTGTCATTTGTTTATGTGACATATTTGTTATTTCCAATCTGTGAGCCCCAAGATTTATAGTTCATTCATCTGTAATTGGTAGGCTGCTTGTCTTGCTACTATCTTTAAAGTTAAGTGCAGTAGTAGTAGCAAGATCAAAGTATTTTAAGCTGCTGTAGGAGTTAATTTTTGTAAATTGCATAGTTTGGTTACCATACTCTTAAGGGTAGGGTTTTTACTTAATACGAGCGCTCCGTATGTTATACTTGATTTTATTACTACAGTATATAACTATGTAGTTATAGGTGTCTGTAATCACAATATCCACGTGAATATAAAAGATATAAGAATTTTAGTAAATTTTTGTTTTTATGAAAGTGGCTTTATACATATTCAGATATTTTATTTATAATCTTTGTTGTGTAAAAAAAAAACGTTTGACGATTTGCTTGAGTTTACTAATTATCTTTCCTTTGTGCACTATCTTTTTACGGTGTTTAGTGCATTTTGCATAATGTTAAATACAATTGTTTCAATTTTTTTATTTATTAGAACGGTAAGATCATCGGCAGGCAAACACGCCCACGTTATTTAAAAACTGCAGTAAGCTGTTGATAAAAGAACGCCACAGTAGAAGTAAAAACTCATCGTTATGTAGGCATCCGGTTTCAACTTTAAGTACAAGCTTACTGTATATAGTATATATCTATTAGAGTTTGATTCTTAAGCATAGAGCATTATTGAATTAAAAATGATTTGTTATTGTGATATGTGAAGGTAGTGTTATCAAGTTACCAAAAACACCATCAATATTAAAAAAAGTATATAGTTTTTATGCATTTGTTGACTAACTGATATGTAGACGGTTTGCAGGATTTTTTTGATTGGTGTTTATATTGGTATTGGTGCAAAGACAAATTTTTTAGTATCCCATTTTATAAAAGGTGTGAGACTAATTAGTTTGTAAGATTTGGCCGCTGTAGAACCTTTGAAGTACTTTTGCAGTTGTTTTGCATGGTTCTTTTGACTGTGCACAATCTTCTTTTTTGTCAGTTGAAATTCAATATTTGCAGTAAAATTATGCTCAGCGCATTATAGAGCACGGAACATGTGGATTTGTACTAAACGCCTTTACAATATCTATTCCAAGAGTCTCTTTCATACAAGTCTAAGTTAGTTTTCTGTTTTTTTTTTTTAAACCGTTATTGATTAGTCTCTGAATTGCGTCTGGTGGCAAAAGAACTAGCTGATTGCCCGGATCCAAGAATAATATTTTTTCTGGATCCATACTCTACTATGACCACATTGGCTGTCATTTGGCCTCTGAAACAAAAAGCCCACAAATTTAAATATATTACATGTTTTATTATGTTACATGTAATACATAAGGGTTTGGTTGCTGCTGCTCGGAATGTTTAACATTTTTATCTTTCTTTTGTTAACGTATATTTCTTAGATAAGAGCAATGTTAATGTCATGTTTCAAAAAGTACGCGTAGAGGGCCGAGACAACGTGCATAGAACTTATTAATGTTTGCAGGAGGTAGGTTATAAGCATTTGCATTTTTTGCAGTTGGGGTTTAGCCAACTGATGATTTGTAAATTGTGTGCCGTGCTACATACCTATAACAAAAAAGTAGTACCAGCGGAACATTTTAGTCTTCACGGTTTGGCAGACGGGTACACAAACAGTTTTGATCCATTGAGTGCAAAAGTCCATAATTGTTAGTGCAAACTGGTTTTTCTTTTTGCGTCAACTCTAAAATGCCGATAAGAGCATTCTGGGTGAATTAAGAACTACACGACCATGAAAAAATATGCAGATAAACAATATTAAAAGAAATGTTTTTGTGAAAATTAAGGTTAGGTGGTAGATCAGTGTAATACTGAACCTCGCCTTTTTATGTATATTATACTTAAAATAAAGTCAATTATTGTTATTATTATTATTATTAGATTTGATGTTGTTACAAATAATGTTTATTTTGGCCATAGATAATTTTTTTTTTTTTTTTAATTAATACATAAATAAACTTTGTTTTTTGATACAGGGTGTTTGACAAAAACCGTAAGGCTGAATAACTTATTTATTTTTTAACCGATTTGAATGATTAAATTATTTAAATATTTTTTAGCACTTTAAAAGCAGGTACACATATGTATGTTTTATTTTAAGTATACTTGCAATGATGATTTTTTTAATTTTCTTGGAATCTCTATAATATTTAGATTCTAACAATGTAAAATAAATATGCTTCCACAATAATTTTTAGCCTTAAATTTAATAAATTGTGATGCCATTTAAATTAGTTAAGTTGACTGGTGAATAAAATAGTTTCATAAAAATACTGTTATATAAAATTTAAAACAAGTTTATTATCAAGTTATCCAAATTTATTATATTATGCAGAATAAAAATACTTAAAAAATTACACATTAATTAGTCGCATATTGAATTCTGATATTATAGAGATTCCAAAAAATTAAGAATGTATGTTGCAATTTAAAAATTAAATAATTTTTGAATTATTTAAATTTGTCTAACACACTGTATACAAAGTATTAAAAAAATATTGTAAAATACTTAAAGAGGTAGTAGTATAAATCAAAATTACCTTCTTTTTATTTTTCAAAAACTGTAGTCAGAATACTTGTGCTCGTATTCGTTTGATAAAACTGTTACCTTTAATGCAGAATTAACCAACATGTATTTCAAGTATGGTTGTGCTAATGGGATTACATAACGAAGCGCGACGTCTTTATGTTGAAGCTTGTCCAAATTGCCAGATTCTTTCTTAATAAAATTAAACAATTTGCTCAAGATAATCCTTCTATAGTTACTGGAAATCAGAAATGGAAAGTTGCAGCTCCTATTTTTGTTAATAATTCAGAATTAAAAATAATGATTAATCTTCTATTAACATTTTTAATAATAATAAAATTATTAGATATTATAATAATAGCAATTAGACATTGTATGTTTGAAAAAATTTGCCAAAGATTGCGTAATAATAATTCATTCAGCAAACAGTGCCATTTATCCGAAAGACCAAGGTTGGTATCTACTCTACAGAAGAAAAAATTCTAACACGTATAGAGCATAATTTTGGGACAATATCAGCCAAAGTAGGAATTAGTGCTCCTCTTTTACGAGCAGCTGCTTTATCCGTACCATGTACAACCAGTGCAGACCTTAAATCACGTATAGGTTTTTGTTGATGGTTTCTACGCAATGATGCTCAAGACCCCTACTTTTTTACGGAAGAAACCGCATGCGAATGTTTGGGCCGACAAAAATCTCTATGCTGTAATGGAATCTAGACATAAGACAAGTTTTTTATTAAACATTTGGATGGGTATTGTAAGCATCATGTTTCTAGGTTCCGTCGTTCTACCAAACTGATTAACAGACGCTTCTCACTTAAACTTTCTGCAGAACACAATGTATGATCATAAATATGATGGTATTCCAGCTTGTTTTTCAGTTGCCTTTATAGAGCATTTACATCCAACTTTTATACGTAGATGGTAGGAAAGGGCTGGCCTGCAAGTTAGCCTGATTTAAACTCTCAAGGTTTAATTTTTTGGCAATATTTAAAAATAATAGTCTATGGTACACTTGTAAACAGCCTCGAGGAGCTGCAGATACAAATTAATCAAAAATGCCAACAAATCCAAGCCAATGAGAGGGTTTTTAAAAAAAAGTTCCAATATCCTTTAGACTAAAATGTCGTGCTTGCTTAGAAATAAAAGGAGAGCACTTTAAACATTTTATGTAACATTGTTTTTTGCTAGAAAACAAATAAAATCAAAAACGTTACTTTGTGGACTCATGTTTATTAAGACTATTTTGTTTATTTCGGTTCATACTACTACCTCTTTAAATATTTTACAATCTTAACTTATTATTTAATTGATTTTTGTATGGACTGCATAGCAGAATATATGTATATAAATGTGAAAAAAACTAAGTTGCACAAAGCACGAGGGTTTGAAATAAAATGTTTATATATTTATAAAATACTGGTTAATTTACCAGAGACGTTTTAATTGATAGTTACGCCTCTGTTTCAGAAGCTTTGCATAATGCATTTAGAGGTTGATAAAACTATGCGTTTGTTAAGATAAAAGAAGCCTTAAGTCAAGTCAACCTTATGGCAAAGACATTCCTTGACCACGCAATTTTTTGATATTATTGGTAATTAGTAAATTAGGTATATTATAAATATTTAAAAAAGATGTAGATGCAAATTTCAGCACAACGTGCTTAGAGCTTGCAAAAATGTTTAATGTGAAAGATAAAATTTTAGCTTTAGATAGAAAAGACTTAATAGTTAAATAAATTGACCCCACTTGAACTGTCAAATAAAATCAAATTTGTATGATTTATTACGCAACTAAAATAAATTTATTTAAATAAATCTTATTATTAGTTGTCACCAACTGATCTAATGTCACATATTTTAAAGGTTTTATTACACCCAAAAAGACGAAAAAAATATATTGTGTGTTTTGTAGACTGCGGCCAAAACTGTTATTCATGTAAGTAAAGCCAGATCTTATACTGCACAAGTAAGCCCAAAAAAAAGACATTTTGTCGTATCATTATCACTTTCTTTTGGATCCTGACAACTGTATCAGGTATAGGCAATTCAAAACTTAAGTAGATTTAAGAAACGCAAGAAGTAATTTTTTTAATTTAAAATCCGGGAATTTCTACATTAATAGAATACAAAATTTTGCTTTACGTTAGCAAAAGGTTATTTAGTGTAATGGTAGCTATTTTGACGAATAGCAGTGTATTAATGGTATTTAATAATTTTTGTTTCTTCAAAAATTGCATGAAATGTATGGTGTTATTGTATTTAAATTTTTTGCTTTGAACAAGAATTGTTTGAAAACTTTTAGAACCGTTATTTTACTTATGCAGTTTAAAAACCAGATTTTCATATATTTTAATCAAAAAATCATAAACGGCAATTGCTTGAGTAAATCTGCAAAATATGACAGCCGTGTGGAGGTTACCTCAAAAATAATTGTTTTAGACGCGGTTTTACAACAATTAATTTATGTAGTTTTTTTAATTGTTAATCAATGTCATATCAAATTTATTAACTATAGTTTGTTAATTACAATATTTAGTGTTAATTTCGTATTATTTGTGTTTTGTGGGGTAGTTTTAGGCAATGGTTTGTAAAACTATTGTTATCAAGAAGGTTTTAAGTCCGAATGCCATTGTCGTTAAAAAAGTTTTTAGATTTTAACAACTTCTTTAATTAAAGTTTTAATTTGTTAAACAATTACATAATTTAATTTTTAATTTAATAATGTACACGTAAAAATAATGTAAAAAAACTCAAATATTGTTATCCGAATTTTATTAGTTTTTGTAATCATAGCATAAATGTTCAAAAATACTGTCATTCACCTCTAAACATTTTCTGCTTTGTCTACAAAATGGGTTTGTTGCTGCTCTTCTGATTGAATTATGTATTTGTTTAAGATCGGCTGCAACATGTCTAATGCGTTGAATTAGTGCATCTTAAGTGTTCACTTTTACTTTATACACATTATCTTTGAACTAGCCTCATAAACAATAATTTGGTGCTAAGAGGTCTGGAGAAATTGGAGATCAACAAATAAGACCACTGCAACCAATCAAACGCTCTGTGGCATACAAAATAAATATTTTTAATTACGCTATAACAAATGCAAATCAGATAACAACATTTAAGTTTTTTTACATTATTTTTACTTGTACAATACACTTCTAGAGTTTGGTTTGTTCTTCCCAACTCACCTGTAAATTATTTATGTAATATAACTGTGATACGTAGAACGATTATTAAAATAAACAAACGTCATTGAAAATTTCACTGCCTCATTAATGTAATTAAATTACCATAGCTATAGCGCTTGGCTATCTTAATCAAATCATAATTTTACTTTTTTTGCATTAGTAATTTTTTGCCAAAACAACAAAAATCTTAATCAATCAATTTATACTCAATTATATAAATTTGATGATCATATACTAATATTAAAACATGTACAAACACATTGTATTTCATTAAACTGTGAATCAAACATATTTTAAAAATATACAAAATACTTAATATTAATATTATGTAATAGCCAATAAAGTAAAAAGAGTAATTCAGGTAAGATCGCTTAACGCAGCTTTGCAAAAATTAATCAATAAATTTAATTTACGACTCTTATTGAACTATTAATTAAATTAAGAGCGCGATATTTTGAGTGCCATAAAACTCTTTTCTTAAATCTTTTTTTAGCAACATATAAAGAATAAAATTTGCAGTATCATGAAATATATGAAAATCTAACAGTAGTATACTTTTTATTGTGCTACAAGTTTTTTTTTTAAATAACTTATAATTCTGCTCGATGTTGTAAGTGTATAGTAAAAAGTAAAAATTAGCAAATAATAAAATTGTTTTTTATTTATTGTAAAATTCAATAAATATTTAATATTATAATACTGCGTCCGCCATAACTTAACTTAACTCAACTTATAATATGGCTAAGTTTACAATAAATACGTTAGAAAAATTGTTACACAATGACATTTTAAATTTTACTTCTTATTATACATTCACTACTTCAAGCAACAGTTACTTAAAAAAAAAAACTTATACCACAATAAAAAATCTACTAAGTTTTGCGAGTGCAATGAAGTAATATTCTTAAAGCTTAGACAAAAATTTCAACATTGGGTTATATTTATTTTTATATTTCATTTTCTACAACTTACAATTTTTTTTGAGGTATATAAAAAATTATTTGATGATAATGATGATTGCACATCAACAACTTCTACTTACAAAGTTTTTGGGACTGGACTATTGTCTGGGCATTATCATCATTAAAACGCAATTTGTATATGAATATATATATTATTTTTACTAATCATTTTTTATTTTAGGCCGTCTTCGTCAAAATCGGAAGGTTTACTGGAATACGAAAACGCTGAAAATTATGGAAAATTGCGAAAACATTGTAAGCGATATAAAAAGAAATGCTCGCTTAGTGTATTAAAGCTAATTTCTTGGTTAGGCAATATATAATAAAGATTATATAAATTAAAGTTGTAATTTATTTTTAGTGATTATTGTATATATTTGTAAATAAAAAATCTTTTATTTCTATAATTTAATTTTTATATTATAATTAGATTTACTGTTGATCATTGCATTTGAGTATTAACATTTTGTTTTAAATTACATAGTGATAATGATGTAACAGAAAATGGTTAAGATAATAAAATACATTGCTGATTGTTGCTGTGTAGTTTATTATTATAAATAAAATACTATTCAGTGTTTAAAAGTCATTACATATTAGTATAATTTAGAACAAATTATTACTTTTAGAATTAGAATTTAATGTAATTAAAGTATTAATCACAAAGTAGTTAAGTAGAATAGAATGTTAGTAACTACAAGCTTTATTTAGAAAAAAAATTATAGCACTAATATGTTATATTTTTTTATTCTTTATTTTTTACAAACAAATCAAAGTGTAGGCTATATCAACAAATTAATATTGTTGTCTATTTTTATTAGTGATCAATTTTATGTGATAAAATTGAGAAAAAAAAACTACACTAACTAACATTGTCATTTATACATTTATAGAAATTTCAATTTCTTACTTTTCTATAGATAGTTGTAAAGTGAAAATAATACAAACAAAATTTTACTACTTATGTTTAGATTTTTAAAAGCCATTGACAAGTGAAAAATAACTAACAAAAAATATATTAATACAAAAAAATTAATATCATTAAAAAG
The DNA here is from genome assembly GCA_963932245.1 of Tachinus rufipes. NCBI lineage: Eukaryota > Metazoa > Arthropoda > Insecta > Coleoptera > Staphylinidae > Tachinus > Tachinus rufipes. The sequence continues at coordinate 32,441,881 of OZ010746.1, read as the reverse complement.
TGATGATTTATATTGGGGTAAATCGAGGGGTAAATCTTTTTACTCGTTTAGCAGATTAGGCTTCTTTTATTTATTTGATTATTTTTATTTAACACTTTAAAACGCTCTGTATATTGTGATTCAAAACTTACTTACATACTTACACTTACGTATTGCATTCGGAATAAAATTTTATAAACACTAGATTTTGTAAAAGATTAATTTTATCTTTAGCATTAAATAAAATAATTGATAGTTTGCAGTTTGGTGTACCGGCAATTTTTTAATTTTGTTTTTAAAAAATGTGGTTTTCTAAAATAGGTTAATGCTGAGAATAAAAATTTTAAACTTTTGAATAAATATGAAAAATTGTGTTTTGATATAATTTTGCTTAACAAAATTATTTATAAAAATATCTTTTATAATAAAGCTATTCTAGTAATTTTACTGTTACAACTTTTTGCTGGAACACCGCTGTACTAAATCATGATATTAGTTTTCTGCTTATTACATGTCTTATATGTCTTTCTTTTATTCTTAGTATTTAACAAATTCTTGTAAATCCACATTTCAAACGATTCAATACTCAAATCTCAATCAATTTCTTATCAGCTTAGTGAAAAAAAGCACTTATGTCTTTCCTTTTCTTTAAGTTTATTTTTTTTACAATTCTAAGTAATAAATATATTTATTCTACATTTATTACAGACAAATAATTGATTATAATAAGTGATCCATTTTGAGGTACATTTTAAAAAAGTTAAAATGTCATTTTTATTAACTAATCTTTATGATCATACAAAAAAACCATTTTGTACAATTACTTTTTAAAGATTATATTTTTCTAAATGTTGGCTGTAATTAACGGCTAACTTCTGAATGGACCATATTCAGAAGTTTCAATTTTTGATGACGCGTTTAAGCATTTTGAGTAGTATTTGGCAAATGACAGAAGTAATGTTGGTCTCCAATTCCCCAATCGTAGTCGGCTTATCCATGTAGATTTTGGACTATACGTAGTCCCAAAAGAAAAAGTCTAGAGATGCAATATTACATGATCTTCACTGGTCCGAGGCGTGAAATTATCTGTTCACCAAATCGTTCTCGCAATAAAGCCATGGATTTAAGGGCTATGTGGCAAGTAGCGCCGCTTTGTTAGAACCAAATGTGGTCGAAATTACCGGTTTCAATTTTAAGCAGCAAATAGTCTGTTATCATTGTGCAATAACGGGCGCCATTAACAGTTACGTTTTTGCGCGGCAAGATATCAAAAATCTGACTACTGTACTCGATCCCTTAAAAAGTTTCCCATCGATTATGACTGTTCTAACATTTTTGTAGGTCAAAATGCAATCAAGATAAATAAAATTTGAAAAAAAGTTGAAGACAAATTATGTGACTTAGAGGTCTGAAATTATGCATAAACTTATATTTTGGGTACACAAACAAGTGCACAAAATTTGAGCTAAATCGGAGAGGGTAACGTGAAATATACTTGTCTTGTTTTACTACTTTACCAATCTTTAATTAATCAGTTATTTTGTTGTTTAATTTTATGATTCTTTTAATCATTAATAGTTTTTTTCACCTATCACAATCAAAAGCTTTTATACATAACAGACTGTTTTTACTTTTTTTTTTAATGTACTTTTTTGCAACTGTTCTTACTATACTAATCTCTTTTCTTTATTTTTTTTAAATAATATTTATTGCTTTTTTTGTTTTTTTTTTGCATCATTAAGGATGATGTGCCTCATAAAGATTTTCTGAATTTAAGAGATATTTTTTTTTTTTTATTTTAGGAATTTAGGCAAAACTGTAAACCAACAACTGACTGACTAGTGGTAGTCGAAATTTAAAAACTATATAGACTTGTAGAACTCTATGAGATGCATTAAGCATTAAGATCCTACATCTGCATCTTTGTTGCTTTTATTTAAAAAGTTATAGAACTCTAAAGTTTAAACTTAATATTGTCAGACTTTGAAAGATACATAATAGATTTTTTTAGAAAAAATACAAAATGTAATTTTATAAATAACTCCTATTTTACAATTAAGTATTTTAGGTTGTCAATTTTATTTTGTAAATAAATAACTATTTTCTTAAAATGTGTTTTCTATAAAATACAAAATTATATTTTTACTACCGGCTTTAGTAGTTTGAAACTTTTATAGTACTCTTTCTGCAAATTCAGTCTGTTTTAGGGGCAATTTCATTTCAAACGGACCAGAGCTAGGGGGGGGGTGCGTTGAGAAACTTGCTTATGTATTTTTTTTTAGTTTTTATAACTTCAATCAAAAGACTACTAATAAGTTATAGAAACTAAAAAAAATACATAAGCAAGTTTCTCAACGCATCCCCCCCCCCCTAGCTCTGGTCCGTTTGAAATGGAATTGCCCTTAGTTTGAATCCACCTGCACATTTTCAATCTCTATCCCTACAAACGTTTGAAGTTAAGTATACATTGTTACTTTGAATTTTTGTGTCAGATTTATATATATGGGTAATTCCATTACTTTTTGACCAATTTGAAAAAGTCGACCTCTTTGATTTTGCTCAATTTTTCAGGGATCAAAATATAGATGAAAAAAATGAGATTTTCAAAATTTTGGACCTTAGAATAATGCTTGTACAAAATGACACACATTTGAAGGTCAGAAATTTTACAATAAAACGTCTATTTTAGCTTATTTTGTATCTCAATTTTTGGGCATCTGGAAAAAGATAAAAAGGTCCACGATGTCTCAAATTATTTCTTTTTACATGTACTTAAAACCCATATTTTTATGTTTAATATCGTGGCAGTCATTTTGATATATTAAGCTTTAAACATTATTCCAAAAATACCCGTAAATTTAGCAGAATTGCAAAACTTTGCTTTCTTTAAACCGTTCTAACTTTGTCAAATCTTTACAAAATTTAATCTACAAGGTCTAGATTTCTTCGTGTTTAATCTCTTTTAAAGTGATCACACAAGACTTATAGAATCAATACTTATAAAGAAAGATTGAACACAAAGAAATCTAGTTTTCGTGGATCAATTTTCTTTAAGATTTAACAAAGTTAGAACGGTTTAAACAAAGCATAATTAAGCAATTTTTCAAAATTTACGTTTTTTTTTAAATTAATGGTTAAAGCCTGATATATCAAAATGACTGCTTCAACATTAAATATACAAATATGGGTTTTAAAGTACATGCAATAAGGAATATTTTAAGCCAACGTAGACCTTCCTATCTTTTTCCAGAGGCCCAAAAATTGAGATACAAAAATGTGCGGTTTGCCGATTTTGACAAATTTTGAATATTAAAAATTTCTTGATAATGCCCGATATACCATTTCTCATATGAATAACCTTTTTTCTTGTGTTCTAAAGAGTGTTGACTGAAATTTTGACTAAAATCGACAGCGCTGTCACCCTTTTTCGGGACCTGAAAATTACAAGCTTTGAAGATTGCAAAAACATGTGCAACTTCCTGCATCAAAATAATGGTGTATACGTATTGATTCTATAAGAATTGTGTGATCATTTCAAAAAGAGATTAAACACGAAGAAATCTAGATGCAAATCAAATTTTGTTAAGATTTGACAAAGTTAGAACGGTTTAAAGAAAGCAAAGTTTTGCGATTTTGCTAAATTTACGGTTTTTTTTAGAATAATGTTTAAAGCTTAATATATCAAAATGACTGCCACGATATTAAACATAATAATATGGGTTTTAAAGTACATGTAATACGGAATAATTTGAGCTATCGTAGACCTTTTTATCATTTTCAAGAAGCCCAAAAATTGAGATGCAAATTAAGCTAAAAATAACGTTTTATTGTAAAATTTCTAACCATCAAATGTGTGTCATTTTGAACAGGCAATATTCTTAGATCCAAAATTTTGGAAATCTCATTTTTTTCATCTATATTTTGATCCCTGAAAATTTGAGCAAAATCAAAGAAGTCGACTTTTTCAAATTGGTCGAAAAGTAATGGAATTACCCATATATATATATAGTAGTTCATCGATCACTGCCACATATAATTCCATCATCCTTATATATGGCCAACACTATTTCATCGTTTTCGCTTTTATAGACACACTGTTGGCATGAGATTTTTTGTAGTCCGATTAAAAAAAAGTTTTATTAATTTATTATCAAATTCTTTTAGCATTTGGAAATAAGTTACATGTAGGTCTCTATAGAGGAATGTTGATTTTATATTAAATCCTATGATTTTATAATTTTTAGCTGCGGCTAGTACAAATAGTATTCTCAATAAAGTACTATTCACGACGAGACTGAATATCTCGTAGTCAACTCCATGTTTCTATTTGCATCCTCTAAATACCAGCCTTGTGTCTTTCATTACTTTTCACTTTTAATATCTATCTGTTAATGAGTATTTTCTTGCTTTTTGCTTAATTTTTGTCAACTTGAATACATCAAACATTGTTTTCTCAAAGTGATTCCTGTTTCTCTTCGATAGCTTGAATTTTTTCTGTTTTTATTTCCTCTTCTGCTTCTGTCTGTAATGAGATTTCTTTTTTTTTTAATTTTGTTTTTGGACTTTTCTATTACAATCGTTCATTTTTCTCTAGTGTTCTTATTTAATATTAGATCTCTATGGGTTGTTATTGTCCAAATCCAATCATTACTAATTTTTTACTTCAATTGTTCAGTTTATTTTATGTATCTGGCACTTTGGCAAAGGCGTCACTTCCAAATACTTTTACTCAGGAAAGAGTTGTAACAAATTGATGAAGGACTTTTATTAGTTAGACTGCTGTTCTTGCAGCATCTCCCTACATTTCTTTGTGTTGGTTTCCATCCAAAATTAAAGTTCTGGTTTTTCCATCAATGTTTTGTTCAATCGTTTTGCTTTATCATTGAGTTGAGGAGTATGTGGAACTGTGTAGTCTAGAGTCATTCCTTTTTGTTTGGACCATGCCTTGATTTCTTTGGAGATGTATTTGCCACTATTGTCACATTTGAATATGTAGACTTTCAGATTCCATTTTACTTCGATCATGTTTACGTATTCTTTTATTGCATCTTCAACTTGATTACGATTTTTTAACGAAAGTACCACGCAGTGATGAGTAAAGTCATCAAGAAAGGTAATGAAATACTTGTTTCCATCCCACATTATAAGATTTATTGGGCCACACACGTCTGAGTGTATTATTTCTATTGGTCTAGTTGCTCTTGTTTGCTTTGTTTAAAATGGAAGTTGTGTCTGTTTTGTTTGTACCCAACATTTGCTTCATATATTCAAAAGTTTTTTGTTTAAGGTTAGACCAGTAGATAAGTGTCTTAAATTCAATAGGTTTATTTATGCTGTTAAGGCCTTCTAACACCTCTATGTTATTTTTGTATATCTCTACCTTTTCTTTAGTGAATTTAATTTAACCTCCACTTTCGGTTAATGCATTTACTAACATTTTTACTTAATTTTGGAGCATACATTTTTTAGGTTACAATGTCACCATTTTTCCTATTGCTTCAGTGCACATTATGTTTTTTTTTTTTGCTACTTTTATTGTAGAACTGTAGTTTGTGTCTCACGCAAAAGTTTTAGGTCATTGGTGAAGTGTGACGTAGATTCGGAGTCCACTTATTATTCATTTTCATTTGTTTTGATCAGAAACGATACTTCACTTTTGTTTGCTGAATTGTTTTCACTTTTTTTACGGTAGTAACAATCTTTTTTTGCGTGGTTATTCTTCTTACAAATGTTGCATCTTGGTAAAAGATTTTTAATTCTGCATTTTGCTGCCAGAAGTTTTTTTTTCTCGTTACTTTTAAAACCATTTTGCTGTTCTGTAGCAATGAACGCCACTGTTTTGACGCCTTTTTTGTTATCTTTTGTTATGAATTCTTTGTTGAGTAATCTGGTCATTAGATTTTTTAATTTGTTCTTATCTTGAGGTGTTGACTCCCATGCACTTACAAAATGTTTATATTGATCGGGTAAGCTTGACAGAATTTTTGATATCACCATTTCAAAACTTATTGCTGCCTTTAACCTTTGAAGTTTAAATGCTATTTATTTTGCTCAAGAATGTTTGTCATACCAGCTTTTTTTAATATTTATAAATAACAAACTTTTGCATTAAAGTACACTTGCGTTGTTTATCTTGTTCTTCATAAATGTTTTTAATTTTTTTAAATTTTATTATACATGTCATTGCTTGTTGCAGAATTTAATATATGTGTTAGAGTCTTTGAGAAGTAATTTGTTTTGTTAGGTTTGTTTCTCCATATTTGATCACCTCATTCGTATCTGGCTCGATGTTTTTTTTGTATAGAATTTTGAAATTGTTTATTCATATTATATCTGGGATGGGCTTTCCTTGTACGATTTTGATAATTCCTACTTCTGATCATATTCCACACTTCTTTCTGCTCCCTATATAGATCGTGTTCCATGCTTTTTGAGGGTGCGCCACTAAATTTAAATTTGTAGAAAAACGTTTAGTCTAACGGTAATCTATGTTATAAACGGAAGTATGAATTTATAAATTATTTTAATTTTTATAGTTGATGTATTATTTAAATTAATTTAATTTAATTTAATTTAATAAATTGTCTTTAAATGTAATTTACTTGAATCAACTAGTTTGTATTAAGATTTGAAGTGTATATTTAACTAACAAAAATTATTTGCTAATTGTAGATTGATTAGATCCGCTAATTTAGCATCCTCCAATTTTAAATTTAGCATTTTGTTGCATCTAGAGTAGTTTTGAAAATGCCTAAGTATAACAACAAAGACTATAAAAAGATAATATACTATACTAAATAATAGTGTCTAAGAGATGACTTACAAAATACTATACTAAAACAAACTCTGTTTTTAAAGCTATTCAAACTGCGTAGAATATTGGCTTCTAAAACGTGAGTGATATTGAGTCAGACATTGATAGGGCTTGTTTTCAAATTGTTGGTGTCTATACTGTAATGTGCGCCTAATATAACCTAACCCTCAATGTTATAAATATCATTTTATATGTTTGTGTTATTTGCAACAACTTTACATTTTAAATATTTGTTTGAGTGTTATCGACCAAACAATTACATTTCTTATTTTTATTTTGAATATAGCTAAAATTATATTAAAACAGTCCTTAAAGCTTTGTATAAAAAAAAGGTATGATAAAACATGCTAGTTGTTCTCAGATTTGGGGCGTCGTTCTTAATATAAAAAAGACACCTATTGTTTTTTTTTTTAATTTATACTAAATAATCTTTATTCTAATGTAACCAAAATCTGAATGAGAAGTAAAAAAATATAATATAAATGCTAACACATACCGTCTTATCAGTACTTTAATAGCACAATTATGGTAAGAATATGCGGTAGTAAGCACTTTTTTAAACAAGAATGAAGCCAGTAAAGATAAGTTTAAATAATTAATTTATACAAATAATATTTTTATAATAGTTTTAACAATGACGCTAAAGATTATTTTTTAACATAATTATATGCATAATCAATACACATAGTTTTATTTTAAGAGTTGAGTTTATCAGCCAGACAGATTAAGATAAAACTAACGAATAAAAAATTACTTTGCACGATAGACAATTTTAAAGATCAAAAGTGATTTTTATTTTATGAATATTATCCAAACATATTTTTTAACTACACATTAATTAAGGTTGCTGTTTTGGCTTATAGAATTATTTCTTTAGATAAAAAACCCATTATTTTTTCAATAATTTGGCTATTCTGTTTTGAAATGCAATAAAGATTATTTTTACATTTTGGTTTTATAATTTTGTTTAGATTATATATATATATATATATATATATATATATATATATATATATATATATATAATATAATGAGGCTTTGAATACTATTTCAGTTTAGTAAAAACAGCTTTATTTAGAAAGTAAGGATATCCTTACTTTATTGTATACAGTAGTACTATAAAGAGCGGATTATACGTATATACTGTCTAAAATAATGCTTTCTTTCTGCAAAAGCTATTACAAGCTTATTTTATGATACTACAGTTTATAAACGTATAGAAATTGTCGCCACATCTTCGTGGCCAAAAGTAAGAAATTTTTACTTACAATATAAGAGGGCGCAATACTAAATATTGTTAACAGAGTTGCATATATTCAATCTTTCTTATCAATGAGAGGCTTATTATAACGGAACATGCGTAGAGAGTTGCATACATTTTAATAAAATATTCTCTCAACAAGCTATCGTTTCAAATAAATATATCTCTCTTTAAACCGGTCGGTCAATTTGTGGATCGTGACCTTTCTTGACCCGGGTACACAATAACTATTAAATACAATAGCACATATGCCGTTCTAAAATAATTTATAAATAGTAAAATTTATAATACAAATTATTATTGAAAAAATAATAATTAATAACTTCTTATCTTGTAAAAATAATTAAAATGTTTGTCACAAAAATAAATTAATTTTTTTTTTACTTAATCAGATAGAATCATGTTAATATTAAAACTGATTTGTCTGTTAATTAATTTTTACAATTAAATCATTACTAATAGCTCTCATGATAATCCATGTTGTTTGTATAATTAGGTAGGTACAAAAAATAATTTGATTTTTTTTAAATTTTGTTTTGTTTTTAGGAAATATGGTTTTTATTGTAAGTGTCAATAACATAGAATAATAACTACAAAGCAAAGTTTGAAGTATTCATTTCACAATGAAAATAACAAAATTTTAATTTTGAGCAAATATCTAACTTGTGCATTATTTAATAGCATATTTAAACTTTAAACTTTGTACTCAATTGTCTTTCTATTGTTCAAATAAAATATGAGTATTAAATAAGAAGAGCATAAATCATGCAAGATTAGTATTAAATAAGAGAAAATATGTTAAATTGTACAATTTATTTATAGAACCCTATTGTCCCCTAGCTAATTGAGTTAAAGGTACAATTATTGCTTATATGTAATATGGGTATCAAATAAGAACAAATATGCGAATTTTCACAACTATTTTATAGTACTCTTAAACTTTGTACACTATTGTCTCCCAGCTAAATGAATTAAAGGTAGAATTATTGCTCAGGTTTAATATGGGTGTCAAATAAAAGCAAATATAGTAAGTTGTAAAATTATATTATAGTTTCATTATTGTTCCTTATAGTCCCTCCAGCTAAATGAATTGGGGTACAATTATTGCATAAATGTAATATAGGTATCAAATAAGAGCAAATATGTTAAATTCTACCATTAATTAAAAGTATTTCTGAACTTTGTACCCAATTGTTTTCCTAAGTAAATGAATTAAGGGTACAATTATTGCTCAAATTTAATATTGTTATCAAATAAAAGCAAATATAATAAGTTGTAACATTATATTATATTTTCATTAAACTTTGTACACTATTGTTTTCTCAGCTAAATAAATTAGACTACAATTTTTGCTCAAATGTAATATAATATGATATACCTAATAAAAAGTAAATTCTTCTTTCTATTATCAAAATAAAGCAACTATAAACCTTTTTGGATAATTTGTTCGCAAGTTTTGACAAGCTTTTTTAATGCAATCTTAAAAAAGTTTAATATTTTATCAATTATATAGTTCGTTAGGAGGTTTTAATATACATAATACTGAATAATTTAGTCACTTATCGTTTACAATAGTATCCGCCCAAAAAAGTGGTTGTTTGCCTAGTTCTCATAACCTTACTCAACTTGTTTAGAAACTCACCCATTTTTCTCATATTATTTTAGAGATTACAACTACTGTTGAGGCTGTTTTAGAAACATTTGCTTATTACTGTTGTTATTATTACTGAACTTAAGCCGCGCTTCATCTAAAGTTATTTCAAAAAAAAAATTTTTTTTTACTAATATCACATTTTACACATTTCTTATAATCCAAAAGTTCATATAAAAAAATAAATTCTATTTTTTATTATTAAACCAAAACAAAAGACAGTTAATATTAAGCGTAAAGCATTTAACAAAAAATAATTAATTGTTTGCAGATTATGATAATGTAACACAATATGATAAAAGTGAGTTGACAGGAATATATAAAACAATAATTTTATTGCAAGGTTGTTCAAAATTTGTAAGACTTGCTTTTAAACACAACAAATTAGTTACTAATTAAAAGAAATAAGCAGATATTTCTAACTAGCAATAGTTCTAGAAATTTCCAACTTATTTGATAAGGTTTGGCATCCGAATTTTAATAACAAGGTCATATCTTGATCATAAATCTGTAAATTTTGTCAATTGATTTTTTGACAACAAAAGTATTATTTCTAGAATTGATTGTTTAATGTCTGCCTTCAAAATAATAAATGCAAGTGTTGTTCAAGATTTTGCTTTTTTGTCGACTTTATTTTTTATTCATATTAATGAGCACAATTTATAGTTCATACTTTCCGAAGACAATATTGACAAACTTGTCAGAGAGTATTAGAGTTATGTACTAGGTTAGAATCTGTACCAATATTTAATAATTAATAAAGACTTTGAAAGAATATCTGACTGTAGTACTCTCAACTAAGCCAATTTTAACTTTTCAATGTTTTAAAATTAAATTTTGAGGTATCAGACGTAACGTATTAAATGAAACAACAAATGTATATCAAATCTTCTTTCTAATTACTTCTTTTTTGGATTGGCCATATATTTAAAATACTAGGATTTCTAAATGGACGTTAATAGTTTTTTTTATAGTTTTGTATAATTCTGTATTGAAATATTAGGAAAAACATTTGAGACTTAGACTATCTCTTCTAAATTTTATTAAAAACAAATTATTTAAATTATTTTTGATTCAAAATTGACTTAAATGCTTTACAACATGGACGAAATGTTGCAGATCTTCAAGTTTTCTAAGTTTTAGGGTAAACAATTGTAATTGTAAGTTAACGTATTTGCTTTCATTTGATACCCATATTACATTTGTTTAATATTGTACTTTTATTTGTTTAGCTGGGGAACAATAGGGTATAATGTTCTAAGGTACTATAAAATAACTATATATATATTAGCATATTTTCTTTCATTTGATACCTATATTACATTTATGCAATATTGTTTTGTTACAATAATCCTGAGATTAAGATGTACACAACGATCTTCACTTTTATACCATCATGTATAAGTATATATATATATATATATACATATACAATCTTTTTGGTTTGAAGAGCCGCACAAAAGGTCTCAAAGACAGCAAATTGTTCAATCCTGGTTTAAACATCATCAAAGACAATTTTAGTTTTTTCATTTTATACTTTTACATTTATATAAAGTTATTTAATTATAATATACAAGATGTCCTATGATGTGAGGTCACCATTTTAGTTGAAACTAAAGTATGGTCATTTTTTCTGAAGCAAATATTAACTTTCCAGTGATAACGTCGCGCAAGTGACACCGCGCCAATTGTTATTTGAGTTTTTTTTTACCTAGAAGGAGTTGATTCTTGATATATTATGAGTTTGCACTTCTAATGTAGTTTAAATTTGATTGCAAAATTTTAATTGTTGCGTCTACAGCTAGACACGAATAGTGTGGCCTATATAATAAGCAACTTAGTATACACCAAAATTATGTTGAAAGTGTTTAAACTAATGCCTTTGCTCGTTTTAGCAATTTTTATTTGCGCTTACAGTTTAAACATTCCATGAGCGACGTTATTCTGCGATTGAAAGATGCTAAAACGGGCAATTGCATGAGTTTAACCACATTCAACATAATTATTGTGTATACTAAGTTGCCTATTCTACAAGCCACACTATTCGTGCCTAGCTGTTGTAAAAATTATTGCGGTGTCAGACACCGCCGTAGTGTAGTAAACCTGTTCAAGTTTGGTGTGCTTAATTTTTTTATTTAATTTAATTAATAATTACATTAAGCTGAGAATTTTTTTTTATGGTTTGTTAAAATTTAATTACACTATTCTCAAAATACGGTCCACCGGATGTTATTTGAAAGTAATTAGTATTAAGCTTTATTGTAATCTTTTAGTTTTATGTTTTATGTTATTGGTTTATTCCTAATGTCTCTATTCCTGGTAAACTCTTTCTAGAAATTTCAGAATACCACCAATATACATTGATATATATATATATATATATATATATATATATATATATATATATATATATATATATATATATATATAATTATATTTGTTAACGGGATGATGAGTCTATTTTTTAAAATAATTATTTTAATAAATTAAAATTTATTTATAACGTTTCATATGTTATATACATATATCGTCAGATAAATAAATATATAAATAAAATACAAAATAAAATAATATTATGTAAAATTGTCACATTTGAAGTTAAAAATAATAATAATAAAACAATTTTTTATGAAATAAATAAATAGATGAATTAAACTAACATGATAAAATAAAATAAAAATAAAAAGAAGAATATCTATTGACATTAGATATTAAATATTAGTATTATATATATATTTAAGTTTGTAATGAAAAAGATATTACATATAATTCTATTATTAATAAAATAAATTATATTTTATACTTTTTCAAAATTAAATTTGAATTATTGATATATTAAAAATATAAATTCTAAATATTAATTTATAAATTGTTAATTAATACTTTCTTGTCTGGATAATAAATAGCTATAAATATTACTTAATCCCAATATATCTTTTTTAAAATTCATAGCTTTTTTATTAGCATTGATATAGCACATTTCAAGAAAACAACGTTTAAAAACATTTTGTTCAGAACATAATATTTTTGTATTATTATAATCAGGCATGTGGCCAGTATTATTACAATGTACACTTAAAGCAGTAGATTTAGGTTTAAGTTTTACATCACTTTTGTGTTGAGAGATTCGTTTATTAATTTTTTGTGAGGTTTGTCCAATATAAATTTGTTCACAATGTTTGCAATTGATAGAATATACTAAATCATATCTATAATTAAAAGGAAGTGGATCTTTAAGACGAGTAAAAAATGAATTTAATGTATTTATTTTACTAAAAACTATAGTTAAGTCAGGATTAGATCCTTTAAGAAGGTTAGCTAATTTTTGTGAAAGATTATTAATAAATGGAATTTTTATATATATTTTTTTTGGGTGTAATATCATTTCTTTGACTAGTATTTAAGTTATCAGTATGACTTATATTAGATTGTTGAAATAATATTTTTTTTAATATTTCTGATGGGTATAGATTATTTTTTAATATTTTAAAGAGTTTATTAAGATTATTATTATGAAAATCAGGATGAGAAATTTTTAAAATACGATTTTTTAATGTTAATATAGTGTTAATTTTATATTTAAAAGGTTGATGAGAATTAAATGGAATATATCTTCCTGAACTAGTAGGTTTAATATACCAATCAAGTTTAATTTTATTATTAGGTGTTCTGATAACTAAGGTATCTAAAAAAGGTACACACATATTTTTTTTCTTCTTCTACTGTAAAGATAAGATTAGAATTAAATGTATTAAATATATTAAGTGTATTTTGTATTTCTTGACTAGGCACAGCACAGATAATATCATCAACATATTGGTAAATAAAAGGAAAATCAAAAGAAACTTGACTAGAACAATAATATAATAATGAATTCATAATTATTTCTGCAATAGAAGGGCTTATTGGACCACCCATAGGACAACCTTTAATTTGTTGGTAATATGTATTATTATATGTAAAATATGTAGAATTATATAACAAATTTATAAGCAAAATAAATTTTGATAATGGAATATTTGTATATTCTTCAATTATTATTACTAACTCAGACAAAAGTAACACAACTGTTATTATTAATAAATCTGATTATGAAAATAAGTCATTAGAATTACTTCTTGATCAAACAACCTACAAAATTATAAAAAAAGACCCTATTCCTAATTTAGAACGTAAAATTAACAATGTAATTGATAATCTTACCAATAATAAATTGATTGATACTAACATAGCTAAACAACTAAAAAGTTATAAAGGTTCTTGTCCTAAATATTATGGTCTACCAAAAATTCATAAAGACAATATTCCATTACGACCTATTATATCTTGTATTAACTGTCCAACAAAAAAATTAGCTTCTTATTTAGCTAAAATAATTGACCAGTCTTTTAGTTCATATAACAAATTTAGAATTAAAGATTCCTTTGAATTTGCTAAACAAATAAATAATTTTCAACTTCCAAAAGATTTTAAACTTGTATCTTTTGATGTAGTATCATTATTTACTAACATACCTTTAGATTTAGTTATAGATAT